>JAWWLV010000121.1:25814559-25843037 GCA_035041135.1 Platyrinchus mystaceus | reverse complement strand
CTTCTTTTTAAGAACTAAATTTTCAGAAGTATGTCAGTTCTTACCTGCCTATATCTTGATACCCATAAGTGTAGGTATTTCTTTAAGAATGGCTACCCAATAAAACTCAAAATCAAATTTAAGGTATATCAAGTTGCACTCATCTGGTGTAAGACATTTCAATCAAAGCATACAGAAATCTAGACCTGTATTATAGTAGACATGACAAGTGATTTTGTCACATTATTGTCTGGACAGAACCACCAAGAAACAACATTTTCTTCAAGTGTACCAATGATCTTTACACTTTAAAGTCTCTGTCAGCCTTTGGACATTTTTCAAATCATGGCATTATGGAACATACCGATCTAGATCCTGGTTTAAAATTGTTAAGCATTGAAAATCTAAAGAAGGAAACCCAACAACAACTAAAGTAATTCACCTAAAGAAAACACTTTATTTAAATATTCTAAAAGATGGTATTGTGATTCTAGTTTTTATATTTGTTTATAAAGTTAAATTTCTAAGTAAAGGTTGGTTTTGAAGAGCAAATTTTGAAATGTCAAAAATTTTCAAAGGAGACTTTTTGATATAAAATCAAACAAATCTGGCTTTTTTCCAAACCAGAAAATGCCCCACAACTAATATTTTTTCAAAGAGAATTTCATCTGTGTCATTCTTGCAATTTGCAATGCAGAGTATTTTGATGAAACAACCCAGATTTCTACATTTAGGGCTGTTTAGATTGCTTTCCTTCAGAAATACTACCGAGAACAGACTAGACTGGTCATATTAGCACATGATCCAGAAATCCTTCTTCGTGGCATAGACAGAGAATAAGAAATGTTTTTGATTCTTCCCTCCACAAAAACAGAGAAGTTGTTCCATCAATAATAACACCTGCATTTTTCAAAAAATTCTGTTTCTGTCAGCAGTAAGTCATGAAGCAGGGAAGAATTACAATATAAAAAAAGGAGTAGATGCCATTGCCATGTTCCCTGGAGGTGATATTGAGGTAATGGGGATAGATTAGATGACCTTTGGAGTTCAGTTCTAACCTTATTTCCTACAGACTATGATATCTTCACCAAGTTCCAGAGAGAAGGCAGATAAGAGCTGATTTCTTTGGGGAGGTATTAGTTAGGCTACAACCACAACAGAATCTCTGCAAGAGTAAATGGATATATCATTCCACACAACAAAAGTACTGACATTTCGAGGGAGACACACAAAGTCTAAGCAAGGCATTTCAAAGAATAATAGAAAGTTATCAGGTGATGTGAGGTGAGTTATGAATACCTGAAATTTTGTCCCGCATTCAAGTTGTTTAATGTTGTTGGTTATTAACTTCCGGCTGACAGAAAGATGTGGTTTGAGGATTTAAACTTTTCAGTAGCTTAGTTTTCAGATACAGCAAAACTACTGGAATGGTTTGGAAAAATATGTGTTTTACCTAACAGAATAATTACTCGTTCCAGGAACAGACGTGGGGTATCTGATCAATATATCCCTAGTGTTGATGTGGACTCTGCGCAAGCTCCATCCCATGATTGCTGTGGAAGAATTTTGTCTATTGAGTAAAAGAAGTATTACTTCTGTCTCTAGAAGTTTAACAGAGTTTAGTGATCTGACTTTGGTTAGCCATCCCCTGGACATTCCTTACAACCCTTGTCTTCAAAACCCCTGATTCTGGAAACTTACTTGAATGTAATTCTCTGTGAAGACCCATTTTCTGTCTCCGGGCTGATACATCAGTCTTACCCAAATTGGAATGACTTTCGCCTCCTGATATTAGAGAGTCCTTGTGAAGGTATGGCCAAGCATGGAAAATAGCTCCAGAGGCTGTCACTTTAAGGAAGAGACAATGCTATTGAATTTATATACCTCAGAAATTTTTCCTAAAGTGGTAAGCCTGTGGCAATTAAATTGTTCCTTATTTAAACCACAACTGAAAACAAAGAAGTTATATTGCCCCAAAAGATTTAAGTTGGTTTTGCTGCAGTGTGTTCACTGGAAAATATATTTTCTGTTTAGCAGTTTTTCACTAGCCATTCACAAGATTGATATGATCCAGAAATATTTGTGGTTTTGAACAGCTCTATGACACTTTAATGGTAACACCTTTTAGAGAAGTATAAGTAGATAAGCTAACACCTCTGTACGGTACTGATACAATCAATATTCATACCATATGATAAGATAGAAAAACTGCAAATAGTGATAAGGTTTTTGTATGGCAGTAAAAAGAAATGCCCTTTCTGCCCATTCCAGCATAACTCCACCAGGTGTTGCCAGAAATATAGCTAGCTTGCTTTTCTGGCTAATAATCTGGACGCTGCTTAGCCCATCAGTGACCATACAACATATTTCACTATTATACAAATGTTTTATTAGTACATCAAACTTTCTAAAAAAGGTGACTCAATTGCTTAAAAAGATCAGCTACTACCCAGGCACATCAAAGAAAACTTATAGCCCTATTCAGGAACTTACCACTCCATTTCAGTGAATCCTGACCACATAATGCCTTCACTTAAGATATTAAAAAGGGCAAAATAAATACATGAAATAAGGGCTGGTGTTTTATTCTCTGTGAAGCATTTACAGGGTACAGTTGTCTACACATTAACTGTGAACTGCTGCAATTAAAGTAGAACCTTCTCCAGTAATACTGAAGAAAACAGCTTTTGTTAAAGGCATCTTGGTATAAAAGTAAGGGTATAGGAGAAAAATTACTCGTGGCAGAAAGCTCACTAAACACCATAGTTTAGAACAAATACACTGGCCAGCCTGGTGCAAAGGCAGACTGATGAGGAGGAATGTTACCAAATGAAGTGAGGAGCTGCTGTGCAATGTTTTACCTTGCAGTGCATAATCCTCCCTATACAAAGTAATGCAGGCTCCATGTGTTTGAACTTGACTCTTCAGAACTAGATCGATTCCTAGTTTTCAGGTCTTCCCTCTGCTGCCTGTTGTGCAGCCCATTTCCCTGTTCTTCTTTTGTGTTTTGCCTCTCCTACTACAGACCTTAGATGTGCACTCATGTTCCTTAACCACAGGCAGCAGGATTCAATTCATTGCAAGTATCACCACATGCCGATATAGTTAAGTTATGATCTTCAAACACTGAAACTGCCTTGTTATCTTACCTATTCTTAGCCAGACAAACAACCTTCTAGTACTTATTCTTTCACAATTGCTTTCAGGGAAAACAACACCTGCCCACTTCCTCTGTTGTAACGCTTCCAAGTTCATGCCAAGCCCCGAACAGAAAAAAGTCTTCCCACCTGTTTGACAACTTCATGTAAACAAAGCTAACCTTACATCACTCCACAGCTATTTTCCACCACTTACTTGCAGCTTTCTAGAGAAGAAATGGCAGTTCCTATGACTCAAAATCACCTGTTGATAATTAGCACAGAATTATAGAATGGTTTGAATTGGAAAGGACCTTAAGGATCATCTAGTTCCAACGCCCCTACCTTTCACTTGACCAGGCTGCTAGAGCCCCATCCAATCTGGCCTTGAACACTCCCAGGGATGGGGCATCCACAACTTCTCTGGACAACCTGTTCCAGTGCCTCACCATCCTCATAGTAAAGAATTTCTTCCTAATATCTAATCTAAACCTACTCTCAGTTTGAAGCCATGTATTGCCATACTTGCTTCCCTACAAATATGGAACTATGTAGCTCCTCTAATTCCATTTTATATCATCATTTTTAATCTTCTTTTAAACAATGTCAACAGGCTGCGAATTGTTGTCATGAAATGTCATCTTTGCAATTTACCAGTTTTAAGTAGGCACAAGAGTCTAATTCCTTGCTTTTTTTTTCCAATAGCCACCTTATCATTTTACTGCTGTATTCAACAACCCTTTGGACTAAGCATACAGGAATGAGAAACATAAATCCAGTCTGCAAGTTACCTAAGCTCATACTTGCCAAGCTGAAGTCTTTGTGTGACATTAATGACCCTACAGAAAAAAATCTTTAGTATGCACATAGACTTGCTTAGCTATGTTACCTTCTGGTAAACTGTCTCAGGGAAGCTCATCATAAATTCAACAAGTAGTCTGCTCATCTTCTAGCAAACAAGTGCAAGAGTGTGCATACCTCTTTTTTGGGGGAAAAGTGGGGACAACAGTAACTTCTTGTGTTTAAAATCTGTCCTTTTGGGGCAATATGGGTGGTATTTTTAGCATTTTTGGCAAGTATTGACAACTGTTTTACAGTTAGTGTTAACATGAAAATAGACTAAAGTGTTTCTAGATAATTTCTCAGACTTATCTATTTGAGGATAGTTTTCAGGTATTAGTGGAACACTTCAGAGAAATCTAGTTGCTGATTGAAAAAAAATCCATTTAGGTGAAGAACTTTTTAATACACCAAATGAAAAGCCACACCACTATGAGCTCCTAGTCTTAATCATCCCCCATTGGGTCCTACCTTAACTTGTTGTTCTGGCATATAGCTCATTACTTTTTCAGTGAACAGAAAATAGCATTTTAATGACAATTACATGCAATATAATATAATAAAATACTTGCATGTAGTGCATATGTATATACACACATTATATATATGTATAGATACACTATTTTGCATACATACATTAAAAAAGTACATACAAACCTTTCAATTTACCTTAGTAATTTTTGAGGAATGTTATATAAACATGACTGAAACCAAGAAATCTCCTATAAATGCATATGAAATAGTGCTTCAAAAGTGATTTCTCTGTACTCACAGATTTAAGGGTGTATTGCCAGGCTTAGATAACACTGACGTAAGCTCAATAGTTAGTACATGCTAATGCCAACTCACACAGACAGGAATTCAGGGCAATCATCCAGCCCCAGAGGAGGATAGATGTGGAAGAGTTTTGCCTGCCAAATTAGTAATGTCTCTGATACAAGCACATGAGGTGACAGAAAGGGCACTCCAATGACATTCATCACCTTTACTGCAGTAAAAACTTCCTTATAAACAAAATTTTCTCTGCCAATGCTGCATTTTATACAGCTATACAGCACAAATTTAAAAAAGTAAAGACACAAGTCAGTGCCTTTAACTTTCAGAATAAAACAAAATTTCTACATGATGAGAGACATAACTTTCTACATTACATAACTCCTGAAACTGAATGTTTCTGTTCAGAGCTAGAGGAACAAGGTGTTGGGCTTTTTTTCTACTGGCAAAGTCATGCCAAATTCATTGTTTTGTTCATTATCTGTTTTTAAGTAACACATTTTAATAATGTACAGAGAATTTTACTTACATGTCATTTACTGAGGCCACTGTGATTACATTGTGCAAACAGTGAAGCAAAATGGGAAGATTTATGGCATATCCTCCCTATATCAAAAAACTCCACAAGAACAGCTTTTCATAGTGTTTCCCTGGATGTCAAAAATAATCCAGCCAAGCTTATGATTAATTTTTACACAAGATGTTACTAAAAGATTAAAACAGTTGTGATACCCAGGGTGTGAAAGTTAACTTAGTTCACTCACAACAAATCTGCTTTAAGATGATGTAATCCAATACTGATTCTCCTAATTGCTTAGCCACAGGCCATAAATGTGTCAGTTCTCTCTTCTTGATTGCTACTGTAGTACAGTGATAAAACCAGTAGAACGCAGTGGCTGTCTAACGTTTTGGTTACTAGTCATGTGTTAAAGCAGATTAGAAGTTGTTGAAAGGTCATATTTGTAATTAAAGTGAAAGAAAGAAGGACACTACTTTTACTTCATCTCTTCACATATAATAGCTTAAGATTTAGACAGGTAATATCCAAGAGTATACTATTATATCCTCTACTTTAAGAAATGATTTAATATCAATTCATGGAATCATTAAAGCTGGACAAGACCTCCAAGAGCATAGAGTCCAACCTTGGACCAAACACTACCATATCAACAAAACCATAGCACTAAGTGTCACACTGAGTCATTTCTTGAACGCTTCCAGGCACGGTGACTCCACCACTTCCCTGGGCAGCCCATTGCAATGCTTGACAACCCTTTCAGTGAAGAAATTCTTCCCGATGTCCAGCCTAAACCTTCTGTGGTGCAGCTTGAGGATATGTCCTTTTGTCCTGTCATTAGTTCTCTGGGAGAAGAGGCTGACCCCCACCTTGCTACAATCTCCTTTCAGGTAGTTGTAGAGAGAGGTAAGGTCTCCCTCGAGCCTCCTCTTCTCCAGGCTAAACAATCCCAGTTCTCTTAGACACTCCCCATATGATTTAATCTCTAGACCCTTCCCCAGCTTCACTGCCCTTCTCTGGACATGCTCCAGCTCCTCAATGACTTTCTTGTAGTGAAGGGCCCAGAACTGGACACAGTACTCAAGGTGTGGCCTCACCAGTACAGAGTAGTGGGGGACAAGCACTTCCCTAGTCCTAACCTCTTTTCTGCAATAAACATAAACTGATACAATTAATGAAAACAAAATAGACAGGAAAGTCCAGGCACAGGGTACACAATCTCAGGACTCATCATGAATGACTTATTTTAGCCTTAACGTACAGCTGATGAGGACTATGATCTTGAACTTCTAATGTTCTCCTGATAAAGTGATTATTTCTTTTCCTTGAAGTTGTCTTTTTAACAACAGACCCCCAGAACTGACCAGACATGTATGGTGGAACTGAGGGTGTATAGTCTTGAGGCAAAATCTGGGTCCACCAGTGTTTCAGTCTGATATGCTAGCCCACTATCTATAAGGTGCTTGGGTGTGTTCCCACTCCTGTTACCTACTTACAAATAAATCCATAGTCATAAAACTGTAATTTCTAATATCCTACTACGCTGCTATTCTGTGTGTTTTTTCTAGATTAGTGACGTTCCATGTCAAGAGGCGTGGATTTTTCTTTGAAATAAATCCCAACATTATCTGCATTGCTGCCAAGTTGGAAGCCAATGATCATGATTGAGCAGTCATGGATAATAAGTAGTATGGATCAAAGTCCTAGTGGGTTCCTCACTGCTGTGTGCAACAGACAACCAAGTCATGCTGGAGAACAGGATGACTAATCCCCATAATCTCCTATCACTAAGGTGAAGGGGAGAAAAATATTCCATCTTCTCAGTAGGGATTGACATCATGTGACATATGTCAACAACATGAAACTGGTAGTTCTAAAAGTTCATGGAATTTCTAAAACTACATTAAAATGTCTAAATTGAAAAATCCTTAAGAGAGTCAACACACATAAGTGACCAATTAAACTTCATCTTGAAGACAGAAGACTGATTGTTGAACTAAAAATCAGAGAATTTAAGAGTCAAGCTATGATAAATCGACTCATTTGCGACAAAAATGATGGCACACAACCCAAAGTCAAATACAGATTTTATATTTTTAAAAGATCAATTTCAGAATGTGAAAATAATTCTAAGCTAAATCAGATTGAGAAAAGAATTTGAATATGGAAATTCTCACACGAAATGAAAGCTGCTCAGAAGTCTGGTTTCTAACACCCATAAAAACACTTTTCCAAATCTAAGAAAAATCTACAGTAATTTAAAAAATAGTTTAAAAAAATCTAATATTTAAAGAAGATAATGAAGCTAGGAGATATATCAGGTTTATGTGAAGAGCAAATAGATGAAAAAAGAAATCAATTGTTGGAAGATTTAAGGATAATTTAAATGAGTTTCAAGACATACTAGGAACAACAGAGGATCTATAAATTGTATCCATCACAAATCAGGCAGAAGAAGTTGAAAAGTTCAATAAATAATTACTTTCTGCATTTAGGAAATAAAACCTGCTCTGATCAAGTGATTAGGACATAGTACATTTTCAACAGTATCTCAGGAAGACATTCAACAACAGCTACTACAGTCAGGTATTTTTCAATCAGTATATACATGGCTAACCCATAGCTAAGGGTTTTACAACAGCCTAGCAGTTCCTTGAACAATTAATGCTGATTTTGAATATATCTTGGAACTGCAGAGAAGTTCCAGAAGACTGGATGAAAACAGTACTATATCAGTATCCAACAAATGGCATATGAAATAAGCCAGGTAGCTCTGACAACATGATTCTGGCCCTACATACAGTAATGGGATGGTCAAGATTTTTATTAATAAGAGGTTAAAGGAGGACATAATTAATGCCAGTCAATATAAGACTATGTCTGATAAAGATTATGCTGATTAAACTTCTGTAAAACAACAAATATTCAATTCTAAAATAATATTGACAGAAATTCAGCATGGCACAAATAAACAAGGTCTCAAAATGGAAGTTACTATCGAGAACATATATTTTTCCTGAGATCCCAGAGTGGTATATTTTTGACCTTATGTCATTTAACATCTTCATCTGGGCACATAAAATCATTACAGATATAATTTGCAGATAGCATAAAAGCTGATGTAGGGGATAATCATGTAGAAGACAGTTCAATGGTACAGTGTGGTCTGGATTTCTTGATAATCTGGATGCATGCAAGCAATTTGTGGTTCACACCACCAAATGTAAACTCACACACTCAGGAAAGAACGAATTCTGTAAACACTTCCGTGATGGGAGACTCAGTTCTTCAAAGGGTTAATGTATTCCTATTTCTGGGCAGAGAATATTGCCTGCAAAAAGGCATTAGATTTCCTTCCTAGCTAATAGGGCTGCTAAAAAATACTGGTGTCAGTGCTGATGTCTGCACTTCAAAAAGTTTCAGGCAACAATTATGAGAGTTAATAAAGAAAGACCTTTTTAAAGGGAAACGTGAAAGGGGATCTAATAATTTTGTTTATGAAACAGAAGGTGACATGGGAACCCATTGAGAATGCACAAGCACCTACATGGTGAAAAAAAAAGTAGATAAGAGAGGTCTCTAGTTGAAAAGGCAAAGTTTTAACATGATTTATTGGCTGGCAGCTGAAACCAACAAAAAAGAGCAAAAAAATCAAAATATGAATTTGTCAACAATGAGACAGAAACTGCCAGTTATTTTGGTGGTTTATATTTCAATGAAAATTTCATTAACTCTTTTGGAGGTGCTTTGACTTTCTTCAAATGAAACTCAGGAAATTCTCAATCTTAGAGGTTTAAACAGGGAGCTGAACCACCTGGCCACGAAAGTTCCATGAAAATGTTAGCACATTGGAAGGCAGCGCAGTCCAGAAAGCAGAGCTTCAGATTCAGAGAGAGAATAACCCACTGCTTTTACTAATGTCATGGTCACTAATAGGTGGCATTGACTCAGTCAATTCAATCCTCCAGTCCCACATTTCCCTTCATCATTTGGAGACAAGAGTGCTTGTAAAATGTTATATATGTACAATTTTCTCATTTATAATTAATATTTTGGCCTCATATAAATACTTGAATTCATCCCAAATGCAGCATCTCCTCTCCTCAAATTCAAAACCTCTATTAAAAATAACAGGCTTCTATTAAAATGGCCTGAGAGGGAATGCACGTTATACCCAGCCTCCAGAAATAAACCTTTAAAGTATTTTATGGAAGTGACCAAGGCAATTCAAAAGATTATTCTTTCTCTAGTGACCAAAATCCCTGCTAAATAATTGTATTTTTCTCAGTAATATCAATTATTTATCCACTAAACTGGAAAGTACCTTACACAAATGGAAGCATATTAGACAAATTATCTCCATATCCGTTTTCATTTTAAAGATTTACAACTCATTTACACCTATAAAACAGAAAAACTAAGGCACATACCATGACCATTCTGCGAGTTACTGATCTTCAAAACTGTACTCATGACGGGCTGCCTGCTTCTGACTATGGTCACATCAGATTTGGGATTAATTCTTACAGAGCACAGCATAAAATATTTCAAATATCAGATTAGGAAAAAGAATGGATGATACTAAACGTAAATGTTATCGCTCAGAAGCATGCAGCATTTGAAACCCACCTTTACCATGGTAGAGAGATGTCTCAAATCCTTTGTTGTCTTTTTTCCTGATTTGGGGACAATCACTTTTTGCTGCTATGGCAAAAAGAAACACTTTCTAAGGAAAAATAATATTGTTGCTTGGAGTACTAGTTGATATATTTTAAATGGCAGTCAGTCTCCTGTGTGTTATACTGCTTGTGGTTCTTAGCAATGTCTAAAAGCTCCAGGTGATTGCTCATTTCTTTTTTTTTTTTAAATCACCATCCTTAAAAAAATGAAGAATCCTTACTGAGAGAAAATAGTAGTTGAGAATGTAAAATTCAAAAAAATAGCACCAACATTTTTAAAATGAATGCTTGACATCAAGATCTAAATACAGGTTAAATACCTAATCTGGTGAATAAACATGGATTTAGACGTAGGAGTTTAACCTTAGGCATTCAGAAGGAAATACTCTAGCTATTACCTTTAAATGCTGAGTATTTATTATTAACACATATTAAAAGATACAGGCATGCTAATTTTAACACCTACATGCTGACAGCTTCAATTTATTTCTAGTAACAGTTGGGATTTTGTTTACACTAAGGTACAAAGTTAAAGTTAGCTAGCTTACTTCACTTTTATTTCTTTAGCTCCTTTTAAAACAGAGTAGCAGTCAATTCACTATAAGAAAATGTCTTTAAAGTATCACATAGTTTTAGAAGAACAGCCTCATCATGATATCCTGCTCACTTGCCTCAATAGCCTAGGGCAATTTAATTATGGCAGACTTCATCTTAATTCCTATCCCTTTCTTTCCTTCCCCTTTTTCCACATCTATCACAATCCATTTGGATTAGAATCAAAGATTACAAAATGTTTACAAGACTGTACAAGCTGAATACATCTTTACTAATCTGAAATAGTCTCAAAACCATTGTAGTGTTTGTACAGGTGGGATTGGAACTTGCCATCCAGGGCTTTGGAAATCAAATGCTGAACAAATTCCTAAACTTCCTAAGTGCTCTGTGTTATCAATAGCCACAAGAAAAAGTCACTTCATACAGATCAAACATAGTTAAAGACATTTTTTAGCAACAACTGCTTAGAGCAGCAAAAAGGGAGAGAGAGGAAAGGTAGGCAGAATCACTGAGAACTGTACTGCTGAACTCTGCAGAAGGCTCCTTGAAATAAATATTTCAAACCTTTATATGAATATTTTAAGCATGACAACTACACATAAACACACAGCCAAAGTGCTCAAATCCACTCAAGAAAGACTATTAAGTCATCAACCTGCTCCTGACAGGATCCACTGAATATGGCAACAGTGAGAAGTCAGGAGACAGTTGGAATCATTTCAAGACTGCTAATTTAACTTGTCTTAAAACCAACCAATGCTCAACGTGTCATCATCAATGTCATCTCATCGCAGTCTGAAAAGCCTTTGACCTAAAGCAAAAAGGTCCCCAAGTGCCACCCTTCTTGTCTACTGGTTGAAAATCTAATTGGTTCTGCTGACAGGCTTGGGAATTGGTAGGAAGGCTGTTCAGTTAATCTCCAAGGGCCAGCAAAGAGCTCAGTATCCATCTCTGAGCTTTGCTCCCTGGCTGTCGTAAAATGACTCTGATGGTAGTGCAAGCTCTTATGCTTCAGCTGTCTTCTGACTTCTGTTAAGTCAAATCCAATAAAGTTTGTCACTCAATAATCTGAGAGCTACCCAACAAAACCTCTTTGATCAATAACAGCTTGCCTGCTTGCACTGAGGAAGGTGACCTATTAAAGATTAAAAACACACCTGCTGCTTGCAGCACAGAACATCTTTTTTTACTTTTACATAAAAATTCATCCATTAAAATGAGTTTAACTGCTACAACTATATATAAATATTACATGCCAGACAGCTAAAATAAGATTAAAAGAAATATTTTAGCTATAGTACAGTGCTTTTATTAAATTTGAGTCATTGCTTTTCTTAGAATCAGAAAGACCTCATCCAAAAGGCCTTTCACCACCCACTTGTACCTTTCACTTTAGACTTCTCTGTATGCTCTACCTTGTTTTAAATTTTCTGCTTGCTAATAGCAAACAGCTCTTCTTTAGTGACAGTCCAGTAATCTAATTTGTTTCTGCCTATTTGCTTATGCCAGAACACAAATATTCATGTTGCCAGAAAAAGCAATTTAAAATTTTAATTATAAACATCTTCCCCTCTGTTTGAGAAATTTTCCTGAACTATAGATACACTTTATCTCACAGATATGATCAACAAGTGCTTTACAAAGCCCCAAAACAGATAAACTAATCTGGTTTTGGTTTGGGGTTTTTTGTTACATTTCTTCTAAATGATAAGTATTAGTTAAGATACCTTACCTGATGTTTTACAGAAAACAGGGGAAGTATATAGGTAAACTAAGCACATAATTAAAGGTGCAGTACTTATTAATAAAGTCCTGAAAGAGAAATCACATGCAAGTAAATTCGGCTCACTGAACCACCAGTGCCTGTTTGGAATAGGTTATCAGTCTCCCAGAAAATCACAGAGACCTTTAGAGCAGCAAATTCAAGACACATGAGGTAAGCAGTATATTTCTTGATTGTCATGCTTTGTTTAACCTAGTGTCCTTCAGGCATCCATTTAAGTAAAATAGCAGCTAAAGAGTGACATGACATTTCAAAGCAGCTAGGAGATACAGATCTATATCTTCAACTAAAATTAAATAAATATATGTCCCTAAATTCTCTGAATTGTTTAAAAAAAAAAGAAGGACAACAGTAGATTTGTTAGGGTTTACACTGTCATTAGTTACTACTTCCCAGTAAAGCAAAATACCAGTCTATTGATGCTATGGCTAGACAAACATGAAACGAGAATTAGATGTCAGGTAAAGCTACTACTTTTCAGTATCTGAAAAGCAATCTGAATTTACGGAGACAATTAGACACCAAAATGTTACCACACAGAAATCCCCAACTGCAAACCTCAGAGACACCCAGTAATGACTATCTGTGCAAAGTGCTTCTGCAGGACTGCAAGGCTTCTCTCCCTCCTGCTCCTGAAGGGGCCCAACAGGGAGGTATCATGTGCAGTGCTTCGCTGTCAGTCAGGACACCTTTTGCAGCAAGGCTACCGGCTCAGAGCTGTCAGAAGCACTTGCCTGTTCAGGAACACTGAGTGCACTCTAATAAGGATAAAGCCTGGAGTGTGGATAGTGGATGGTCATCCAATGGTGACTCCAAAAAATGTCAACAAATGCACAGACTTAATTTTGAGTAGTAAAATCGCAGCAAACACAACCTAAAACACCAAAACCCCAAAACCTAAGGCATAGATAAAGGCAAGTGACAACAAAAAATGTTTTGATCACTACAGTCATGAAGTCACTTACAGAAAATTAATCTGTTTGAGAGTCACATCTTGGTGTTACAAATTTTACAGGAGATAATGAAGACGAATGCTTTTATTATACATCATAAAACGTATGCACTGTCTACAGAATATTATAAAAAATACACATATTAGACTCTAACAAGAACTGCACAAAAAGTTCAGTTCAATAACCCCTGTCAGTTACTCATCAATTTAGTGGGGGCAGTCAACTACACTTGTTCTGCTGGGCTTTCAGCAGGAGATATCGATATCTTCACCTTTTTCCCACTATCCAACACTGCCACCAGCCTACACCAAAATCACTCTCCTTCTGAATGACCCTATAAATATCTATGAGAAAAGGAGTAAGAGGCATCAGAAGACCGATATGGGAAAGAAACAAAAGATCTGTATAACTATTCCTGTTGCCCTGAGACTTTCCATTTCACATATTTCCAGCAGCCAGAAGTGGCCAGCTTGGCTTCTGTCTTTGAGAAACTGTTGATATTTATCAGGGAAACACACACCATTTTCATGCTGTTAATTAATCAGTGTTTTCTTTTCCATGTTGGAAAAACATTGTGTTCGGTTTCTAACGTGGAACTTATTTATGCCTCAGGGACTCATCAAGGATCTGTGTCCATGGCATCTCTTTCTGAAGTAGTTCAGTGGTGTATAGTTATTGATGAAGGAAACTATAATAAGAAAATGGAAGCTTAAGGTAACTAGATGTCTTTTTTAAACACTGGATGGTATCAACATCTGCATGATTTGATAGCAGATATTACTTCATTTTCTCCTTCATAATGAACAACTGTTATTCATAAATACCTATCTGTGGCCTGATTCATGAAGTTGTTTGGCACTTGTAGCCAAGTAAGAGGAAGCTAGACAAAGAGCAAATAAAGTGTTGTGGAATGCTAAGTAGCTTAAAAAAACACACCTTACACATGTCAACTTGGGCATTCAAAATATAGGCTGGCACTTTTCTCTGTGGCTCATTCCTCTTTTAATAATGTCATCTCACCTCACAGGGCTTTGTGAAAATTAATTAATTACGGTTTGTGAGGCATTCAGATGCTAATGATAGCTACAATGGAAAGAAAGCCTATGGAGAAATTAATAGTTTTGAATTCAATGTAATGATTGAATGTGAACACCACATGTGGGTCACATATTGGCCAATAAGAATAACAGAAAACATGAATAGCTGCTCATTCACTGATCTCTGTTACTATGTATACTGAACGAGAAAGGAGTCCTGTGGTAAAAAACATAATATATGTGTAGATAAATAAAAATAGTACTTCAATACATAAACATGAAATGCTGAGATGATAGGTAACAAGAAAACAGAACTGCCTGTTTTCTCAGCTTTTAAACATTAAACTTTGTAAACACTTAAATTCTCAATAAAAGAGGAAATTAAAAAAAAAAAACACACACACACACACACAAAAAAATCCCTAAAAGATTTTGTTTGGTTGTTTTTTTGTCTCTGCAACATCAAAACCCATACCCATAATAAGTACTGGGCTAGTCAGTGGATTTCGGACGTTTGCTAAGATCAGAGGAATGCCACATGCAGGCAACCCAAGTTCTGCTTGATGTCTTGAGCCAAGGGCTCTCAAACTTTTTAGGAGGCGGGCCGTTTTCACTTCCCACAGACTGCTCGCGGGCCGGATTGAATGCGAGAGGCGCCCCCTGGAGGCAGGTGGAGAACGAGGCGCGGATTAAGTCATGGCGGCGGGGAAGGCGGACGCGGGCCGGATTCGGGAGCTTCGGGGGCCGGTTCTGGCCCCCGGGCCGTAGTTTGAGGATGCCTGTCTTGAGCAGATAGCAGCCCAGCAATTGCCTTCATGGGAAAGCACCTGTCTCCATCTCAGACTCCGACCCTTTTTACTTGTGAGTATATAAATAGGTAGATTTTTCCTACTTAGCACAATCTTTTCCAGTGTCTCACTCAAACAATTAACTCAGCCTTCCTTACAGGAACTCAAGCCCTTCCTTCCTTTGCTGTAAGGCTATTCGATCCTGAATTTTAGTTGGTATGCAACATGGAAGTGTTCAAACACCCAGGTCCTTATTTGAGCATCTGGCCTTTCCACAAACATCAAGAGAAGCCTCCCTGCACAGCACAGAAGTTGTACAACTCTTTCATGAAATGACTAGGGAACAATAAACCAAAACCACCTTGCAGGCAAAAAGAAAAAAACCCAAAGGCTTTTCATTAACTCATTTCAAAACAACTCAGCCAATAAAAAACTTTGAAAACTTCTCTTTGGTAGTCAAATACTATGAAAAATGCCAGAGGAAACAATCCCTATATAGTGAAGTATACCACTTTAGAATTGTTTTGAGATTAAATGTTCTTCCCGTTTCTACCTTCTTACTATTTTACATTTAAAGGGCTTCTCAAAATCCAAATTCTAGCAGTGGAAAACTTCTGTCAGCAGAACACAGACAGTTCTGCAATTATTCCTTAAATGGTGCTGCCACATGTTATTCAAGCTGGCATTGGGACTGAGGAGAAAAATTGAGGAACAAGGCCCTAAACTGCATCATGCAAAGCCTGATCCTGCAGAGTGACATAAGGTGTCCACAGCTGTCTGAGTCTATCCCAGTGTAGGACAGAGTCAAAGACAGACACCAGAACTCCCCCACCTCACTGGAAAGATGGTTCTACATAGCAGCACATTTAGATCCATTTAAATAAAGCTTTCATGTAGTTTACACGAGCAAATGCTATAAATTATTTTGTAGATTACTAAATGCTTTGTATTCCAAAAAAACTCGAGTTTATGAAGTCAACTCATGCAATCAGTTATGTCAGTGCAGAGGTAAAGTATCTGCACAGGAGGTAATTCTTTACACCCTTTTAGCAGCAACTGGAAGCAGAATTCAGCCTTATTTGTTTCACTGGAAAAACACTATTAAAAATTAACACCATATTTTCAAAATGGATATATTTGGCTGCAGTCAAGACATAGGCATGCTGAAGCAAACACTTCAGGGTCTGGTCTCTTTTGACATGACTTAATATGGTTATTGTCCTGATGTTACCTCTGTTTTGACTGCAGCAAAATTATTAAAAACAAACCAAGTGATTTCCCACCTCCTGTTTTAAGAAAATGCCCGGTTACAAAACTGTTCTAATTTTTTAACACTCTCCATATACCCAGTTTGGTATGTGCAGGTCAGGGTTCTTATTTGCACAAGCTCCCCTCCTCCACCTCTGCAGATGCCTTCCTTCCTGAGAAAACTTCAGTCTATAAATGAGTTTTCATTTTCTTGTATATAATATGGGCATGATAATTCACACTGGCTGGGATTTTTGTGATCTACTTTGATTACAGTAGCATGAATAATTTCCTCTGAGCCATGTATTCTTAAGGCAGTATAATTTCAAAGGTCCTTCACAGTATTGATTTTAATATTGCATATTTGTTCTTCTAGCTTCTTTTGTCTTTGATCAAGGTTAACTATCCTAGTAATATTTTCAAGGTTTCCTTTTCTGACGTTCATATTTGTAAACACTTAATTAAAATAATTAGAAGAGGTTAAGATGTGACAATAAGAAATATCAGAATCACAAAAATCTCTCATGAAGAGAGAGCAAAAAGAGTGTGTGTTTGAGAGATGAGAAGAACAATGAATTATATAGATAACGTTTATCATAAGTCTCTATTCATAATTTATAGTAATACAAGAACAAAAGGATATGCAATGAAATTGAGAGATAATAAAACTTAAATCTGATATCAAAGGAACATGTTTCTAGAAAGAAAAAAAACCACACCAAACAAACCATGAAATTGTTATATGAAATACAAGTTTTACAGACAGAATGAAGACTTCCACATTTTTTTCAGACACCTGTTATAAACAATATATAATGTATAAAATACACAAAAGAACATCTGGACTTGGTCAGACCAAAGACTCAACTGGACTGTCTAGTCTGTGACACCAGCCAATATTAGATATCAGTGGAATAGCATAAAACCAGAACAAGTACATGCTGATATTCACTCATGTATCAGGTCAAAATTGCAATAAACTGGGTCTTCCTGATCCACAGCTTGTATTCACATCTTTAAACAGTGATTCCTGATGGATTTCTATGGATTTGCCCATCACATTTTGAATCAATATACACTTTCAGGCTTCAAAAATATCTTCTGTCAATAAATTCCAAGGCTTCATTCTGTGTTGCCAGCTGCTTTTATTTGGAATATCTCCCTGTTTTTTATTTACTAAAACCAAAAATGCTTCCTATTCTCCCCGTTATTGATGATGTACATTCCTACATCACACTCTACCATCTCAGCTCTTTTTGAACTGTGGGATCCTTACTCTAACTACTCCACACCAAACCGGAAACTATTGTGTTACCTTCGCCACCGACATTTTTCCTCTCTGTGCTTTTCCTCATTTTCTTATGCCCCTTTTGAGATAAGAGAACAACATGGAGACTGTATGAAGTACTTAAGAGACAAGCTTAGAATGCAGAACAGTTACCCGATTCCTAGCATCATTTGCTCTTTCCCAAATCACCAAGCACTCTGCTGATGTTTTCTTCGCATTAGTTTTAACTGTTACAGAGTCTAACAACACGTAGGCATGCTCTGGGCTGTATTTTCCATGAATGTTCCTTTCTGGTTATGAATATTAAATGTAATCCATAATTTTATCAACTAGTCATTCAGCACCCACTCATGACAGTGTAGCTCTTAGTACTGATCTCTGGTGGATTCTGGTATTATTCCCCTTCACTATGAAAACTGATCGCTTTGCTTCCTATCATCAGGTACAAATTCAGAAAAGCTTCATTTTACATCATGGCAAACTGGCTAATGGGCCTGTAATTCTTCAGTTCCTTCTCAAATACAACTTCTCAAATATAAATATCATATTTGCTCCTCTTCCATCACATAGTTTCATTACATACCTTGTAACTTTATGGATTTGTTCAAAAACACTGATCAGGCCTCCAGCTCCATGAGTCACTTCTTTTAAGAGTTCAGTGATGGAGCACATCTGGTCTTGAATAATAGAAATATTTGAATTTCACTTTGGCAAAGATTTGGACCTGAAATTTATCATTAGCTACCTCCATTGGTTTTTTGTCCTCATATTCAGTAGCATCGTACTGCTGAAAAATGCATAACATTCCTCCTCTTTCATCTTGATTTGTGCTACAAATTCCAAATAGGTTTTGCAAGTTCATCCTAGAAAAATTCCAAAACTCTCTCCCTTAATCTCAAGTCACAACCGAGTTCGCTAAATAGCTCTGTTTACCCAAGTTTGCATTTTTAGATCAATGACTTAGGAAACAAATTACTTTTATCTCCCCATTTAATCTGAACTGAATGAATGAGATTATTTGCTATAATCAGCTCTTCTATGATAGACTTACAGTAAATAAGTCTCAAACGGCATCAGATCTTGCTGACCCAGTGACAGCATGATGAAGTCTGTTAGCTATCACATCCAGACACAGAGAGAAAAAATGCTAGGAATTTTGACAAAAGGGAAGGCAAGACCTACAATAACAGCAAAACTATCAGCAGCACTGTGCTCTCCAATATTTACATATTTATAAATTACATGGGAAGTCGTTACGCAGCAGATGTACAGTGCAACCTCAATAGAACTTCTTTTACCATTTTTCCCAAAATTTATTTGGTTATATCAGATTTCTGCAAGTACACAATCTCCCCCTATTTCTGTAAAATGCAGAATTTTCAGGAGGAGGATTTGCATAATGACACATGAAAAAAAGCAAGAATATTTATTAAAGGCTCTTGTAAAGCATTATTCTACATTAGTTCATTTTCATCAGTGCAATTCACCTTTTAGATTAGTCCTTTAACCAACTAAATTGTCCATCTTATTACTGTTATAACATTCTCCTGTCTATTTTTCTAAGATACTACATGCATTGCTGAACACCATTTAGAAAAACTTGTGTGCTCTTTCAGTTGAAAATCAGTCATGAGGACTGTACAAGCCTCCACCAGTCACTTTCCTTATTGCGCTCTCTGAAGCTCTTCCTTACTTGTAACCTCAACTCCAAAAGCAGATTATTCCAACAATGAAATGAGTTCTCATGTTGAAAAAAATTTCCCCATTTTGTCAAAATTGAGTTTTACAGACATAGAGAACATTGCAAGTTCTTATGCCTCTGACCTCTCCTTACCTCATTGTACTTCAATCTCCTTTTCTGTGCACTGAAATAAATTCACTGAAAATCAAACAAGCCCAGCACCTTTTTTCCCCAGCTTCATTTAAGCAGCTTTTATCCACTCTATGAACAGATATGTTGTGTAGGACTCTCTCCATTCCTACCAAGATCTTATGCAAAACAGTTTGTAGATCCAAACAAGTCTATCAATTTAGTCTAACATGGAGACTTGACCAGGTCCTGTCAGCCACTGCTAGAGCCTTGACCCTTTCTGGTGTGCAGCTCATTGCCACAATATACAATAAAGACCTTTCACAATGGTGCTCTCGGGAATTATAGGAAGGATTAAGCAGTTATGGGCAATAGGGAAAATGATCCTTCAGCTTTCAGTGGGTGTGAAGCACTAATAGGTGAAAAGATGAGTAAAGCTGAAATGTTTCAACCTTACACTGACATTCTTAGAAAAAAAGTTGGAATTCATAAAAATAATCAACTCACATCAATAGTAAAATCCTTGTTTATCGTAAAGAAAGGCATCAGCTACATTTAAAAGGCTTTAGAATAGTGTCACTAGTCACACTGTGTTTACAGGTCAGATCTAATTTGCTGCTATGCCAATAAAAACCTCAATACAAAAGATCTCCTTGTGCAAAACAGGAAAACAGTTACAAAACTACTTACACTCCTCTGTTACACAAGATTCAATGTTTGGGTCCTTCTTATGTAAGAAAATGAAAGAGAGCAAGCAATACTCAAGAATTTGCAGCTCACATTTCAGCTATAATTTAAAAATGCTTTATGAAGTTTTTACATCTCACAAATGCCAATTATCTTCCCAAATACGAATGCACTTTCTCAAATAAGATAAAACTGTAATCTGTCCCACAGTAGAAGTAAATGCAGTGATGAATATGGGACTGTTAAAGTACATCAAAACCAAGCTGGTCTAGCCAGCAAAAGCATCCATATGATCCCAGGGAAAAGTGAAGAATGGATGTTCACAGGAAAGCAAACAAACAAATTAAAAATAAAACCAAAACACAACCAACCAAACAAAAAAATCCACAAAACAAAACCCCATTACAAAACAGAAAACAAAGAAAATCCTTCCCAAACCACCAAATCTATTAAAAAAAAAGAAAACACACAAGAAAAGTACATCACTCACTACAGTCAAGCATTTAAGTAGACAGTTTATATCCCAGAATAAATATATTCTTACTCTCTTGCTTCTTCCTCTCTCTCTGAATGCTTATACTCATAAACCAAGCCTGTGTACAAATAACACTGCCTATATACTCACATGTTTTGTTACACGTGTATAGCAAGGATCTGTTTATGTCTTCTTAGAACTACAGAGATCTTATATGCTACATGTAAGCTTCTGTAAGTTGTGATAAATTCTTACAGCATTATTAGATTGAAAGAGAAGGAAGCTCTTAAGATGCCCATGGTTTGTGTTTCACCTTTACATTTTACCAGGAAAAATTAAATTGATTTGAAAGAAAACACTGGGATAAAATAGCAAAGTAGCCACCACAGTATACTTAATTAATTTTTTGCAAATTTTCATCGTGTCACTTTCTGGTTCTCTCTGGCCTAGTGGTCACTCTGAGACACACCAAAGGTCCATCCAGACCCTTAGCAGGTTTCCAATATTGGCAAAAGAAAATAAAGCACAAGAGGAGAATACAAAATAAGCATTTCCTAAAACATGTTCCCAATCTTCAACAACGTGCAGCTCAGCAAGCTCCTGAGACAGCCGTGTTGTCTTCTCATGGTGTTCTTTTTATTTATGAAATGCCCTTTCTTGGGATAACGTGACCAGAATGCAGTAAAGGTGGAATAATTACTAAGTGGGAGAAAAAAGCCCCATACCAACAACAACAACAACAACAAAAAAAACCTCTACCAAAATAAACCCAACCAAAAAAAACCAAAACAAAACACCACACAAAAAACCAAAAAAACAACAACAACAAAAAAAACCTCTACCAAAATAAACCCAACCAACGAACCAATTTCCTCCATTTTGTATGATTTTATTAGTTAATCACAGAATGCTTGTCTAATTCAGTCTTTTCAAGCAACTGTACAGAGCAGATTTAAAATTTTGTCATGTCACAGGGCTACAGAAACCTTGATTTAGTATTGTAATGAGTTGCAATAGCCACAGCTAAAGATATCTTTGTAAGACAATATGTCTGAGTTAAAAATACAGCAGAACTTGGGAATATGTCAAAAGGCATACAATTAATGGTTACAAAAATTCCACAAGTACTCTGAGAGGATTTGAGGGCTTTTTTCCCCATTTCAGCACAATCAAGAGATTAGTTATGTGACTTACATCTTGTCAAACCTAAAACCTTTAAATAGACTTTTGAAATCAAAATATTTGACTATATACTCCATCAAAATATGAGAGAATGTTCTACTTACTTTACATCCCTCAAAAAGTCATCTAACAGACCAATATGAGCAACTCACTTCAGTAATTTTTTAATTGATACACCTCTCTGTTGCCAACCAAATGCAAAATTCTGACTGAAGACTTTTCTGATTGTACTTTAACCACCAACTTTTTTTTTCCTCTCTGATTTTCTCGATACCCATCATGTTAATGTCATGGGGATGTTATAAATAAAATGATTTTGTATAAATGATCCAGAAACAATTAGTAGAATCCAGAACTAGTAGAAACTAGTAAAAAAAGAGGTAGTAAAAGAAAATCAGGGCTTTCTTACAATTAGTATAGATTAAATGTTTACAGTATAAAAAAGGTAAGAAAAAAATATAAATATAGCACATGATCCCATTGATTTTTTAAAATTATTTTTATGCCAGTTATGCTGGATTTACACAAAGAACTATGAGATCATAGCTTCATGCTAGACTTTATTCAGAGCAACTGGGAGCTACTGTAAAAGTTGCATCCTGTTCTGCTCTTCACTACCTGCTTTGCCTCCTTGCATTAAATGAAAAACCCAGGCAGCCACAGGATGAAATGATTAGGTCTGTTAATGCAATATGAAAGTAAACTTCAAAGGTGGAGGAAAAAGAAATGAGATTAATTGATTCACTCAACTGTTACAGTACTTTTTCACTAAGGGCTGCAATGGCAACAACTGTTACTTTGAAGAAGTATCTGCAGACCATCAAAAAGTGAAATGATGAAATTCTGAACTAAAGAGAACTGGACAATTTTTTATGTCATCATCAATTTTTTGTCAAGTACATGGATGTTACAGAAATTAGATTATATAATTGAGAAAAGATTGGAGTGTCTTCCAAGTTGTAACTTTCAGTATTCAAACAGAGATACCCAAACTCTAGAACTAATTTCATTCTACCACACACCTTTAGAGAAGACTGAGTTTCCTAATACTTTCCTAGCAAAGGAGATGTAGTCATCTTTGCTCTTACTCTCTTTGCTAAGAGAATTTTCCTAGGAGATCACTCAGTATGTCAACAAACCTGTGATAATATTTTGTTGCAGTTGCTTAAGAAATTTGACATTTATTCACATACAGAGAAGAAAAATAATAGAGTAAATCAGGCCAATGTTCTGACTTGCTTGATGTCATATTTGTGATACTGAAAGAGTAGCTTCTTCACATTTTTATGGTTGACCAAAAGCAAACATTTTAGTTATATCTTTTTATAAGATTTCCTTTTTTTTTTTTTTTTATTTTCAGAGTGGAAACATCAGATCAGCCTTTTCAAAGTGTTTATCTCCACAAAAACGCAAGGCAGATTAAAAACACTTTTGCAATAAGAATCATGACGTTAAGATATATTTTCTCCCACACGAAATTGTATCTAAGAGTCACTCAGTCTTAGTACAGTTTTACTGCCAGGTTAGCAAATAAGACCTTTTCACACAGATTTCAATCTGTAAGTCTAGAAATAACTGAGATATCAACATATCATAATGAACGTAATTCAGATGAGTTAATCAGTATGAGATTATAGAGGACCTTAAAATATCTCACAGAAATACTGTAACTTTTCTGTATTCCACATTCTTGGAAAATATCTTGTGAGAGGATTTCTACCACCAGACAAAAATGAGACAAAACTGTTATGCTTTTGCACTGAACACAGCTAAGTCATATTACTTTGGACTCTGAAGATTCCTGTGAAAAATAGAAATGTTTTGCTGAAAAGCAGCCTTCACAGAACCAAATAGACCAGATCGCAATTTGAAGACCAAATACAGTAAAAATCCAAAACTCAGGGGTTTGGCTGCCCACCTTCCAGGGTTGGAAATGGTGGTTAAATCCAGCAGACAATCTTTGAAAGGGCTGGACACTATTGAGCACACCACTGCCTCTACACATGAAATGCCTGGAAATCTCCCTTTCTGGATCACCTTATTAAGGCAATTTTTACCATCTATAAAGGATTGCAAGCATTTTATAAACAACTAAAAGCACAAATCAATTATTTACTGGCTAATACATATAATAGATAACTAGGCCTTACAAGCTATCACTATGTGAATTAACTTGTCACCATCCTCTTTCAGACACCTGTTGAAACTTTGCTTGCCAGGTAAACACCAAGTCTGGCAGGAAACCTCCAGTACTCCTTGAGAACCTGATGCTACTGAGTCATCATCTGTTCCTCATGAATCCTACAACCATTTTAGTAATTTATCCATCTCACATTTTCCCTTTAGTACCTCATGATTCTACAGAATCTCAGAGCTTCTTCTCACAACCTTGTTTTCACATAAATCTGAGCCAATGTGACAGAGCTGTACTGTATTCAAATATCAATCACAGAAAAAATGAACCTCTGGCAGAAGAGTTACAACATGCTGCAGCAGTCAAAAACATTGCTAAAGAAGGAAATTAATAGATTCATAAGACTGCTACCCTCCTCTCTAATTAGTCCACTAAGTTACCAGCCAAGAATTGCCCTTTTCTTGTATAATAGTTTATAATAGGCAGATCTTGAAAAAGAAACTTCCTTTTTCCTAATAAGCCGACAACTACTATTATTGCTCTTGCAAATAATGCAAATAATGTCCTCGTTTTCTTGAAAGAACTGTATGTTCATTGAAAATGCCACCATATATATACATATGAATTTCTATGTGTGGATGTCAACCATATTTGCTTTCTTCACTCCATACCACAGTTTTAACTATTTTAACATAGTTTCTGAAATACGTATTTTCTCTTTACTAAACATACCATCCTTCCACAGAGGTCCTTACTATTCTTCCTTCTACATTTTGCTTTATTTCTCATCTGGCATATGATTTAACTTGTCTACGCATGATGTACTTGATACACATCTACAGAGCAAGAAATGTCAGTTTCACATTGGTTTTCTTTGCTGTGATTTTAATTTCAAAAACATTATTTCAACTGGGTTAAAGGTGCTTTGCAAAGGCTCCCTTTCAAGGGTAATTATTCTAGAGGTTACAATAGTGCCATCATTGTGCACTTCCACCGAGCCACTTGCATTCTTTCGGTTTTTTAAAGGTAGATCCATTGTTTCTGGCAATTAAATTAAGGTCATAAAATGTATATTCAAAGCTATACAGAACCATCTATAGATTTTCCAGCATAACAATAATTAACTAATGTTTTTACAGCACTTTGAGGTTGTAAATTGCTGTGTAAGTGCTCAATATTCTTATCATGGCTTCAGCAGGACTCAGGGCAATTAATATAAAACCGCTGGTCATCCAAATACAATTACATGCTGTGAGCAGGTGGTTTAAATACAATGCACAGGTAATGACTGACCTTTACAATACAATGGTACAGTCACCACCAGAGAGCACAGTACATTAGCCAAACACAGCTGGTTCTCCTGAGGGATGTAAAAGTATTCATGGTCTCTACATCACCTCTTGTCATTTGAGTCAGGAGGGCTTTTCCTCTGGTAATAACCATAATGCAAATCTCCTTCTTAAGTGCCCCCTACACTAATAACATTTACTCTTATAAAAGTTCTAATATGAACACTACATAGATTTACTAAACTGATACAAAGTTCTACTGACTTGTGTCTCTCTCACACACATTTACTCACATTAGTACTTAGTTTTTCCATAGTGATGCTATAGATAAAGAAAACAAATGAGAGAGGAGTTTGCAAAATTACTCAAAACAGGAGTGGGCTATTTGCCTGAGTTTTAAAAGTATATATTTAGATGAAGTGTTTAGTTTGGTCCTCCTTGTTATCAGATGGCAACAACCATCAATATCTTATAGCCTGGCAAGTAAAATTCTTGAATGACCAATGTAACACACCATGCTTACGCATCACATACCCATAAATGTATGTCATATATGACAGAAAATGAATTGTAACTCTACAATATCTTTACATGTATTTAAAAAGGAAAATAACCTGAAGGAAAGTCAGGGAACACTGCTGCACAAGATTTTCGGTTTCGCTACCCAGTGACACCTGCATTCAACCATATCCACAGCAAAGAAGGATGCCATTTATCTTTTATAATAATATGGAGTTCTCTGTCAGAGTAGGGTCACTGAAATGAGTAATAATCCCACCACTGTCTAAGGTACAACCAGCAGGGTCCAGGTCAACAGGCAAGCAGACAATAATTTGCCCAACAACACTGAATTTCATCTGCCCGCAGCCTCTATCTACTGATTATACAATCAATACACCTCAGATGAGAAGAGCTAACAACTGACCGGGGCAGATCAATGCTAGCAAATAAGCGCTTCATGACAAAAAGTTTGATAATTACCATTCTGAAGCCGTGTAAATGTTGTTTCTATTGTAACGACATTCATGATGATACTGCTATGATTGCACGGTTATTATAGGTTTAATGTTAGGCAATCAAGCTGCAGTGGTCTAGGTATCAACAAACAGCATCAAAAGAAAACATCAAATTGTCCCTATTCTTCTGACATTGTAGCTGCAACATTTTTCTATGTTAGTGGCCACAAATGAACAATAATAAGTGACAATTTAGTGAAAAATACTATTTTCACAGCCTACAAAAGTCACACACTATAGATTGATATAAGTATGATTATTTCTAGACCCAGAAGTGAAGGAACACCCACTTAAACCAGAGGATTAAAATGAATTCAGTATTGTGCCCTTTGTTTCACATGCATCGGTTCAGAGCTTTTAATTTGCACTTCAACTAGTCATAACCCAAAAGTATACACAGCTTTGTTCTATTTATTTATTATCACTTTTCGTACTGCACATTTCATTTTTCTTTCATTCCTGAAGTGCTGGCTCATTCTCAATACATTAACTTTTAAGAGAACTAGTCCTGACGACTGTCAATGGCTATATTGACTCGAGTTAGCCTCTCACACTCTCAGCACAGAAAAACATGACTGGGACACTCTATTGAAACGTGAAGAAAATTGGAACTTCATAAAGCAAGAGCATGTAGAGCTGTGGCAGCCTTAACTCTGAAGCTACATAAGATAAATACTACATTTAATATTTCATGTTTTGGACCACAGGAAGACATCTCAGTAGCAAAACATGTTCTCCCAATGGTCACTTTAAAGGTAGAAGCACACTCAGCTGCACAGCACTTCAAAAACTTCTCAGTCACAGCAAATCATAACCATGATATCTGCAAAGATATCTCTGATGTTGACATTTCATGAATTAAAGTTTTAATCAGGTCTTTCACAGACAAAACACACATGCCTCCAACAGTGTGCAAGTTACCTGTCTAACATTTTTAAATCAGTGATTGGCCAGGTTTGCCGTAGCCTAAGGGAAATCACCTGTCTATCCAAGGAGCTACAGATACCAAACAATAAGGATAAACCCAGACCTTTCACAGTCAGCAGTACACGTGTGATTTCAACTGGCTTGAACTAAGATTTCCCTTTCAGCATTTCCTCCTCAGAACAACTTCTACCTCACAGGAGATTCAAAGAATTTGATGTATATTAAAATCCTTTCCCTCTCAGACAGGCTCATTTTTATTCAGGGACAATTTTGCTGACTGACAGGTAAGCATTTGGTGCTGAAATTGGACCTGTACAAGAGCTTTGCATTTCATTTGCTCCATTACACCAGTGCATGGATTACTGGGCTTTTACTTTGGCATCTTTCCATTATTTTCAGATATCTGACATGAACAAAATGACTTATCTGACAATCTGTGTAACAAATTCGTTCCAAAAAAAATAGAATATTATTATACTATTTTGTACATGTGGGCACCACAACCTTCCACAGTAATTTGGCCAGAAATTCTAAGTGTATAAATAGTAGCTGATATTATTAAAAAAAAACCAAACAAAACCAGGCAGGAATGACAGCACAGAAATATCATACCGAAGAAATGAGATTTAGTTTTAACACTACAGCCTTCACTGTCATTTCAATTTATGAAACACTTCAGGCATCATACCAAATTTAATTTTATTTCTGTTAGGAAAAAAATGTGTAAAAATTGACATAAGACTTCTAAATTATCTGATATAACACAGCTGTTGACAAACAAGTGTTGGCAAATTCTGGCACTGAAGAGTTAACAGTCCTCATACTTGACTCTTTTTATTAGTTGATTAATTTCCTACCTCAAGCTCAGGTCTGGCTTTATCCATCACTCTCTCAGTTTGATTTGCAGAATGAAAAAGGAAGTTTGTTTAGCCTACCACTCATGTAAACACAGACAAGTACATTTCTTCGTATCCCTTGATCTTCCATCATCGAAGCATACCCAAATACCATATTTATCTGACTTTCTGAAGAAGCTTTTCAATCTTTTTATGGTAGCTGTTGCCATCATAGCACCTTACTTGCAGTGGGAAATGCAGGTAAAGCCTTTCCTGAGCACTGTAATTTGCCCGATGCCTGTACAGCAGCACCACGGCAGAAATGAAAACTCATCTGTTTAGAGAGATGTGCAGATCTTGAATTTAGGATACAAGGCCTGCTCTCTAATCATGCCAATTAACACAACAACAATTCTCCAAGTAGATCCACTGGGTGGACTACATAAATTCATTCAGAGATGAGAAAACGAGAGTAAAGGGTGAAAGCTGACAAGAAAAGGAATCTTTTACATTTTTTCTTTTTAAAAAGACTGTCTGAATGAAT
>JAWWLV010000121.1:25783386-25814459 GCA_035041135.1 Platyrinchus mystaceus | reverse complement strand
CGAGAGTAAAGGGTGAAAGCTGACAAGAAAAGGAATCTTTTACATTTTTTCTTTTTAAAAAGACTGTCTGAATGAATGATATATTTCTTTTTATAATTATTCCCACAATTTAGGTGAAAACTGCTTTTTGGAGAAATGATGGATTGTTCAATTTTCTTTCTTTACACCAATCCACAGTATTTGAAAAAAATTCCATGATATGTACAGAATACTTTAAAATTCAGGCACAGTTTCCCCGAATTTCCACTGCTTACTTGTGAAGCAATTAAAATTTTTTAAATTCCTTAAACTTCCATACCAACATATTAAATTTAAGATTAAGCCCTAATTTTTATGTGGAAATGTCTTTGTTCAGATTTTCTGAAAATTAAAGTTACAGCAATTTTAAGTACCATGAACTACGCAGATTGTGCTGTTTCAAAACCACTTAATTTTAAAAACTCCACTTCAAAAAACCATCATTTATATAATCAGACTGATCAGTTACTTAGGACATAGGAACACAAAACAGTGGAAGCAGTAAGGGAGAAGTGAGTGCTTAATCCATGGAGCAAAAATGCAATTGCATAGTTTATCCAGTTGTAATTTTAGGCCTGCAATGTGATCTGTTTTAGAGGTTACACTGACTTACAGCACATAAATGCTACAAACTGTACTAGATGATCCCTAGTCAGAAGTCTCATTTATGTAGGAAGCATTTGAACATCAGCTGGTTTGTGAAGCCTCCAGAAACGAACCAAAGGGAATTCTTTCAGACAGCTCAGGAGTCTATAATAAACAGCCAAAGTGAGTTCTCAGCCATGGATGTTTCCCCCTAAATGCTGACCTAGATTTCCAAGGGCTGAGGCTTTCACATGGCCTGTGGGGAATGACTGACTGTTTTGGTAATGCCTTTTCCACAGAAGTCAGGTCAGGGTGTAGATTATGATATACAAAAACATTTAAAAAAAATCATAGCAAAGTCTAACAGACCTGTGCACATTTGTTCACTAGGAACAGGATGGCACATGATCTTAAACTGGTGCAAGGGAGAGTTCAAGAGAAATCAGGAAAGCATTTATAGTGATGAAGATGGGGAAAGACTGGAATATGTTAGCTGGAGAATCTCCATCAATGTAGAACTTTAAGAACAGTCCAGAAAAATACCTGCCAGGAATAGTTTACACAGATTCAGATCTCCTTTGGTTCATTCTAACATGATCTCTTCAGACCCCTTTCAGCACCATTTTCTGTGATCCGTGATTTTTTTTGGTTACTGCTCACAATGTGAATCAAGTCAGTACATTACTCCACTGCTAAAACAAAAAATACAGACCTTGCAGAATAAACTTAAAAAGCCAAAAGGCAGTAGTCTCAATGACTGAGTATACAAAATGAGTGAGTAGACAAAGTCAGAAACAGTTGTGCATGTAAGGATTAAAGCAAAATAGTTTCAGCAGGCCTAGTTAATGTATTTGTTCTCTTGCTAAATGACCATGACCATTACAACACTTTTATATGAACTTTCTAATTGTAGTAACAGTCTGAGTTTATACACAATAGGACAAGCTTTTGACAATGCCACTTGCATTAACAAGATAAATTAATATTACCTTCTAAATCTTCCCTCATCAATAGTGAATGAAAAGAGAATTCCATCACAATTATTGAAGATTACTAAATTAAATTACTTATGCCAACTTTTTCAGAAGATGCTCAAGGTGATAAATATCAACTGGACAACATCAAATAGTCCAAATAGAAGAAAAGCTGAGATGAAAACTATACGAAACAAGGGAAATTCAGGAGGTCCATAAATCAACCAGTAATGAAAGAACTTTTCCTGTAGTCAATGAGACACAATGAGCCAGAGTTGCAGAAATGTCCTTTTCCACCCTGAAGTAGAGATGGCAGAAATTTTGCCTTTTGCATAATTTCTATTTAGTTATGATGACCTTCAGACATAAAATCTATAATGTTTTGTTTCCAAGAAACAAATTATCACCCCTAAAAAACTAACTTACCTTAGAGGCAGTTCATGCTTAGTCTTTTTGTATTAACACATTAATGAAGAAAAGACTGAAATTATGCTCTATGTATTTCAGCAAGATATTTTTTGTTTGTTTAGAAAAAGTAAGAGTAAAACAGACACATCTTTAAATAAACAGAAGAAAGGAAAATATCTATGTGAGAAAAAAAGTAATTACATGTTAAAACTATGATTTGAATAAGCCTAACTATAAACTGCATTTCCATCTGAACACAGGGCATATTTTGATCACTTTCTTTGCACTTTCTTCTACTTTCAAAAGCCTTGTTAATGAAGATACCTTTAAAAGTAAATCAAATGGCAGGTAGTTCTACATCATTATGCAAATCTACCTTTCTACTCATTCAGATTTTCTCTCTTAAGACCTTTACACATGTAAAAGAGACTAATGATTTTAAATCTTAAAACTGGTCCTCAGGAAAGGACAATATGGTCATTCCAATGCAGTCAAGTAACAAAAGGAAGATGCAACCAAAGCTTTAACTTTTTTTCTGTTCTTAAATCTGGAGACACTTGGGCCCTTGCTAGCTCTAGATTTCTAGAGGTTGTTAGCCTAATTGCTTCCCCAAACAAAGAATTCAAAGATAGTCTGAAGCCATCCAAAACCTTCTCATCCCTTCTCACCTCTGAATACCAAACACAACCCAATCACTTCATTGTTTTATTCATTTTGGCTGAGTTCATTTGGTGCCTTTTTGTGCACAACTGTGAGGAATGTTATGTCAGCCAGACACCAGTAGGAGTATTGCAGCAAAAGCTATTTACAGTCATATGTTCTTACTGGCACGGGCTCTTCATTTATTAGTTTACTTTGATTTGATCTGTTTTAATGAGTTTTTACAACTAATGATTTGTTAGCTTTTTGATGGACTCATTCATACAAAAAAGATTTTTACAAAAAATAAATATTTTGCTTTTGCTTTTGTTAAGAAAAACTCCCAGAGTAAGTCCCAAAAGGCTAGAAGACACTATAATATATCTTTGAATGAGTGGACAAAATACCCATGTCTGTCTAAAGAATTTCAGTCTAAATGATCTAACTTCATGTGACCCATATTGGGTAAAAGGCTAACTCCTAGAATAATTTTTTTAGGATGATATAAACCCAGAAAGGTATTTAATTTTTTCAAAGTCAGATGCAATGCAATGGAAATAAGAAAATATTCTATTTTAACATATTAATGCTTTACTGTTATACAAGTATGTCCACTTTTTTCTTCATGAATATTTCCATTATTACATGACATGGATATAAATCCTTTTAATGTATTTTTTAAAAAAATAATTGAAACTATACTTATATAAGGCTTATTGTTATCAAAGAAAAGAGAATGTCATCATGCTTTGTCATAAATTATCAGCCCAGATTTATTAATCTGTAACTTTCCTATAGCAAGTCTTACTGTGATTGTAATTTATTTCTCTATTTGGCACACAAATTTTATTCATTTAACGGGATTATTCATTTATCAAGTATTTATCAGTCAGGGTTTTCTAGAACTCTGAGAGACTGGCATTTGTTCAGTTTTAACAGGATTATTTTTCTATCAGGTATTTATTTAAGTGGGCTTCATTATACCGGGGAAGCAAACATTACTTATAAGGCTGATACTTGTGTCTAAATACAAATACCAAATACTTGATATGGGAGTAATCCAGTTAAAAAAAAACAAACATAGAGCATCTCCGTGGTCTTGATTTTACAGCACAATCCAACAGAATTAATACTTTTTAAAGGTATAATCCTGAACAAAGTAAAATCCCCAGATAAACAGTGACCTATAATAAAAAAAAACCCTTTCCAATACACAGAGCAACTCAGTGAGCAAAGACAAAAATTATCAATTACTTAGTAGCCTGGTATAGCTATAAACCAGGATATTTCCTTAATTTATCTTTTTATTTAAATCTAACCAGTTTTTTAACTTTTTTTGCTTTCTTTCTTTTAATAGTAGTTCCCAACTAGCAACTCATGAGAGTTTGCAGGATGAAAGCTGACTAGTATTTGCATATTGTGTAGACAACAACTGAAACTGTAACAGTCCCTCTTATATTTACATGAAAACAGAGCAGCCAAGTTTCTAACACAAATTATAGGAAAAAAACCCAATTATGGTAATTTCAAATTTTAGATTTATTCTTACTAAGCAGTCAAGCCAACTAGGCACGTACTCAAGACCTTTTATAGCTCTAAAAAGAAACATACCTACCAACAAGAGGACACACCTTACTTTTTCATTGACCTCCACTGTTTGGAAGGGATATGGGAAGACTTGATGACTGCCCTGTGAGCTTGAACCAATATGTCAGATGAAGCTTCCACTGACTTTTAGAATGCAACATTTCACATTCAACTGCTCCACAAAATGAGTTTTACTTCAAATATGTAGTTGGAAAAGATTTCTCAGCAACATATATAATATAATATAGAACATGAGCCAGTAACATGCCCTTGCAGCAAAGGTGACTTCTGGTATCCTGGGCTGCATTAGGAGGAGTGTTGGCAGTAGGTCAAGGGAAGTGATCCTTATCTTTTTTCTTGTGAGGCCACACCTGGAGTTTTGTGTCCAGCTGGAATACTGTTCTGGACCTCCCCATATAAGAAAGATAAGGACATAGTAGAAAAAGTCCAGCAAAAGGCCTCTAAGACCATTAAGAGACTGGAGCATCTCTCCTGTGAGGAAAAGCTGAGTGAGGTGGTACTGTTTAGCCTGGAGAAGACAAGGCTTGAGGGGGTGGAATCTCTTCAGTGTATTCAAATATCTGAAAGGAGGGTGCAAAGCAGATGGAACCAGGCTCTCTTCAGTGGTGCTCAGTGACAGAACGAGAGGTCATGGGTGTAAATTGAACGTCAGGAAACCCTATTTTTTACTGAGAGAGGCCAAGCACTGGAACAGGTTGACAGGGAGGCTGTGGAGTCTTCATCCTTGGACAGGCTCCTTTTGCAACTGGCTCTAGGTGGCCCTGATGGGTGATCAACTGACTGAGAGGTCTGGCTCAGAGAGTAGGATAAATGGGGTTATATCTGGCTGGTGGACAGTCACCAGTGGGAATTCCCAGGCCCAATTTTGGGGCCAGCGCTCTTTAATGTTTTTTATATATGAACTGGACACAGGAATCAAATGCATATTAAGTTTGCCAATGATACTAAATTAGGAAGAGCTGTGGATTCCTTTGAGAGTAGAGAAGGCCATACAGAGCCTTATCCAGAGAGACCTGGGTAGACTAGAGAGCTTGGAAGTCACCAACTGTATGAAATTTGACAAAAGCAAGTGCCATATTGTCCATCTGGGACAGGGTAATCCTGGTTGTACATAAAAACTGGAGGACAAGAGGCTGGAGAGCAGCCCCTGCAGAGAGAGATCAGGAGGTTTGCACTGATGGCCCATCTTTAAGGATCCCCTTCCAGTCTATGATGAGCAGGGAGGTTGGATCAGATGACATCTAGAGGTCCCTTCCAACCTCAACCATGCTCTGATTCCGTGATTCTACTACAAAAATCAATTAATCTAATCCATACTACTTAAGTATGCAATTGTGAAACAAAGGGAATATTTTAACCCAATTCGCACATTTACTTCCCTCAAGAAGGACCATATCTTCTCCTACTAGAAAACTATTACGTGGTACTTAGATATTCTGCTTTGTAAGTAAAAGTCACGTTTCCTTTAACTTTAAAATGTTTTAAATATACATATATAAATTCATATTAAAAACATATGCACAGCCTTCAATATAGAAAAACACATGGTTTCATGGAAAATGATACAGTGAGAAACACATTTAGTGGTTTTCAGACACACAGAGAAGCAGGATAGAGTGAGACAGTCATCTTGTTGAACATTACTGTTCATACACCTTTCTCTTGGATAGCTACAGCTAATTACAACCACCACATGATATTTACAGAGACAGCGTAAAGGTAACAACTTCATCAAGCTCTGCAGAAAAAAGATGTTGGTCCTTAGAAAAGGCTCCTCAGGAGCAGGACACAGAAAAAGGCGAAATTAAGGTTGCCCATAATGACAGAATGAAGAAAGCGGGAAGATATAGGTGGCAAAAATTTGGAACAGTGGAACACAAATATGCTTTTAGTGACACCTATAAGGTCTCAAGACACCTTTCTACTTTGTTTGTTGTATGGCCTAGGCCTAAATGAAAACCAACCAACCAACCAAAACCCCACAACAAAACCCAAAACACTTTCCTAATCCACCTCTGTAGAGCAACAAGTATTGCAGAGTCTGGATAATTGAAAACTCCACGTGACTATAAATGCAAACCTGTTTTCTTGGATGAAAATCTAGTAAAGGAATTTAGCAAACAATATGGAAGGTGGGAAAAAACAATGTAAATAATGGACTTTTTCAAACTGAAAACAGAGGTCCTAGAATTCAGTTGAGTGCAACAGAAAAGATATATTAAAATGTGCTCAATTTCTATTTAATCTGATTTTATCATTGTTTGATTCATTTTATGCAATTTAAAATAGTTATTAACACTAATTAGTTCTATATACAATATTTTAATATTTCCAAAAACAACTCTGAGAAAGGTACATTGGATTATAACATTCACTATATTCAACAAGAATAATAAAACAGGCCCCTCAGAAACCTACATTTCCAATAAGATTCATAGTTATAAAAAACAAACAAACACTGAACTTCATGCAAAATTATGTTAGACAAAGTATCTTTCTGCCCTTTTTGAAATGAAGATAAGCAATGTCTCTCACACCCAAGAAAGTTGGAAGAAATGTTCTTTGACACAATGCTCTTTAGAAGAAATATGCATTTGTCAGAGCAACTATTTTCAGTTTGGGATCAATCACATTCAACCTGTTTTAATATGGACAGCTGCCACCATTCACAGAAGTCAGTATTTTCTAGGAAATGCCATATTGCTGTATTCATGTTCGTCTTTATACATATATACACAATGACACTTGCTTATTGGGAAACATGTAATTTTTCAGATATCATCAAATGGAATCACAGCATTAAAAAAAGATTGTTCCTGAATATGAGCAAATAAACAGAAATGGTTTGAGATTTTAACACAGGAGTGAGAAATGTAGATTTCAATTCAATTGGTTGCTTGATTAGGAAGATTCCTAATCAGTAGCTTGCACTGGAATTGAACCTTAGCCACCTTACAAATTTAAGATTAATGCAATCCATAGTAAGGAATCCAGAGAGAACAGCCCTCACCCCTTGAGCTGACATGTCACTGAAGTAACCATTACAGAAGCTTTCCATATAATGGTCTCTGCAGATCTGTCCATGAGAAGAGGTATGATAATAGTAAACACTTTTTTTTGAAGGCTGATTAATATATTACACTGCCACTGTCATCCATGAGTTGTTTCATAATTCTGTATTCACTAATGCATTTTAATGTCCAATGTTTTCAAAAATGGCTTCCAAACATAAAACGTAAAGCTTCCACAATTCCTGATAAAACAGTAGGTATCATGGATGCTCAGACATTTCAGCTGTTCAGGTATTCAAATTTCATTATTGTGTATCAAAAATGTGATTAACACATGAAAGTTCAGTGTGGCGGTCCTGTCACAGAATAAGGGAAATTTTACAGAACAGATGGTATTTCCAGCATTATGTTAGTTCCTTATTTAAATATTGTTTGGCATCTATATCCTATTGAAACTGGCATAGTACACAGTGAGGGAGGCATGCTGCCATCTCAACATATGGGTACAAATGTTGGTTGGTAAGAGAGGGTAAACAAATCCTATGGGCTTACTGAGGGCAGGATTCCTAAAAGAAATGCTACAATTACTCTTCTTTGATCATTCATATTATGATGACAGCAATGAGACTTTTTTTTTTTTTCAGAAACTGAATAAACAGCCTTTAATAATGATAATGAAATTTGGAGGTTTGAATTTACATGAAAATGAAGCTTGAACTTAACTAACTGAAAAACATCACTAAAAAAAGATTAAAGTAGCTAGAGCTGTACAAGTCTTTTTTCTCTTTTTCTCTTAAAAAGTAAGCCTTAAAATCAGTCCTATTCTGATTCCAATTCTACTGTAAATTAAAAGCAACATCAAAAGAAATGTAAATTACTACTGACTCCCAAAATGTTAATGAAATTTCATCAGTTTAAGAAAATCAACCAAAATCAACCAACTTTAATTTTTCATGAAGTATGGGTCATACCTTACAACAGATCCTTATACAGATGTTGTTGTCCTGTGTGGACTAGAGTAAAATCTGAAGCATAAAACAGTAAGGAACAGCTGCAGTTTATGAAGATGGATACTAATTCTACCACGGTGAATTCACAGGCCTGGGGAGAAATAGAAATATTCTTCGCAGAATTCATTATTAATAACTACAAGAAGACACAGTTTCAAAGGAGCAAATCTTAAGCAAAATTATTGGTTGAATTGTAAAGTTCAAAAGGATTAAAGTGTTTGAGGTTATGTAAGGTTTTGAGATATATGGTGCAATTCTACAAGTTTACAGTCAGAGGACTGAATGTCAGCTTAGAAATATTTCCTCGTAAAAAGGGAAGAGATATACTTAAGTAATGTAGGAGTTCTCAAAAATGCAAATACTGTCAATATGTAAGAAACATGGGTGAACCTGCTAATGAAATACCAGGGTTATTCACAAAGCTGGTGTAAGCTATCTTTTCCTGTACCAGTATTAAAGTTAGATGCAGGCTCCCTACAATCTTAAGATATAAAAGTCACGTTCCCCTCATTTTTATAGAATTCATTACATCATATCTAATCCTTTCAGAATAACTTTCTTCCTGAACAATTTAGAACCCTGATGTACTCTCAGGTGCATGGAGATGATGAAGCAATATGTTTTTTCTACCTCTAATTTCTCACACTTCTATTAGCAGTTCTATTTCATGTTATAACTGCAGGGTGGCATTCATGGAGGCATTCTGTATAGCAATGCATCATCTCAATCCAGAAGGAAAAATGGGAAAGAAAAAAAAAGACAAAAAGAGACAAAGACAAAGGTTCAACCCATCTTGTCATTCATCCATGTAGCAAGATGTAACTGTGAAATACAATTCCAATCATGTATTTGTAACTTGAAAAAAAAAATCTAATCATGCAATACTCTGAACAAAAGCAAGGCACATCTTGAAGTTAATGGGTAATACTGTACACAATACAGACCTTTCTAGAGGGTTAGATTTCTGGATGTATTTTTAAAGAAGTCAGTTATCTGTGATTTAGCCTCATGTCACAGTAATTCGAGTTACTAGAGAAAGCTTTAAATAAGGATTTCATGTACTACCTACCCATCTAACCTTCCAGGTCATTCAGTCAACTGTGTGTCGGATGTCAACTGCTGCATTGGTCAATTACAGGCACTCGAATATCATGTCTGCCGCTTGCTGAAGATGTCAGAATTCTCAGGGCCTTCAGGATGTCACAAAGTTCACAATTTCCACATATATCTAATGTTTTCTTTCCATGAAAATTATCACATGCAAAGACACACTTTCTTTACAATGATTTCATAAATGGCACAAGGGTTTTAGCTGCCCTGGGAATAGATGTTACATTACGCTAAATTAAGAAGATGAGAATACTTCTGATTATTTTTTTGAAGGAAGGTGCTCCACGTAATAATGTGCTGAAAATGTATGAATGAAGTAAGGATGAAGGAGGAGCGGTACATTGCAGAGGATGTATATTTAATTTTAATTTTATAATTTTCACCTCTTTGTTTGTGTTAGAGCACTTTAACATTTGACCCCACTTGCATTTTCCATAACTGTTCCATCTTGTCTCTCTATTTTATGTCTAAGATCAGTGAACGTGTTAGGCAAAATTATTGCCTAGAATTTCCCTCCTCTGACACTTTCCAAACCACAGTCTTACATCTTGACCACACTGCAGTGATTCACACTAGTTTCCAGCAACCTTCCTGCCAAAGCTTAAATCCAACACACTTTTCGCAACTGTTTTAACTTGCCAGTCACAATCAAAACTGTACACCACAATTCCTTAAAACCTTTTTTCCCTGTCAGTGTTTGTGAGCTAGCTCTGTACCACCCCTTTTCTTACCATGCTAGTTACAGCTCTATTGTTACAAGCATCTTCATCGGTGTCCTCCTAACTTTTGGAGGAATTGAACAGACATCCATCTCAGTCCCTCATTTTACTACTGTGTGCTTAGATTGTTGACAACAACATTCACTGACACATTCATTCACTGACACAACAACATTCACTGACACTGATAAACTTAATTATCATCCCTATGCAGCTATACCATGCACTTATCGGTCTACTTGCCTCCCTTTTTTCCAAGCAGATTTATGGATTTGTCTTTCTTGAGCAGCCAGTTATAAGGAGAACAAACTCACGCCAGACATTTCAGCATCTTGCTATGGTTGCGATCCCATATGGCCTAGACAAAGACCTGGGTCTCCATCTCCAATCCAAATCAATCTCTCTTTCCCAGCCAGGATGGACAACAGTGCCATTCTCATGGTCTCCTGCTACACACGGTATCATCTCTGTCTTAACTTCTCAGAACTCTCAGGATCAAGCAGCACATACTTGTACAAATTGTCTTTATAACTTCTCTTTTATGTGAGCTTTTCCCACCTGTCTAACACATTCCAAATTCCCTTCATACAGTGTAAGGTTTGACAATGTTCTCCTTCCATGAAAATTGCCACAAAGAAGATGCATCCTGCCAACGTTTCTTGTTAAGCTTAACTTTTTGTTTAGCTGCATGAGCAGCAAATGCCACACTACCCTAGATTAACACAGAGTCATAGTATATATACTTCAATTACTTTGCAAGTGAAAAAGTTCAAGTGAATAATTAGGACAAAACACAAGAAACTCACAGTGCACATTGTTCCTCTAGTATTACATACATAATTGTGGGAAGGGGTCACAGAGACATTTTCCAGGGTTTACAACTTACTTGCAATTTCTGTATATCCTCCATGCAAATTTCATGCGATTAACTGATTTTCTTATAACATTTTTAAAATTTTCACTCTTACCAAAAGTGTGTAAACATATGAAAACAGGGTAAAACGATAGAATAAGCTCATAAGCTACAAGAGTTTCAAAAGTAACTATAATGTTATGCTATGAAGAATGAACCCATCAAAAGGCCTCAGGAAGGTCTATGAAGATGTAGATATCACCTCACAAAAATAGTGAGAAAAATATAAAACAATGCAAGACCTAAAATGGCTACCAACTGCAATCAGTGGATATTATCATACAATTCAAGAATTTCTTACTCTGTTTTCACTTGGCTGTTATTCTGCCAGAACCCTTCTGAAATCAATAATATCATTGTAAAATATCATTGGAAAATATCATTGTAAACGCCAGATAAATTTTCCGAGCTCAATATTTTTGTTTGCAATTCTGTCCATTCTCAGTCTAATACAACTCATTCTCAAACATAACCAGTTTTTAAAAAATACATAAATATTTGGGGGTTGACATGATATCTTCCTTCCATCTGCTCAAAATAAACTTGGAACTAAAAAATATCTATGGCAGCATTGTGATAATAACTAATGACACTCTTAAGGGACAAGTTGCCTGTTTTCACTGTTACCCAGACAAGTAAAGTCCTACTACTAAAAACGTACTATTATAAAATTGAAACTACTTTGTTTTAAAGGAGAGTCATAAATAATAACTGTAAAACAATGCAATGATTTATGGAATTATTGAAAGGCTTGAAGTCAGAGGGCAACTTTAGGGCTCATTATTTTACCATGAAACTTGCAATATTTGCTGGGCAAAACGATTTCTACAGCTGCATGAAGCTAAATTTTAAATACCTCATGAAACTATGCCCTCATATCCACTTAGGTTTGTCTTTGAGCACAGATTTTAAAACTGCTAACATCTTACTTTCGTATGATACAGTTTAAAAAAAAAAAAAAAGAAAGAAAACAAAAGAATGTTGGATGATATGAGCAAGAATTCTTACTGGAAACAGGAAGCAATTTTTTATTTTATTATTTTGACAACGCAGTGCAAGATTTCTGCCTCTCCTTGCAAGCAGATGCACACTTGGTACATACCACAATGCTGGCAAAGACATTAGAACACACCTATGAAGAATGCTCCATTCACATGGGTGCAGCACATGAAGAAAATGTTTTAAATTGCTAAAGAGGCTTGATCACCTTGTGACTACTGGATTCATCCTGGAAATAAGCAAGTGCTTAATCTAAATTTATGGGCTACTGAACTCCTACTTTTAGCAGGAATTGTTTAATGAAAAAAAGTTATGACAAGCCAAAAAAAGAAATGACATGCTCCAGACACTAATACATTAATATAATACCAAAAATGTTTCCTGTGAAATAGAATTAGCAGTAAATCTTGCATTAATTCAAAATACAATCAAATAGACACTGTGTATGTACAAGGGCACATGTAAAAGTGCACTTTTTAATTGCACCTTTTTAAATCCATTTATAAGCAAAGTAACTCAAAACTAAAAGGAAAAAAGTATAATAAACCAAAAGAAAAGCCAAGGCATAGCAACTCTAAACTGAAGAAGAAAACTAGTTTGCATGCTCCAAAATCAGACATTTTGCCCAGAGCAGCAAAAGCAAACTTCTTAAAATTCTCCAAGTACCATTAACCTTCATCTCAATCAAGCATTCATACTTAGAAATATTTGTCATGCATAAGTACTCTTGATTCACAGCATTATAAAGCAACTACTTACTTAAAAAACCATTAGAACAGTTCATACATTATCAAAGAATGACTAATAAAAAAGCTGAAGTCTGCCTCTAATTTACAAAAGAGAAAGTAGGATTCCAGTATTAATATTGATACAGTTTTTGCTCCTATTAAATCAGTAAACATCAATTATCAAATTAAAAAAGTTGTCTGAATAGGGAACATCTCAGCACTTGATATAAGGTGACTGCCTCTAGCTTTCGTGTTCCTAGAGGGCTCTAAAAAATAACTCCAGAATTAAAAGTCTGAGCTGCAACAGTTTTAGCTTAAGAGAGACACCTCTGTGCAGCAACTACAGCATTTGCATCTCCAGGAGACAGGAGTGTGATATGTAACAGTAACTGGCAGCAGAATTACCCTGTAAATAACATTCAGCAAATTTACAGTGTTCTGTAAAGAACGCTCTAGTAAATGTAGTGTATTCATCTGAGAGGGGCAGTTCCAGTGATCAGCTCTTGAAAAGGTAACAGGCAGAGAGTACTTTATTCAACTAGAGAAAAGAAAGAATAAATTGGTACTCTTGGCTCAAAAATATTAATAGAAGCAACTTCATACTAACAGACATGTAAAAAAAATTTCTTTGTTATGGTTAATGCCACAGTGACTAGTGAGTTAATTCAAATTGCCTGACAAGGCTTTTCTCCATCATAAGATGCCTTGGTCAGATAGCTGGTCAGATTCACTGACACTCAAATTTTCCTGAAATGTATTGATTTTGAAACTGTTTTTAACCAAACTGCAATCTCCTATCCTTCCACCAGGCCCCTGATCCTGATGCTTATTACTGCCACGAGCAAATCTGCATGCAGTGCTGAATGTAACACTTGGAAACACACCATGCAAAGGTAATATTCTACCACAGGGAAGCAGATATTCTCCACAAGGGGAATGCAGAAAATCTATCTGAATATATAAGAAAGAAGCTTGTAAATGTGCTTTAACATATCACAGGAAAAAGCTGTTCATAAAACAGCTTTCTTTATTCTAAGTTACTGACAGAATCAGCACACATCTTGGAGCTGTATTATAAACAAACTTCATACAACCATTCTGAAAGTCAAAGACAGCCTCAATATTACATATAAGAAAATAACTACTATAGAAGAAAAAAATTAGCTTTGCTGTTAAAGCCCTGCAAAGATTGACTGGGAAGTACCACTGGAGAAGCAGTCTTCAGAAATGGACTGGATGGCGATGCAAAATCTCACACTTTGAAATGCCTCAGGATATTGCAAGATGGACATGGGGAAACTCAGAGATAACCACAGTAAAATTGTCTACCAATTCACAACACTTCCAGATAAAAGTGAAAGACAAAAGGGAGATTTCGTCATAGTGAAGCAAGCTTGTTTGCACTTCACACAGTGAAGACAGTTTTCCGGACCAGATAACCTACTAACATGGAAATACAAGTGTTACAATGATGCCACATGACCTGTGGCAAACTCCTCTGATAAAGCAGTAACAGAAAACTAAATTGCTCAAAGATAGATTCTATTTACCACATGCATATTTTCAATGTTTCTAAAAGATTAGAAGAGAAAGTCTGGGACAATTCCTCCTCCTTTTCAAACATGTGGAAATGCCTCATCCACCTACGATGTTCTCATAGCAATATAGTCCCCATGGTCAAGTGAAAGGGGTCTTGACCCAATGAAATTTTGGAACACCATTTTGTTCTTTAATATTACCATACCTCCCATAAAAACACTGCACTCAGACACATGGGGAATAAGACAGAAGAGCAAAAAGGACTTTAGACGTGGATCTTTCACTTGTTCAGCCTTCTAGTGTACCACATCAACTTCAGAGAAAATTAAGTGAGGAAAACAGTACAACAGCCCAGGGACACATCTACTTAAATTTTGTGATTACATTTTAAGTGCTCTTTGTCACAGATATCATAAACTGATTAAATCATTTCATGGCTGACCCCTACTGACTATGCTAAGCGAAAAGAGAGGGCTATTAATAACTACCCATTTCTGACAGCTGCCCAGGGGCAATGTGGCCTTTTGCAGCAATAAAATGACTCCCCAGCTCACTTACTGAATGCTAAATATTGATTCATATTATGAGTGTTGTCAAACACAGACTGCAGTTCTGAAGATCTGTACTGGCAGGTCATCAGGAATAGCATTAGCAAATGTCAGGTCAGGAATCAAAGGGCTGCTGGACTCTTTAGGGATGAGATTTATCGATTCCATAAAACGTGAAACAGATCAAGTACTTGTGATGATGGAAACGGTCATGGCAGAATGAGGCTGAGCCTAGGACGATGTGTATCTCAGAAGAGAAGCATCACACAAAAATGTTGACCATTGAAAATAAGTTTTAAAGGATGGGATGTCCATGACAAGGACAACTGAAGATGCAGGCCCACAAAAGACCTTTTTAGGCCTAAAAGTCAGACTTTGAATGTGCACTTGGCCAAAGCCATATATCTAGCTTGCTCACACAGGAGATCATACTGCTGGTCTTAAGGATCTGTTAAAATTAATGTTGCTGCTGTTCAGACCAAGCTAATGAACACTCTAGTCCACAGATAAAAAACAATAAAACTAAGGGTATTTAGATGATCTGAATAAGATGAGGTAACATTCTGTGTCTATGATTGTTAGAAACACATTTTGAATGCCAAATAATGCTAAAATTATTTAAATTCCATTACTTCACACTTTGTCACCACCAGCAGCATTTTATACAATGAAAATATATTTCAAGATTTCATTTTCATAAGACTGTGAGTTCACACAGGCTGACATTTTAAAATTTTCCCTTAGCTAGGAAAAAACCTGGCATCAAGGCATGGAAAGTGACTGTGGAATGTTACATGTGCATTGAGGAGAGAAAAGCCTTGAAGCTTCTTGCTTCTTTAAATTGATTACCGACATTTTTTTCCTTCTTTCTCCTTTCACAGCACTTTCTCTTAAGTGAAACACTAGTAATTACTAGATCAGTTTAAAATGTGATAGAATTACTTTTAACAGGACAGACAATTATATATTCCATGTAGCCAGGAACCTTACTAAGGAAACAGCTGTACCCAGGGAATCCCAGACACTGAATGGTGTTCCTGCCCATGGCAGGAGGGTTGGAACCAGATGATCTTTAAGGTCCCCTACAATCAAATATAAACCATTTTATGATTCCATGTAATATTCAAAGCAATAAAGATTATTCTAAAATTGAACAGTAATTTGGATGAAGTACTATACCAAATTCTAATCAAGTATTATCAAACGTTATAATTTCTTAATGTTGCTTTGACCACCTTGATCAAAAAGAGTATTTTTTTATATTAATGAACAAATAATCAAATGTGTTTTCAATAATTTGAAACTACTTCAATTCAACTATACGTGATCTTTTGCAATATGTTAAAATTTTTGTTGTCATTGTAAGATTAAAATAGATTATTTTTCAATACACAGGACACTATTAAGAGAATTTCTATGCAGAAAAACCTCCATTTAACTTTCAGTTTGGATATTTGAATGGTAATTAGGATGTCTCTAAAAAGTGTTCCTAGCTACCTAGGGAAGATTATATCCCTGTATACTGTATTCCCTGCATTGTATATTCTCTTTCAAAAGCAGAAATCAAATCACAAATCTAAATATACCATTTGATGCCTACATAGGACACAAGAACTCAATAAAAGATTATAATTACAAAATAATAGACTTGAAAATGAACGGTTTCAACGAACTACAATTTAAAGAAAAAAAAGGTAAACACTGATGATTTAAAATTACAAAGGAACTACTTGGGAATGTAAGATACAGTCATTAAAGGATAAATAATTCCAAAAGAAGGCACATAAATACACACCCCATACAAGACAAACAAAATATTATATTTGGAATTGCTTAAAACCCAAATAAGATGCCAATGTAAATCCATTTTAAAATTAATTACTTCAATAAATCTACAAAATTTAATGTCAGAAACAAATCTTAAATAAATTAAATAAACTGTTAATCACAGTAGTAGCTTCTGTGATACAAACAGACATTTTGATGCTAAGACAGTCAAGCTTTTACCTGCTGTGTCCTGCAATTCTGACTACTGTATCAAGAAAAAATTAGGAAATATCTGGAACAGATTTCTCACAGAAAAATAATTTGAATATTTTAAGAAGACTCTCAAGAAATTGTTTTCTCTTAGAGGTACATATCCCTGTACTAGAATGTACTCCCATCAGGAAAGGTCTCAAGTAATTCATTTTAGTCTAGTGACTGTAAGTATTTCAGAAAATGTCCAGTGTTTTATTTCATCATTGGCTTCAACTAATCTAAGGTGATATCACCACACAAACAGCAGTGTGGGTTCTCTCTCCTTTCCAACAGGCATTTCAGCCCATACAGACACATGTTCTTACTCACTTTGGGTTTACTTCAGGGAGGGATGGAGGGAGGAAGGGAGAGAGTGCACGTGCTGATGGTATGAGGGGCAGGAACAATGTTTTAGTTGTAATGTGAAATAGCTCTCTGTGCAGTTCTGTAATACAGACTGAGCAGTAGTAGTACTTCACTGCTACCTATAAAGGCAGGTCCTTTCCCCTCCAAACCCATCCTTCAGCATTTCTCCTTCCCTCTTCCCAGCTGCCATTACCTTATGCTCTGGAGCTCATCATGTTCATCCCACCGTAAACCAACTCAATTCACTGTAAGAGAGCAAATCCATACCCAAAAAAAAAAAAAATCATTTTTCTGCCATTTAAATCATTTTGGCTCATGGAAGGATCCTGCTTGCACAGAGAGGACACAGAGGAAGGATGCCTGGTGAGGGGCAGGGTGGGGAAAATCCAAGGAGTGGCAAAACTTTGATCAGATCAGTTCTCAAGGAACCACAGTCTCAGACTGTTGCAGTATTAGACATGTAGGACAGGACAGAAAACCTACTGAAGACACGGAGATATTTGGGGGATTACTTAGCAACCAAGTTCTTATGGCTGTAAGGTGATCATTTCCCGAATCAGCCAAGTCAGGGCTGTACTGACACAGTCCCAGTGAGCACAAGCAGCTCTGCAGTAATTCTCAGAGGCAAAGAACCTGCCTCTGTTACGCACTGAAGCAGACCAAGCATAAATACAAATCAGGCAAAAGTCACTCGTCTATATTTGAGCACATTAACCACTTAACCCCATAGCAATATCTATGTTTCTCTCTTCAAGCTCAGAAGTCTTATCTAAAAGTAAATTTCCAAAGTTGCTTCCAGGGACATTCAGGAAACCTTGTTATCAGTTGAGTAAGCAAGCTTTTGGCAAGTACTACCTTGAAGACATTATCATTTGAAAGACAGAAAACTGTAGATAGATTGCAGCCACTTAAAAAACAATTCACTTAATAAAGTATACATGTCTACTAAAAGATGTAACCGGTAACATATATTTAACTTTAAAGGCTTGGAAAAATGGATGCCTACTAAGACATCACATCTTCAGACCTATTTCATACACTCACAATATTAATTCAAATGTGTGTTTCCCATGAAATAATTTATTTACAAATGCTTTTTATTTTTTTTATTTTCATAAGCAGATTTTTTTTAACGACTCATAGTCATAAAAGACTTGTGCACTTCCCATTTTCTGCATAAGGTTCTTGGGGGGTTATTTTTATATCCTGTAAATATGAGGGAAGACATACATTCTAGTCTGCAGTATCTCACAGAAGAAAAGTATCCAAATCATTTTTCCCCTTTAAGTGGCTCAAAGAACATGTAAGTTAAATCACACAGGTTCAATTTTAACAGAAATATACAGCTGCCAAGTTTAATTAATACAGAACAGCTACATTAACATTTTTAAAGAATCAAGTATGGCCAAAGTTCAAAAAGGAAGGAATTTTGGTCAATTGACTATTTGTAAAATTAATAATAAGAAATTCTGTAATACAAAGAAAGCCCTTTAACTGTTGTATAAAGTCAGATGTGTCTTTTGTTCACTGTATCTAGACAATAAGGAAAATACAATTAAGCTTGCCTACAGTTTGGTTTATTTTTTCTAATTTAGGAGCTGAAAAATAAGGTCAGAAATATTTACTCTTTAGTCTGTAAAGGCAAAATATACCATTTCTTTTCCCTGTTATAAGAACTACCTTTTAAGAAAATAAATGAATCAACCAACTTTAGTATTCTCTGAATTCTCCTTTAGTATCCTCTGAATTCTCATCTCTGGCAGTCATGGAGCAGTACATGCAAGCACACTGGGAACACTGTGTAACAAGTAGGCAGTAACAAATCATTCGGGTTTAACTTATTAAGTAACATTTAATATAGCAATTTTACATAATCAATTTTCAGATAATGGAAAACTAGGCAATTATGAATATGCCCTGTATACTCTCTGGTGTTCAACTACTTTATACCAACTGAATAAATATTTTTATTTCCAACACAGGCCACATTGAGTTGGTTTTGTATTTGCATGAAAGAAGCAAACAAGAAATAAAGAGGCTACAACTGCGTTTGCATTGTCACACAGCATTCAAAAATATAAACGCTAAACCTACCATTTTAATAATTCTTTCCAAAGGCAAAAATCCATTAATAAGCAAAACATGTCAACAAATTAATTAAATATTTCATAGTCAATGTAAAGTTATGCAGTGTTAAATTTTATTTTTTATGGTATCACATTCACTACTGATATGCTCTGCAACAGATAATACATTCTGAATTTTTCTTTGTTTATTAACAAGCCCTTGTAATTAACTTCCTTTTAAATCATAAGTATGATACTATTTTAATTTCCCTCACATTCTCTACCCTATCATTTGGAATCACATTAAGCTGACTCTTAGCAGGCCACCTGGTGTAATTCTATGACATTGAAGTGAGCTGTTCTGGTATGCAGGAAACACTGACAGTCTTCTGTGCTGAAATCCATTTCTCTAACTGATGACAGAACTGGGGGAAATTAATTTTTGCTATTCATAAATACCTGACAGGTTTAATGTAAATGTTTTGAAAAAGACCTCAGCATATGCTGCACATACATTATATATGCCACAGTGCACCGGAATATTGTATTTCCAACCCATTCAATTTCTAGATCACTACTGCTGAAACTTGAAATTTCTCAAATTACTTCCATATTGTAATTTTCTCCATATACATATAGACAACAACAGAGGCCTCCATGAAGCCTTTCAGTTGCTAAAAACACTTAGACATTTAGGACAGACTGTTTGATAGAAATACTACAAAGAAGTATATACCAAATTGTTCAATAGAAATATTACTACAAAGAGATATATATTGTACCTTGCCAGACAAATTAACAAGAAATGCTTATGCATATGTGATCAGAGACCAGAAGGAATTCTGTTACAGACCTTCATAACTAAGAACACTTTCTCATGAAATACAGAATATTTCATGTTTCTAAAGCCATAACAGCAGCCTTAACATAACTGCTAATCCCCCATCCCCACCCCTCTCTACAAAAAGAACAAAAATTACTCTAATCTTACCAGCAAAAGCAGATTTGCAAAGGTCTCCTCAACATACAAATTTATTTGAATGTCTGGAATCTAAACAAAGAATTGCTACACAGAACAGCTGGGAAGACTGAGACTTCTTGTTTTACATATATATGCTAACAACATGGACAACAATAAAAATAAAGGATCTAGAAGTCAGGAAAGAACAAAATGGGCCTTATAGGAGAGGGGCTCAACTACTTGACTGTTCTTATATGGAAATATACACTTTTTCACTATACATTGTGTGACCTACTGGATTTCCTTTTAAGTCATATATGCCAAAATCCCATTATTTACAAATAAAGAATACAAAAAAAAATTTCCTACAGTAAAGAAAACAGGTGGGGGGTTTGTTTTGGTTTTTTTTTTTAATGATATAAACTTTGATCCTAACTCAGTACAGATGAAGAAATTTACCAACTGTGAAAATTCATTACCTATGCATCTTTGTGGGTATGCCTATATGTCTGTGTCTGTTTTGAATTTGGACACATCTGCTACCTGGTACCCAATAAAACAGCAGCAGTGCCTCAAAAAAATCAATACATGACCACAATCAACAAATTATAGTCCCACAAAAATGAGAACTATATTAATTGGTCAGCAAATAGAATTTATTACTAACAATAATTACTCATATATTTAATAATTTAATTAAATTGAAATTTGGCCACAATTTAAGATATAACAATCTAATGCAATCCTGCTTTTAAGGTGAAGGCCCCAAACATATTGGGTTAAAAAAATTCTCACCCTGCTTCTGTATTTTGCCTAAACTCTAAATAATTGTTGGATATATCCTAAACCCTGAAACAGCACATGGTGGTACAACTAAAGGTAAAGAAGATAGAAACACATAGATAAAATGCACATGTTTTAATCAAACAGAAAGAAAAATCCTATAAGCAATATCAAGTATTACTTTACAGAATAATTTATCAATATAATGTCCAGTACACAAGGTATTTAAAAATCTAATTTAGTAGTCTGTTTTAATAGACTATAATCTAATAGTCTTACAAAATTAAAGTATAACAAGAATACAAGACTTAATTTTTAATCATATTACTGTTGTGAACACTCTTCTTTTACAAGAGAAATTATAAAACATTTCAACAAGGAAAGTTATAAAATACTTCCGAATTTGAAGAAAATTCTGGATTATTTCTCAAGTCCTCTATCTAGAGGAATTAACACCTCTAGGGGTGAAGATGCTGCTTTCCTGACTCAGATCCTATGAAAATGCTATTAAACCTGTAAACCAATGTACATTTATGTTGAGTACAACTGAAGTAACTGAAGTACAATTTCAGACCAAGAGTTTTTGGAGAAAAAGAATACAGCTTTCCCTTGGTGCAATTTGTAGCCATGTTTGCAGTGAGAGGTAAAATAATGTTTTTTTATTCCCTCCTCAGCAGTTTTGGGATACTTGCAATTGGTTGTCAGTCAAAGACAGTCTAAATACAGGACAGTTTCTGGTGATAACAACCTGTGTAAGTGGCCTAATAAAAGTTTACATCACACAGAGTGAGTCACCCAAAGCCAAGCGCTATCTTATAAAACAGTTAGTACAAACTTTTTAATTACTTAAACATAAGTACACACATTTTAATAATATTTTTCTCTGCCTCACTTGCAAAAACATGAAAAAAACAAGATTTAAACCCTAAATATTCAAATATTTAGAATAATGATAGAGAAACAAAATTTCACGTATCATATTTGTACCAAAAAGCTTGAATAATTTGGCTCTAAAGCAATTAAATCAGCTCAAGAAGAATCAGCCCACACTTTATTCTTCAAGTGACAGAACTGCAACCAACGCTGAAAAAAAGTCAGTGACTTGCTCTTATAATCAGAAAACACAAAGTTGTTGGCCAGGCAAAAGAAAGCACAATGTGTCTTCCCTCAAAGGGATTTGTCCCAAGCTATCTGTGTAAAAGTGCTGTACTGCCTCTGGTGCATTGGGAGGTCCAGTGCCTCTCAGAAAATTAGGAGTTCTCATGCCTGCACACTAACTAGGTCCAGCCAGCGTGGGCAGAAGGAACACGCCCAGCAATTCCAGGAAAAGCTCAATGTTCTCAGGTTTTACTAAAATCTCTCTCCTAGGCAGAAAAAGAGGACTTCTTCAAGAAGAAAGCTAGAACACCCCAGCAGTCCACACTCCCAGGAATACGTGTACCTGTGGTAACCTCTAACAGGCCTCACTGGCTGCTCTAGGAAAATGGTGAAAAAACACCATTTTTGTACACTAGAGCACAGTGTGAGTGCAGAACCAGGACTCAAACTGGCACACATGTGTCTGGTTTCCACCAAGAAAAGTTCATCTTCAGCATGGGAATATATTTTCACAACCATATAAACAATACAATAATTTTTTTTTACTGTATGATTTCATATTGTTTTAAAAAATATTTAAAAATTTTAGTAATTACCCATGAAGAAGAAAATTACCAAAGAATTGCACAACTGTCATCAAGGCAGGTAAGCACTACCAGATCTACCCTATAGGACAGCTAATTGAACTGTACAAATTATTGCAAAAAAAGGAAAAGCTAACTTTCAGGAAAAAGTCAGCTTTTTGGGTTTTTCTGCATTTAAACATTTAATCTCAACTGGTGCTACGGGCCAATAACCCAATTCAACTCACTAAACCTGGAGAAGGATAAATATTTCATTGCTTAACAATTAGATCCACAGGCTTATCTGATTCAGATTAATAATGTGGCATGAATGCCCACAAGCTTTCAGACAGTTAATTTAAATCCTAGATGACTTAATTATCCTAACTATTTAATACTTGTATAAGTTTTCCATATCATTCATGTTATGTTGTCAATAAAATTATGACACGTAGGAAAAACCAGCATAGTTACATACAAAAATATAAACCAATAATAAAACTTTAATCTTAAATGAAGGGAAAATGCTAATGCCAGTGCATTTCCCCAGGTATTACACATCACTCCTTACATTCCCATTCCGTGTTCTACACTAAGACTGCATTCCCTTTTGCATGGTCTCTGTATTCTCACATTCCATCTGAGCATATTCGAGGTAGCCAAGCATTATAGATCAGAAATGAAACAATCGGACAGCTGAGGATACATGTCCTCACATTTCATTATTTTATGTGCTACTGTTAAAAGAAAGAAAACCCAAACAAATCCACACCCTCCTGAGGTCAGGTTATGACAAGGGACTTCACTGTATTTTTTAAGATTGTTTCAAACACAAGATCATCAGTGTTAATAATGTTTATAATTAAAGCACTTGTGGAGAACCAGATTTCTGATATCATAACAGTCATTCTGAAAATAACCTTTAATAACTATAATGTGTTTTTCAAGAATTTCTGAAAATAGCAGGATCGAAATCTTCAAAAAAATAGAGAAATCTTCAAAGTACATCATATAGTGACTTTAAGGAAGACTTATATACAACAAAATTTTAGAAGAGCAATGCAAATAAATGCATGCCCTGACCAAGTCTGGGAGAAAAAACACAAAAAAATAAACAAGATGTTAAAATCAACTGGCAGTATGTAGACAAATTATTAAAATATAAATCCCTTCCCTTTAAAAACAAACTAGTACAACTTTATGTTCATATTTTAAGACAAACATAATCTTTCCGTTATCAAATTAATCTCATTAATTCCATTAACTCCTAGGCAAGTCACGAGATACACCTTCCTTTTTTATTTGACTAAGCTATTCTAATAGAATAGTGTTCTTCAGAAAAGGTGTGCTGAAATGAAGACTTCATTCTGCTTTTCCTACTGATTCGACAACATGTAGAATCATGGTCCTCAGATAAGAGATAAGAGAGCAAAACCACTGAATTCTCCATAAATCATCCAGCAACGCACTGAATAACCATCATATCTTTTTCATTACTTTCCACCTTTCTGTGGACAGAAGTCAGAGGTGTCTACTCAAAACTAATTTCAGCTCTTATTCACAGAGCTAAAAGATTGGAGTAAAGTGAATTGTGCCTGTTTGTACTTCGTAGGATACTCTATCCCCCATTCTCTTTGGAAGCTCCCTTCTCTTAAGAGACCAAGCACAGTCCATTTGGGCTTTCAGAAGCCATCCAGCACAAGCCCTTATCAAACAAGCTAACTTATCTTTAGGAAAGAGCCAGTGAAGGTAAGAAATTATCACTATAACTTTTATCAATGGAAAGTTATATTGGCACGCAACAAGGATCTGAGTCAGGGCTAGGCAGCCCAAGATCCTCAAGACATGAAAGTTCAATACAGCAATGGACCACATACTGTGAAATACCTTAGGGTCTCTCCCAAAAGTGCCTTCATACTGCATCACTACAGAGGTATCCCACACAGCTCTTGGATACCTCTCTAACATTAATGAAAATCTCTGCTTAGTCAGAAAAACGCATTCCATTTAACTCAAATGTTCTGCATGCTATTTATTTTTTAAGCCAAGCCAATTCTGTCTATCAGTGTGAACTGCATATTCAACTCCTGACAATTGTAAAGACCCGAGAATTGTCCATCACAGGATTTCAAACTTATTTTCTCCCAAAGTCAGTTTCCTGGCTTGCCTTTAGCTGCTGTACCTCAAAGCCACCACACAGACATGTAATAAAACTAATTATTTCAGATAACTATTTTTGACAGTTTCTCTTGCCAAGCATAATCAGAGTTTCTTAACCAAAGACAATGGGTTGTATGTAGAAGTACCTACCTCTATATTACATGCTTAACTCATCATTAGCTCACCTGAGCCCCCCCCTTTCTCTGTGCACTTCCATTTCAAGCTCTCAAAACTGAGGATCAATGATGACTTTCCTGGATGATTTGACAACTCACAGGGGACCAACTGCTCAACGTTTTGCCTACACATAACACCCTCAACATTTGTGGTTCATTCACATGATCCTAAAGGACACACTAAATAAATTCAAAGCAGAGGTGGCTCCCTACTCTAGTACAGGTACGCAAAGACCATATTTAACTGCTGTGGATGGTCATCAAACAGAGCATAAACAGATGGAACACCCTCCTAACACCAAGCCTCTACATTGCAAGTTCTTTGAATCTTTTCTGCAATTAGGCAAAAAACATACATTTTCTACTTAGTCAAACAAAATATGTTGGAAATTTTGTGGAACAAAAATAGTATAAATTACATAGAAGCTTGTACAGTAACTCTTTCTTTTGTAATAATACACTCAATACCTTTTTAATTTCCATCTGTTACAAAGAATCATAATGTAACTTCACAAAACCACAGAAACATGGTTTTGCCTTATCATTGGCCATAAATAACAGGGGAGAGGGAGGAAGATAAACTATGAAAAAAACCACAAGAAATCAAGAGAAAGGAAAAAGTTAATATTCTTTTCATAATGGACTCTTAAACTGTACATTTTTTTATTATTCTGTTAGAAAAGCACAAACCTGTTACCCAGAAAGAACATGGGATTCTTCTTTCTTACACATACACATGCACTGAACACAGAGAAATAGGTGAAACCCTCACTCCAAGATGTAGCTAATGCAAGTGGAGAATTTTATTCAAACATAACTATTATCTACATCTCCATAATAACAAAAAAATCAAAAGCAAGACCCCCTTAAATTCATACAATATATGAAAATTAACGGATTAACATTTTTATAACGTTCTATTGCTCTATCCAGTTTAGAACACGAGCTAAAAAAATACCTCACTCTGAAAATATTAGGATCCCCAAAAAGGTGTCATAGTAAGATAATAGCATTGTACATATAACAAAATAGATAACATCCAGTTGTATTTGCTTGCATTACTTAATATCTCTTAAATGACTGATTATTATAACAGGTATATCTGATACTTGGTAGCTTTGTATTATTACATACCAAAAAAAAATTGTTTTCAGAATAAACAGTGCTGTGTGTTGGTGCCTTAAACAAAACAAGCAGAAGGGATGTTTTGCATTGTTATAGAACAAGGGAGGATCAGTCCATTTAGGCAACTGAATTACTCTTCCACAAAAGGGAAACGGCACTCTCTTTTTGAGAAGAAAAGCAGTTCTAAGAGGTTTTACTTAAAACTTGCAAAATATGACTTCTAGAACTGTTTGACATAAAAGGCATATTGGAAACATGATGGTAGAGAAACAAGACAAATGGTCTCACTAACATCAGACTACAAGTTATACAGGAATAGAAGGTAATAAAGTAATTGGACAAATTGTAAAAGGAAAGCAAAAACTTCTTGACATATCACAAGTTTGCCAAGAGATTGCAACACCAACAGACAACCAGTATAGAAAGCCATTAGTAAAGGGAAACAAAAACATGTGGAAAAACTATGAAGCAGCTGCCGAATACATGGGCAACACCAAGAGTAACAAGTCCCAAGGATCAAAAGGTGTTCACTCAGGAGTGCTAAAGGAATTCAAGAACCAAACAGCAGAACTGTGGTGTGTAACCTTTCACTTATATTATCTTTATATGTCTTTATCCACTGCCTTTATATGTGCCTAACAATGACATCAGGAAAGAACTAGCACTCTCCTGCAATGAGAAGTCCTGCCTCACAAACCTCTATTGGAGACAACAACCCTGGAAATAAGAGAGTTTCAGATGATATAGTCCAGCTGCATTTCTGAAAGATATTTGATAGCTCTGAAATAAAAGCTGCAGTTCTTGTGTAGATTAAAAGACAAAAAGGTGTTATTGAGATACAAGATACAAAATACAAAATGAAATATATTGTCAGTTTGCAGAGTGAAAGGAATTAAACATAATACTTCAAGAGTCTGTCCCAGGACACTGGAAAAGTTGTTGAAAGTGCAGGTGTAGCTAAGTTATACATGGTAATAAATACAATATACAAATGAAAAATAGTCAAATCACTCGAGGGGACTGATGAAACCGAGATATTAATGGGACATTAAAATGAAACTCAAAAATACAATGTAGACAAATGTAAAGCAACCCACAAAGCAAGGACACACCTAAATACACAAACAAGCAATTGGCACAGAGCTGGCAACTGCAAGATCAGGAGGTTAAAACAGCTTCTGTGAAACTGATACAAGACCAGGTTAAAAAAAACCAACAACAAAACAAAACAAACCCAACCAACCAAAACAAAACCAAAACCCAAACCAAAAAATCAAAACAAACAAAAACCAAAACAGAAAAGAAAATAGTATCATTTTGTCACTGTATAAACATATAATGAGCTCACATATTTATAGCTGCACAGAATTCTGCACAATCCTTTCAAAAAATATATAGTAAATTCAGAAAAACATGCAAAGGTAACAAGAATGACCAAAGGACTTGATATGAGGAAAAAAATAAGTAGACTGAGACAGTTAGTTATTATATGTTCACACAATTACATTTTAGGGTATTACAATAGTGTTGTCACAATTAATTCAGTGTTATTGTGTTGCTGTAAACATCTTTAACTGTTTCAAACAGTCTAGTCAGGAGAATGGGTTTAGAGTATGAAAATACCATGCTCTAATAGATATGAAGATAAGAAAGAACACTGGCAAAACATAAGAAGTCTCAGGTCACATCATTTTTTAGTGGACATAGTATTCTGTCTAATTTACTGCCTCTAAACTTTTTAAGTAGGACCCAAGAGCAGGAATGGCAGTGGCAGTGATAGTCTGCAAGGATTGTATTTGTTGTACAGTTAGATACAAGGATAAAACAAAACAAAATTGCATATCTGAGCAGTTTATACAATGCATTGTGGCCAAGATCAAAATGATACACACAAATGATTTGCTGGCTAACTAATTAGCACCTTTCCTAGCCAAAGCAATGATGTTCATACATCAGCAGTAACAAAATGCTAATATTGCACTTTCAGCTACATATATCCAGCTGCAATCCCTAGATTTTGATAATATGCAGTGCAAATAAACATCTGTTTGCCCAAGAAACCACTGGTCACAGACAGATCACATAGTGTGTGGAGAACTGGGATACAGTTAAAGAAAAATACAAAGCAATATAAAATATTTGAAAATCTACAAGAAGAAAAGTATGTCCATAGCTGTGTCCTAAGGCTAATATCAAAAAACCTCACCTAATTACACATCCAAGATTTCAAAGAAACAGAGAACAACACATGCAAGTGATTGAATGTTTACGTTTTTATGACCTATTCTTGTTGTGCACAACACCTCTTGCTCACACTACTGACATCCAGTAGTGAGCCCTAAGGGAGTTGTTCTAAGTAAGGGTTTCTGTATGTCTCATTGAATAGGAATACAAACTGACAGAAAAATAACTCAAAATTGCTATAAAATGACTGGTACCTCCCAATGCACAAGCAAATGACATGCACTTTAATGTAACACATTTCTCCTCATTTTGTGGTAAGCTAAAACATACTTAAGATCTGTATAAAATGCTTGAAAAAATGCTACTTGTGTTAAAAATGAAATGAAATTATAAAGTTTAGAATCCTTGATTTTATTAATCCAATGCTGCTAGTCCTAAACCATGTCATTTGGCTTGGGGAAAAAAAAAATTGAAGCAATTTGGGCTTTTTTTATCGAAGTAATGGATGAAAATATTAAAATTCTTTGTTTAGGACTTGTGTCTTCTTGGCACAGAATTGCACTGGAAAGCTGTCACAATGGGATTTAACTACTCCATGTAATCCTTGATGTGGAATGCAATTTTCTACATGTTAGCTACTATGCAAAGAGCTAGACTCAGAGCCCATCCACCACATGACTTCACCAGTAGCTACACATTCTTTGCAAAGCTCCAAGGCACAGGAAAACTCCTCTCTCTGGCGCATGGGGTAGGGTGGTAGAGTAGAGCAGTCCTTCTCCAGGAAATCCTACCAGCTGCAGTTGTGGGTGATCTTCGGAAAATTAGCAACATTCACCCTTTGTTTCTACAGTTCCACCTGTCTTCTCTGAAGTGTCACAAAAAATACCGATATTTATCCTAATGGTCTTCTAAGTGTATAACAGAAAAGTGCACAGATCGTGTCATACGGGAATATCAATGAATGATGACACAGACGTGAAATCTGGTTATTTCCTTCTCTTGTGCTTCCTCAAACAGAATTGACTGCCTCATGTTAGAGGCTTACTGAGTCTGTTTAAGTCAATTCATTCCTGTTAGTCCATTCTGAGTTCCTGAAAACATTCCAACTCACTTGCGTGGGGCAACTGATTCAGAGAAAGTAGAAGCAGGGGCAAAGAAAGGTAACCATCTTCTAGAATAAAGGAAAGATTCTAAGCACAAGGCAGGAACCAGCATAGCTTGATCCAGTGTAAATAACATTTATTTTGTAAGAGTATCATCAAGAGACATGATCTTTCAGCACTGAGCACATGGGTTTTGCCTGAGGGGAGTGAGTATTTAATTTGATTCCAGGCTTGTGACCAGTCCTGTCAATAGAAGTTCTGCCTCCTCCAATTTCATATTTTAATTCCCTACCAAATTTAACTCCAGAGAATTCTATCACAGTGAAATTCACTTCACAGTGGAATAACAGGACTTTCACAGACAGGCCTCTTCAGACGTAACTAAATTTTCAACCAATCACCACTGCTTTCCATCTCACATTTGCCCAACAATCAGGAAAAGAATGCCATATAGGCTCTGGAAACACATGCTGGAGTTATTAATTCTGTCATAGTTACTGCATTCAGAAACAAAAATACTATTTACTGAATCACCAGCAATAGAACAACTGCATCTACTAGAACTTTGCTGGACCATCATGTTAAGGAAGAGATTCTTGATAATTGTAAATACCATAGGTACTCCTACCGCATTTTAAATACATGAACTTTCACCATCTATATTTGCACCACAAATCATTTACACGCAGCTCATTTGAAAGTGGAGAACTACAATCTGTTTTGCACTGTCTTTAGAGAAATGACATGTCAGATGCTGAAAAGTTCTCAGTGCATTATACCTTAGAACAGCTAAGTAGAACTTAAGGTGTGGCTTGTGTTAGTGAATAATATAGGTTTATACAAGACCCTTATTGTAGGCACAGATTGATGAAACTAAGAATAAAATAATTTGAGATTAGGAAAATTCATATCATGTGAACTACAGTAGGCAAAATGGAATGAAGAATTGATGAGAAAGGCTATGAGGCACTCTGTTAGAAAAGTATTGCACATGCACAAGATGATTAGTAGCAAAAAGGTGAAATACAGACAAAAGATCATCAGACTGCAACACAGAAATGAAAGAGAAGATAGAGAAAAAACATTCTTTTCTTCAGAGCCACCCAATGACTTTTGGCTGTTGAACAACACAGGAATTAACTCCACTGCAGCCTGAGTGAACCCACAACTTCCAGAAAATTTCTACACCAGTTTAAACTTTGCAGACCTTATGATCAACCTATAATTGGCAACCTTCAAATCATTACATACGGAAATTCTGGAAACCAACACATGTACGTCTTCAAAACACGGCATTCTTCAAAATAAATTATTCGAAATAAAGCAAAAGGTTTATGACACATAACCCGAAAGCCCAGTAAATTTGCTCAGATGATTGAATCCAGTTAACCCAAACAGAATTTATACCCAAAAGAGATGCTTCTTTGAGAACAGATCCCTTCTCAAACCAAACATAAGAAGCTGAACATGGGGAAGTGCTGGATTCTGCACCTGGGATGGGGCAACCCCGGATGTTCGTACAGGCTGGGGAATGAGATGCTGGAAAGCAGTGCCATGGAAAGGGATCTGGGGGTTCTGGTTGGTGGCAAGTTGAATATGAGTCAGCAGTGCCCTGGCAGCCAGGAGGGCCAACCGTGTCCTGGGGGGCATCAGGCAAAGC
>JAWWLV010000121.1:25764329-25783286 GCA_035041135.1 Platyrinchus mystaceus | reverse complement strand
GAGGGCCAACCGTGTCCTGGGGGGCATCAGGCAAAGCATCACCAGCCAGTCGAGGGAGGGGATTGTCCTGCTCTGCTTTGCACTGAGATGGCCTCACCTTGAATATTGTGTGCAGTTTTGGGCAACACAACATAAGAAAGATATTAAGCCATTAGAGAGTGTCCAAAGGAGGGAATGAAGATGGTGAAGGGCCTTGAGGGGAAGCCGTATGGGGAGTGGCTGAGGTCACTTGGTCTGTTCAACCTGGAGAAGAGGGAAGACTTCATTGCAGTCTAAAACTTCCTCATGAGGGGCAGAGGAGAGGCAGGCACTGATCTCTTCTCTGTGGTAACTAGCAACAGAACCTGAGGGAATGGCCTGAAGTTGTGTCAGGGGAGGTTTAGGTTGGATATTCACCCAGAGGGTGGTTGGGCACTGCAACAGGCTGCCAGAGTTCAAGAAGTGTTTGGATGATACTCTCAGGCACATGGTGTGATTCTTGGGGATGGTCCTGTGCAGGGCCAGGAGTTGGATTCAGTGATCCTTGCAGGGCCCTTCCAATTCGGCATATTCTGTGATTCTGTGAAATTTCAACAAAAACTGTTTGAAACATGTAAGATTTGTCAAAGAAATTACAGCATATGAGAGTAAACTCACACTGACAACTGATAAAACCCATTTACCAACAGGAAAATGTTATTCACCAAGAAAAAAATAAACCTCTTCTCTCAGTCTTGATTATCAAGGAATTCCTGTAAATTACTTTGGAAGAAGAGACTAAGGTCTAAAATTTATAATGTTCCTGGATAAAAGAAATAAGGAATTTGGTTAAAATGTTGATTTTACAGTATATTGCAGTTTTCCTTAAGTTTGACTTCCTTCAACTCCCTCAGCATTTTCAGAGGCATAATTACCGGTCTATCTCTGTATCCCAAAGCTCTAATGACCTGATCACCTTGTTAGGTTCTCCCTCCCATTTTTCCTTTTTCCTTTCAGATTACCTCACTGATTTACATAATTACATTCATTTCAAGTATCCATTTATTCTAATCTGTATCTGTTTGAACTTTGTTGCTGCTTCTTTTTCAGGGGAAGGCTTGCATTCCTAAAAGCTTATTCATTTCCTCCAAATGCATCACTTGGTCTAATGAAATTTATTAACTTCTACCTACAAACATTTTGGTAAGCATGTTAGGAGGATTATATGGAGCCAGCAGTGTGCCCTCACAGCAAAGGAGGCCAACTGCATCTTGGCCTGTATGACTAGAAACACAGACAATAAACTGAGGGGAGTGATCGTCCAGTCTTGGGCAATGCCAGAAAGGCATTGAGGAACAGGAGGGTCACAAAGCTGGTCAGGCAGCTGGAACACAAACCCTGTGAGGAGACGGTGTTGAGGGGGTGGGAGAAGATGAGGGCAAGAGGCCATCCAGAACCTACAAGGTTATCATCAGAAGTTTGAGGCAGGTGCTTTATTGCTGTGCATGGCAGGAAGACAAGAGGCAATGGGCATAAATTGAAACTGGAACTGCTTCAAAAGGAAGGGAAGGAAAAGCTTTTTCACCATGAGAACAGTCAAGCACTGAACCAAGTTGCCCTGAGAAGCCGTGTATTCTTCATGCTTGAAGGTTTTCAAGATAAGACAGGAAAAAGCCAAGAGTAATCTGGTCTGATCTCCACAGCCAGACCCTGCTTTGAGAAAGTGGTTGGGCTACCTTTATCTCCCATTAAGTTCCTGTATGATAAATAAATGTCTATAAAATGGTTATTGATTGTTTCGTGACTTTTGGGATTGCAACTTGAAAGCCCCTAATTTCTAGATTTGCAGAAATACTGAATACACTGTCACACAACTGAGCTTTGACTGGTGTTAAAGAGAGCCCAGACTGGTGGGTGATCAGAGAAAATGTGTTTGAAATACGACAGCTGGTATTACAAGGAACTTCAGATTTTAACTTCTCTCTGCCTAAGTTTTCAAAGCTTTAAAAGAAGGAACAGCATCACTTTGTCTACAAAAATACTGTGAAATAAATTAATCTAATTTTAGAAAGTACTCAGGAGACTTATTGTGTGTAAAAAGCCCATTCAAAATTAACAATTCTATGTATAGAGGAGAGTTTGAATAACTATCAATAAACAAAGCATGATTTTGAGCTCCAGAAATTAGTATTTTATCAAGTGTTTTGCTTCATAAGCAAAACATGTCAAAACAAAGAAAACAAAGCAACAATAATGCTTCATGATTTAAGAAAAGCTAAAAAGTGAATACCATAAAACTAAACCAATACAAGCTATCACAACATCCCAAGCTGCAAAAATATATTCACAGCACAGTATTCCATTTGGTATAGACAAAGCAAACAAAAACTCTGAGCATTTCCTTCCTGCTTAAAATGCAAGAGTAAGCTAGCACTGTACTTTTAGAATAGTATTGAGGACAGAAAATTAGAGATGAAAAAACTACAAATATTATGCTTGATCCACAAATATAGTACACAATAATTTCCTTGAAGTACTAGTTTAACAAGCTATTTTGGTTCTGCATTTTTTACAAGGCAATTCTGAAAAAGATTAGACTACAGAGTGAATAGTTGAAGGGTTATTAACCCCAAAGAGAATTTACTCTAAATACCCTTTAACAGTATGTAGATCACCATTCCAGTTCAGGCAGACATCACAAGTACACTCTTGTGCACATGGCTTTTGAGGGATAAGAGTGGATAAGCCACTTCACCTCAGGCTGGAGGAAAGGAAAGTAGACAGTCACTTTTCCAAGCCAATTTACATCCTAAAATAGGCAATAGAACATTTTTCCTGGCACTCAGAGATTTAATACAAACCAAAAGTTAAGATGTCCCAGGGTTTACCTTCCAGTTTTTGAATATACGAGGTAATGTCTCAAGCTACAGCACCATATTTAATTGCAGTATCAACATTAAATTACAAAAACATATAGCAAAGGACAGTCCCTACAAGAGAGTTTAGAGTTTAAACTTAAATTAAACTTAAATTGTCAAGGAGATAAGAAAATGAAACACAATGAAAAGAGGAAAGTGCTCATAAAAAAGCAGTCTAACACAAGTAGAAGTCATACTACTGACCTCATTGGCCTCTGGATCTGCCTCCAAGTGACTTAAAGCTACAAGTGCACGCAACAGGATAGCCAAGAAATATAGTCCAATCTTCGAGGCTCAAGCCAATATTACTCTTCTAAGACCTATCATCCCAGTTAATTTCCCTACTGGAAAATGTTTGAAGACAGGGAAAAGCAATCTACAGAAACCAGACGCTGTCAGATACAAAGGCACTGCCTTAAAGGAGAGCAAATACTGGTAAAGTATCCCTTTTAGGTTTGTGTATTAGGAGGCAAATCAATTTCTTGGAGCTATTTCAGACTTAGAGCCCTTCCTCAGGAGACAATTACATGAGACAAAGCAGTGAATATTCTTAATTTTGCAAACTGTAGTTTTACTTCTGTCAAGTCACACAGCAGGTATTTTTTTCCAAGTTTATTTATGTCTACTTTATATTAAACTACTAGCCCTGGAGTCACTTGATTTCCATTCCATATTGTGGAATTTTACACTTACTTACAGATTTCTGAGGCTTCATATCCAGACTTCATTAATTTTAAAAATAGTGCCTACTTCAGGGCAACAACTTACCAAGGTCAGCTCAAATCAATAAAGTTTTAATATTTTAATATGGAAAATGCTACATCTAACTCTCAGATAACACTGTTCATATCTAATGCCTGTTTAAAATGGATCCCTCTACTTTCAACAACAAAATGGAATTACTGACTTTTCCAATTGTTACCAGCTGTTCTACTTACAAAAAACAGGTTTCTAAACAAGAAAAGTATTGCTTTGGTGTAGTGAAAAAAAAAAAAAAAAGAAGAAATATATAGTGGAAATCAAATTTGTAAGAGGACTCATCATAGCATGTGGATTTGTATAATCATTCACCAACTGAAAGAGAAGGGAGATATATTTGACCCTAATCTACTGCCCAACACCCTTCATCTCATCAGAAATTTTCCATTATTTATCATGGACGCAGCAAGGAAAAGATATGTATATGAAAAATAAAGTTAGTAGAGCAATAAAACACAATAAAATAATAAACAAATATGCTGTGCAATATTTAGCTGCTCAAAGCTTTACTGAAGTTAAGACAATAGTGTTTGTTGTCAGCATCAACGAGCAGGTTCTACATTAATTTATGTTCTCCTGGTCTTTAAAGTAACTTATTATAACCTCGGTTACCAAAAAAAGTGCCATTTGCTCTGGGAATACATTAATATTAACGGGACCTTAGCTTTTACTTACTACTAATTACTACAGCATGTGCTCATACTTCCTGTGGTACAGATACAGCCCTCTCATTGCAGTCTTCCTAAAGTGAACATGACTGATTACTGTGTCCACTGCTAAACCCACCTTTGTTCAGGAAAATTAGAAGGTAGCAAAGAAAATCACCATTAAAGATATGTATGAAAAACTGTGATCAACATGCTAAACTTGTATTATGGCAGATTTTAAGAGAAAAGCACATCTCAACCTACTAGAACTCTTTAGGCAGGTTAGCAAGAATGTGTAAAAGAAAAACAATAGACTTATATGGACATTTAAAGCCACATAAATAAAATTAAAAAGATAAACATAGAGATTAATTTAATCAGAGCAAGCAATGAAGAAAATCACTTGGAAGAGTATAATAGACAAAATTAGCAACTTAACATTTCAAACTATACAGAGCCAATTCCAGGAAAATTATATAGGAGAGAGAATTATAACAAATCCTGGTTTATAACATGCAAGATATAATGCAGCCAGCTTCCCAATTCTTATTGTTAGAGATTTGTTCATTCTATGGAAAACAGAAGAAATATCACATATTTACAAGGAGCAGAGTGGTTCAGATCAGACTGAGCTAGGGAAAACTGAAAAATCACAGGACAATCCAACAACAAAAAAACTCATGTTGGTACATACATACTAATTTAGACATATTCAACATTATCCCTGTTGAAAGAAATTGTGTTGAGATATACCTAGCAATTATATTAACATTGTTATTTTTAGGAAAAAAAATCTTCTTGTACATAACTCATTAAAAATACCTATTTAACACAAAACAGTGGTCAAAAGAACAAATGGAATGCTATTTTTTAATAACAGTAATATACGATGAGGTAAATTCTCAAATATTTTCTCTACTTAAACCCAACTCACTCTACTGATAGGAGAAGTCCACAAGGGCAGTGCAAATTGTAAGAGAAAAGAAGTGGGATATGAACCAGAGCTGTTAAAGCATTTTCACTGTTTCTGGAAAGTTAAAAAAAAAAAATAAAACTGATGTCTATAAAGCAACCAGTAAACATAGGTTTGCTTGGGCAACTTATATTTGAAAAAATAAAAACTATATAAATGTCTTAAAATTTAATAAAGGGAAAAATCTTTTGAAGTAAATCTAACAAAGTATTATTAGGATGTAAAATAGTGTATTTTTTACAAAATAATAAATATATCTATATCACATGTACAGGTCCCAATCTGAACAAAAACATAAACAGCATAAATGCACTTTTACTTCTTTTCGGATGTTCCCCAATTATCAGCCACTACCATAACCACTGTCAGTTTGGGATGAATGCTACAAAACATTCCTCTCAGAACCTGCTGCATTGCAAGAGAAAGAAGAAAAGGAAAGAGTACAGCTGAACAGCACTTTCTGGAATTCTGCAAGGCAGATCCCCATCCATCCCAGGATCTGTCCGTGGTACACAGCACCTGGGAGATGCTGCTGCCATGTTCCAGTAATTGCAATTTAAAGGACTGAAGAAACACAATTCTCTTGAGAAAATTAATCTTTTTTTCTGTGGTCATAGACACTGTCTCAGCACTGTGAGGAAAAAAAACACTAGTGATTTTAAGAATTTGCCATCTGAGTAAGGTGCACACAAGTGTGTTATTTCTTTATAGGGATTTGACCTTAATGTGATTAATCTGCATTTCAGGAACACACTTAAATGCAGGAATGTAAAACAAATATGGAAAATTACTCTATTACATAATTCCTGGCAAAATGTGGAATGCCCTGCCACTGGATGTGGAAATAAATGCAGCAGGTATTTAGACAAATTATGGAAGATACATCAATAAAATTATTACAAACAGTAACATAGGCACCATCTTAAACTGAAGAAGTTCCTAAATCACAGATTCACACAAGCCAGGGGAATGCCTCAGAGAAACAGCACTCTATACCTTTTCACCTTCCTGGAGAATACCCAATAACCACTCTAGATTAGGAGACCCTTTCAGCCCCTTGATCTGATTCAGTACAGGGGTTATTACATTCTTCTCCTGACCACTGTCCAAAACCCATAAAGACATAGGGCTTGTGTAACAGGCAGCAACAGGTATAAAGCATTAACTATAGAGGCAGAGGAAAAGAGGAATAAAAACATACATTTTATAGTGAATATATATTCTTCCAAATACAGAAACATCACCATTTTATTCCTTAGTCCCATTTAGCTAATTTCTTAAAAGAAGAACTGAAAGAAAAGATCACTCAAAAGACATCCCATCTGGGGGACAGTGTAGAAGAAGCTGTATGAGGACAGGAAGAAGAATTTACTTCCCCACAATGAAAGCACTAACACTAGAGAACTGTGTTACTATTGGAAACAAGCCACAGTTACCGGAGCACAGTTCAGAGCAACTACAGTCACACCCCTAGGCCACCTTTCTACTTCCACCGGTGTTCTTTGTGAGCTAATAATTCACAGCAGCTCTCCTGCAATGCAAACACCTTTGGCACATGACAGTGGAGTCAATGACAACAGTGAGGGGTGCCTGGAACCCATGAAAGGTGTTGACAGTGACAAAGGGGGACAGGGGAGGAAGTGGCCTTACGAAACCAAAACAAAAGTAGCAAAAAGTTGCTAAATTAACTACAGTGATATTCTAAATAGTGAATTCTTGCAAAGTGCTTGAAGCCTTCCCTGGATTTACACATTGAAACTACATCAAATGCAACCATAGTGCTTGAATCTAATTATGTAACATGCCTGCAACAACACTGTACAAATTTTCAAAAATTTACTATTTAAATTCAAAAGTAACATTAACATCATGTACTTCTTCCCCAAACTGTATCTTGATTTCCATGACCACATTGCAGAGGTAACAATCCTTTTCTTCTAATACTTCCCAAAGGACCAAGCTGTAAGTTCTCTGGAGTACTCTGAAGGCATTGGGAATTCTGAGCTGCACCTCCATACAAGTGGTGGTTTAAGTGAACTGAACCTCCCAGCTGTACTCACTCGGTACATTTGTGTCACCTTTGTGGAGGAGTTTTGGTCTGTTTACTTGGATTCTTTCCAGAGGAGACTCAGTAGGAAGCTCCATGTTAGATGTGCATCAAATGTACTGCAATAGGGACAGAGGGTTCCAAACCAATAACCAGTTCCTTGAATGACTTTAAATCACATCTATGGTGAGAGTATTTCAACCAACAGTCCAAACTAAAACTAGTCTGAGGTAGAATCTCTAACCTGGACTGCTACAGTGCAAACATATAAGCCTTAGCACCAACTGCTTCGATCTAATGATCTGCTTCCACTTACCAAATTGCTTGCTTACACTGACATAAGCTGAGTGTTCATCACCTCTCTGAAATGTTTTCAATGCTCTACAGATTTCAAGTCATATGCTATAGTCCTCAAAACTAAACTCTCCTAGGTGCAGAGAAGCAAGTGATTGACATTCACATAAAGAACAAAGCACACAGCAACAACTATTTTGTTTCCTGTCACTGATTATACTGAAGGATTTAAAAGAAAAACAAATCCAATTTTTGTGCGAAATTCTGAATCAATTTGTTATCAACATAACTTTGTCTATTTGGGTATTATTGAATAATATTTAGCAAAGAACAACTGACAACATGAAGAAGAATAATTAAGAAAATAATCAATGAAAATTAAGAAAATAACCTGACAATATTGCCAGTTATTGTCAAAATGGAAGAAAAGCTGTGCAGCAATTAATGAATGTTTTGAGTATTTGGAGAGTTCTATTCACCATTTCAAACATTTAAAATTGTACTTTTCTTTTGTCTCTCAGTAAGAGAGGAATGCTGTGTATGCACAGCTACAGTTTGTAAGAAGACAAAAACCATGGAGAGATCCTGATCCTGCTCACCTGATTCATACAGCAGGCCCACAGAAGTCTGCCAAACAAAGCTACTGCCACAAATATGTCAAACAAGATTTGACTAATAAATTGCTTCAGTGCTGTCTCATTCTGTACAACATTTTTCAGAGGTTTTAGGGACTATTTCAAAGCTATATATTAATTCTGCCCCTGATTGATGAGTGATTCTATTTAGACAGTTCACTGAAAACAGTTGAACTTCAAAGGCCATATGAAATCATTTATTATCTCACTTGTGATTCAGAAACACACCAGCTGAGAGTCTCAGTGCATATGGTAAGAAGCATTACTTCCCTATAAAAAAATCCACTTTTTTCTAAAGACTAAAAAAGAAATTCCTTTCCATAGACCTCACACAGGACTATCAGGCATATCAAAGCATCTCCCAAAATCTGCAGTTACATTTTAAGCATTTTAGTTTTATTATTTTGTAAGCACAATAAGACTGTGAAACATAGAACAAAAGAGGTTTATTTTAACTTTCTTACCTGTAAAAGGGATTTAATGATATCTGTCTTTGAAATTTTATCTCCCAGTGATATTGCACAAACTACTAATACGAAGAAGTTTCCAACATTATGTAGCACCTACATGGAAGCACATCCTAGAGAACAGGTGAAGGTTTGAACAGCAAAAAATGCTAGCTAGGCAAATGTTCCATCTAGGAAGAATGTATTTACACACGGAGGAGGGTACACTAATGCATTCACCCAGAAAAGAGGAACCCACACTGATACAGGAGTAAACAGTTTTTATTTATTGTTTCATTGTCATATTAGAAAGCCCACTTCTTACCACTTTATTTGAGGATGATATAATGAGTGAGGTGATTGCACTCTTTTCTTCTTAAAACAAGTAAGAGATGAGCTTCAGTGATTTTTCAACACAGTTTGAAAAAATTACTGGGTAAAATACTTAGCGTGATAAAAACAGAGAGAAAAAAAGCAGCTCGTTTTTCAGCAGCACGGCGTGATATTTCTTGTGCTGTGGTACTTCTGAAGAAAAGAGATGAAATACAATTCACCTATCACTTATAAAAGGGAGGGAGGTTAAGTTAAAAATGAAAACAGCATTGCTACTTGCCCAATGGCATATACTGTAAAATATATTTACAAGCAGCACATATTAATTCAGTAGGGGTAATTTAACTAAGATATTCTGTTTATGAAGTTCAAATGGCATGTTTCTCTAGAGAGCAAAAACAATTCAATGAATATGCTACCTCTGTTCTGAGACATCTTCATGAAGAGAATTTGAAATATAGCGGTTGTGTTAATAAAGATTGCACCAAATTTGCATTTAGTTTAGAAAAATAACCTGGTTTCAGCCAGGCTTCTCAAAAGCAAAGCAGTATTCTTTACTTTGCACCATTAAATCTTCTGATTATCAGACACAAGCTGACACAGTAACACAGAATTTGTAATCCCAGCACTGAAATTAAAAAGACTGCTCTTTTTTTTTTTTTTTTTAATTCCCATCAGGTCTTTCCCTCTAGCGGTTCAATTGTATTTCATACCATAGCACTATAAAATTCTGGGTCCCTAAAGCCCTGTCTAGGAACAATACTAAAAATACAACTTATAGACAAAGAACTAGGCAAACTTAATAGCCAACTAAAAAAGTAAGTGGCAATCTTCTCACTTATCATTTTTCAAAGAGCAGCACTTTTTTGTAGAAAGATCCCATGAGCTGAGCTATGACATCTTTATTCTCGTACCTACAAGTCATTCCATTGTTAACCTCCTAAACTGCAGTGACTGCTGCCACCTATGGGATCTCTCCAGGAGCGGTCAGGATTTCACTCGGCGGTTCCCTCTACCGGGGACGTAGGTCTGATGAACTTGCAGGCACTTTTATTAACAGCAGGTGTCCCCACTTTTGTTGATGTTTTACCTCAAAGTCATTACTTTAAAAGCATTTTCATGTTTCCTAAAACAAACTCCAACTTCTTCCTGCAGTCTAAGTAGTAGCAAAGTGATTTGAGATAGGAAATTGCAGCCTCTGAACTCTTAATTCAGTTCAATAAATGCAATTTTGCAGAAAAAAACCCCAAAAATTCCCTTGTTGTTAGCACAATGTTATCTGCTGTGCTGTATTAGCAGGCACACAGTCAAGCAAGTTTCCTTCTAAAACCTAAGTTGGAATAAAACCAAGAAACTTTTAAGTAGGATAAGATCAGCTCTGTTTAGACAATAGTTTGTTTCATCATACCAATACTGCATCAGAATAACCTTACAGAGAAGACAATGAAAAACATTAAAATACATTCCATTTGCAAGTCCCAAGTAATAATAGACTCAGTAAGATATGCACATAAGGAAAAGCACTAATGTTGGCTGCTTAGCTTTCTGAAATCAATATATCCAACTTTAAAAGCAAGAAATTGTGCAGAAAGTCAGAGTAGGTTTGTTGACTAATCAAGAAGACAAAAGTAAGTTTCCCTGTCCTTTAAAGTAGAAAGACTAGAAATACGGAATTTTACAAATATGCCACCTTTTCTCTTCAGCCTCAATCCCCTCTACATTTAATCTTAAGGGTCAGAGATCTATTTGAATACACCAAGGCACACATTCTTCAAAGTCAGAGACTGGCAAAATTCTGGCAGAGCAATAGGACAAATTTAAACTAGGCATAATGTCGTTAGAAGCCTAGGTGAAGTAACATTACAGCAAGGAGACTCCCATTACGAAGATTCACTCAGTCAAGTAGAACACAATAATAATTTTAATTATCAAATCAATTAATAATAATTTTATTTATCAAAATAAATAAAATACTGGCCACAGCTCTCCAAGAGGAATAGCACTAATGGGGAGATTAAAGCTAAGCAGACATTGAATAGCATACACCACTCTGCTATTGGTTTGATTAGAACAAATTAAAAAGAACATAATTTAAGAGCAAGGTCTTAAAAGAGGGACATTATTAAAGTTTTGCAAAGCATAGATGTATGTACTGAGGTTCGATATGGAAATAATTATTATTCAGAACACTCAGTAACTTAAAGAAAACATAAAAACAGGAAAGAAACTTGAGAAAATATCTGAGAGACATTCCTAAGACACCAGTATCTCTTCGACTGGGCACAAACAATAGACCAATTTGTTCTCTATTATGCCCTCCAGGGATTAATGAAAATAGAGCTACATGGAAACTGAAATATTGCAAAAAGGTAGACATAAACATATACTTGGTCATTCAACACTGCTTGAAAATCTAAGAGCAGTACTAGAAGTATTCAGCCTTTCTTTTTGTGTGGGGATAAAGTTATCCTTCCATCTTGCTTTCAATTTCTTTTTTACTTAATATAAAAACTACTTTTAGTGCCACAAAGCACAAGCAATTCATTTTCTAAGCTAACACTTTTTTCTACCCTTTCAGAAGAAAAAAAACCCCAAAGTCACGGCATGACTGACTTTCCTCTGACTAGGTTTAGAACACTACATCTACAAAAAAATTAAAACTAACAGGCCCTACTCCCCTTCTGCCCCAGTACAGTTCGATATGGAGCCAGAACAGTGACCATGCTGGTGACAAGAGAATGGAAATGCAATCAGGGTGGGAGTTTGCAGAAACGAGTGCAGGAGCTCCCTTTGGGCACAGTTAGACATCAGACATTAGCTTAACTGTACTGTCAGATCTCACCAGCTTTGAGGCTTTTCCATACCTGAATCAAAGCAAACATGAACCTGGGGCTGCTTTCAGGGATATAAGCTACTCTGAGATGTAATTTTATGTGATATAATCCAATCTAATGGTGTTCACTGCCCAAAAAAAGAGGCCTCTCTTCTTTTTACCCTCTTCGTTCCTGGTCCAAACAATACATTCCAACTGCTACTTTTGCACCGGATTTGGAGATACTGGGTTGTACATCAAGACCAATGGAAGGCTAATCCACAAAAAAAAAAACAAAAAAAAACTATTTCTTTCCTTTAGATTACTATATTGACAAACTCCACAGACACATAACTGTTTCACCCAACACAAGACAGAGGACAGCAGCACAAAGCCAGCAAAGCGGGCAGGAGAGCAGCAGCCAGTTAGACCAAGAACTGCATGAAGCTGATACATGATACCACTGAAAGGGGGTATACTATTCTTCTCTCCTTTCTTCCACTAGGCTAATGTCATGGAACTACTTCCTGGCCTCTCCAGCTTGCATTAAAAAAAAACAAACACACAAACACATTAAAAAAAAGTAACTCACTTGGTCAAATACATCAATGTTTTTAAAAAAAGGAAACAGAAAGGCTGGGACACCACAGCCTGATGTTCTCTCCTCTCTTCCACAGGTCTTTTGTTTTGTTTTAATTATCATTATTTGATTAATTCCCTTCCAGGCTGGAAAAGAAACAAATTGAAAATGCTGTTTTTAAATTTAATTTTCAAAGCAAAGGAAATCTGTTTCCCAACCTGCTGCTTATTTAGGCAGAGCGGAGAAATCTAGCAAATAAATCAAGGCTATTCTGTGAGTAATACCTGTAATTTCACAGGAGCTTCTATTCACCTGTGTTTCAGGAACAGAGATTGCTTTAAAACATTACATTACTTTAGTAACTCATGGTTTGGACCTGTCATTTTGATGTCTCTAATTTTGGAGTCCAAAAACCCATTCCAGATATTACTCAATACAAACTAAGTGTTTTGTAAGAACAATCTCACAAGCCTTAAAACCAGGTATTCCTACTGATTTGAAACACCTTTTTAGAATCATATGTGTACTTGGAAATTTCTTTCCTTCTAAAAAACAGATGGTTATACCTAACTATATAGCAAGTGTTCCTACTTCTGATAACCCTGTATTAAGTCACCCAATCGCATCCAGCCATTTTTCATCCTCTAGTTGTTCTGATCATCTAAATCTTCTTCACACCTGCTCTGTATGTTTTCCTTGGGATGGTTCTTATAGAGATCAGTGGGTTTACTATATAATCATCTCCAGCTTGCTGTTCACTATCTGCCTGCAACTTACGCTAGCAGAGAAAGTAGGTGAGTAATTATGCTATTTGCACTCATTGCTGCTGTAGAAGCAAGAAAAGAAGAAAAAAGAGAGATAAAGCAAACGCTGAGGCGATTACTACCCAAACCAAAGGATCCTAACCTTGATTTGCATTGGTACCTAATCAGTGACGGTGGGGAAGCTGCAAAAGCAGCGGCTTTCTGCTCCATTCTAGTCTGCTCACGGGCAGGAAAAGCATTCGACTACATAGATAACACTCTGTATTTAAAGTAGCTTGCATATCACTAACAGACATAGCTCAAAGCATGGGGGACCTGGCACTGAAGCATTCAGTAACAGGGTATGTCATGAACATTATAACCTATAATATGATTTCTCTGCCCTTAAGTGAATTATCATAGTTCATAGGTATGAACTACTAATTGTCTTCAGCATAGTCTGAACAATCTATCTCACTCTCAATATCTTGCCTGTGTTGCTTTTCTAGTCCAGGCAGACCAAACCTGGACCTCTGCAAATCAAACTTAACAATTCTGCAAAATTATGCAACAGTTCTGCTTATGTCCTAAACTCCTGCCAGCTTGATACATTGACACATTCCTTTTTTTTTTTTCTGATTGAACTTAATATGAATTCAGTCTTCAAGAAGCAGTAAGCTATTGTATTTCCCTTCCTGTTATACATCTCCCGTAGCCATTGTAGTCTCTTATTTTCCTACTGAAATCATCTAATTAAATAATGTGGATATGATTACTTGAGTTACTTTACAAGAACAGGTCATCACTAATAGTTTGATGTGATTATGAAGCCCTGTATCTTCAAAGGGACAAAACAATAAAAAAAATTACAATACACAAAGTCAATTATTTCCTATAATCTCTCCACTTAACTTAAGACATTACACAAAGCACATTAAAAGTAAACTACATCTATTAACATATCACACAAAATTATTAAAACACTAAATGGGTGGAAAATGCATATTGTTAACATTACACTCACACGCTGAAGGTCCCTTCAACTGACTACAGAATATGAATAGCTGAATGAGAACCACATTGACCATGATGTATATAATTTAAATTTTCAAAATTATTGAGCTTCAGAGAATTATTAAAACCCTGTACTCCCACTTCATAGCAATATAATTCTAGAATCTCGTAGAGTCATAATTTTAAATGTACTTGCTATAAACAGTTTTAAAACTATATTTTTGATATTACATGACAATATCAAGCCAGGCACTGCAGATTTACGGTACTATTTTAAAAAGAAATAATATTTTAAACATCTTATGAAAAGAATTTTTATGAAAATATAATGAATTGCAAATTTGCACTATTTTAACATCCCATTTGAAATATCAATTATGTGCCACAATTCATATTTAATAGATCATGTCCTCCTCTTCTGAAATACTCTCTCCCGAAGAGAAAGAGTGACTAGTTTCCCCAATTTTTATCAAAATATTCCAAATTCTTGTGAAATAAAAAAGTTCTGAATTTATGAGGTACTCTTTCCATGTAACAATTCACAAGTTTCAATTAATATTTGTTACCCCATCACAATTTGTGGTAACCACTTCATTATTTATATAGTATATTACAGATGGTCTACATTTATTTTTTTTTTTAGTTCTTCTATTAACTCAAACTAAAAGTGGAAAAAACCTGTCTTTTAACCTGTGGAAACCAAATTGTTAGGAAGTCCTTGACATCCGAGTAAAATGGTAGGAGTTACTGTGCATTTCCTTGTACACTTTCAAAATCTGTTAATACTGCAGGTCAACATAAAAGCTCTTCCTATTCTCTAACCATTATTTTTCCACAGCAATACCCAAAGCATTTTCACGTTCTTTTCCTTTCTGTGGGTAATTCAGGATGCAATTTCCAAAGTTCTACGTCACTCCTAAGAGTCTTAGTCGCCTTCGAGTCTGTTCCCAGCCAATCACCAAGACAACAGGTCATGACAATGAATGAGAGATCTGACCCAGAGTCAATTCATTCAGTCACCAATTTATATTGGAATGACAAGTTAGGTATATGCCTGGAATTCCCCATCAGTACATATAATCTTAATAAGCTTTGTCACCTGTAGCATCTCAGCCCTTTTCCTAGGCAGGTTGTGCCCTGCTGGAGTTTACAAGAACTGATATCATTAGTGGGTTTAGCTCACCTGGTGCCATCTCCCCCTTGGAAAGGCTGCCTCTCTCTTCATAGCAGGTGTTTCATAGTCCTATTCCACAAAGGGTCTGATTTAAATTCTTTTTTAGTTGATTCCTTACTTAGGAATAAAATGTGAATATGACTTGGCATCTTAGATCAGAAGAATCTCTTTCTTAATATTCCAGGAAATGTTTGGGACCCAAGCACACTAGGAGACAGTGGGCTTCCAGTCCCTCTGCTTCTTGTGGCAATTCTCAGCCTTAAAGTCCATCAGTTCTACAACATGGCTGCAGTCTTGGTGGTTCTTAACACAACAGACTGTGTACATAATTCTCCAAACCACTGTGACCTTGTGGACAGTAAGTTCAGGCTTTTCTAAATTTGTGTTCTGGAGTAAATGGCCTTGTATTTAGTATGCTGACTTTGCCAAGTACTGCCAAGGTATCTTAGGTAAGCTGAAAAGTTAAGCCAAAAAGTCAATCCATCAGGGGCTACCTGAAGAGGCAAAAGCACGGCCTGAGTGGATAAAGGATCATTTTGATTTTCTGCCAGCAATTCTCCTGAGATGTTAAACAGTACAAAATCATCTTCCTCCTTTTTGCCATAGGCTTCTTCAAAGATTAACACAGCGTTTGCCAAGCTGCTTTAGTTAGAAAGGGACAAAGCCAATAATCTACATTTTCTCCTTTCACTACATTCCCACAGAAATCTACTCAAGATCAGTGATTGCTCCTGCTGCTAATTTGGACAGGAAACACTGTGGTCTGATCTTGTCTTTCGTTAAATGGGCATGAAACATTTTCTGAAATTGTTGTTTGCTCCTGTTATGCTTCAGAAAATGCAAAAAGGCCTACAATTGTGATACAGACCTATCCCTTATGCAAATTACTTTCCTTTCCGTCCTTACTCTAAGACTTTCTGAAATTTTTCCACTCACAATAGATTCAATCCTCCACTAAAAATACCAGTAGATCCTGCAATATCACAGACAGACTGTACAACTCTTCTTTATTTCATCTTTCCTAGAGCACTAGAAAAAAAAAAGGAAATATAACCTTTGAGGGTTGCTTGCTTGTTGGGAGTTCTTTCCTTAAAATTTTGTCAAAATATCGCATTTCTGGACTTTTACTCCCATTCTGTAATGAGTTACTCTCACCTTTTTGCACATACTACAGGAGTACCAACCCTGCTACAAGAAGACACCGACAATTATCAGGCATTTATCTCAGTATAGCATATTTTTCTTTCATTTCCTAAAACAGAAAAAAACTAGTTACGCTTTATGTTCTCTGTGAATTGAGGTGTTCTATAACTCATTTTTTACAAATATTCTTCTACATAAGCTTATGCTCAATGATAAATTCCTATTTTCATTTTCAGGAAAGTAAACACATTCAATCAGTAAGACTGTGCCACACCGAACGAACTTCAAACAACGCCTCTACATAAAACATCAAGGCTAGCCAGACACTGAAGAAAAAACCTCCAAACATAAATTTTGCATGGAGTAAAAGAAATATTTCTGGTTTAGCTTTATCTTTTTAATATGTGCTGAATTTCAAACAAGTTTATGACACAACCAAAAATAATTCACACACACAAGAGCATCATGAAATAAAAAAGCTCTTAATTTTAATACATAAAAACTAGGAAAAAAGAGATTAGCTAAAGTGAAGGCTAACAGTCCAAAGGACATTTTTGGCTAGACACAATTACAACTAACTTCTTTCTTTTGTAAGCTTCAAAAAATCCCAACACAAGTAGTTCTTACATAAGTGGAAAGGAAAACAAATTAACCTTCCTTGCATACTGTTTATGTCCCTAAGCCTTAAGTCATTCTGTTACGGGGTTGGGGAATATTATAACTGATGACTGAAATAGACAATTTTTTCTTTCTAGGTTTAAGATAGGAAACAGCACTTATGTCTGTATTAAAAAAATAACACGAGGATGATTTGAAGGCCAGATAATCTGTAACCATGTCTCATTAAAAACATTAAAAGTCACATATTTCTTTGGACACCATTTGAGTTATCAGGTGAACTAGGCAATATTACAGTGCATCTGCTATGCAAGTGGGCTCCCTAGTTCTTGACAAGCAAAAGGAGTGTCCTAAACTTATAATGGTTGTTGCCATAATGGGCCACTTCATCTTCCCCCATCAAGCCATGCTGTACCAGCAAGGAGAGAAAAAACCCTTTGCAATAGAAGATAGACTAAACTCAATATGCACCACAAACTGTGGCCCTGGCAGCATAAATTGTGCATAGACCTCAACAAAGCTAAGCTTGAGGGTGCATAAGGCCACACCACTGATGCAAAAAGATCAAAGCCTAAACCAATTACAGCCTAGTTTCTCAGTATGCCTTTGAAATGTAACAGTGATATACCTTATTTAACACATTATATTGATTTTTGCTAATATTCGTCAGCATTGCCAGTGTGATTTTGGTTATCAGAAGCTTTACACACAGGACTTCTACACACGCAACAAAATCTGAAATTGTGAATAAAAATATTTTAAAGAACAGATGGAAAACAACTTCTAAATTTAGATATATGTTCAGCTATATCCGGCCACTTACTTAAACAGTATCTGTATCTGAGGCAACACTGTCTAGGCATAAGCAAACTAGAATAAAGATAACACTTTAGTATAATCTTCTTGTGATGTCAAGGACAAAATTCTCTTCAGAGTCAGATCTACATAAATAGTGTTATTTTTTCTAATTTACCTTCAGAATATTTCTATAACTCAGTAATTTGGCTTTTATTTTAATACTTTCAGGCTATAAAGACAATTTAGGAACAATAAATCGTAATTAATTTGACATAAAATAATACATCATATATTTCAATTATGCAAGCTTATCCTCTGAGAGTTCCCTTACATTTTTTGAAAATCATGTGCAAGGCTTTGATGTTCCATAACGCACAATAATACATTAACTATTTCCAACAGAACTGCTCAACGCTTTATTCGTGTTTGCATCTTAGTGGGGTTTTTTCCAAAATGAATCGAGTTTACAAAAGAATATTAAACAAAGAAGCATTATCCTCTCTCTGATCTTTGTTCTGGTCGTGAAGATTTTAAACAACATTAGTCTCACACATAGCAAATTACTGCTTGTTAACTACTGTTGCCAACTGTTAGGGTACGTCTGCCTTACTATATCAGTTTGACCCAGCTTCTAGTGCTTAATGGTCCTCTAGGCTAAAAGCGAAAGCTGATCCATCAGGCTTACATTAGCATAGAATAACACTCAATGCTTATTGATGTGCATGCAGTGTAACTACCACCCCCGGCACCTAGCTCAGTCCATTATTTTCATTTTATCTCAAGTCATTTGTATGGTTGTCTGCCCCAGTTAAAGCTATGGCAAGACTCGTACTTAAATGAATTTGTGAGAAAGGAGACAAATGCCCCCTGAACTTCAAGCACTTTTCTATCATGACTTGCTAACATAAAATATACTAGTACTGTTAGGTCCACTTAGCGAGCATATCTAGAATGGCTTAAAGCAGGAAAGAAAAATCACTTAGGACTCTATCAGCTAAAAGGACTGCTGATTAAATGTTGGGGGTGGTGGAGAGTAGGCTGTTACTCTTTTGGGTGTTATTTTTT
>JAWWLV010000121.1:25747780-25759929 GCA_035041135.1 Platyrinchus mystaceus | reverse complement strand
AGAAATCTGTATGTTGCTCTGGAAAGATGGCTAATGGGTATAGGAAGAAGCTGGAAGAAAAAGAGTGAGTGGCACCATGAAACGAACCAAATGGTGAGCTGACATTCAGTCGAGCAGGCATTGAGTAAGCCTGATAGAAAAGGCAGAGGGGCTGAGAATCACGGCACAGCACTGCTGGATCCCAGAAATCCAGCAGAAAGGAACAGCAGGGCACAAGAGCTGGTCCCTGCAAAAGGAGTATCCTCTTCCTTATCACAGAAGTGCTATCCTTGTTGCTGATGGGCTCGGCCTTGGCTGGCAGTGAGTCCATCATGGACGCCACTGGCATGGGCTCTATTGGATATGAAGGAAGCTTCCAGCAGCTTCTCAGAGAAGCCACCACTGTAGCACCCTCACTACTAAAACCTTGCCATGAAACCCCAATACATGCTGTTACCACAGGCTGTTTAAGAAAGCCCTGAGCAAACAACCCTTCATACATACAGAAAGAAACCAGAGTCTTATTCACTTCCCAGTGCAGTAGTCAACCGAGATAAGGAAAATGATAGATGGGAGCCTGGCCTGAATTTATAGATTTCTACCACAAAATACTTGCAATTTGACAGCTACTTTCTCTGCCCCTTCTCTTAGTTTCCTATTGACTCATACTTAAATCCCTCTTGAAGGGCTTATAGAGCCACAGTTTTCACTTACTAAACTAAAAGGTTAAAAAGTGAGTTTGTGATTATAAATTCGATTCCATTACATTTTCTTTCTTAGGACTTCAGCCTATTTTTATTAATCACCGACTTCTCACAGAGTGTCTTCTACCCTGACAGGAGTGCAGGTTTCAGGATTTGACAAAACGCAGCTTTAGTTCAAGCACTTCAAAAAGTATTTAGTAAATTGAAGCAAAAAAAATGCTTGCTCCAATAAAGTCCATGATCCAAATTCCTTTAAACAAAACTGAAATCCACTCTCTATACTGAAGACGACAAAAATTATGCCACTAGCTGAATTTCATTGCCAAGCTGTCAACTTGAATTTCTTCTGTTTAAAAATAGCTGTTCATTACATTCAGTAATGGGCTGTCAAAGCATTACAGCACTGAACCTATATCATATACGGTAGCAATTGGGCAATGTGCATTATTATGTTTAGATTACTAGCATTTTTACAAGACCTCTGGGCTAATTTTAAATGAGATGGTTGACTTGAACTGAATCAAAACCAATTTTATTTTACTTTAAAGCTACTACAGATTTTCTATTTGTACCCGACTAAATCAGGCCTTAATGAAACTAAAACAAAAGATTAACTGAATGTGACTATGCAGTGTATTCATCTTTTTGTTTGCTTTCATGGATATATTTACTCTAAACAACATACAAATAATAAAAATACTCTATTTGCCAAATTAAATAATATTCCCGATGGTATGAATTGGTATTGTTGCTCCTATGAATACATAATAGGTCATTAGCAAAGAAATCATGCCTAAAGCATATATGCAGTAATATTTTAGTCGGGTGAAATAATTAGAGATGTTTTCAAACTAACAAATGCATAACCTGTCTTAATAGCTCATGATATAATTTAGCATATCATAAAAACAAAACTATAAAAAGGTATCTAGAAGCCACAGTTGAAACATCCTTACACAGCAGGATGTCATAAACCTAAAGGCATGCCAGAATGGCTCACAGCTATGAAAAAAAAAAGAGACTAAAACAAGATCTGATGACTTGCAAATATAAATAATGAATTCTAAGGCCAGATTAAAGACTTCTTCATTTTCATTAACAAAACAGCAGAATAAAAGAAAAACGGACAAACAAAAAACCCAAACTGTGTAAAAAGCTTTATATCTTCCTTGTTTTGTGGGGAAACAAATTATTTTTCTAGATTAAGAAAACAAGAACTCCACTGACACAACTCAGTGGTTATGTAGAAACATCAGGCACAAAATATTTTCCAGAGTCTGTAGGTTCAAACATGTGCCATGTTAAGAAGTTAGTCTGGCTGGATTTCAGCATCAAAGAAAATTTTTATTAATTTTAATTATGACCCTATTTAATATCTTTATCTATGATAAGTAGGATCAAATGCACCCTTAGCAAATCTGCAGGTGACACCAAGCTGAGTGGTGCAGTTGACACATCTGAAGGACAGGATGCCACCCAGAGAGACCAGGACAAGCTTGAGGAATACACCAGTGGGAATCTCACGAGGTACAACGAGGCCAAGTGCAAGGTGCTGCACCTGAGCCAAGGCAAACCCCTGACACCAACACAGGCTGGGGAACTAAGGGATTCAGCCCTGCCAAGGACTTGGGAGTGTTGGTGGATGAGAAGCTGGACAGGAGCCAGCAATGTGTGCCCACAGCCTAGAAATCGTATCCTAGACTGCGTCAAAAGCAGAAAGGTTGAACTAGGTGACCTTTAAAGGTGCCATCCAACCCAAATTATTCTATGATTCCATAGAAATAAAGAAGTTGCTAATAAAAGACTTTGGAGATTTTCAGCACCAAGACAATGAAGAGGAAGCAAAAGCTGTGCAGATGCATCAGTCAGTGTTCACACAAAAAGCACTATGCAAAACCAATATAACCCTTTGGATAAAACTAACTAATAATAGAATTTTTAGTTAATTAGGAGACTTGCAGCCCAAAGGTGATATGGAACAGAAATAAGGACCAAGACTACTCAACTGCTGTGAGTCCACAAGTACAAACACCAGTACATTCACAATCCTCCCCATGGTGCCACTATCAGTAAAATAATCTTTGCAACCCTCAGTGTGTTGAAGTGACCTTCAGATAGCAATAATTTCTAATTTTCCTATTATTTTTCTCTTTAAATTAACATAAATTTATAATGGACATACGTTTTATTTGTATACATGCTTTAAATATGCTTCTGCACTGTCCCTGGCCATGTTTTTTGGTGCCTGGCCTCTAAACAAAGCCCATAATGAAGCTTCCTGTTTGTCACCAGTCAAGTATGTAATGTCTGAAGGTTGCCTAACATTTGCCAAATATATCTTCTGGAAAACCAAATTTCTAACAACAGAAGGGGCATCACTACTCATCCGTTCTTACTTGATACTATCACATGATTTTAGAGCCATCTAAAATATACATCAAATTTGTTATACTTTCTAAAAAATACTTTCAAGTGTTCTTGGTAAAAAGAACTAACAAGCATGACAGACTGCACCAATCTTTTTATGACAAAGTTATGCAAATTCCATTAAATACTCATTATAATCAGTCTAGAATCCACCATGATATTGAGGGCATAATACTAACAAACATTCTCACCTGGCTTAATACAAGGACTGAATGAGAGCAAGTATTTCTGTACTACGTGGTATATCATTATTTGAGAATCCTCGAGTGTCTAGTGTCAAACATCCGTTAACAGCTCCATAGTAAAGCATGACACAATATATTATAACACCCCCAAAGAGGCAGCTGTGATCTACTGTGTCAAAAACTCCATTCAAGTAGGCTGTCAGGGTGTACAAGGCCTCTGATCTTTGATACATCTGAATGTATTATCAAAGCTCCCCATCTGGAATGGAAACTGTCTTAAACAACAGAAAATGTGTACTACATTTCTAAATCACTACGTTGAATAAACAGTAAAGGAATATATGAATATCAAAAAAATTTCAGAAAATAATAGAGAAAACCATGACAATTGAAAAAGAAAGGTATCTACATTTTGGAAAAAGCAGTGAAAAAGAAAAACAAACTATGAAGCTGACATATAGTCAAGGCATCCTCAAACACAAAAAAAAATATTTTTCTCCAAAGTAATCTGTAGTTTAGGAAGGTAAGTGGTGTCTAATGCTGTCACATTGTACAGTATAACCATTCTTGAGTGACTGATAAGGAAAGGGATTTCTGATGGATTAGCTAGGTATGCTGTGCCTTGATGGAATGAAAAGATAAAATGAAAGATTATATAATGTGGGACATAGCACTGGGTGAGAAGATTTACTAAGAACAAGGTAACACAGAAAAGCACAGAGATCTGTAGAACACAGAATAAAATTGTTTATGAATTATTTCCAGTTCTTTTGTTGGCATTTAAAAGAACTCCATTTATGATTCTATTTTAAGATGGCCTTCATCTTTCAGTAAATGCTGTTTTTCAATTCTATTAAAATTTTTGCACAGAGGAGTTCTTAATATAATAAAAATAAAGATTTATCAGAATTCTAACATTATCAGTTCATTGCATGAAGACAACAATTTTTAATACCTCCTCCTATTTTCTGAAATACCCTGGAGATGGATACCTCTCAGGCTCTGAGAGGTCATCTATTTACTTGCTGTAATGTTTTCTGTGATTGCATATAACTCCTTCCAAAATGGCAGCACATGTTCACTGGGGATTCTATTCACTATTGAAAACACTCTGAACACATCCGCTCTCACAGCGCACTCTCTGAAATAACACAAAAACCTTTGGGAACCAATCTCAAGATATTTCAAATGATAACCACCAAAAATAAACAAACACCAAATTTGGAAAGGAAATAACATAGCAAAAAAACAGAACCATCTTTAAAATACACAGAGAAGCTAGAAACTGATCTAACTATGGGCAACTGTGAGCAAAGACAGAAAGAAAGACATAAATAAAAAGCAGAAAAAAGAGGAGGAAATGGTCAAGTAAAGGGACATTTTGTAATGTAGTATTTGAATTTCTCAGACACAGCAAATATAAGCACAATTACTATTCTTGCTACGTGCACCCATACTGTTCCACTTGCCCCATCTCTGGCTACAACTCCATCCATCATCTTTTTTGGTTCAAGTCACTCTGCTTTTCCTATTCAAACTCCTTTTGCTTCCTTATCAATCACCTCTTTCCAGTACTTTCCATACTACAGGTACAGCATTTACCAATATGCCAATAACTTTCTTTTGCTTACATTGAAAGAAATTTTTTCTTAATTTTCACCCTTCAATCTGTAATAGATTTTTGTACTATAGGTCATGTCTCTCTCTTCTTAGTTCATAAGAACCTCTACAAAAAATGCTCTTCCCCATAGCAAAGTATTTTTCATTTCTCATTACATTACCAGGTTCTTTTTTAGAGATTTCAATAGAATCCTTTACATTCTTCTTGTCAATATTCTTTGAAGACTTCTCCAAATTTCTCTCTCAGCACCTCCAGCTGCAAACTCATCTGGACTTCTCTAACACCAAACTCTAAGGTCTCTTCATCTTCCAAGTTCTACTTTGTCATTGACTTATTCTACCCAATGCCAGCTAGCACAAAGCATAGAAAAAAAGCTTTTTTACCCTTAGTTCTGTACTTCTTACACTTGATAAATTTTTAAGTGACTCAGTTGCTGAACACCACAACCTCAGTGTCCAGTTTGTAATGGTGGCACTTGTTTTCAGTTTAAAGTTCTACTTGTTGATAAATTTCTTCCTCATAATCTAGTCTTCTCTAATTTTCAGTATTCATACTTAGGCTGTTTTTATGCTAATTCTATTAGCATTGTTTTTCGTCATTTCTGAGCACAGATATTGTGAAGTTTGGTGATGTCACAATGATTTGAAAATCTTTTCCATCATCACTACACAGAGAAGTCATACACCATAGACATGCTGGTTTTGTCTCACACCAAGAGAGACAGTAGTACTACAAAACTAAAGGCTAAAATAGTATATAATATACAACAACATACAGAAAAATACATTTTGTCAAATAGGGGCATTTGGCTGTTATTTAGTTGCATAGTTTGTCAGCTAACATTAAAAGAACATTAAAATGTTCTTAACGTTTTAAGACTGATGCATAAACACTAATATTTTAACGTGTTCTCAAAACACCAGAGAACTGTCATAATAGCCAAAATCTGCAATTTGTCTTATGAGTTATTGAAGCAGTTGTGTTGTGGTTCTGCTCAGAAACAGTATTTATTTCAAATGTCATTGTGGAAAACACAAAAGAAATTTGATTTGATTACTTAATTTTTGTAATTGAATATTGATATCCCCCAACAAAGCAGCTGCAGAGACACAGCAAGAGGATAAAGTAATAGAGTATAATGAAGCAAAATCATATGATGAGGACATTCTATTACAGTTATGTGAGATTTCCACAATGTTTATCTGCATTTTAATTACAATATTGCTTCCTTTAATACACATAGCAAGGTTATAGACTAATTCCATATTTGACTCTAACTCTGATTGTTTTCTGTTAATCCAGGAAGGAGAACTGTAAAGAATATTCAAGGTCTATGTTTGCTAAACAAATAATCTACTTAAACGGTTCAGTGACTTGTTGAACTAAACTTGAATCCTGTAAATTTGGAGTTCCATTCGACAGCACAAAGCTCTATACAGGTACACAGGTGCATAAAAGTGTGACAAAATTTGCATGCAGATATTTTTGTAAATGCCAAACATTTTTAACTGTTTTAATCACGTGTACAAACTATCAGCCAGTCCCACTGCTTGTTCTAACTGGTACTGGTAGGAATGTCTGTGGTCACTTCCTTACTCTCTAAAGGGAGGGCTTTGAGGAAAACAAAGGTTGTATAGGAAGGTCATAGCAAGCCATTTCCTTTACACAAATCAAACTATTTACATCAAACCATGGAATCAAGCTGTTTTCTGTCTTAAAAATAATTACCACGAATACCCGATTGCTAGTTGCTTCCTGATGAAGAAGATTCACATATATTCACACACTACAGGAGATAAATTGTTTGCTTCAAAAATTAGTAGCAAAACATTTTCATTATTTTCAGTTCACATTCTCAAGGAATGCACATGCCATCTAATTCACACAAACACACATATGTATAAACAGAGACACCAGTACTTAAATGATTTGACTTAAATGCTCCTAAAAGTTGACATTAAAAATTATTTTATGAGTGTCATTGTTATTAGATTTTAAATGTTAAGGCCAAAACCATGTTAACTCTCTTTTTTTTTTTAACTTTGCAAGGATCACTGCACACGTGTCCATGCTCATAGACAATGCTGAACAGACCCTCTGCTGAATTTTATCTAAAAATTAACACAGTTGCTTTTAAACTTTTTAATTACTATTAGGATTAAAGAAAACACTCTCAGCAAAGCCTTGACAATCATAAAACAAAATAGCTTTTCCTCTCCCCTCCAAAAAAAAAGAGAATTAGAGCTACAGTAGCATCCCTTAATTGATTGCAAATTTAAAAGGAGCTCTGCATGGTTCTGTTTTGCAGTCACAAGCGACAAAGAATGAGTAAACATTTATTCAAAACAAAAGAAAATGTTTCTCATGAGAAGCAATGTGCCACTAGCAGGGAAGGGATATATGACTGACATGTCAACTCTTTAATTTCTTAAATAATGTTACAGCAATTTTTCAGCTTGTGAATTTGACATGTCAAATGAAAATCAGTTTTTACTCAATCAGTATTTTAAGAGGGAACACAGAATTATTGGGAAGAAATAAGTAAAAGCTAAGCAACAGAAAGTTGTAACTGGAATACTTTTGATCACCAAAAATATCAGTTCCCTCTCCTCTCTTTAACATTTCTAGTTTGTTGATGAACGAACCGTGTTTGGCATAATTAACACTAAGATCTTCAGAACTCAATGACTGAAAATAATCGCTTCTCTCCTTTCTTTCCTGAGTACGCTGAAGCCCAACCTAAAGATTTAAAGCTGACTGGACAAATATAAAGGATGTCAGAAACAGTGACCGCTGACATGCTATTCAAGGCACATGGAAAAGAGTTCAGGCTTGAATGCCTCTAAACTGCTCATTGGTAAGATCAGCTATCACTGAGACACAGTGTAAGTCAGCACAATTCACTGAGCCTGCTATGACCTTAAAATCATTGCTCCTGGGGCATGTTCATCCACCAATTAGTTTATACGCTCACTGGAAATCCATTGCTCAGTAAATGCACTGGTCTCTCATTCCACGGTGTTGATGAAGTGTGTGTGATGGCTTTCTCTTCACAACTTGACCCCTAAAGCTGACCCATCTGGAACTGAAGTATTCATGCCACTTGAGCACATCCTTGGTTATCACAGAGTCTGATATTTTCTTTAAAAACACCATTACTCACATTTTTTTCCTCTTAGTTAAAAATGTTTTACGACCAATAAAACACAGAGAACTTTTTAGCGGTAAGAAATTAGTACCCAGTATGCTGAACTACATCCGTAAAGGGAAATTAGCTTACGTAAAAGCTGTTTTCTAATAAAATTAGTAAGAAAACTATAAATATTGTTCTTCTCAAAGAACAGCTGTTAAGTTCAAATATTAATTTATTGCAGTATATATCTTTTGCTAGGAATGCCACGAAAATTAAAAAAAAAAAAAAAACCCAAACAAAAAAACCCCAACCAAACATCAAAAACCCCAACCCCCAAAAACCCCCACATTCACAGCATGGTTACAGCCATCATCAAAGCATGGTAAGAGAGAATTTATGAAATCTATTTAAATATTACATAGTTAAAAGCACAGTGTACCTTGTGTGCTTCTCTCTACAGCATACTCTGACCTCACTCCAGGTCTCCAAGTACGTTATGACCTCACTTCCACCAAATTTCAGACTACAAATTAACGAAAAAATTTGCAACAGATAAACAAAGAAAACTAAATTCCTTCACTAGGCTTATTCCGCAGTCTGGGATTAATCTTCACATCAGGTACTATCAGTACTTATTGCTAGTAAGAATAACAACTCACCTAATAGAACACAATAAAAAAAGAATCTACTGGGTTACTCACTTTTGAAGAATATCCTTTTGGATGTTCTTCAACCAAGAAAAAAATATTAGGAATATATTGTGTCCAAAAAAAAATATTGTACTGACTTTTTTTAGGGTAAAGAAAGGTACATTTTTCAGATTTTGGTGAAATTCTGAGATCATTCTGCCTTCTTTTTCTCTATAAGAGTGGCGTTTTTGTGGGTGTAAGGATAGTTCTTCTTTCCTTTTACACATCCCCTACTTCTTTCAGTGAAAAAATGGAAAAGACAAATCAAATACTATATTTACAAATATTTTTTTAAGAGAAAAATAAAACCAAAACTGTTAGCTGCTTGTTTTCTGGAAAATGAGAACAATTAGCAGCAGGACTTGTTAAGCAACCTGAACATAATTTTTCTTGTTCTTCTTAATTAGAGTATAAGTTCAGCCACAAAAGGGACCTCTGCTTTGTAGTGCAAAGTACTGTGAGACTTAGTAAAAATCTTAGCTTTAAAACTATATGAATAATAATAAAAAGATTAATGATGCATATATTGTACAGTGGAGCGTTAAGCTAAATTTCAAATGCTAAGTGTAAACAGAAAAGGTTTGTAATGGCATCTATTCTTATTTAAATATCTCATAAAAATATAAAATTATTAATGGTTAAAGTGGGCCTATGAAACTGCGAAAAGCTAAAACAGTCTGTAAACTAGAAACAAAGTAATAAAAAGTCCAAAGGGAAAATACAGAGCTAGAAAACTTCAGATTAGAAATAAGATGCTCATATTAATTAGATAATTTACAGATTTTTATGGTAAGATAGTTCATTATCTATCTGAGTCTTCAAATGTAAATTATGCTTCTTTCTAAAAGCTATATGCCAATTCAACAAGATGATACGTAATTCATGAAGATTAAGGGCTCAAACACTCGATCAAATTCCTGCATCACAGCCAGTTACCTGACATCACCTGAGTCATGGTAACAGCCTCTGACAAAGCCAAATTTGTCTGACCATAGCATCATGGATTATCACAGGTTTGAAACTTCAGCCAAATTCTCTGATTTGTGTAACACAAGCAAGAATAGCTACTCCTGATGGTCTTCAATACTTCAGAGGAAATTTTGATCCTCTGCAGACAAGAGAAATGTTGATATGAATATGGTATATTGATCAACTGAAAACTTAGTCCTTCACTTGCTACCAAAGAAACATTAAGTAAAACTTTATGAGCCTTTCATAGCCCCTTCCTATATGTAGAGGCAAGGAATGTTTGCAGATACTTTCAGTAATAACCAGTAACACATTTTAAAGATGTAAAATTGAATTTTTAAATAAAATATGCTATAATTTCATTTTTTAAATTAAAAAATCTTCATATGCTTTTCCATAAAATGCAGTGGCTGGAATCCTCTCAAGTAGCTTTTTAACTATAAATGAGGACTATTATTTACTTCAAAGTAACTGCAATACTTTTCATCGTTTTTCATGAGACTTATTCATAGGTTTTGTGCCACTTTATCGCAATAGATAGGAAGGGTAAGATACCTGATCTTTAGGAGAAGACAGTACAGGAAACACCCAGAATACTGCAATATACCACAAACTAAGTATTCTGAATTGACAATAATCACAGTGGTCTGATTCAATAAGCTGATGTAATAACACACCACCATCAGAGAAGGTCCATCCTTCCCTTTGCCCCTTACCCTTCTCCTGGCCACGCTCTCCTTTAGTTAATTTACTGAATTTGCAGAAGTCTGTACTTTTTTCTACTGTATTAGTAAATTGCATCAACTTGTGAAAGAACATCTTCCAGCATATGAGTTGCTGTGTATCTGCAAATAGAAAAAGAACTGAGGAAAAAGGTCCTCAGAAGAAAAGATACACCTTCTGCAACAGCAGCTTATTCAGTATTCAAATGTTCATAAATGTATAAGCCTAAAAAAGTGCAGTAGCTTATTTTTTTCTTCCAGAAAGAAAAGGCTTCATAATGATAGCCACTAACAGATAATGGATTCAAGAACATTCTGAGAGGAAGAAAAGTGCTGATCCACAATCAAAAAAACAGCCAAAATACTATGACCGATAAGTTATATAAGCATTAAGTATACTGCTGCAACCAAATGATTTTTATCCCAGTGATAGAAATACTTCTGAAAATTTTGTGCAGAGATGAAGTACATGAGAAACCTAAATACTGAGTTTTGAGTTCATCTGCTTTAAAAAAAAAAAAAGTAAAACTTTTAAAGGTTTACAATTAAAGCAGTAAATACACTTATAAGAACAAGTAATAATACAAACTGCATTCCACTCAAAATTTTCAGGTTCTAATTAATTGTTATCTACTGAATTTTCCACAATTAGGATGGAGATTCAAAGCTTTATTTGTACTTAGTTTAGAACTAAGCATGGCCTGCTCTTAAAACAGGCCATGTTTTTTCCCTCTCATGGCATATTTCAACATTTCCCATGCAACTGCTCAGCAAGTTGGAATCGGAAGCTGATCCAGCTGCAAACTAACTGTACTGAAACCAAAAGCAGATTAGCAGATCATCTAGCAATACCTGTGCAGCCTCACAGTTACTGTATTTGACATCAAGATTAGGATGAAGCCATAAAACAGATGAAATTGGAACATGAACCATCTGAATCCAGTGTGGCCTAGACTTACAGGAGGTTTAGTGTATAATGAAGTAGATCTCTATTTACACTTCTATGATGTAGAACTTAAATCTAATTTTTAAGTTTTATTTCCATTTTCTAGTTTACATCACATTGCTGTTTTCTTACTTTGGGGTTTGGGTTGGGTTTTTTTCTGTTTTCCTTCTTGTGTCTTTCATGGGCATGTGATTTCTTGTCCTTAGTCACTGCTGATAGGTGATTGCAAAAGCTGATGCTGGTATACACTGAACAATCATTTCTCTTAAAATTAGCTTCTTCCATTGTTAAAGAACCATGCAGCACAAATGCTTCATTTCAAGCTCGTGCAAGTTTTATCCTGAAAACTATGTGCTTCATTGTCCCAGTGAAATAGAGCTGTCTTCGGTTGTTATGAACAAGGGCAGGCTTGGAAGCACTGACACTTGACCCAGAGAAGCTCTTGCAGTGTAACAGGTTGAGAAATGGGACAGCAGTTTGTGAAAATATATGTCCAAACTGCGTCTGCTTCATTAGGTTTGAAATTCTGACCAATTTAAAATTATAGTAAGTATTCACCTAGATCTTCCCACTGAAAACAAGTTAAAATTTTTCCAAATATGATGAAATTTTTCATGTTAAAATGGTTCATATTTTGTGAAGTCATCCTTATAAAGTAATATAGAAGCAAATTATTTTTTGTAATACTTAAATCACATCTTCCTCAGTAATAACTAAAAATCTTGAGGAAAGGACTGAAATAATGTAGTTTTTTAACACAAGTGTGATGTTCAA
>JAWWLV010000121.1:25731490-25742137 GCA_035041135.1 Platyrinchus mystaceus | reverse complement strand
CCCACCCTTTAATCCTAAGGCTCATCTGCCGGGCCAAGCAGGCTTGGACAATGGCAGTGAGGTCCTCAGGACGTAGAGCCCGTCTATTTCCAAATCCCAATGGGTTACACTCTGTGCGTGCAAAAACAGTGAGAAAAACAAAATAAGCAGTAGATGGAACAGTGGAAATGAGGCTGGCATTTGCCATCTGGCACAATAAATCTAGGGTCTATTGTCATACAACAATTCAACAAGTACTGTGTCCCATTCCAAAGGCTTCAAAAGAAACTCCCTCTGCCTTTATGTGACAAATACTTTCATTTGATAAAACAGACTCTTGCCTGGGGAAACAGAGCTTTTGTAATGAACCAAGATGGTCCAGAAGCATACATATGATACAGAACAGTCATGGAAACATTCCTAGGCCAAGCAAAGGACACAGTAGATACGCAGTGGCAACCCAATGTGAAGTATCAGGCAGTATTTTCTAAAAGACTGTGTTAGTAGAGTAAGAAATACCATCTTCCTGTTGGCAACATCATCATCCATAACAATTTAATATACCTTATTAAAGATATTAGAATAGGAATGTTTCCAAGTACACCTCTAAAAAGCAGGACCTCAGAGAGTAAAAACAATAGAACAACCCCTTCTTCCTTCACGGGGGGGGAATGGTAGAAATATTCACAAAGATGATGCTAGAAAAAAAGCTCTTCCAATGACAGACTAAATCTTCAAACTCAGAAGAAGAAAGCAAGATGAAAGCTGAGTTTCTCCAGAACACAGGAAGGTGGGGGTGGGAAATATATGACTTATATGAAGAGTTCAATAAACTTGCTTCCCCGCTGATGTACAAAACTCCAATTGTTTGGCACTTCTATTGAAAATCCAGGCCTACAACTGAGTAGTATAGGAACAGCAATTGCTGGCAAACTTGTATCAACAGAGCCCAGCAGTTGGCTCTATTTCAGCTCCTATCTAATCCTTATATTATACTGTGCTCATCACCACAGTATGTGAATTCCCACTAATGCAAAGTTATAGCTAAAAAACAAAGCCCACAGCAAAATACTTGCAACTCAGGAAATCTGCAATTAATATTCCAGCACAGACTCAACAGTGTTCCAACACCCCCCTCCATTCTTCATTCGTGAGTTCATGCTAGTTATATTTCCAATGTTATATTTCACAATGTGATATTAATCCATATGTTTTGACTGATAAGTCACCAGCCTACCACAATTGGGACCCAACACTACCCATAGCTCCCACACATCAGAGCAACTCTGAGCAACCTGGTCTAGTGAAAGGTGTCCCTGCCGATGGCAGAGGGGCTGGAACTAGATCCTCAAGGTTCCTTCCAATCTTCTATGATTCACATTTGTCAGTAAACGTGTTTGTTGTACAGCACTCCCAGAGTATTAAAAATTTTCACAATAATATGGAGAAAAGCTGTATGTACTTTCTAACCTAATCCTGCCTACAATACTCTCTTTGATACAGTCTTGTGTTTTTTTGTCCAGATTTGCATTTCCCTCTTCAAATACAAAAAAGTAATCCAACTTACTAAGGTCAAAAGTGAACATCAGCCTCATAATGATTACATCAAGAGATCAACACAAGTCTAATGCACATGTAGCTGTTCTGTGAAATGTGCAGATACATAAAAACAAAAAACATGGCAATTACACATGCACTTGTCCCAATAACAGATCTCTTTCAAACTATTTTCACTGTATCAATTTTGTAATATGATCCTGTGATACAACTACTAAAATAGGTAGATGATGCACAGCGATCCTTAAAAAACCCTTCTGTCTTCACCTCCCCTGTAGCTACATAATATCTTCCAGAATCCATTTCCTTGGAAGAGTTGGAAAACCTACTGTGTTTACTGTACTTCAGCAGTGCTGAACATTGGATCTGGTAACAAGGGGCTCTAGGAAAGAACTGCGTGGGATAAGGCCAGGAACTGTCCAATGCCAGGCAGTTGGACCTACCTCTGAAGCTGGTGAGAGCACCTCATTCCACCTAAAAAAAATTAAACTGAAGGAGCACACACACAGCACTTCTGCTAAAACAACTTTTAAGAAAGAGTGGCAGCCACTGGAGGAGAAGAAATGGAGGAGACGCAAAGGATGATGTTGTTGAAGGCCAAGGGAGATACATCCCTAGAGGGAGGATGGTGCGTGGACAAGCCAGAAGTCAGTTCACCCCCACAGTAGTAGATATTTTTAACAAAGCTGTTAAAACGTAACTATCAAAATGAGAAGAACATACATGTCATTTCTAAAAAGCAGCAATAATCATGCTTCTTGATGCAGTCTTCACATGGTTTGCTTATTTGCACATATAGCTGGACTCAGTGAAAAGCACTGAATGCAAAACATTAACTCGTGTGGATAAGTATCTTACTTCAATTTGATTACAATTTGAACTATTCATTGGGAATCTACATCCATGTTTCTAACTTGAATTTAAAAAAAAATCCTAATATCCTGAAGATACACCAATTTATTTTAAAAGTTCTATTTGTTTTGAATATGGGCTGGATAATAAAACAACGAATAGCATTTATGATTGTTACTGAAATAATAAAGAATCATTTCTTTTTAATGAAGACATACCAGAAATCCTGAGGAGAAAAAAGCCTATCCATTTTCCTTTCTGGTAGTTTCATGTCATTCTACAATGCTCTAGTACCAGGCTTTGGGGGCTGTACAGATTAGCCACGACTTGAATAGAAATTCATTCTTTTTCTTTGCTGAATGAATGCCATTATTTGGCTGTGGGTTATAAGTACAGTTTTATTTCTAAGAATTTTATTTCTGTCTATAACAGCTCAGGAATAGGAATATTACTTATGTTCCATTTCATAGTTCTGAAAGTGTTTTGACCCCACATAGAAATTTGAAGACCTTTTCTGAATAGGGCCTTCTATTCACATAATGATTTTTTCTACATTATTTTATTAATACAAATACACTTCACCTAGTGAAAGCCAGTCTTACATAATATACAAGAGGCATCTTATTACATTGAGATAACTTTAAATAGAGTCCTTCGACATGAAACTTACTTTTTTTACTTATGTGGATGTAAACTATGTGGACAATGAGGAACAACATCTTTTGAAATGACCTTCTTGTGATATTTAAATAAAAGAAATACATGTAAATATTTTCAAATCCAAGTAAAATACCCACAAAAGTAGGCTTGAATAACAAAGCAGTGAAATAGATTATCTTGTCTCACAGGACTTTGTCAGACTCCATCAGAAAGGTGAGTGTTATCATCTTACTATGGCGAGAATACATCTGTTACTCGGCATACCTCTGTTTTTTCTGGTGTTTCCAGAAAAACATTAATTTTGTAGCAGCTTTACAATGTCTGTAACAGTAGCAGTTGTTTTTCATGACTTCGGACAACTTTTCCAACACAAAATACTATTTCACAGTCAGCCAGATTATGAAATTAATAACAGACATATTTTGGTTTAGGTTAGCCTTTGGTTAGTTTGCTAAATATTTAACATTCATTTTCCCAGGCCTTTGACAACAGAATTCTCCCTCAAATCTGGTCTCATCTGGGTTCATTGTTTCCCAGGGACATTGCTGTGAATTCACGTGACCCTCACCTAATTTAGCCCTGCTAGTGACAGGATGCTGAGGGGAATTTGTTTGATTCAGCAACTGTTAACAATCTGCTCTCCATTTTGTCTCCATGGAGTTCCTAGCACTGGCTGATGGTTTTGCCACACCAACACATACTGTGCTCAAGAATAAAATAACTTTGCATATTGGAAACTTAGTGTACCATTAAAAAGGGACATTTCCTTACAAGTATCACTGAAACACCCAATGCCATCAGAAGGAACAATTCCTTCTGATTGTGGGGGCAGGTTCACCCCCAGCTCTCCAGAAAGAACTCCCTGAGTAGCCTCATCACAGGATAAGATAAGAGTGAGAGCATGAAACACTCAAAGAAAGGAAGACATGAAACTCCATCAGCACTACTGACCAAAGTGTTTAGTTCTGCATTCCCCTTGATGCAAACTTTTAGTCCTGCCTCTTGGCTTCCTGTTCATATTCTTTTACTGCCCAAGCGTTGTGAGGGGGCAGAACGAAAACGAGTCTGGAGGGAAGGACAGGAAGGGTGAGCTTTATCTTCAGTAGCAGAGGCACTTAAGATGGGCTTGAAATGTTCATGAAATGAAACTCAAACTATTACAGAGTATGATTCTTTTACAGCAGCTTCTTTGAGTGATTTTGTGATGCTAGTGCCTGAAGAGCCAGGTGCACTAATAAGCCATGTCCCATACATCAGTACTCAAGGGAGAAAGCAAAGACTGAATAAGACAGAAGTGCTATGGATGATAAGATGCTTTTTCTCTGAACACTGTGGGGAGGGAAAAAAAGACCACTTGGATGCAAGAGTGCTTAAATGCTGCTAAACGTAAAGATAAATATAAAAATTTCCAAGTTATCTTTAGGACAGTAGGGGAGAGACTTTCACAATATAAATTATTAGGTCTATTTACATCTCTAAACAATGAAATACATTGGATATGCACTTATAGGCAGATAATAGAATTAAACTTCCCCTTTAAATAAAGCATTTAAATATTGTAGTTTTAAAAATCCAAAATGGAATAATGTAATCATCCAGATCACATATGATATTATTTTCAATTAGAAAAACATGCTGAATATTTTCCTGAGGTTAATTTTTGCTACAAAATGCATGTTATTTAAAACATTACCGTACATCAATAAAAATATTCAAGCAATTTAATAATAAACTTTGAAAGAGTAACCCTCAAAATATATTAGTGCACCAATAGCAATCCTATTCAATAGCAATCCTATTAAGTGAAGCATCATTTAAAAGTGTCAATGGCTCTTACAACACCAGTTGCAATCCCTTACTAATTTAACATTACAGCTTCATTTCTTGTTCTAATCTCATCTAATTTACCCTTCTTATTTCCTTGCTTCTGGATATGCTAGGTTTGCCACCCAATGAGTTTATTTCGCTAGTCATTCACTTTAACAGTAAAACCAAACTATTTGAGGGGAATAATCTCCCTGCAAATCCAACACAGGATAAAGAGCTCTTATTTATCGAGCATTTTGTGCCTTGAATTGGAGCATTATTGCAAAGAGCGAGCAATAAACAAAAACACCTCAGGGGCCTGGGAGGAGCAATGCAACCAATTACATTTAATTAAATCAAAGGATGGGAGCCCTAGGGTTGAATGAGCTGAAGAACAAATTTGCATTAACACCTAGCAGCCAAACAAGTAGTTCTTGGTTTAGTCTGGAAGTACAATTGTTGCCATCTATTCTCTGCACTGAAGGGGGGCCATTAGCTAAATTCTTAGGAATTGTTTGTCCACTGATGAGGGGCTGCCTTCTCAACATTTCACCTCCTCACACATGAAAATTGCCTACTAAAATAAACAGCTTCTTCTGAAACCCAGCAAACAAACATTAGTACATGACTCACAAGTTTGCAATTTTGTCACACCTTTGTCCAGAATCAACAAAGAGAACATTGCCAAGGCTTACACACCTGAGAGAAGTGGAGATCCTCCAAGCCCTATCTAGGTGGATGAGGGGAGAAGTGAGAAGAACTAAAGTTAAACTGGCCACAATGAATTCTGTAAAAATTGAAACACATAGGATAATGATTACCTACAGCACTTTAGGAATGGATGCAAACATTGAGCCTTTGGTATAATGAGAAGACTTCCTAACACCAAAGTAACTACCAGTGCAATGCACCTCGAGCCTTCCTCTCCACCGTCCAGAGTCAGGAAAGACAGACCATGGAAGCAGGGAACGGAAATTAAGACAGTATGAAAATGATAGGGAAATTAAGAGCAATTAAATGCAGAAATGTCAAGAGTCCAAATTTTCCAAACTATGATTTTGAGGGGAAAGCAGGAAAGAAAGAGTACAAATGTTTAATCAGTTCTGAACTGCTCTTTCTTGAATGTTCACTGCACCGTCATGCTAAAACACAGAGTTTACATGCAAAGAGGGTGATTTTTTGAAGGCGTCTATGAGGCATTTGGTAGAGTAGCAATGGCTAAAATTCCTTTTTTTCATTATTTTAAAGACATATTTTCAAGGATTTGTAAGTATAATAATTTCAAATAATTAGAGATTTAAACTTATTGTCCCATACCTCATCCCAGACACAAAGTATACCTTAATCTACATCTGCCAAAAGCATAAATTAGTTTATCCATTTTAGTTTATACAACAAATGAAAAGGAATGTAATGGTTTCAAAACAGTGCCCTAAACTTCAGGCTTAAAGGTTGAATTATTAAAATAATATTTTAGGCAATCAGTGTTCATTGTGCCCTAAAAATGCAACAGCCAAGATTCTCATTTTGAAAAATACTGAACATGCGTACATAGTATTTTCTTAGCTCTTATTCCTTGAATATTAAGATGGGGAGCACAGAGAACAGTAAAAGACTTTTATAGAGGCCTACATGCTCTGATCTCAGTCTTTTCAGGAAGCTAGCTGTTCCTCTCTTGACCTATTAATTTTCTTGCTTTGGAAGAAATTAATCTGCAGTCTTGCTCTGCAAAGTGACCATGTAAAAATACGATTTTATTCTTACCAGACAAACTTGCTTCCTTTTTTTTAACATAGCTACATTTTCCTCCCATAATGACATATAAAAATATGTTTTAGTGCCCTTTGATACACTGTTGGATTCCAAAAACCTAAAGGAGATCAATAGCTTCTTTCTAATAAGATAAGAAGTTGGCTCATTCTCATCTTGTTAACTGAGGTAGTACCCAGTTTAAAATATATCAGAAAACTCTGTTCCAGAGCAGACATCTATTACAGATGTCCTTTCAAACTACACCTACTTCAGTCTAACTAATTCAACAGCTGTCCTCTGAACATAAACAGTGCCCTTGTTTGTGTCAGATCTTGTGATAATGAGGATATACAGAGTGTGAGATAGGTTTGTTAATCTGGGAAAAAAACCAAACCAAAACACAACACTCATTTTCAAGGTGGGAGAGTTTTTCTATTAGATCAACCAGCTGATCCATCTTGGTATCAAATGCCAAAATAAAGGCACAGCAATAGGTGTAGATGATCATGTATTAGGAGTGACACGAGAGATAGAATACCACTACCTCCTTTAAGCAGCAAAAGCTGATAAATTAGCATAGTGTGCTACAATACCAGTAAGTGTCTAGCTTACCATTTACAAGCACCTTAACTTAGACATGTTTCTCAACAGAGCAGAAGTAAATCATCTCAAAGCTGAACTTAATTGAGTAGAGAAGCACTAAGAAGTTCTGGAGGTTACTTTCCTATTTTGTTTTAGAATATGCTTAGCTAACAAACTTTAAAACCATGACAAGACAAAGCACAGACTCTAGTTTCATATATGTAGTCCTCACCTGCCTTAACCCACATTCATTACGAAAAAAAACCAAACAAATAAAACCTCTTAGTCTAAATATGCACTTCTACCTTTATGGATAAGCTGCTTCGAACATCACTGCTTTCTCCTTCTTAAGGTAACTACAGACCTGATACATTTCCTAACTCTCAGCCACAACCTCTGCAAAAAGGGATAAGGAGAGGTAGACTAGGATTTATTGTATCAGGAAGAACACTATGGGAGAGTAGAGGCAATGGAGCAATGAAGAGGCTCTTGAATAAAATCCCCTAGGTTACATACTACTTACACCTTCCAATGTGTTTATAAAGGAAAAGATCAAACAATGCCGTATGCACACGAAAGTAGTTGTGTTTCTGTTGGGGTTTTTTTAAAGCTTAAGGATGGCATGTCAATCAAAATGAACACAGCTAGGTTTCAGTATGACATTTAGAAACAAAACCCTTTATTGATGAATTCTCTAACTACTTCAACTTTACTTAAGAATGAAACCACACAATGATAAGAACCTGTGAAATTACCAACTACTTCTGAACATTCAGAAGTTTGACACAGAGCCTACTGCAGGGTTGAATCTTAGTATTTATCTATACACAGAAAGCACTGCTCTGCAACTAAGTCTCCATACATATAGTGGGTACATGTTTTTTGAATTACTATATTGCACTGATTCTGAACATGGGTCTTGCTCAGCTAAGAAATTTTCTCATATGTGTGGTAAGTCAGAATTCTTTTCAGATCAAAGGAATGAAAGCAGAATAGCAAAGCAGATAGAAGTGCAGGAGAAACACTGTGATGAGTGATTGCAGGCATAAGAAATGGTGGAACAAAGGAATAAAGTGATACACAGCCTACATGAAAAAATTAGAAAAGATCATAAATATCACAGAGACACTTGACATAACAATTCACCTCCAGCACTACTCTGCCATGTCAACCACAAAACAAGAAGTCCTCAGAGTAGTCGCTCTATGATGCAATAGCTCTACGAATTTACAGCACTGAGCAAATGCATACCAACTACCTTTCTAAACACTTCCTTTCTCATGAGATCTGAAAGGAACCACACTGTGACAGAACATTCCAGATGCATGGAGTAATTAACGTACCTGCTGATGAGTGGCACAGATTCAATCTGCACCCTGAATCCCTACATATCAGAGAGCTACTCCTAGCAGAACAAATTAAGGTTTTACAATAGTCCAGACAGAAGGTTGGGAGAGGTGATGTCAAGACTGACACACTCTGAACGATATTTTCTCTGAAACAAGTACATGTTAAATTTGAAGCATGGTCTTGAGAGAAAGAGTACTTTTACAATTTCAAATGTTAATTCTATTCCTCTTCTTTGAAAACATACTACTTGTTTTAGTTTACTTCCATTTATTAAATATATTTTTTTCACTAAAGTACGCAATATGAGAAGGAGGGAGTTAATTTTGGTTTTGAGGTCAACATACTTCTCATTTGAGGTGATATTTTGTGGTTTTCCTGTCTCAGTCTCATCCATTCCATACTATTTTCAAATCCGTTGTCCTCAAATGTCCCCCAAAAATAGTTATTTCAATTTGAATTCATTATATCCTTTTTGATATGTTTCTGTTTACCTCAATAGAAAACTGAAATGTGCTTTGCTTCATCATTCTAATTAAATTGTTATTAATTAATATCAACATTCTTTATAGAAGATTAATAGCAATTACATAAGTAACCTAGAAAGGCATTTTACACAAAGCAGAAGATAATAACCTGAAATTTCACTGTGCAAAATACAGTTGGAATGTGTAACTAAAATTTTCCACTCCAAACCACTCTGTATTGGTATTCAACTTGTCTACCACTGCATGTTTGATGCTGTACTCTTGATGTGTTCAAATCAGAAAAAAAAAATTATCAGTCCAATTTCAAAACAATTTACAGATCTTGAGTAAAGTGAATATAAATTTTCTGTATCTTTACACATGGTAAAAGATAGCAAAGAGTGGCAAACGATACCAAAGCAGTTTAATTCAAAATAACCAAAATACATTCATTTAAAAAGATGTTAATTAACCCTGCAGGGTACATGCAGGATTTGAAATGAGTCCAAACAATGTCCAGCTTAATGCTAAGAACTTATAAAATGAGCTATCAGGGCCTATTAGTGCATTGTAATGGCTTAGATACTTGAAGAAGTGACCCTAAAATCTCTATTCTGACCCGACTTTCAGAAATGGGGCAGAAGATTGACCTTCACACAATATAATCAGCAAAGGATCTAAAAAATGTATCTCTCTGTTATGTGAAACCACAGTTTTATTTACTCAGGCATGTTCACTTTGGAGTTAAGGTCCACTCAAGCATCATTTCAGGGTTAAAGGTTATAGTATAAAGCCATTATGTTTTCAAGCAGAGTAGCATGCTACCATTTGTTTTGCAGTAATATCACAATCAGACATTACCTTTTTAGCTTGGCCCAGCGGTGAGTTTAAGACCCTGGTGTTTACATTGTAAAATAGACTGGTACTGTCTACAAGTCATTCAAACTGCATTTGCTAAATTTTAGACTGGTGTATATTTTGTCTATGCTGTTACATATAGACACACACCGAGTTAAGGAAAGGTTTATCATCTCTGATTCTGTAGAAGATGTGTTTATATAATAATTAGGTTGATTATATGTTCTATATACAATCAATATACAGAAAAAAAAATCAATATTTTGGCATTCAGTTTCACAATGGGGTCAATGTCTTTGTCTTGGAAAACGGAATAAAGTAACTGTAAAAGTAGCTACAAGGACAATAAGGATTTCCAAAGTTCTAAAGTTCTCATTCAACTCTTTTTATAAATTCCTTGCTATTGTTTACCAGTTCATAGTATTCATTACATACCTATTCCAAACTGTGCTGATTTTGGCTGAGGTAGAGTTAGTTTTCTTTGCAGTGGCCGGTATGGGGCTGTGTTTTGGACTTGTGCTGAACACAGGGTTGTTAACACAGGGATGGTTTTTTATTGCTTATACAGAGCCAAGGCCTTTTCTGCTTTTTGTACTGCCACACTGGTGAGGAGACTGGGGATGCCCACGAGGCTGGGAGGAGACACAGCCAGGACAGGCAACCCTTAGTGACCAAAGGGATATTCCAGACCATATGACATTATGCTGAGTATATAAAGTGTGGGGAAGAAGGAGTAAGGGGGGAACCTTTGGAGTGATGGTGTTTTGTCTTCCCAAGTATGATGGGG
>JAWWLV010000121.1:25710426-25731390 GCA_035041135.1 Platyrinchus mystaceus | reverse complement strand
ATATAAAGTGTGGGGAAGAAGGAGTAAGGGGGGAACCTTTGGAGTGATGGTGTTTTGTCTTCCCAAGTATGATGGGGCCCTGCTCTCCTGGGGGTGGCTGAATACCTGCATGGCTTTTGCTTTCCCTACTAAACTGTCTTTATCCCACCAGTTTTCCAGCTTTTACCCTTCTGATTCTAATCCTGCTAGTGAGCAAGGGAGTGAGCAAGCAGTTGTGTGGGGCTTGGTTGCTGGCTGGGGTTAAACCATGACACAAACTAAGGACATTTCTTGATCAAGAGCTTACTTAAACTAAGGCTTTGTGCAACAATAAAATCTGATATGTAAGAAGCAGTGCTTATAAGACTATTCACAACAACAAACTAAAAGTTTGTTAAACTGACAACAAACAACAGAATTTTGGTTTTTACATATTGTTTGGACTTACACAGGGCGACTGAAATCTACCACCAACTGCCACACAACCGTATGCAATTTTAGCACCACACACAACTAATGTTATCAAAATATAAACATATATATATTTAAAAACATAACATCATCATGAATCATTGGATTCAGTGTGTAAAGGTTAGACATACAAATGAAGATGTGAAGTACTTTCAGAAAATATGATTGTTTCTCAGTAGATGCTCTGCAAAAACATGCCAATTATCTCAGCAAGTGCTACTTCACCACATGAAGGATCCTTGGGTTTGTGATCCGAAGTCTGTGCATAAAATTATTATAGCACAAATTTGTATACAGAATTACAACAAGCATTTCCATTAAAGATCAAGGTTGCTAAAAAAAATACTTGATTTTAGAAATTACAAAATTAGTTAGGAATTGCTACACCCTTAGCACACCTGTCTTGCCTGGTTGCCTTAGGAAGCAATATGTAACTAAATACTTCCACGTACTCTACTTCACCGAGGACCACTCCTTCCTTTTAGTTCACACAGCTAAAGGCAAGTGCTCATTTAGTAATAAAATAATCAATATTTACACTTCAGTTAAATACACAGAATCATTTAATACTTTCTGAATTTACCTTTTAATAGAGCAGGCTTCTCTAGCCTTTGGCTTGAAAGCCATATGCAGCCTACCAGAATTCATTGCCTACTTGTCAGTGTCTTTATCTGAAAAAGACCCAACCATTCAACCCTAACAGGACAATTCCACCACCTCACAGTCCTTGCCGACTATGTTTCTTACAGCATGTGGTGGTGACTGGGGGACAGACAGAGTTCAGAAAGAGATTTTCTTTAGATGAAGCCCTGAGGCACAGAGAGAGGAAAAACATCCACTCCGCTAAGTCTTGAGAGTCTAAAGCACCTAGAACCTTTTTTTTTTTTTGAGTATTTGACATTTATACTTTAGATGTTGAAATCACCATTTTAGCAGTGATTTGCTTCTGCAGATCAGACCTTAACCTTTCCAAAAAACAACACGTTAGCCAACCACCACTGAGAACCTTCTGGCAGGTGGAGGAAGAGATCTGCTCTCCAAGAAACAAGCAGCTGCACAAACCACGAAATTCCCATTTGCACAGGCAACTCTAAAATAATGGTGCATTTTGTAAAGCCAAGGTTAAAGTTAAAACAAACTTCATTTAAACATCAAAAATCCCATAATCTGGAACATCAACTCCTTCACAGGTTGTTAGCAGACTACAACTTTCAGACTAGCTCAATTTCTTTATGATTACAGAAATAAAGTAAATTAAAATACTGCAGCAGTCTACAAAGAGTAACAGTTAAAAAGAATGACATATATTTCACCTGAGCAGGCACAGGAAGGGATGAGAGAGAGATCTCTGGAAACACAGTTCTGTTGCTGGCCCTGTGAGAGACATTTTCTGGTGCACCCACGATTTCTTTCCAGCCTCCTTGAAGCTGAGCTAGTATAGTCTCCTTTGTGCCTTTGACTTCCAGTCTCAGTCCAGTTACTCTCAGGACATGTTCACCTCATTCATTGTGATTTCATCCCAGGCTCCTCTCTGCCCAATCTGGTTTCTCTCTTGGAAAGAAACTAATCAAACATATCTTTACTTCCAATTCTCCTTCCTGCTCAGCCACTGGTGTTTTCCTCATTCCCCACATGCTCCTTGTCTGACTACTCTTTCTGACCAGGCTTAGATTTTTTCCCACTCCCTTCTGTGATCATCTTGTCTTAGCATCAGAAAGCAATACGGATCTTTTCCCCAAAAATGGGCTATGAAGTCTTGTGGTAGGAAAAAAGAACTATTTAAAGATTAAGGGCAAACAATTGCAGCCATAGTTGCCACCGTCCTTCGAACTGTTACACATACAGATGACATTTACAAATTCTACAAATTATTTTATATATATCTACAAATTGTGAAATATGTGTCTACAAAATATGAAATATATTAACATGAAAGCAGTATAATATATATTACATGTTAAGTGTATCCTTAAGTGTTCTTTTTTTGAATGGTACTTTTGGAATATCAAGTACTAAGTATATTTTGTTGTCTACTTCTATGCTATGCAACATTCAAATTCCCAATTTAAAAAGAGGAGGAAGAGTAAAATTTGCTACTCATTTCTATGCCAAGTTTCAATTACCATGCTCCTTATTATTCGGCACAGAAAACACTTCAATAGTTACCAGATTCTCACCTCATTCAAATTAAAATAATTTGGGGGGATTTTTTTTTAATCAATTTTAAAGGGAAGACAATGTTTCTTACTCATTTGACAAGCCTTGCTGAAGACAATGAGATTCTTTATATTACTAAGGCAAGTCAAATTTGACTTGTACTAAAAACAATTGAAAAAATATGACAGTAATTCAAAAGCTGACAATGCTTTCAAACATTTGGGGAAAGATGGCATATTGCAGTTCTACTTTCATCATCTTACAATAATTATGTCACCAATAAGATCCTATTTCAGGCAGGGTCAAAGTATACTGTCAGGTAAAATAAATCTTTGACAGTACATTACTAAAAAACACCCCACTAAAACCCTCAGATTTTCTTCTCCTTATATATAATGTGAACATATATATATATATATAAAATTTTATGTGTAATAACTATATATACCTATGTATATACACACATTAAAAAGCATATGCCGATTAGAGTGATTTACTTAAAAATCATAGGATAATATCTATATCTAATACTTGTAATTCTGGAATAAGAAACATTTTGCAATTACAAATCAAATCCCTATATTTAAATGCTTTGATTTGTGAAAGGTTCTTACAGGAATGTCCATGTGAACAAGGCCAGCTGCAAGGTCCTGCTTCTGGGGCAGGGCAAATCCAAGCACAAACACAAGCTGAGTAGAGACCTGACTGAGAGCAGCACTGCCAAGAAGGACTTGGGGGTGCTGGTGGACGAGAGGCTGGACATGACCTGGCCACGTGCACTCACAGCCTGGGAAGCCAGTTGTGTCCTGTGCTCACCAAAAGCAGCGTGGGAAGCAGGGCGAGGGAGGGGATTCTGTCCCTCTGTTCTGCTCTGGGGAGAGGCCACCTGGAGCACTGCATCCAGCTCTGGGGTTCTCAGCACAGGAAGGACAGGGACCTGTGGGAGAGAGTCCAGACAAGGGCCACCAAGATGATTAGAGGGATTGAGCATCTCTCCTGTGATGACAGGCTGAGAGAGTTGGGTTTGTTCAGCACGGAGAAGAGAAGACTCCGGGGACACCTTATAGAAGCCTTCCAGTACGTAAAGGGGGCTGCAGGAAAGCTGGAGAGGGACTTTTGACAACGGCATGCAGTGATAGGATTAGGGGGAATGACTTTGAACTGACAGAGGGCAGGTTTAGATTAGATATTAGGGAGAAATTCTTTACTGTGAGGGTGGTGAGGCACTGGAACATGCTGCTCAGAGAAGCTGTGGATGCCCCATCCCTGGCAGCGTTCAAAGTCAGGTTGGACAGAGCTTTGAGCAAACTGGTCTAACGAAAGGTGTCTCTGCCCATGGTCAGGGGGGTTGGAACTAGATGACCTTTAAGAGCCCTTCCAACCCAAACCATTCTATGATTCTATGATAATTCTCATCATTTCCAGGATTCTGCCTATTTCTTTTTAACAGTTTGCACTCAACTGTTACAACAAAGCTCTTTAAATGCCAAACACAGAAAATTCTCTTTATTCTAAAAAATAAAATAAAATAAAAAAATTGCAAAGAAACAATTCATATATGAAAACACAGAATTTTCATTGATTATTCTCTCATCAGCAGCTCAGTCTGATTCTAAATGAGCCTTGCAGAATTAATTGGCATAACATTCCTTTGTGTTAGGCTGTCACTTACCCTAACAAACTATAAAATGTGTGCCTGTATACTTTAATACCAAATATTTACCATATCATTTTCTGAAGAGCACACAAAATCCTCAAAAGAAAACACTATAATAATTATGAGGAAAATACGTATTTGAAGTAATGACAATCACAACAAACTGAAAGCACTTAGATTATCTCTATCATTTTTTTTTGGTCTGAAATTATCTATATTATTGTGCTGTATGTGCTGTTAACAAAACTAAATATTTTAAAATCTATATTATATATGTTGATTGCTATCATAATTACTTTTGCCTGCCAAGAGAAAGTGTGAGGTATTACAGCTTTTGGAGGTTAACACGGGAGACATGCAACTGGCTGCTACATTATGCAAACATTTACATTGTACAGCATTTATCAGTTACACAAAGAAAGTCTCTGCTAAGTAGCTGATCTTGAATATGTATTCAATACCACTACTGTAATTTAAGGTTTTCTCAATGCTGGGTATGACAGCATGTTTCTAATTCTGGAACTGGAAAATTCAGTGGGAATGGGAGGGATAAATACTTCATTTCAACAGGTGCTTTGAAAATAAGGAAAATAATTCAACAAGATTTTTATCTGAGCAAACAATTAGAAGGCCTTATTTGGACAGCTTCCAAAAGTTGTCCATCTCTGCCTTGATTCATATGATTCTAGTTTCTTAGTGGACACCTGTTTCGTTTTATTTCTTTAAATTATGTTAAATTGAAAGACAGTATATTTTACTGTACATTTAAAAACTAGGATAGTGATCTCTGTTTTTTATATGCCAAACCTGTATGGCAATTTTATTCTTGTGTATTTCAAGCATTTTGTGGATTCTTCTGCCTTTTTGAGTAGCTATACAACTTAAAAAGGCAGCTTAAAACCACTGGAGACTGTCACCTTTTGCTACTACTACCATTTAAAAATAATTACTTTTAAGTCAAAGCTTACAAAGGCTGTTCATATTTTAATGCTCAACTTTCATGGGAAGTAAAAAGTCTGCTTCTTCATGAGAGAAGTTATAAAATTCCTCAGAAGTCAGCCTACATATAACAAAGGATAATTTAATTGCTGCAAGCATTTGTTTTTAAACATCATAAGTCCTTTAAGTTGGTGGTTATCTGTCAGAATTTCTTTAGAAAAAACAGTGAAAACTGTGTTTTACAAAATTTAAATACAGCTCAAGAAAGTGACAAATATCTTACCACCAAAAAAAAGAAAAAAAAAAAGAAATTGAACATGAGCTTCAGTTTATTAAACTAAAAAGAGATGCACAAACACAGTCCACCAGTTATTAATCCACCACTACCACCCTGATAAGAGATATTTTATATAAATAGTTGACTTTTGGTTTCAATACTTTCTCACAGATGTACGTTTGAAAGCAATGTTTATTAACCTCAGCTGGTAAAGAGAGAAAGATTACAGTACATAAATAGACAATTCACTGCTGATTACTAAATAACTGCACGACTCTAAACAAAACAAATCAAAACCCATGCACATAAAAATATTTTCTGAGACAATCCAAGATTAAGACATCTTCCTCTGCTACTTTAACCTAGGAAATAATCATAGAATGGACTCAGATTCACCTGTCAGTAAGTAAGCCTCTCACACAGGAGATGTGCAGCTGCACACGCCTTCCTCACAGCGAATTTATATTGGTTAATTTTCAACAAAAAATATAATGCATGATTTTAAAAGCAGATTATGATTGTGGACAAAATTATCAAATTAATTCTTAGCAGTAATAAAACCTTCTCTGTTTATCTGGCTAAGCTCATTTTTACCAGAGTCTTTAACCACACGCACAAAAAAGGAAATATTTCCTACTTTGGGAATGTCCAATTAAATAATAAATGTATCTATAAATTGCCTCAAATTGCCACAATTTAAAAATGAGAACCAAAATACAGCAAAAATAAGGACCCTGTATACAAGCTGCTTTCTCCTATTATGTTTTATTATGACCTACAGAATCCTATTTCCCAGATGCAAGAGGCCAAAATACATTTGAGTACTCCCAAACTACCAAAAAAAAGCCCCCCCCCAAAAAAAACAAACCACCCACACCAAAAAAACAAAACAAAACAACCCAACCAACCAAACAAACAAAAACCATCTGGCATTATTTTACTTTCCATCGCACTTATTAAAAGTGGGAAGATGAGAGTTAAAGTGTTTTAGGGTAGAGGGCTATTACAATCCTGCACTAAGTTTTGCTAGTCCACCACACGTCACAAAACCAATGCTTATCTCAGAGTAGCTGGAGTTATCCTTCAGGACACCAAAGAACAACAAAACAAAGAAGCTTAGATTGGATACATATGTAGCACAAATGATTAAAACCATGGTTTTCAAGAAATGAATGAAATTGTAAAGCAGAAAATCATCAGGTGACTTCCATTGCATAAGACAATTATGCATTCTATAAATAAGTATAATGTTTCATTATATTCAACCTTTCTCTCAACTACACTTAATTAAAAACTTGAAACAGATTCATGTTTTTTATTCTCTTGTTGCATATTCCATGATAAAGTGTAACAATAAAAAAATAAATTACAGATTTTAATTAAAAAAGCATTCACCAGAGCAACAAGATAGGAGGATTGTTTATAAGGCAGACTCAGTAGATGTCTTGTATCAAAATTTTAGAAGGTCTTTCAACAGTTTCATGAGAAACACAGTCTAAATAAAATTTCTTTAAGATAGATGCAGAGCTGATCAAGAAAACTAACCTTATTCTATGGAGAATAATTCTTAATGATTTACTGTAAAAGAAGGTGCAGTTCAGGTAGAGTTTCCCTAAATGCCTACACCAGACTGTGCTCTGTTCAGTGCTTTTATTGATCATCTAAAGGAGCATGCTTATTAAATTAGCAATATATCAATTTAAAAAGTCCAGTATGTTGAAAGACAGGCTTCAAAGGACAAAATCAGAAAAAGTCTGGAAACAGGAAGAAGTTCAAGAGGGACAAATACCAATTTGGTATTACAACTGGGTAAGAATAATCTGCTACATAACTACACGATTAGGAATAACTAATTCCTTCTGAAGACTACCAGGATCTTATGGCAGGTCAAAAGCTCAACATGAGTCAAAGTCATGCTGCTGTAAGAGGAAAATACAGTACTGGAATTAAAGGCTGTGAAACACAGAATCTCCTGGTTTACTTAGCATTGGAGAGGTCCCAGCTGGAGTACTATGCCCAGGTTGGACAAACACTCTTGAAGAAAGATTCAAACCAAATTCACGGAGTCTAAAGAAAAGTCAGAACCTAGCAAAAAAAACTGTAGCTTAAGAAAACATAACAGAATTTGTCTTGCTTGAATAGGCAAAAGAAGATACAGACAAGGCCATGTAATGACTTAATATATCTATAAAGGTATTACAAAAGAAAATTTCATTTTTGCCAAGAAGCAAACAATAATAACTTTAGGCTTTAGTAGAAAAGACTAGCATTAGATATCAGGAGATACTTTCTATCAGTAAGGAGAATAGATGTGAAATCACTATTGCTATAACTAGTATGTTCCAAATCCTTGTACATGGGCTAGTCAGTCAAATCTTTTGCAGATGGGCTGCAGTCTTAATTAAAAACCACAAGGCTGGACCTCAAGTAATTACAACAAACACACAGTTGTACACACATTCCTCAAACATTTTCCATTTACCAAGCCATTTGTATAGAAGGCTGTTCTAATCCACTAGGTTTACAAAGACTTAGTTCTTTAGATTTCTAAAATAATGCCTTATTCACCTCTTTCCAAAATATTTTGAAGAAATGGCTTAAACCCGATATAACTTTATTTAACTGTACAGACTCTCAATAACAGTATTTAATTTGTCAAGCTAAGTACATGCATAATAGAAAGAACAATTACAAAAAAAATGCAAGTTCCACCCAAATGGCAACAACCTACTGCACATCCAACTCATTTGAAACTATTTCTTTCAATGATGCTCAAATTTGAAATATGTTTAGAGAAAACTCTACAGTGAATTAAAACACTAAGCTTAATTAATAACACAGCACATCTTAAAGGGATGCTTACCATTGTTATCCTGCCCTATCTCAATTAAAAAGGTGATTAAGATAAGTTATCTAATGTAAAAGTAAAACCCATGAAATCAATTACAATAATTCATGCTCTTCTTCTACCGATCTAATTTAAAGTGTTATACCATATCTTCAAAATTTTGATTAATTTAAATCAAAAGATCCAACTTCTCACGATAATTCACTTAGAATTCACTGACTAGTTTCAAAAATACCTCTGAGTGCCAAGGTACAAAACACTGCTCAACAATACAGAAAAGTAACTGCAGTTGCTCTAATAGATTCACAGATTTTTACCAAACTGGTTCTTGAACAGAAGAACCAGTTACTACCAGTTACTTCCTTCTGACCAAGGAAGAAAGAGGGTACTCAGAAGTGCTCATCTGGATTTCTTCACCTCCCGCTTCTCTGGTGCCATGATTGAAAGTATAGGCACAAAGTCAGATAATGTTTGGAATATGTAGAAGGAAAAAAATTGTCAAGGGGAAACAGATTCCTGATCACAGTTATGATTCCTCTTTTCTGAACAGAAGGTTTAGTAGGGAAAAGCCAAATAATTTCAGAGCAGTACTTAAACAAATCTGATGTTTCATCAGAGAACAGTTTCATAAGAACAATTCTGGTAGCAAGAGTAATTTAAAAAGTGCCTGATTCTCCCCAAATACTTATTTTCTGCTTTATTCCACACACTTTATGTTGGTTATGTCAATGTGACTACTTGGGACGATGCCGCAAACTGAACCAGTGGAGTGAATTGGAGGAGGGAGGGGAGGGAGGAAACAGCTGTTTTTTCTTAACCCTGATCATGAAATGTTTTATTTAAAAGGAAGCTGCATAGTGAATGGTAGTATCATAAATACAACATTTCATTCAAAAGGGCATGTATCGTTGCTATTCAGACACTCTTCCAGTCAATTTATTTTCTGCTGAAGGTTTTCAAGGAGGTCTGAGGTTCCGACCTGGTCAACGATTTCAAACTGCCACACCCATGGAACGAGAGAAGGCTCAGAAGCCAACGAGAGGCAGTTTCTTCAGGTGAGAATATCCACTGAGTCACGGAGAGGCAGGAAGCATATTCAAGTCAGTGTGCCTTTCACCACTGAAAATAAGATGTTTACTCAAAGAAATGGGGGAAATGTCCACAGCAGCACCCGAAAAATGCAATCTGCTCCCTTGTTGATTCTAGGTAATGTTACATGAAATCCAGGAGCACCTCTGTGCCACAAAGGGTGCCATGCTATGATTTTCCCCAGGTAACTTTATGGCATCTATCCTAACAGGCATAATAATTCAGTAGCTGCCACAATCTCTTCATAGAGGAGCTCAGCTACCCATGAGTCATGCAGTGAGAGCTCTGAAGAAACAGGCAGCTCTCTAAACACATCCTCATATATTACTACCAGGAAAGAAGACATCTCTCTCATTCTAGTTATTTGAGAGCAAGGAAAAAAGAAGAAAAGGTTCTTTGTTTGAGAATAGATTTTAAAATATTATTTTTAAGTAAGTTAAGGAAAAAAAGTGACATGATTATAAGTTTTAAGTAAGCATAATTTTAAAATTAATACAGTCTGAAAAAAAGTGCAAACTAAAAGGAGAAATTTTTTCTTTCTTTTTTTTTCCCCCCCTTGATACCCGTTTCCAAAAAATGTGATGTGGGCCTGAAATTTAAGAAAATTTTTTCCCTCTTGTTATTTTCAAGAAAAGGGAAAAAAACATTCCCCAGTTTCACTAGCTTATTTACTTGGGGTAGAACACATTAAAATTTAAAAAAAAAAAAAAATCCAATATAAAATTTGTAGCAGAGACTTGAACTTCTAAATGCAAAATTAGCACAGACAAAACTAGTTCTAAAGATATTGAGTAGGTGTTTTGTAACAGTAGCTATTCCAGACACTATGTTTTCAGGAAACCATGCAACATTTTCCACCAATATAACTTCAAAAAACAAAAAACAAAACAAACAAACAAAAAACCTCACCCCCCAAAAAAAACAAAACAAAAAAAAAGTGAATACATTATTCTATTTTTTCTGGATTTCACATAGATTACCTGTTTTCCAGTATAAACAGAGGCAACAAGAATTTAAAGCTATCCTATTTACAACTACCCCAAAAGGAAAGCTTAAGTGTTTGCAGGATTTACTTGCCTACAGGAACAACAATTTCAGAGTATGTGCCTGGGTAGCTCTGTAACTGTAGCACCCTCTGCTGCTCTAAAACATATAACTCTACGCTCAACCAAGAAGAAAATAAAATGAATATGTGTTGAACATGTTGTTTCTTGAAAATGGTTACATTATTAACTAATTCTACATGCAGTTTGCAAGAAAATGTTTTGCTATTACATATAGCATATTTGCAATTTTATACTACTTGACCATTCTGGAATATCTTGTTTCTGTGTTAACATCAGGTAGATACTAGATGAAAATGCCAAAACATGCTGTATTTCATTTCTTAAAATTCTCCTTTACATACCCTGTAGCTTGCCTAGGCTGGTGGCAATTAGTGAAGAGGTTTATATTTTGGCCGTTGATCATTTCACTTAATTTAAAATTATCATTTCAGGGACATAGTCACACAAGCACTTCAGTCATAACTGCTTTCTCCCACTTGAAAAGGCAAGGGAAGGTGATAATCTCAAAAGCTCATTCTTGTAGAATTTTCCTTAATTTTTGGACAGTTTCTTCTGCAAGAATGAGTGTGGCATGTGGCTCCTGCAGCCAGCTCGTACTACGCCACAATGCCACCACTGAACCTTCTGCCTGGGATCCATCAGTTCTTTTAAAGGACTATCTTAGGACTAGAGATGGTGTCAGGATGTACCATCTTTTTAACAGATGGCATATTGTTGTCTAAAATGAACAGACTGATCCTTTCCTTCATTCCAGTCCTCTTTTCCCTGCCTCCTGTTTTTGCATAGAATGAAAGCTGAATGAAGTGCATTTAGCATTGCATCCTGTCTGTGTAGAGAATTCATTTAGAGATTTCATATGGAAACCACTCTCTTACAAACAGGAGAGGAACAGGAGAGGAAAGAAATTTCACGTTTTTCTGGGAGAGTGAAAACGAATTGCAATTTATAGTGTGAATTTTCATTTACAGTAGCAATCCTACAGTGAAAATGCAAAATCTTTTTTTAAAAGAACAGAATACAAGTGTAGGTACCAAGTCTGAATGAGCCATTGTACAAAGGAAATTTTCAGAGTTAACACTTGGGACCCTGCAATACACCATTTACAGCTACTGCAGCTGGCTCCACTTTTGTTCTGAAGTCTTACTAGTATAAGGCAGTGCCTTTGGAAGCAGTCCTGAGTATTCCTCAAAAGCTGCTTATTGATATTTTATATAATGCTGCCAGCTAGTGGCACATCTTGTACTGAGTTGATACCTACTGGGAGTATAGAGAAAGTGGTATTAACTAGAGTCTGCTCTACCACTTTTCTTTTGATGGTGATGTGGCTGTTAAAGACAATAAGAGAGATCAAAATGTGAAACAGAAAGACCATAAAATACTCCATGAAAGAGCTTGTTTTAACAGAAAATACTTACTAGAAGAAACAAAAAAACTCCCCCCAAAACAACACAAACCATGTTGTTTGACGCAAATTATTATGTTTAAAAAGGATGTAATGTGCAATGCGTTTCAGTTTTTACAACATCTAATCTGTTTTATACACAATTATTTCATAATCTAATATTCACTAGCAAAACATGAATCTTGCTGATAAATTTGCTGTATCGCAGCCAAAACAAACACACAGAAAACTAAAATATTTACTTCTTTTCTGACATCTCAGTCCAAATAGTTGAAGTGAAGTTTAGTGCACAGTGCATAAATCCTGGCTATGCAGTGTCCCAAAAGAACATTGAAGTCTGTAATTTTTCATTGTGTCCCCTCACAGAGCCCGCTGCAGTGATAGTATGTTCAAAACTGGCTAGCTCTGTTAGTATTAGGTATTAGAAGAAATAAGCTGATACTGTTAAAGACCAGTTTAGAAATATTTGGGGGTTTTTTAGAGTAGGTTATGATTTGATAACACAAAGTTCTTATAGAACACTACGGTAATTGTAAAAAACAGTCAACCTAATTTTAGAAATAAAACAGTAGTTACCTTAGGGGGTCAAAGGAGGCGACCCCCCCTATCATTTCCACAGTGGGTTAACACAAAGAGAGTCAAAAAATACACAGGAAAAGGTCAAAGAAAGAGACAATTCAGATCAAGTGATAATGGGAGTGCAGAAAAATTCAGTCAGGTATGAGCCAAATAGAGCAGCTCAGTAAACACAGGGCTGGGGGAACTTTATTATGATGGTGTGACAGACACATAGTTACTCTGGCTTGGACAGTAAGAACATTTATTCCATACAGGTGGTAGCAAAAAAGTGTGATTATTACACTCCAAGCTAATACTGCATGGTGCCAGAAGATAACAATTATACCATTACCCTTACAGAGTGTAATCTAGAGTGCATAGTAAAATAGGCATAAATCACCAATATGTAGATCAATACAGACACTTACAGAGAAAGGCATTTAAAAATGGGGAGCAGTGAATCTGGAAATTACTTGGCAAACACTGTATATAATGGCACAGCATGAACCCTCAAAGAAATACTGAATCCAAAAGGACAAATGTGAATCTTTGTATTTACAAATAAACAGTAAGAAGAACTACAAATGTCATATTACTCCTGTGTTAGCACCAGTGGTGTGCCTATTAGAGTGTAAGTCTTGTTCTACCATCTCCAATCAATAAGAAAAGAGCTGAAAAACTGGAAGAAGTTAACAGAAGAGCTGACAACACACCTATCAATAGCAAAGCATATGAAAACTTTAGTGGAGTAAATTATTTGTGTTAACAGGGAAATTTGTGTAGATTGAGCACAGTCTAAGAACTCACACAAAGAACAAAGATTAAGAGATGACGTTAACATGTTTCACAGAGTAAGGTACACTGTCCTGATCCACTGTGCAAAGCACTTCTAAACACAAACACACAAAATATTTTCTCTGCTATTCAAAATAAATACCCAAGTTGTTATTTAAAGAACTAATATAACAATATTTTTTCTGGATCTAAAGCCCTAGTTAAGTTGTTTTTTTCTTAATTATTTTGCTCACTGAGAACAGTTTATGAAAATAACGTAGCTTCTTTCAGAATTCTGTCCAGCTTCCTCTCCCGAGAATCCACAACATTAAATCTCTCTAAATGCCTCCCATAATTTAAGCAAAGCATTTTTCTTCCAGATCGTAAATTACTTTAATCTAGATGTTTTTATCATCCAGCTCATTATGCCTACACCTGTAGCCAAAGTCAACCATAATTACAAATGTGAATTTTCTTTCTTAGCCTTAATTAGTTTGGATATTCATATATCCCTTAGATATAATTTTCATTCAGAAATCAGAGAACAAATTTCTCTTTGGTAACAGATACAGAATATATCTGGAAGTATTTTGTGGCAAGACCACAAAATTACCTTCAATATTCAGAACTGAATGAAGGCTAACAAATTTTAAAAAGAAGAGCATATGGTTTATGACTATTTTTTCCTTTTGAAGGCAAAAGTTCATTAAATGAATTGACCTCTTTGCTAATGAAAAGCCAATATTTATGGGAACATAGCTTTGGTACAGTGAGACTGCAGTTTTGAGACAAAACATGTATATATTAGAACAGTTTCTATATCTCTGCTTTGATAAGGAGAAAGATATATGCACATTTCTTGAATATCTAACAAACTTTACCAACTTGAAAAAAACAAATCTGAAAGGTAAGGCAGAATAATCAAATAAGAATGATATGTATATAATTATATAATAGTAATTACTCATCACATAAAAAGTATTTCAATGTTATTGCTCAGCTTCATTTTCACAGTCTACCAAATTTTATAATTCAAGTCCATTAATAGCATAGATAATTTTTTTAATAAGTATACTGAAGCAGAGCCATACTGGGTCAGACATTGATGGCCCACTTACAGCTCATCTTGTCTCAGGTTAATGCAGCCAGTAACTGATGCTTAGACAAGAGTGAAAGATCAGGACAAACATATCATCCTACTGCCCCATTAATTCTCCTAAGACCCAGCACTTCCTAAGCTATAAGTGATGTCTTTAATGGCCACAGTTAATTTTTTTTGCACAATTTTTTTTCCCCTTTGCTTTTTTGAATTCATTTCGTGTGTTAGGAACCAAGACATTCTATGGGGAGCAATTTCACAATTTGACTGTGTGTCTTCTTTTGTGTTTCTGTGATTTGAGTTTTTCTACTCCAAGCTGGAAGTGCCATTGTTTGCTTCCCATGTTCTTGCACTGTTGTTCCCCACACAGCCACTGCTGCCCACTGGCCAACACAAATCAATGGGCTAAACTAATTTTTTTGTCCAACCCGGTTCAGCTGCTCTAATGTTCCCACCACAGTAACAGAACCAAAAATAACCTGCACTGGGATGACTTGAGGGTGTATCCACACAAACAACTGTGCAACGTGAAACTGTAACACGTAAAAGGTTATGGCACCTCTGACCACAGTAATGGAGTTTCTCAGCTAAAAGAAATGGTTATTGAGGGCTCGAACAGAGATATTTTACACTGATGCATTTAGACTTCTATCAACATCATACTGTATTTAAATAAACAGTGACTTACAGACATTCCCCGTGTTGTCAAAACTTGTAAGAACATCTTTAACGTTTAAGAGGCCATTGTGAAATCTGGAAGGAAACATAAAAGAAAACATAAATTGTGATTTTACAAACATATAAACAATTTTTAAAAAAAAAAAATCCTGTCTCCACTCCCTTCTCACCAACCCCTTCACAGGGAATTAACAAACAGATAACTACTGTAGCCAGCAGGGGGAAAACAAGGGGACAAGCACTAGTTTTCAAAGTCCCATCACTGCAAATCCATGAATCAGGAGCATGTTTCTCGGAAACTAATATCAAGAGGAAAACATTTCCAAGGAGCATCAAATTTTGTTTAGTTCTGGAAGTCGCATACAGGAAATAAAGAATTTTGGTAAAGCTTTATCAGCAGCTTTATTTCTTTGAAGAGGAAAACCAAAGGACTATTTTTAAACAGCAGCTGTACACACATTCCTATTTTCTCCCACAAAATCAAGAACACTTAATTAAATTAATGTGAACAATGAAATTGATTAATGTGTTCAGTGAACTGCATTTTCTTTGGGTTTACATTTGCATAACCCAACTGAAATAAACATTCAAAACTGGGGATAATAAATTCATTAACTAAATTTCACACATCAACTGCAGATTTTAGAATACAGCAAGCAAAGCACTGACAGCAGCAGAAAGAATATACACCAAATTTAAATAAAAATTTAAATGTTATAAATGTCAGGCCAGCTGAATTCACATTCACACACACACACGAAGCATCTAAATTTCTTTCACCTATTCCAAGCTAATCTAGGCCCAAAATAAAAAATATTAAAATCTTATACTTCACAACAATCAGATCACATAGTTGTTTCACAAAGCATTAAAAAATCTAAAAAGAATTCAGCAAGGCAGGAAAATACAAAAATATAGGTTTTAACAGTGTTTCAAATATAGCTTCTAAGTCTGTTTAGGAACATGCTAATTTGACACACCAAAAAAAAATTACTAAATCCAACAATTCTAGCACCTACAAAATTAGTTCTCATTCTCTTCGCTTTTTTTTCCTGAAGGAAAACTGTTGTAAGAATAAAAAAAAAAATCAACCTTTTTGCAAATAAGAAATTGTATATTTATTATTAAAAAATCCACTATTTATAGCTTCTGATAAGCATAAGCATTACATAAACATTAACATCTTAAATTTTGAGAGGCACCAAACAGTAACTAGACTAATTCTTAAAAAAATGAAATCAAATGGAAATCAAGTTAACAAACTGAAATGAGCTCATAAACAGGGGCAATAAAATATATGAAAGATATTACAAAAGATTCAACTGGATATTAATGCTCTTCTCCCAGTACATAAAAACAAACCAAAAATACATTCCTTAGGTGCAATGGAAGCCTACAAGAATTCTGGTGGGTCATGTGGATTTTAAATGCACGTTTTCTTCCTCTTTTTTGCAAGTTTGTTTTCAATCAAGTTGGACAATGATGCACCATGGGTAGTTCGAGGGAAGTGACAAGAAAGCAGACAGGATCTGTAGTTCTACCAACCACAGAGCTGCCCTTTAAATTCTCCCCTGCTGAATCCTAAGCATCCTACAAACTCTGTAACTGTGCATATGTCTGAGGCAGTTAGGGTCTCTCAGACAGCTGTGAATGTCTCATCTCTAAATGAATATAAGATGGGGGGAGGGACATGCTGACAAAGTGAAAAAATACTTTAATCTTTGTTGGCATGTAGACTAGATAGCATGCTTCGATTTTGGCTTTTTCCCCCTCAATTTCTTTATGTACAGAGTTCATACATAAAGATTTATCATGTAACTCTCCAAGTGAAGCAAACAAAGGTAAGGATGAAAAATGTAGTAATCCAGTATCATGAGTTCAACAGACTGCTATGAAGAAATTAAAACACAAGTAAGTGAAGTGTTCTGGTCTAGAAAAGAATACAATTTGTATGCTTCAGGGTCAAAAGGCAGACAAACACAAAAAGGAGAAATGATAAAACCATAGCTTGTAGGTCCAAGTACAAACGCAACACACTCCAACCTTTGCTCTCTTGGCCTCTAGAGGCACTTTGCACCGACACCCTTCTCTGGCTCCCTGCAATATTCAAAGTCTCTAACTCTGTCTCAGCAACCTCCTTCTTGCTTTCACAAATATAATTCATGGTAATCATGGAAGTGAGACATAATTTAATAACAAGAAGCATCCAGATTTGCTATGGGGGACATCCTGTTCTCCTCAGTCTTCCAAAAGCCCACTCCACAGTCATTATGAAGTGGGACAGGGTTTGAATTCAACAGCTATGTCCTTTAGTCTGATCAGCTTATGAAGCCTTTACTGACCAAAAGAAGGAGCAAGCGTGATCTCCTAGAATGAGAGGAATAGCCACTATCCCAACACTGGGGATAGCAAATCCACCCTCATTTACTCCAAAGCTCACATCTCAGGTCCAAACTATATTATCTTTATAGACTATGTTAAAACTACTCCGTATGAACATCATCAACAGCGAACCTTCTGGAGTCAATTAGCATGAGAGGAATGATAGAGCAGCAGCTTGGTGGGCACCTGGTGTCCAGTCAAGGTCAACCCACCACACGCTTCCTGCTGATGAAGCTTTATCCTATTCCAGGCTAAAGAAGAGGCATGTAAATCCACTGGTAACCACTTAACAGTCATGGAAACCAAACAGTGAGGAGTTGATCATAAGCTCTGTTGCAAACAAGTTTTAGGACTGCAGGAAGAAACATGCCGACAGCTATCTACTTGCGAAAGGAAGAGCTCACGGAAACACACTTCCAAACGGCAATAGCCACGTTTCTCCATTTGGAGGTCAGTATTTGTAAAGCCTCCAGACATTCCCCAACTCTTTTCCATCACAGACCTTACTTGCAGACTAAAAGTTACTTGCACCTGTAAACACAGGTATTCTCTAACTCCAAATTCTGCCATAAGTATCACACTACTCAGTCCTGCACCTATAAACCACAGCTTCTGGTTTGGAATCCACTGCCCTGAACACCTTCTCAGCAGTTCTGTAACAGCTGCTGCTTCGCTGTCCGATCCCATCAGCTGCTCCTCCATTACCAAGCCCAGAGAAAACTGCTGGGATATGACACATCTCATTTCTGTGGCTGCCTGTCATAATCACAGCTTTCCACAGTACTGCTAACAAACTGCCCACAGAGAGTCTGGACGTGTCATGTGCATTGAGTTTCAGAAGTCAAGGAAAGGAACCACAGAAGCTTGTGGTTAAACTCCAACCCCAAATTCCCATAACTTCCCACAGGCATTTCAAAATACAAAAAGAACATTAGTACTCAGTGCTTTGGAATATGTGATGGATGTTGTACAGTTCAAAGAAGTTCAAAGCTGTGATTGCTGAGATCAACAAAGCACTTCAAACAAGTGCAGGTAAGCATCATGGAGAAAGTGAACTTCAGGACAGCATGGTTAATCTGATTCACAGTGTTCTTATAAATCTTCAAGGTACAATAGGCAAAAATTTCTGTGGCTGAGGTAGTGAGTTATAGAAGACAAATCTAGGAATGAGAAACAAATTCAACTCATGTTTCTCCTGATTCGAAAAAAAGCAAAATTCCTTACTCTGGACTACATATAAATCCACTTTGTATGTACAAATAAAGTCAGAGAAAGATAGAGTGAGTTCAGTCTTTGAAATATATTAATGTTCCTTCCTCTCCAATTCAGGCAACACAAGTGGCAGACTTTGACATTTATTTAAAAATAGTCATAGACAGTAGAATAAAAAGATCTTTCAATAGCTCCCTATTAAGGTATACTTTTCATCAACCATAATAAAACAAAACTAAGTTTGTTCTCTTATATTATTCTTAACTGAGTAAGCAAAAATAATACAAGTAACTACACGCCTATACAAAATTTTAAAAACCTACAAAAACTAAGACAGAATACATTTTCACGTAACATGGGAAAGAAAAAAACCAAAACAAAACCACAACACATCACCATACACTATTAACCTACATACAAACTAAAAGCACAATATTGGTGAAATGGTAAAAAATAGATAATGGTAAAAAAGTTACTATTAAGGGTACTTTACAAAAAGACTTGGTGAGTAGCACCATCAAATGTCACAGTGGCCCACTAAGAACCTCATATTTATCTACAAACTCTGCTATCTGATCAGATGTTTTTCCTGGGCCAGAGCACAGCAGAACAAGTCAATTCCTCTTGCAGTCTAGTTCTAGACTGCAGCTTAATACAGTAAGAAACCAAAACAATGCTTCTTTGACTACAAATTCTTGTTACAAATGCACATGTCTTGGGCAATATGATGGAACAGCCATAGCTTGACCAGTGAATGAAAGAAATATGTTGCCAAATCACTTTCTCCTTCCTCAATTTCCAACTTCTGTGGCCAAGCCTTTGTGCTGCTAAACCCACACACTGTCTCGTAGCATGCAGTAAATGGAAGAGAGCAATTTTATCACATCCACACAAACTGTCCATAAGGAGTAGGCAATATTCCTTAACATCTGCTTTCCTTCACTTATTTTAGGTCTATTCCTAAAATAAAAAGCCATTAAAACTTCAAAATGTTTTTAGCAGAAATATCCAAGAGGAATAGCCAATGGAACTCAGTCCAAAACCATCTTCTAACATACTACTTGCCACAGACAAATAATATGCCCCTCATTTCTAAACCAAAGGTCTAGAATCATCTAATAATTTATTTCATATTTTTATCTAAAGGTTCATTCATATTCATAATAAAGCCATGACATCTTGCAAAGTACACTTAACATTCTTTACAAAGATTGAACCCTTCCTGTAAGCTGCGGATATTGTTCTTTTCAGTTCTGCACCTTAGGATTGGAAACAGCAAATGACTGATCAATGGAAAATATTTTAACACAGAAACAACTTACTTCTTCTCTATTTTCTTAGAATGAGCCTACAATTTAAAAGTAAATCCATATACTGAAATAGAAAATTTGAAGATATTGATTGCTCCCTTTTAAACTCTAATAAAAGAATAATTTTCCTGTCTAAAAGAGAGGCACCATCTCTACAGGGAGACACTGTATCTTTATAATCTATAATCACTTCAGTGCTAAAACTATTCATAACAAATTTAAATTTAAAAGCACATTCCTGATTAAGAATAGAAAGATTTAGAAATGTAAAATTAAATAAATATTTTTAAATAGCTCTACTTAATATATCTTCCTTTTCCCAAGGAAACACATATTCTACACGTGCACAATTTTTTAACAGGAAAGTGAAATACCCCCAAAGTTAAATAGAACTTGAAAAAAAGCTAACAAATACACATGAAAGTTGTATGAATAAAAACATATTTTGATGGAGAACAGATCCAGAAAGTCACATAACCCAGTGCCAGCAGCAGATGCCCAGAGCCTGGATCACAGGATCACAGATCAGGAGGAAAGCACCTGAGGAGCAGCACAAAGAATTCCAGCCACTCCAGCCAGTAAATCTACTTCACCAGTAGCCCAACTTAAATGCCTCTATGCAAGTGGACATAGCACAGGGAATAAACCAGTGCAGGGCTGTGATCTCACTGGCACCACAGAGATGTGATGGGATGGCTTCTAGGAGTGGAGTGTTGGAATGGAAAGATACAGGCCCAAGAGGAAGGACAGATGGGGAAGATGAGGAGGCAGTGATGCCATGTACGTCAAGTTGGAGTCCATGGAGCTCCACCTGGAGATGGATGAGGAGCCATCCTCACCCTCCAAGAGCTTATGGGTCAGGATTAAAGGGAGGGCATGGACAGGTGGCATTATAGTAGAGGTCTGCTACGGGCTGCCTGGCCAGGCAGACCAAGTAGATGGAGCCCTCTACAGACAGACAGGAGCAGCCTCTCATTCACAAGCCCTGGTTCTCATTGGGAATTTCAACCACCTCCAGATCTGTTGGAGGGACAACAGAGTGGGCATAAAAAATCCAGGATGTTC
>JAWWLV010000121.1:25699445-25710326 GCA_035041135.1 Platyrinchus mystaceus | reverse complement strand
CCAGTGAGGTGACCAAAGGGCTGGAGCACCTCTCCAATGAAGACAGGCTGAGAGAGTTGGCATTGTTCAGCATGGAGTAGAGAAGGCTCCAGGGAGACCTTATAGCAACATTTCAGTACTTAAACAGACTACTTTTGACAAGGGCATGTGTGATTGGAGAAGGAGGAATGGCCTTAAGCTGAAAGAGAGGAGGTTTATATTAGATGTTGGAAGAAATTCTTTACTGTGAAGGTAGTGAGGCAGTGGGACAGGTTGCCCAGAGAAGTTGTGGATGCCACATCTTTGGATGTTCAAGGTCAGGTTGGACAGGGCTCTGAGTAACCTGGTCTAGTGGAATGTGTTCCTACCCATGGCAGGGGGCTGTAACTAGATGATCTCCAAGGTCCCTTCCAACACAAACAATTCTATGATTCTGTGATGACATCTGTAATGAAAATACCTTTTTCCACATCAAAATCACAAGAAATTTCACTGAAAAAGAGGTCTATATTTTCACCTGCAGACTAGATTACTTCAGTTTACTCTATCCAACTCTGAATGTGAAACCTGCAAAAAGATTCCAGCTTGGACTGAACACATCTACATTCTCCATGCTAGACTAATATAAACATTCAGCCTGATTCCCAGGCTGACTTCCTGACAATTCAGGGATTTATTTTTTAACTACCATTAATTGCAAACAACACTAGAGAGCAATTTCATGTACTTAGCCACTCAATTCACATCATCAAGACAAAGATTTAGTGTGTAGGAACATCACATACTTTACAAATCTAAATGAGGAAAGACTAATCAAATGAGATTCTGGATTATAATACAAGAAATTAAATTTTGAAACACCTTTCACTGCTAACAAAACCCCACACTCATCAGACACTCCTTTTGATACCTCAGAGCTACTGTGAAGCTCCTTAATACCTATGAGGACTTCAGGAGACCACTTTCCGACACGTATAATGGGTCTACATTTCATTAACCACATTGAAGATCACTGTTTAACTGAAAGAGTTACAGGAATTTCTAAAATGAGTCGATGTTGTCATTTCAAGGATCTAGTCAAAACAGCACATAAATTCAGCTTAAATTAAAAATTGCCTTATATTGGTGCTTCTGACTTCCCGCTTTGGAAGATTTGTTATTAAGAATGGTCCAAAAAATAAACCAGTGACAGAAAATTACGGCACGATTCCAAATGTGGATCCAACCTGAATCTGGTTAGAAAAATAGCAGCTTACTAAAACAACAAAGTTCAGAAAAGCATGCGCATGACTGATAGTTCCCCTCAAAGCTTCTATTTGCCTGACAAAGTGGTCCTAAGTTCCTCTGGAGCAGTAATTCCAGCTAGGTCATAGCATATCTGAATATACAATTTGATCAGTTTTGATAGCCCTTGAACTGATATAGCTTGACCTTTATACTCTTTGCCAAAAGCCACTACCAACCTTATGAACTTTCCTAAGTATTTAGTCCTGTCAAGATATTATCTGACAACCCTTTTAACATCCAACATATGCAATGAGCTCTTCCAAGAAGATGCTAATGCATAAAGAAAACATATGTAGATGAAAATTCAAAAGCACTTTTGTCAAGATTTTAGAGGGGCCATAGCAACATTTTTTTGCCTCGCAAAAAGATATATAAAGGCTCAACTATTCAAGCACACTGTTCTGGATTTACCTGACTGAAGTTATGGTTAATAATGTGCTCCTGTTATCTTGCTAAAATTGTTTATACTGTTTAATATTATTATAAATAATATTTTGTCAACAGAAGGAGAAAAATTAAGGGAAAACTGTCAGACATTCAGAGAACCCTTAAGCTTCCAAGACATGATAAGTTCTCAAAGATCCAAGAACACTTACTCCAAGACTTCTCATCTTCTAAATATGTCAGTTTTCAGCAATAAGAACTGTTGCTCTGTTGTGTATGCTAAACTGTTATGCTTATCCCCTTAAATTACTGCTTCTGCAAAAACAGGGAAGGAACTTTATCTAACACAGACTCAAGGTAAAGAGGATTTTGTTGCAGGCTATTTATACTTTGTTCCTGGCAAAATACACAGGGAGTGTTTTCTCCTTTCTTCACCATCCTGCAATATTCTGAAATAATAAGTGTACTCTACCTATTGCCACTGCCTTAGTATAGAAAAAACATTTTAATATAGAAGGGTAAGTTCTGATCATTATTCATAAAACAACCAATGATTATCATTTTTCTAGGTCACTGAATATCTTCTGAAAAGGAACAAAATGCAGGAAAAAATAAAACAAAAATCCCCACCAGGAGACAATGCCCCTATTCTTTGCAATATTCAGTTTTTGAAAGGCAATGTGAGACTGCTGCAGCACAGAAACTATACATTTCCATTGGATACCATCAGAAGGACACAATAAAAGAATGCATGAACAAACCTGCCTGTTTGCAGTCTACAGGTTGAGCCGTGTCCTATAACCAATGAAGCCACTATGAGGCAAATACACAATTCAAAATGAAACGGTGACATAGGAAGTGGCGGAAACAGAAGCGCACAGCTATCAGTGGCAGAGCAAGATCAGTCTGACACTCCCTTTGCTTTTGCACTGCCAGCACAGGTGAACCCTAGCTCATCTTCTACTTTAAAACTCCAGAACTAATAAATCAACCAAGTGACACCGAGTGTTGCAAACCATGGCAGTGAACTAAGGAGACTGAAGGAGTTCAGGACTGCCGTGCAAAGGACTGCAGCCTTGTTCAACCCAAATTCTACCTAAACATTGTACATTTCCTATCACCAGTGTGCCTCTGAAAATCTAAAAACAAGAAATACACTTCATAAAGAGATTATGTAGGCTGTGAGCAATTGAATTGGTATATAGCATTCCTTGGCAGTTTAGAAGAGAACTCTACACATGGAAAAACACTACACCTACTTCTATTACAAATAATAGTATTTTTCAATGGAAAAGTTATCTCTTGAACCCTTTTAACATCAGTAAGTGTAATCTCAGAAAATGGAAAATTAAGACTTTATAAAGCTCTAAACAATTTTGTACTTGACTTTACAAATTTAAAATGACCTGCATGTAGCCTAGTGGGTTTTTTTTTCCTTGTTGTTTCATTTTACAACCTTGCAAAAAAGTCACAGTTTAATGACAGTCACTTGTTTATGTTGAATCTTAGTTTCTATGCTTGACTTTGATTTAAAGGTCCCAGGTAAAAAAAAAAATGCACTTTTTGACTCAGGCTCTCCAGAACAGACTCCACTGTGCAGAGAATGCAAAATCCTCCACTCTCAGAGAGCCACTTAGAGGCTGCAAAACAAGTGTCAAGGTAGGGGAGCTTAAGTTACTGTTGCAATGATATCTTTTAAGGCAAAATCTAGTAGTAGATACATACAAAACTGAACAGGGAAAAGAAAAAAAAAGTAGGAGAAAAGAAAAACAACAAAACCCCTACAAACACAGTAATGAATAGGACTTAAAAAAAAAAGCTACTGGAAGTGCATTAACATTCCTTCAGAGGGTTTTGCAGGGGTGGGGGACCAGGTTTCTGTGACTTTTTGTGTGTGGATTTTTTTGTTGTTAGTTTCTTTAATACAAATATCTTTGTTTCTTTGACCTGCTCTCATATAAAACAGATTTCTTCATTAGGTATATATTATTTTGTTGGAAGAGGAAGCTTTTATTCTTTCATTTTAAAAATTGGCTTCCAAATTATCACTGAGTTTTACAAGGACTATTAAGAAGAAAGCTGAGTAAAATATAGACGATTACCCAAAAGATTTTAGAACTTTATGAATAACATCATGTCATTAAAATTTTTATTAAGACTACACATAAATGTATTCAGGTTTTTCTACATCCTATGTACATCTGAAGAATGTCAAAACAGAAAGCTATTAAAAATATAAAATGCTTGTATTTGCATTTTGGTTTAGCCACAATCATTAGTGTTTTCAGTGAAGCTCTGCCACTTCAGTGAATGTACCAGAGGAAAAAAAAAGAAAAAAAAATCAGACAAGCTGCTTACTATAACAAACAACTAAAAATAACATCTAACAGTTTATTTGTAAACCATGCCCTAGTTATAAAAAACACTGGAAGAAGGGCTAGTGAGTTTTATATTTGAGGCCCATAAAAGATCTCAGAAAGTACTTAAAACTCTAACAATGCTTACCTTAAGGACACACTATACTCGGGATAAAAGATGCTTTTATATTGAACCCAGGTCCCAGTTTCCTCTTCCATATTCTGGTCTTCTACTGAAAAGAGATTGAACGATGCAAACCTTCTTACAGACACTTGTTGGAGATGCACATCTTTCAAGTGCTTTTTCTTCAGAACCTTTGAAATGAGGAACAAATTAAACATTAAGAATGAAACTTCGAAGAAAAGAACAAACACAGGCCTATTTAAGTGAAGAGGTAAACCAGAATGGCTATGCTATCAGCTAATAGTTATGAAAAACTACTCCAAGTATGTCAAGCCTGAACAAAATAACAATGGTATTAATGGTAAGGGTCAAGGGAATGGGTCATGAATTAGGTCTCAATAACTGTAAAGCAAATGTACAGTGTTCAGAAGTACACAAAGTTGTTTTTTTAACTCTTGCTCTAGCAGACCCATGCAAAAATTAGAGGAGCAAATCAGGTTCTCTCCATCCTCTCATTTCACAAAGTTTCACAGTCCAAGCTGTGCCCTCACCTAGAAACTATTCCCCTACCAGGCCCCCACAGGGGACTGATGCATGAGCCAGCCCTTATGTGAGCCCCGAAATACACTGAGAGCACCGACAGCACCAAGTTCAGTGCTAAGAGATGGAAGAATTCAAGGCAGTGGCAGAGACAGAACGTGGTCATTTGCATTTCTTAAATTATTACAACACTTGTTCGGGAAAGTGAAAACATGGACAGTCTGTCCTGCATAGTCTGCTGCCCTCAGCCATCCTCAGGGAGCAAAGTATCAACCCCTTTGTGCTGGAAAACCTGGCATCCCACCTGTTTGAGCTGTGTCACTGCACAAAACACAGCCAGCGCTTCCCTGCCAGACAAAAAGACTTATTCCTTGGGTCAGTGATGTGGAAGGAGAGATATCATGGATTTAACTTTTCTCCTAACATTGGACACAATACATAAATAACTGCCATTGCATTTTTAAAATTAGGGTGCATATGCCGTCACCAGTGATGGAAAAAAAAACCCACCACAAAATAAACTCATACTATAAATTGATAGAGGTACAAGGAATAGCTTCATTGAGTAGGAGAGCACCGCAATTTACAGATTTTTGCCGACTAAAGATAAATCAAATGAGAAACAGCTCTCAGAATTATGAAACTTGAAATGGAAGCTTTGCATACAGGATGTGTACAAAAAGTAACGGGTCATTGATTTTTTTGCTGGACCCAACCTCTGCCAACATGCTTTAAATGAAAATGCACTCGCATTCAACAGCCTTACAGTTTGAGGCCACAACCTATTATTTTGCAGGATGCTTCGAAGTACTACATATGGGAGCAGAACAATTGTGTTTGCTACGCTGTTAGTTCCTAACAGTGGGTTTGAGGCATCAGGCTTACTGCTTTTGGATCCCTTGGCAGGTCTCAGCACATGAAAGGCACGGGCATTTTCAACAAAGTATGAAAAATGGCTGTGTGCTGTCCACACTACTTGTACTTCTGTAACACATGAAAAAAATACACACATGAAGGAAATGGCAAAAATATCAAAACTGGAGAACCAAATTAAAAGACCAGCAAAATTAAGGCCTTTATGTAATAGCAGCAGGCCTGGAAAGAAAATGGACCATCTTTACAGCTAAGGAAAACCATCAAGTCCCAATTTTCAGAAAAGCGTGTTGTTTGGGGGCTTCTTTAAAGCAATGGCAAGCCAAACATACATATAGGGAGTGACCTAATGCATGCCTATTTCTCTAACTTTGTTGCTAAAAACTACAGACTGGATAATGCCATCAGCTGCACAGACCAGCAGAACTCAAAAAACAGCCTTAGAGAATCTACTCCTATCATTTGCAAATGCATTTTCAAATGAATGGCTAATTTCCCTTAGCACTGATTTAAAGCAAAAAATCTTTTTCTCAATTCTGACAGGTTAAGTTTAAAAATGTTGCCAAACTTCAAACTCCTTACATACATAAAACATTTTATTGATAAAGAACACATAGGTAATTATGCAAACCCCTGGTTCTTTATGCTAGCTTCATAGGATACCTCATAAAAGGGCTTTTTTCTTAATTAAATCAGCGAGCATGCACTCAAGCATCCTTACCATAGTAAATCAATTTGTGTGTGCATTGAATGAAAGCAAATTCAATATATAAACACACCACAGAACTGATTTCACGTAAGCCACTATTATAAGCAGTATGAAATGTGTTTTTAAAAGCACTGTAAGAAACACTTTGACAGTGCTCCTTTAAAGATGGATATAAAGGGAGGTTGATACCTTCTTCCAATCCATAGATAGATCTGAGCACTTCTGTAGTAAAGAATGCAGCACTGATTTTTACTTCAGATGTACCAGTAAGATTAAATTGATCCTTGCTCATTGCACCATACAAAAATCAAAAGAAAAGCTAAAGAACATGGGAAAACCCAGGGAATCTGTACAGGAAAAGGTCACAGATACATGTAGTTTGAGGAAGAAACAGAAGCCTTCTCCCCAAATACCTACCTGCACCCTTCCACAATCCCATTCTGTTGCTGTGAAAAGCTTCTTACCATTTTTAAGAAACAGGCATATGCCAAAGGCAGTATATGTTGAAAACAAATAACAGCTAGTACAGGCACAGAGCCCAGCTTACACAGTCTGCTAGAACAGGAACCTGAAAAGACAAACCTGATACCCCTACCAGTACTTTTGACATTTCCTGCTTTAGAGTATAATAAAACAGAATTTGGTCCTGTTGAACAGGATCGGCAAATCTACAAACCAAAACCACACACAAAGTGCAATATTGATGCCCTCAGGCCTCTCACTCCATTACCAGCTGCAGCCAGGTGGCCCTTTCAACCCACTGCTGCCACTCCACCTTCTCAGGGAGAGCTGCAGATGGGCAGCTCCAGGTGCCCAGTCAGGGCTCTAAATATCACATCCCATAACAATAACAACTAATTAAGCGGATCTGGGTTTTTTAAGCCTTTACACATACACTTATCTGCAGAGGAATCCTTTCCAACCTTGCATTGCTCCTAAAGGGTCTAAACCAGTATGGAAGGCTGGAGCTGGAGCTCAGAAGCTGCTGACACCACAGCACAGGTGTCACCACTTGCTCCTCCTTCCTCCTCGCCCTCCTCCAGGTATGGCCCTGCCAGCCTCAGCAAAGTGCAGTTTTCACTGCCAGGTGAGCGGGGTCTTGCTCCAGCTCCCCATGAAAGGCAATTTGGGGAACTGGGAGCAAAGAACAGGAATGGGGTAAAACCCACACCAACCAGCCACAGCAGCATCGATGGAAAGTGTCAAACCAGGGCCTGAAAGGTCCAGGGTAGTGCCCTCAGGCTATGAGGTGCCAATGTGATGCTGGCCCTCCTCCCTTAACACTGGCCATGGACTGTGTTGGGGATCTACTACAGCACACTTCAGAATCACAGAATATCCTGAGTTGGAAGGGACCCATCTCTTGGCTCTGCGCAGGACTCACCAAGAATCCTGAAGGCATTGTCCAAATGCTTCTTGAACTAAGCCAGGCTTGGTGCTGTAACCACTTCCCTGGGGAGCCTGTTCCAGTGCCCAACGACCCTTTGGGCAAAGAACCTTTTCCCAATATCCAACCTAAACCTCCCCTGACTCAGCTCCATGCGGCTTCCTCGAGTCCTGTCACTGCTCACGAAAGAGAGCGGTACCCGCCCTCCTCTTCCCGTCTCTTCAGAGAGCCATGGGTGCGTATATACACCTACATATTTTTATTATTACCACATTTTCCAGGCAGAGGGCTGCAAACCTCTTTGCAAGCCCCACCGTACTCTTGTCGGCAATCCTCCAGCCAGAGGTGCGGACAGCGCTCCGCCGCCCCGCGGCACCGGCGCCCTGCCAGGGCCACAGCCCGGGCCGCGGGACCAGAGCCCCTGCGCTCCCTCGGGACCAGAGCCCCTGCGCTCCCTCGGGCCGCACCGCCGCCCCCCGGCCATGCCGGCAGCCCCTCCCGCCCGCGGGCTCCCCCTACCTGTCCGAGCAGCCGCCAGCGGGCTCGGGCCGCCCCCGCACCTCTCGCCTCGCACCTGCCCGCGGCGGGGCGGTGCGAGGAGCCGGCAGGCTCGGCCATGCCACAGCGGGAGCGCCTGGAGCTGGCGCGGCGGGAGGGAGCGCTGGCCGAGCCGGCGGGGCCGTGCCACCGAGCATCCAGCGGCTGCGGGACCGGCCGGGCTAGGGATGGAGCGGGAGGAGGGGGGCGGCCATCTTTGATAGGGGCAGCGCTGAGCCGGTCTCTAAGCGGCCGAGTTCCGCGCTCTTCAGGCCCGGCACCGCGGGGGCGGGAGCGCCCCTCAAGACAAGTCGCCTGTGGGCTCCGCGCCCGGGCACGGGACTGTGTGCGGCACGGCGGCCACCCGAGAAAGCCACGGCAGGGCCCGCGCCAGCCCACCCGCCCCGGCTCCGCGCCCCCGCGGTGACATCAGCGGCCGAGCCGCTGAAGCGCCCGCCCGCCATCTTGGTTGCGGGCAGCGCCAGCCGGGAGCGCTGCCGCCCGCCTGGCATCTTATCCCGGGCAGCCCCGGCGGAGCGGGAGCGGGAGGAGGAGCAGGAACGCCACGGCGAGTCCTTGCGCGGGCCGCGGCGGGAGGGACAGCGCTGGCGGGGAGCGGGGCCGCGCCGGCTGCTGCGGCCGCGGCGGGACACGTGGGGCCCGACCGCCGCAGGCGGGGTCAGCTCCGGCTGCCGAGGGACCCTCTGGAGAGAGAGCGTGGGTTTGGCGCTGGATGATGGGGGAGCGGGGGGTTCGACTTCTCCAAACTCTCCCAGAGTTTTGTTCTTCAGCGTTTGAACGTGCGCAGTTGCCCTTTTCATTCTCATAGTTTCACTGGAGTTAAACTTGAGCCGCCAGGAACGTGCTGGTAATAATGCAAGTACAAATTAATAAACAGCCGAAGTTTTACTGTGTCTTCTCATATGATTTACCTAATGAATCAATCTCATTTCTGTGAGAGAAGAAGTTTTACCTGCAGTTTATCTTAACGTTTATTTCACACACAGTGTAAATGATCTGCAGTTCGGGCTTTTCAGAGATTTCTTGTTGGCTATCAAGAAATGAAGGTTATGATGTCCTACAGTGGACTGCGAAATCTTCTCCAAGGGCTGAACTTCAGCGTCAAGCACTACTCTAGTATTAACCATCTTCAAACAACGTGTCCTTGTAGTAAAATTAAAGCAAAAAAATGCCACATCCTGAACTGTTCAGGATGTACATGCACACACAGGACCGCACCACCTGGAAGCATCCTGCCATGGAGATTCTTTTCCTGCAAGGTATGCTGTTTAAGTATAGACTTAATATCCACAAGCACCTTGGCATATCCGTTAAGGAAGCCAGCCATACTTTTCACATGTTGATGAAGCATAGTTGTCCTGGAGAATTTGATGCAGAGGGATAAATACCAGGATATCAGTTACATTAAAAGACATGTACCGTTGTTAAACTTTCCTATGCTGCTTCGATGTAAAGCTTCATTTTTGTTGATCTTCCTGAGTACTTTTTAAAAAACTGGTATCTTCCAGAAATGGTCAGGTGCAGTGTCAGGAGAAAACTGCAGGGAGATATCAGCTAGTGTAGAGGCAAAGTATCTAAACTGATGACACCAGACTTAACCACTGTGGGCTGGTTAAAAAAAACACTTTTTTTTTTCTGTGCTGACCAGTCAGTCATGGTTTACACCATATTAAATATTAAAATATAATATTGATGTAATGGTGTTCACGTGTCATAAACTATACTTTAAAAGGTACTTGTATTGATTTCTGTACGTAAATACTGTGTAATTGGGTGGTAGTACATCATGCACAAAGTCAGAAAACAACCTGAAATAATTTTAGGTCTTCTGTTCCAGTATTTTTAATATAGACTTTGCTAAATGTATTATAAAAGTTTACTGTAGTATGACAGCCTGGAAACTGATTTATATGCATAATGCAAATGCATACGTATTCTTTTAAAATATCTGTGTTTTGGTTTATTTGATCTTAAACATGTTTTCAGTTGGATGTGATGTTGTCCTAAAATTGCTTTTATTTGACACTGTAAAGTAAACAGTTCCTAAGTGTGTGTCTTACGTGTAAACAAATGTTTCAAGAAGAACATACAAAGTCTGGGTGGATGAGAATGTGTGGTTCAGTTTATTCATTGGCACTTCACTAACACAGTTATAAATGCTGGTCTATGACACTGGTTCCAGGATACAAACAGGTGGTTTTCACCTGAAGGGAAGCTGTGCCTGTTTGCTTTGAAGCAAATGTTTGCAAACTGATTGTTACTGAGATCCTCTGCTATCTAGATGTTTCTGGATTACTCTTTTTTCCCCAGGCAGGGAGGTGTACAGTAACTCTTTAATATATCCCTACACTGGGACCACCAGCTTTGTATAATATTTCCAGATAAGTACAAGGGGAACTGTTGAAAACAAAAGGAGGGCAATCATCAAAATATTCATAAAGAGTGGAACTTGCCAAAATACGTTGTGGATGCTAAAATTTTACACAGAATCATAGAATCGACCAGGTTGGAAAAGACCTCCGAGATCATCAAGTCCAACCCTTGATCCAACACCACCGTGGTTACCAGACCATGGCACTAAGTGCCACATCCAGTCTCATCTTAACAACCTCCAGGGACAGTGAATCCACCACCTCCCTGGGCAGCCCATTCCAATGTCTGATTACTCTCTCTGTAAAAAATT
>JAWWLV010000121.1:25649409-25687701 GCA_035041135.1 Platyrinchus mystaceus | reverse complement strand
GTGATCAGTCTGTGTCTTCTGAAAACCATTTGCCTTCTACACAGCAATAACTAGGAATTTAACCCACATCTCCTGGTCTTTTATTGGCTAAGTCCTCTGTCTCCAGTTTAGCTACACATCTACCAGTTTTCTAAAACCAGCATGTGCAATAGGCTTGACATTTTCACTGAGGTGAGTAGGTAAGGAAGACAACAAAAGAATCACTTTTAGGGGAGGGGGAAGAAGGGGGGGAGATGCGTAATTGTTTGAAATACCAGTCCCGAAACAAATTCAGCACACAAATATATGTGCTGTACTCAGTGGCAAGCATTGTGCTCTTCTTCCTCCTGCCCCATAAATATCTTAAGATGCAAGTCAGTCTTAGATGAAGATGGATTTTTCATCCAAAGATGGCAGACTAATCAGTTAATTAATTTTAAACTTGAAACCAGAAAAGGAGGCTTCAGGTGGCTTAGAACCAAAATTGTGGTTGTGTAGAAACAAATTCATTCTATAATCCTCTATTACAAAATGTAACATTTCAAGTAGTATTTGAAATTCACAAACTAGGGGGAAAAAAAAAACAAACCCACCTTTCTAACAGTCTCAGAATTTAAGCTATGCAGAAGACAGATCCTGAGAGTCTGCTGTGGAGCTGAGACATACTGTTTTACTGTTTTTAATAAATGCTACTGTTAGCGATGTAAGTGTTGAAAATGTTTTAGATGTTCTAATAGTTTCTTTTATAGAAAGATAATATTATTGTCTGATTTTGTATTGCCTACAAGGACAAAGTCCTAAAGTGGTGCTTTTCCTGTGAGTTTCAGGACACAAGCACGCAAGGGCACGGAGTATTTTCACCAATCGTCATACATGGATTTATTTTGTCTTCATGTTGTGTCTTTTAGCCATAAATGAGGGTAAAGATAAAAACAGAGAAAATAAGAGTTAATTAGGAAGGCAAACTATGGTTTTGCAACTCTGTGGCTGCTGCTACTCATTCATTATCTGAAGCTTTGCCGTGAATTATTTTCCGAAGAGGCTCAAACTGGAATTTCTTTAAATTTCAGGGGTGGAGGAGAGCTAGGCCTTAGCTGGCACAAAGATGGATGTCAGCAGAATAAACTCAAAGGTCTCCATGACCTTAAGGCTTGCATCATGCTGCTGCACGAACTGGGGTTTTCTCAGCCAAAACACACAGCGCTGGCAGCTGCCAGTGCTGGAGGAGTTCTTGCAGGAGCCCTGTGCAACACTGATCCAGGGCTGATCAGAGCCATGGTTTTACAGGTGAGGTGCTGCAGACCTTTTACGGATTAAAATATTAAGCTGTATTTTCTGTTTCGTTCTACCCGTTTCTGAACTGGAAACATTCCAGTTCAAAATTCACTTTCCTCATTTGTTTGAGAACACATTGACTCGCCATTCCAGGTCCTCTGTCCTATTTGCCAACTTTTTTTTCTTTTAATGACTTTGAAGGCTCCTTTTGTAGATGTTCTAAATACAATGATGAAAACTCATCTCCCACTGACAATTGAGGAACAAGAAGAATGGGGAAATCCATTAGAAGATGAAAAATGTATGAAGTACATCAAAAGCTATTGTCCATACCAGAATATTAAGCCACAGGTAAAACTATGCTTTCTTTGTGGAATACTACAGTAATAAAGTATAGTGGTTTACAACTTCTTGTAGAAAACAAAAAGTGGATAACAAATTTAAAAAAAAACCCTCCAATATGAATTATTTCAGTAATAATCTTAGCAATATTTGGAGTCACAAGTGACTACTGAGATTAACCAAATGCCTTCTCCTAAATAACCAGTATATTTCAAAACTTGCTTTTTAGGACTCCCAGGAAGTAAATTACTCTATGGTGTAACAAACCTCAGCATGTAAAATATCTTCTCCTTTTGTGGGGGCTTTCTGTTGTTCTACTGGGTTTTGCAGACTTTGTCACTGAAGGAAGGCAGTATTTTCAACTGATTTAATACCTTCTCAGAAGCAAACACTGAAATGGAAAAGGAGCTATAGCTTTGACATTGTCATCTTAGGGGAAATCTTTCTTTATTTGAAATAATGTGTTAGCTGTGTTGCATAACTTAATTAAGTAAAATCTATTTAAAACCAACTTCTTCTGTGCAGAAAGATGGCAAAAATAAAGCTCAGCTATAGTTCTAAGGTGAACCATTCCATGACTACTACTCCCTTTTTTTTTTTTGCAATTATCAGACTTCTACCAGTGGGAGGAGGATGTTTTTGATGACCTTTTGTGAGTAGATAATCCCCTACTATGAAGTCATATTTCAGACCAAAATGTTTTTTGCAGTTAGTGATTAAAGTGAGGGTTTTTAAGTAATTATGTAATATATGTTTTTAGGTAAATCCTAACGAGTTGTACAGTAAGAAAAAAATTTGTTACTCTGTGAGAAAAACCAATTGTCAAGTATTTAACTGGTTTTGGTTTTTAATTTCAGTGTTATCCTTCAGTTTTTATCACGGCATATCAAAATGATCAACGGATACCACTAACAGGAGTCTTACAATATGTTCAGAAACTTAGGAAGGCTGCACTAGATCATGCCAGCAGAACAAGTAAGAAAGGTAAGGATAAGAATATTATAGATAAATGGAGTTGATTGAACCAAATATTAATAGTAATGTAATTAAACACCAGAGAGATTGATTCCTCCCTAAATGAATTCACTTGTACAACACAATCCCATATTTTTAGCTCCACAACAGGCTCTGAGATGCAAAAAAATAAAGACTGGGAGAACATGAGTGGGGCTTACTCTTTCTTAGGCCTCAAAATACAGCAGCTGTTGGGCAGTGCAAGGTGATCCCATACCATCAGTCCAGCTACCAACAGGCCCAGACTGCAGTTCTCAGCAACACTTGGATAAAATCTTACCTTTGCTGCTCTACAAAAAACCACTTTTCTCACTTTGGTAAAGCTGCAGGTCTTAGTCCAAGGCAGAATGACAGCAAGGCCAAGGCACAGGTGCTTTAATACCTGAAACTTAAAACTAGCTTTGGGACACTTTCCAGCAAAAGGTACATTTAAGCCTTACCATTTTCTAGTACTATCTCATCTGGGGAGAGGTTTTTACCATCAGCATCAAAAGAGATCTTGAATAACCTTTGCTAAATTTCATTATGCCCTGTATCTGCAAGCAGCACAACTGTGGGGGTTGAGAAATTACAGCAGATGCTGCGCTTGCTGTTGCGGTCCTTGCTCAGAAAGAAAAAGCACATCTATCCAAAAAGACTCAAAGAGAACAAACACACTAAATAGATAAATATTTCTCAAATATTCAATTAATAGAAATACAAATAATTCATTCAGAAAGCCCCTTTATGATCCTTTTTCTTTTTTTAAGGAATAATAGAAATCCTGTCAGGACTGAAGGCAGAATTATCTATACCTAAACAACTCACATCTCCACTTACCTTTTTTCCTTGTTCATTCAATGTAAAGTGATCACTAGCTTTGTTGTTCCAGGAAATTGGATTCCTAATATCATCTTGGATGTCCAGGCAAATGGCAGCCATTGTGATTCATCTTGGGAGCACTCAGTGAGTGAGGTGTGTTCCCTTTATTGTTCATGTCCATGATGTGTTGGAGGGAGGTGTCCCCTCAATTGATACTTCAGCTCCAGTAGTCATGCAGTCACTGATTGCATGTTTAAAGTACAAAAAAAGAAAAACTGCAAGAGCAACTGCTGGTTTTATATATATATATATATATAACACAGCAATTTATATCTATAATTATACATATTTACCAATATATATACTTCTATAGATAGAAAAGAGACAGTGACAGGGCCAGATTATTGAAACAGCCTCAAAACAGTTTTCAATTCCCACTGTAATGTGTTGAGAGCATTGAATGAAAGGTTCTAAGTTGGGCAAAACATTATTCCAGCAGGAAAAGTCTTGCACTGTAGAGTATTAAGTGCTTAAAATTGTCATACTATTTACTTCCATCTTCCTCATGTGTAAGGCATATGATGGGTTTGATCTTTACATTTTGAAATGCATGATCTGTACTATCAAAGCTATTACAATTAGCTTTCAAGATTTTGCACTTTATACAAGTGTGCTTGTTAAAAGCAACACAGCATATTGTAATCGATGTCGCAGACTATCACAGTTGGATACAAATTTTATTACTGTTATTTTGAACAAATCCTTGCAAATGTTAATTTGGTGGTTGTGGCAGTAACTTCCAAAATTAATTCTTTCAGGAAGAGCTTCATTCTGTCTTAGGGCAAGATATTTCTTAGCATTAGTCTAGGAAAGGAAGATTAGGATAGCTGCACAAGAGCCTGAAGGTTTATAATGCAAACAATTTTACTTTGTAATAAAATATTTTCATTATTTTAGGTCGCAAGACACCTTGCTTTTCTGAACAAAGAACTTGAGGAAGTATGCCATCTCCAACTTCATGGCAAATCCTGTGAATAGCTAATAAACACAATGACCACCTGAAGAACTTTGGGTTGGATTTTTATTTGTATGGAAAGTAAACACCTTCTCCAGAGGATCTCTGCTCCTGGATCCCTGCTTTATGGGCATAAGCACACAAAGCTGGGTGTGGCATTGGCTTATAAACATACAGACCAAGAACTGAGTTTCTCTGCTGCCTGGTAGTACAGAAGTAGCTGCCAGCATAAATCAGTTTGTTCAGTAAGTTCTGTTCACACAAGCCAGCAGTGCAGCCCTACACAAGTGGAGCTAAGCACAACAACTGGCACATAAAGCCTCACGTGAGTAGCACGTGCACCTCTCCATCCTAAGGCATCTCTTGTCAGACCACCTTTTACACAAGGCCGTAAAACTCCTAAGTAGTATTTGATGAAAAAGTCTCACTACTTCTAAAACTAATTCCCATACATAGGTGATGATGACAACTGTTGCCCTTCCTATCGACACAGCAGTCATAGTGTACTGATCATATGGTGGGATTGATCCAACTGCAAAGAAATGGACTCTCAAGAACAGCAACCTTAGCAGAACTCTTTGATCTGAGTAGATTAAAAATCTTGCTGTTACCTTAACTAGCATGGTAATCTTAAGAAGGAGGTGCCAAAGTCCCTCTGGAAGACAAGATACCTGCCCCAGAGCATGATGCCGGAGTCTCTCCAGAGGATAAACAAAAAGAATGCCCCCTCTGAAGCAGCTGAGTTCATAGCTTAGCTGCCCTCTAAGGAAGGCACAAACCAGCTGTGCATTGCTTGTTAAAATACACGCTTGGTGCACACCTAAGGCCAGCAGCGGGTGGAAGATATACTGTGGCCATACTGTCCTCAAACCAAAACAAAGTCCCCTCGATGGACCCCTGTGCCCACAGCAGATTGCACCAAGTCAATTGCTGACTCTCCCTGTGGGCCACATCAGCTACTGTAGGTGCAGCAAACACAAAGCACAAAGATGACAATCAACTTCAGCTGTAACAGTTACTTCTGCTGAACTGAAGTGTGCCAACTAAAGTACACACCCCTCACCTCAGCCTTAGGGTAGGACGAGAAGTAAGAGAACGCAAATGTATTATAACTCAGCAGGGAGGGGAGGAATCAGTTGGAAATGCAGTCCTGAGTGTAGAATGAGATATATTAGCTATATTTTGTTCTTTTTCTTACTAACTTTGAGGATAATCAGAGCTGTTAGAGCTGAGAGAAAAGACATCACAACCATATATATCAGTCCTGCTTGCATTTACCTGTTTTAGCAAATACAGGGCCATCCCTTTAGAATAAGTTTCACAGATCTACAGATTTGTAAACATTTATTAGGAACTGCCAAGTTCATAATAAGGCTTTGGAGCTCTTAATAACCAGCTCTTACTAAACACCAACTGTAAGGGGCAGCACCCAAAAAGCACCTGTTCTCTTTCCTCCCCAAAATACACACACTTTAACAGGACAGTTTTTTATAGGTTTACTTTTCTTGTCCACAGACCCTAATGGGGAGTTTATACCATACCTTTTCCTTTTCATCACCAATTCAGATACAAGGCAATTAGGTGTCTGTTTTAGAGTTGTTTATTTTGTACAAAGTTTGAAAAGCCAAAGAAAACTGAATATTTTTAGCCTTTCCCTGAAACCAATATCTTCTAAATTAACACGAAAGCTTAGTTATTCTACTCCTGTACTTAACAGTTCATGTAGAGTAAATTTAAGGCCATGGAATAACAAGCTTTTTCTGCCACAAAACACTTCCCTTGAAAAGCTTCCATAGTATGGACAGGCTTTGCTGTTTTATATTCGAGGACCAGGCCTTCTCCTATTTCAGTTTTAATTAGTTTGGTAGAGACAGCTTTACCAGCATTGCTAAAATTAGTACTTAGTCTTATAACAGCTTCAGAGGGAAGATTAGGAACTATGGCTTTCAGGTCTACTGTCGATTCCTGCCCGAAGTTGAGGACCATCATGAAGGTTCTGTCCAACCCGTCCAGTTCCCTCACGTACACAAACACGTTACTGTCGTTCCAGATGTAGCACATCCACCCCCGGTTCATGGGGAGCTCGTTGTTGCGAAGCCGCGTCAGCTCTCTGTACAAATTCAGGGTTGAGTTGGACCAGGTCCTCTGGATCTGCAACAGTCAAGGTGAACAGGGTCGGTTCTTGGCACTGCGTGTAGGGAATGCAACTCCCCTCTCACGCCCGCTCAGTCTGCTGAGAACGCGCCGATTGGATTTTGACAATTATCTCGCTTCAAATTTGTCCGCAAATTTCACTGAAAAACTGCTTTTTCTCATGCACTTGTGAAATGGCAGAGACACAGGTTATTAGGCACAATGATTCCCCAGCACTAATGCTATTGCTTTCTCCCACAGCCTCCTTTTAGCACTGTTGATTCAGGAGAAAGCTGCAGCCATTCAAAGCTTGACACTGAACCTTTTTCATTGAGTTTAGTGAACATAAATAAATACATAGACTAAGTTCTTATTTCTGTGGCAATAGAAATGGGGGGGGACAAAAGACCCGTTTTCAATTTAATATTGTCCTAGTTAAAGGGGCTGGGACCAGTTTATCGCTATGTGAGTATAACCAAAACTGTGCATTCTACACCCTCTATGCCATTTCTCATGGACTGGTAATAAATGGATTGTTTGCAGCAGCTGCTCAGGGCACACCTGACACCTCAGGCTACAAGCTGGGTGTCGAAGAACCCCTGCAGAGGCAGGGGAGTTCTTTTGTTTTCACACCAATGACTCAGCTGTGGTAACTCCCCTCTAGAAAGGCATTAACACCTTCACACCCAGCCTGAGGGGTCATCTCTGCGAATTGGCCGCCTTGGACTGGTGGCCCATGGACATAAACAGCTGCAACACCTACACCATCAAAGATTCCAAAAATATCCCATGACTCACAGAGTTAAATAACCCATTGTGAAACTCCCCATCCTGGACATTCCCACCTGAACTTGAGCATATATAACCTTCCATTTTGGGGACTTCTGGTACCACTGGTCAGATCCAGAGGAGGACCAGAACTTCAACAGGGCTGCGACTGCCACTCTTGACAAGACTGCAATTGTTACTTCACCAGAACTGCGACCATCACCTGGACCAAGAGCTTTTCCTTTCCTTTTATTTTTCACCCAGTGGGGCCATGTGGTGCTCAGCACAGGGGCTAACAAACACTGTTCTGTTCTTGTCCCAGGGTGCTGGGTTATACATCTGTCTTTGGGGGTTAAAACCAGTTTTCTCTGTATCACTGTATTTGTTTTCATCTTCTTAGTAAATGGTAACTCTGACTTGTAATCTCTCTTGAGTTGGGTTCATTTCTCCCACCAGTTTACTTTTAAACCAGCACAAATATTAAAAGGATTAAAAGGATGTTAAAGAGCCAAATTGCCATATCAACATCGCCATTGCAGTTGCTCTGCTTAAGGGAATACAGATGAAGTAGGCTCCTTGCTGGTGCAAGGAATTCCTTTTCTAATAAAACTTGTGAGGATTCAGTGCTTTTTTTCCCCCTTGAGTCTGTTCTTACTGCCAATGCCCACTACTAAAAGGAATAATAGATACATTTAATAGATACATTAAAATAGTTTTAGACCATTAATTTGTCACACACACAGATACCTACTTCCACATTTACACTTTGGTAGTTGGAGTTAACAGGTAACCAGCTACTGTTGCCTTCAGTAAAACCAGCATTAACTTTTCCATCCCACTGCATGGGGGATTTCTCTGGAAAGGTCACCTAGAAAATAAAGTGCTGATTAGCATATTGAAAAGGTATTTTTTGAGTAGCATGTTCTTACATCTCCCAAATTCTCACAATTTCAGTATTGCTTTCTTTGGATTAAGTTAAAATTTAATAAGAAGAATGTAATCCTGCTCCAAATCTAAGGAGAAAATAAGAACCAAGACAGTTCCTGAAATGGAGGGGAGTGAATGGTCTCAGATACAGCATCGCTGGGTAAAACGTGGAATTCCCAAACAACTCTACTGGAGTTGTCATCCTTTGCAACAGATGGTTGGATAAAAGTTTACTAATGACAGCCAGGATATTCTGATAAATATCTAGATATGCATTGAGTGAATATACGAGGTAATGAGTCCTAGGAAGGGATGCTGTTAAAATAACAGTAAACAACTAATAAATGCTGTTCAGTGTCTTGTTCTTTTGTAACCATCACACCTTTCTCCTTTGAACTTTTCAAGCTTACATTTGCAAGGGGTACAATTTAGACAGGATTGTTTGTGTTAGAAAGAAAATTATTATTTCCAAGTGCAAAACTATTGAAAACCAGCTTTTAGCTGATTAAAAACTGTCGATGTAAAGAGTCTGAAGTTCTCATTTTGAAGAATTCAGAAAAATTCTGAAAAAGCTTCCTCATTGTTATTGAAGAGCTGCCAAAAGATCTGACACTTAAATTTAATGATATAAGAGGGCATAAAATATTTTGCACATACTTTGAGTGTTTGTTTTCCATGAAAACTGTTTTTCATATAAAGGGCACTTTTCAATACAATCTGTCAGAACAGCAGCCTAACAAAAGAAATTGTCACTTTGCTTTGTGACATTATGAATAATGGGTTTCTCCTTTTTAGCATATTCTGAAAAGCAGGGAGAAAAAAAAAATCCTAAGTTTTCAACACTGGTAATGCTGCCTCTCATCTTTACCTCTTTCAGTGTCTCCTGAAATGTTTTAAACGCTGGAGTGTTTAAGACCTGAGCAAATACTCTCCATCTTTCAAAGACACCCAATAATCAGGAAACTTTCCTCTCCAGATGGAGTGAAGGGGGGGTTTGCATTGTTCCAAAGCCGTGAGCCACAGGGTAGCCACTAAAAGAGAGTGAACCCTGAGGAGCCAAAAGAGAGCCACTTTTCTGAAGAGAATCACTCTGCCAGCAGTAATCAGCAGCAGTAAGAAAATGCAGGAGATACTTTGACCGAGGTGTTTCTCAGAGGAAATGAGATTTCCTTTTAAATCAGAGAATCATTCCCTCACATCTGAATCAGACAAATCTGGAGATGATCCTGTGCTTCAAGTACCTCTTTTCCCTTTGATACAAAGTTAGCCAACACCACTGTAACATGACAGAGGCTGTCTCATTCCCTAACAGAGGCTTTCCACAGTGAAACCAGCATCTGCCATAGGACCACGTTCTCATGGTGCTCAAAAATGGTCATGAGAGGCAGTGGTGAGCTGTTCCCTTTAGGAATAGGCTATGCATGACAACCAAAAGTTACTTCTGCTTGCCACCAGGCACCCTCCCCTTTGTGCAGATCCCTTCTTCTGGGCATGGGCACACTGGAAACGTGTGGCTTAGGTGCCTTCATGTAGTCAGAGTAAAAAGGTCTGCAGGAGATGGTGACTGTAGCTACAATCTCTCATGAACTCTGATTTCCTTTATATAGCAGCCAGGAAATAATGGACTTTGATTAGGGTACTTCCATGGGAGGAAGGAGATAGTGACTCAGTTCCCCTTGCCCCATATGACTGTAACACACCTCTCCTAACCATCAGACCAGGCCCAGTGTTGGCACTTCCTGCTGAAGGGCAGAAAAGCAACACCACTGCAAACCATGCAAGACTGATCTGGAGAAGGACAGAAATCATGAACCATAATTGAAATCTAGCAGTTCAGACCCACATCCAGGCCTTGGTTCTGATCTCTGACCTGGCCATTTGTGGATGTGGTCCAACGGTTTTGCCATAAGGAACATGGAAAACTATCTAAGCAGTGAGAAAGACTGGGTTTGGTTAACAAAATAGAAGTTCCTGGGTTTTTGAAAGTTCTGTTGCTTGGAACTAAACAACAGGATCACATGCTCTTCACTTACATTTTCTGATGCAATGTTCTCCATGCCTATTTCTTCACCATAATAAGTTACTGGAGTACCAGGCAGGGTTAAAAGCAGCATATTCATAACATTGACATACTCCTTCCCAATCCGAGATGAAATCCGAGCAGTGTTAGGGCTTCCAGCCTGAAGAAAAAATCACTCTGCTAAACATACATTATAAAATTTCATGTATATGTGAAATTGATTAACTAATATAACATGGCAGTAGATTACTTTTTTCCTTCTATTTCTTTCCCCTCCAGGGCTGTGAGGTGCGTTATCCTTATCTTGGTGCCATTACAATCTTCTGTCCCAAATAATGTAGTACACCTAAGTCTTGCCAGCACCACAAGGCAAAAGTGATGGAGAGATAACAAGTAACAACTCTCCACAATGACAGTCCCTCAGATTTCTGCTGTTTTCTCTGCTGTGTGAAAACTGCTCTGCTTGTTTTGAAAAGATTCCTTGCACATTCCGAACGTGCTTCCTAACAAAGACATGCAGGTTTTAAGTTAACTGCCCTCAGCTGCCTGCTCTGTTCTGCCCTGGCCCCGGGAGGGTTCCAGAATCCATTGCAGTGAGTCAGTTTATGGTCAAAGATAATTATACTGATTCCACTCTCACTAGTCTTTTAACCCAGTGCCCCATCCCACATTGGAGACACTGAGGGAGAGGCATGATCATAAATTCCCTTCTGGCACCGGCGCCGGCGCCAACGACCGCAGCTGCAGCAGCGGAGAGCTTCCATGTGGATAGCAACGATAGCCCAGCCACGGGCTCAGGCTGCTGCTGATCCCACTGAAATCCATGTGTGTGTGTCTGTGGGGTGGGGATTCTATCACCATAACAGGAACAAGCCCCTCCTGTAAGAGTTGGTCTAGAACTTACAGCCCAGTTTGGCCATTTTCCCACAGGCATGTTTTTCATCCACAAGTCAACAGCTTCAAAAATACTGTTGCCTGATAGATTTTTCATGCTCATTAGGTTGAAATTGAAGGGAAAATCTGCTTCTTGGATGAAAGTTGTTCCATAATACATCATTGTTGCTTCAATGTCTTCCTTTTCATCATCACCAGAACCCATAAATCTACAAAGAAGTAGACAAATATTGTTTTTGGCTAATTCTTGGTTGCACAGAAGAGAAGGAAGCTAGAAATGGTTGGATATAGAACATTAAGCATTACATTCACTTCCCTCCTCCCCATCAAAAAAGATTAATGCAGAGAAACAGTATTTTTTAAAGTAGACAAGGAGTCAAGGAGAAACATTTCTTGGAAACTGCAGATGAAAAATCTACAACAGTCAACAGAAGGCTAAAGTATCTGACTGAAATCTTATCTTTCTGAATTCACATCCACACGGTCCATTCCAGCAATTTCCAGCTTTCCTTCATAGAACAAGACCTGGGGGGCTCCTACGTTGACCATGAACCATCAACGTGCCCTTGAAGGTGGCTTAGAGTATCCTGGGCTGCATTAGAAGGAATGTTGCCAGAAGGTCAAGGGAGGTGAATCTCCCCCTCTGCTTTGCACCGGTGAGGCCCCACTTGGAACATGGTGTCCCGTTCTGGGCTCCTCAGTACAGAGAGACATGGATGTCCTGAAGAATGTCCAGCAAGAACCCACTGAGCCCATTAGGGACTAAAAGATCTCTCCTATGAGGAAAGGCTCCTCATAGTAAAAAGTAGAGTTTCCATTTCTGGAGATGTTCAAAAGTCATCTGAACAAATTCCTGGGCAACCAGCTCTAGGTGACCCTAATGAGCAGGGGCTTTGGACCAGAGCACCTCCAGAGGTCCTTTCCAGACTCAACCATTCTGTGACTTTAACAATCTCTGACTGTGTGTCTGACCTGAACTGCACTATTAAAACTATACAACAGACCAGGCACAGGGTTGATGAATTACAGAGTCTCTGTGATCAGAATGGTTGCCCATTCTGCTTAGTCTTGTACAGTCCATAGGCTGAGCAGAGCTAACAGGGCCAATTCCTTTCATTTCCTCACACTGGGGAAGAGATAATGTAGCCTATGTCCCACTATTTGCATTTGAGGATTTGCGCATTTTTGTGGCATATTACATTAAAAAATCCCAACATTTTATTGCTATCAGGAGGTGACGAATATTGGAGAAAAATTCAGCAGGTGTAATAATGATTACCTGTATCGACCAGGTTCTCTGCTGAACTGATTCATGGTCTGACGGAAGCTACGGACGATATCATGCATCCCAACTTGTGTGGTTGTGTAGTCATGGTAGAGCTGGGAATAGGCTGTGATAGTCTCCTTAAGGAAGGATAGAGTGTTTCCCATTAGTTCACCAGTATTTTAGATTTCAGAACTCTCCGAATTCTTCCCATCCCTTCCTGAGACAGTGCATCAGTCCACATAAATTTTAACTGAAATTTTAGCATATTAACTCTAACAGTGCAGAGCTGAGCTGCACTTGAGAAACTCTGAAGATACAATAGCGGAAGGCTGATTATTTTGGATCCCATCCTCCAGGAGGGGAGCACTAACCAATTGAGCCCACCTGCAGCAGTGAGCACAGCAGGTGCTGGGGCCACACACCAGGCTGAAAAGATGGACAGTGCCTTGATAAGGTACCACAACAACACTTGTGGAGCTAACCAGTTTTATGGGATCCTCACCTCCACGGGGGAACAGCATTTTAATTCTGAAACTATCTGGGAACGTCACCAAGTTCACTACCACAGCAAAAGCAAATAGCACAAGTAACAGTGTTCAGGCTTTTGAGTGTGTCTGGTCACACCTCACTGTGACATACTGCCAATACGAGGGGTTTTCTTTTAGTTTTTCTCCAATTCTTACTTGCAGTGTAGAAGAAATACATGCTAGTAACTGCTACAGAATCCCCAGCAGGCAAGATCTCTGACCTTACCTCCTGCAGTGGAGACAACCAATCAACTACTAAAAATCACAAGATTGGGCTTTTTAGAATGTGAATTGAAAAGCAAATTATTTTAAAGAGAAAATTCAAAGCAACAGTGTCAGAACAGAAAAACAAAGTGTATATGGGCAATTCTTCTACCACAGAGCTCCTGCTTGCAGGATCTCACTGACCACCTACAGCCCCAGCCCAGCAGGCTTCTGTCTTGTGAGTGCTGCTTCTGCAGAGTGCCCACCCGCTTTCCAAGGGACATGGCTGACTCAGTTTTCCTACAGCCACAATTAAGACCCAAAAGAGTAAAAACATACACCCTCTTGTCTCTGTAGGAAATACAAGAAAAAAGCAAAGACAGAACATATACATTACTCCATTCTGAGACTTGTTCACTTGAGGCTCATCTCGGAGATGCGTTGCTTCTAAGAGAAATTTAACAGTGCTGAAACTAAATCCATCAATTCCTTTGTTGAGCCAAAATTTTATAATATCCTAGACAAAGGCAAAAATTGAGAAGTTCGAGTGAGCCCACCCAAATCGAAACAGCATACTCTTAAAAAGAAAGCTAAACCTTCTAGGAAGTATTAATAAGTATCAATTTATTTTTTAATTGGTACTTCAAATTTTTCAGGAAGTCAAAATGAATCATGTTGATCTAAGGTCAAATAAGATCTAGGCAAATTACGTCTTATTATTTCATCCAGTATAAAAAAGAAAACAACTGGTCTGTAACATCTGCAATAATTCAGGAGACCTAAACCAGGGCATGACTCGCTAAAAGACATTTCTAATCTCATCCATCAAAACAATTGGGCTCACGCTAAGCGCCGTTGTTGGTGAACACTCATTCATGGCTGCACACAATTAGAACACATTGATACAAATATGCAAGAACATGTTGTTCTGCACAGACCTCGTGCCACCAATTTTCTTTTACACAATAGAGCTCTTAAAACATTTGTTCTCCCGTATTTGAGTGATGTGAATTTTTTTTCTATTTTATTTTCAGGGTTATTTATTTGCAGGAACACAAAAAATTATTATCCAACAATTACAAATGCTATTGATTTATAATTTCACTATCAAATCGAGAGGTTAGTCACTCTTAGTAAAATTATATCCTACTTCAACAACCATTATATTACTACAGTTTTAATGGCTCTAGTTTTAACAAAAAAAGTCTAAAGTTCAGTCCCTTGAGTGGTTTCTGCAAATATTCTTTTAGATGTGATACTTGTCTTCATCTGAGAAAAAAAAAATCTTTTTTTTTTTTAAAGACGGCTATTGAATTGTCTTTTTAAAAATGTATGAAGTACCCTCACCTGAATAGGCTGGACTGGAACTAGTCCACACTCAAGCTTTACAGATTTTGGTTTGGCAAATAAAGACTCTGCCTCTCTGAGCTGCACTTTCTCGAGGCACCATTCTGAAAGCAGCAGCTCTCAATATGGTGTCTGCCCAATACTGAATCTACCCAAAAACATTCACACTTACGCCTGTGCTCAGCACAAAAGCAGCACCAGGTATCAGCACTGCAATCATCAAGCACTGACACGGTTCTCACTGAGATCAATCTACGTCTTTTACACAGGAAAACTACAACATGCTGGCTGCTAAGTTTCCTTGTTCTTGTGTGCCCTTGCATGGCTAAAACAAAGACTTAAGCTTCTCTGCAGAAGTCCATTTGCTTCCTGCTCAGTCCTCCTAACCTTCTGGAACACAATTTTTAATTCAAATACAAGACAAAGATTCTTCTTCAATGTGACATTCATAAGCATTTACCAAAGGCTGGTATTACCAGGCCAAACTTTCTAGTTTTCATGTCATCTTTTTGCTACTGGAGTTTCAGTAATGTGTAGGGTGCCATTAAAAAGTAATTAGCCAAGACAATTAAAAAGTAAGCTAGGGGAGAAAGGTGCAAATGGCAAGACATGGCATTGAGGGAAGTATCAAGGCACAGAGAGGTTACTAACAGAGTTCCTCAAAGACCCAGTCTCAAAAGCAGTCTTGTTTCATGCTTTAGTTAAAAAGTATGACCAGCAGTGATTTGTTTCTTCAAGTGCATGCAGTACTCGTGTGGTGAAGAGAGAGGCCCCACAGAGCCTACACCCAGTAGGGCTGGGCAGCTGTGGAGACTACTGCCCAAGAAATGCACCAGAATTCAACAGATCAAAGTAGCAAACACTTAAGGATTGAAACAAAACACTTGAAGTAGCTGTACTATCTGATAAGGTACCACTTTAAGGAAGGGGGAAAAAGAAGCAGCAATTGTCAGACTCCCCATGTTCAGGCTCACTTCCCCATATTTTATTAAATTCTACGTTGTCTTCTGGGAGACATGATGCAGACAGACATGAGATTCCATCTGAGCACCACCACCTTCCCATAGTAAAAGCACTCTCACCCTGAAAGCACTCTCATCAGTTTTTTTCCCCTGTAAAGTCATCAGACATGGGGACAGATGGAAACTCTCTTCCCTATCCACAAACCCAGGCATTCCTTGTAATTCAAATCAGCATTGCCTCAGCTTCCTTGAAAATTCAAACATCTCTCTGCTAGAACAACATGCCATTCCCACCTCTGACTGGCTAATTAACAGCTCCTTGTATCAACAGAGATAAAAACTTCTCTCCACTTGAGTACATCAGCTCTGCACAGGCTTCAATGCAGGAACAATTTTACCTTCCATGTCATTAATTGTTGCCCTGGATACAACATGAAGTGCCTTCATCCTTGGCTTTTGATGTAGAGTGGAACACAGTTAACAACCTCCAGACAGCAGTCACATTGGATTATTTGAGTACTAGCACCAACTTCAAAGCAAGAAACAGAAATCTTAGGGCCCAGAGGGAGAAGCACCTATGCAAACAAGATTCTGCCCAGACATCTCTTCAGGTCAATTTGTTAAATTCTGGCCATCTGCATTTGAGAAAAATCTCAGGATGGAAGTGACAAAGGGATGGAGAGTTTCTCCCCAGGAAAGACTCGGAATTCCCACCCCATTTAATCTACCTTAACAAGACCTGAAAACCAAATAAGCATAAACTAGGGTGGGAAAAACCCCCTTCAGCTGAAGGACAGGTATGATTCATAGGGAGCTAAGTATGAACAGTTTGCACATAAGGTTAGGCTGAAAAGTAGAGGGGTCCTGAAGCATCAAAGCAATTTGGAGACAGACTTTAGTGGAAAGGGGCAGGGAAAGGGAACTCCTTTTAAAGTGCAATAGCCTGTTCCAAAGAAAAACATCAGTATCTTGCCAGGCTCTTGTGAGAGCAGGGGAGTTAAGTCAGCAATAAAAAGCAGTAGCTGTACCTTCTCAAAATCCAGAGGACTGCACCACCACCTGTACTACCACTCAAGGATGATTTTATTCAGATTTTTTTGCCGGTTGTTTGTTTTTAAATTAAAAAGACTGGAGTAAAGTAGATACTGGAAGCATTATAACAGCATTATAAACTTAATGTTTTTCTAGACAGTTTTTTGTTTCAATTGTTTACATATGCTACAATCCTTGAATTACTTATAGCTAGACTGCAAATTGTGCAGCACAAATAATCAGAGAAACCAAGTGTAGGAACAGCTGCTTTGCTGTTGGGTCAGCAGCAGTGGGTTATATACTTACATGGATTTCTTGCTGGACATCAAGGTTGCGAAAATTTAAGTCTGGCTGTCCTTTCCCAAACTGATGAAAATAACATTGCTTTCTCACATCATCAAACTGCCAGCTGGAATTCCCAAAGACGCTCACCTGTTCGTGTAAGTTAACAAACATTTACTTCTATGCATACTTTAAAATGTGGGGCATTACAAGCATATAATATCAAGCACAAAATGCCTAATCAATGGACTACACTGTGAGTAGATTTTGGTATTTACATTTTTAATTTCTTTTTCCTATTAGCTGCTCTCCCTTTAGTTGTGCTTTGCCACATGTGTTTCCTGTTTTTTATTAAGTAGACTTTCATTAGGAATTACTTGGAATAGAGGGGGAAAACATGTCTGGGTGCATTTATTTTGGAATTGCTTTCCCTAAAACTTAGTAAAAATAGTTTTAGTTAACTTGGAGCTTTCTGCAATCTGGTATTATCCCTTTGAAACACCAACAACAGTCAGCAAGTTAAAAATGTTAATTTTATCATCTCTGTAATAGAAGATCCCAAAAGCTAAGATAGCTCCTGAGACTCTAAGTTAAGAGAGAAATTATATTAACTGATACAAAGTATTAATTCTACCTTTAGTTTTTAGAGTATACAAGTTCTTACATGCACCCATCAGTTCAAATTTCAAATAAATCTATTTGAAATAGGCAGCACACTTTCTGGCCTGATCACCTTCCAGATTGAAAAAAAAAAAAAAAGAAAAGAAAAAAAGCCAAGAACACATTGTTTTGTTTCCTTCCTCACCATGATTTCAGAGGAGCTGACATGAAGTTTCTAGAGCAGAGTAGCCAGACACAGAAGGGGGCATGTGTGAACAACTTGTGCACAATTACTCCTTTCTGTGTTTGTTTAATGAATGAAGATTAACACTGAGGTAAAGAAACAGAAGTAATTTTTAAAATTCTGTTTAAATTAGGAACTTCCCCCCCCATCTGGTTTAAATGTTAATCTGCACTAGCTCGTGTAGTAACATCAGTTTGAACCTCTCAGCTGTCACTTATAACCCAGCGTACATTGGGACAACCATGCCACAGCTGCTTTAGCTCTGTGGCAGCCTGGATCCAGCTTGGGATTTGCACATGTCCCATCCCGTGTTTACCCAGTTGTTTGGAGGAACGACTGCACCAGCAGCCTCCAAGCAGTCCTGCCAGATGTAGTAATCTGTGTACTTCCCAGTCCGATTGCGACTCAGCTGAAACCATCGGTGTTTGTCACTTGTGTGGTTTGGTATTAAATCCATTATCACCTTCAGCCCTTAAAAAATCAAAAGTTAGACTAACTAGAGTTTGCTAGTAGCTGGAAGACATCTTGCTGGTACTGTTCCCCCCAGCACGTTGCCTGGGAGGGAAAGAAGGGTGAATTAGAAAATCAGAACAGATTTCTGCTGTTATGAACCACTTTCACTAACTCTGACTTCAACATCTGTCTCACACCTCCCAGGTGGGAAAGCCACTTCACCAGTCTAGCATCAGGGAACACATGTTCTTCATCACCCTTCCTAAAGGCTAGACATTTTATTGAAATCTCAAATGTTTTTGGACTGGCAGGCCACTTTCTATGCAGCTCAACAGCTGAGCAAACATTTTGTCTAAGGCATAAACGCACCAACCCAAGGATGCAATTAAGGGAAGGAAGCGTATGTTCCTGCATGTTCAGTCAGGAACAACTGCACCTCAGCTTTGATCCCCAGACTGTGGATGCCCATAACATACGCACGGGGAGCACGGATGGTGTGCCAGCCCACCACCCACACACACCCTCAGAGGAGACCATGCCTTGCAGAGGACACACGGCCGCCCAACTGCAGCTCCCTGTGCCTTGTCCTGCTCCCAGCACTCCCCTGGCACCAAAGGGCAGGACACTGCAATCCCAGGGCTCATGTTGCTGTGGAGCTCACTGGTACCCTTCACTGGCACCTCCATCTGCTTCTGCTCAATGTCACCAGGGGGGAATTGCCAGGGGCACAAACTGAAATCTCAGGTTATAACCTTGCACTATAAGGTACATCTTTTTAATAGAGTTACTTTGCTCAGAGGTGCAGCTTACCTCTGTCATGTATGGCTGCAATCAGATTCTCAAAATCACTCATTGATCCAAAAATGGGATCAACATCATAGAAGTCTTCAGCTCCGTATCTGAGGTCTTTTAAAGGGGACTTAAAGAAAGAGGTGATCCAGATGGTTTTTATATTCAAATATGTAACATGGTCCAGTTTTTCTTGGATACCTATTTAAAAGAAAAGGACATAATCTGTTTAAAAAAGACAGAAGACTTTTGTTTAAGTTCGGCCTGGGCTCTCAAAGATGGTACACGGGTCTCCTCAACACATAACTATCCCTTGTTTTCACTGATCTTAGGTAGTGGGACAGTCTTGACATTTCTTCAGGGATAGCATGAGGTCACCAAACAGAAACCATTCAAAGCCAATTTTACATGGAAAATAAAGCAGGAATAAAAAAAAAATATCAAAACAAATATACATTTTATATTATAAAATATTTACTATTTCATTTAATAAATTTAACATTTCTGAAAACAAGCTCCTATATTTTGTTAAAAAGCAGTAACAGCATTGCTTTCCCATTTCAAAGAACATCAGTTAATCCTCAGACTACCTAAAGGGAAGCATAGCTTTAATGTAAAGGTACTATTTTTTCCTGACTTAGGAAAAGTCCTTACAAAACACAACAGAAAAACCCCATAAGCGACACCCCACTGCAGCCTCCCCTGGTATTTTTAAATCCAAATCTTTTCATCTTCCTGACATGTACTGCTGGCATGCAGCTACAGAAAGAGTTTCTGCTCTTCACTTGCCAGTAGAGCATAGTGTGGCTAGTGCTTCTTGTTTAGAAATGTATTGTCCATTTTGGTGTTAAGCCTTCTCCTTCTACGAGGCAGTCTCAGCTAAACTACCAGTAAATGGCACTGTCCGTGCATTCTTAAGAGGTAAAAAGCACCTCGACCACAAGCAAAACAAGAAGTAACACATCTTTCTCTCCTCTTAGTCAGTTTTAGTTTCTCCTCTTTGCTGCTGCAACAGCAGCAGAATTACGAGCCAGAAGAGAATCTTTGTCAGTTTTAGTTTTCTGTAGGAAAAGCAGCCAAGCAAACAACAAAGTCCTCAGCACCACCCACCCTCCCAACTGACCTCAGTTTTGTGAAGATATTTCACTCTGATGGCAGCTGTGTTGCTGCTTGCTCTCAGCCCCATTAGAACATCCCTTCTAACTCCAGGCTTAGGCTTAACAACTTAAGCAAGCAGCTCCTGGATTTATTCATGACAATGTGAGTTACCATTAATGTTGTCAGACTACTTTTCTTTCCCCTCTCCATTAGGGTGGCTTTGTCTATTGGACTGTATTTTTCTATTGGTTATGTTCTTTATATACACACACACAGCTTTGTACATATCAAGAATGAAAACTGACCCACCTTTCAGATCCCCATTCCCATCCATGTTGCTGTCCTTGAAGGAACGAGGATAGATCTGATAAATAGGACCAGCTTGCCACCAGTCAAGGCACTTTGGAGAGAGAGCAATAATTGCAATCGTAGCACACACAAGTGCAGCAGCAGCAGCAATTATGAGCCAGAAAAGAATCTCCCTGGTGACTCTGTACCGGGCTTGGCTGGAGAACCTCAGCAAGACCTCCTTCGGCATCCCGGCATAAGGCTTCAGCACTGTCTCTTCCTCAGCCACTGGGTCCACATCAACAGTGCACGGTTTTGGCATTTCTTCTTGGCTACTGGTATCTGTTTCCTTGTCATCAAAAGCCTCATTTTGAACAAATCCATTGTTCTCCACACCTCCCTTCTCACTCAGCTCCATAGGTAAGCTCTTCGCTTCCTCCTTGACCACTTTATTTCACGGCTCTTGTCCTGGAGTCTCGGCCAGAGCAAGAAACCGTTGTCTGACACACCTTTGTTCAGTGAAATGAGAAGCACTGTAGTTAGCATCTGGGTTGATAATCAATCCTGACTAATTGGTCAAAGTTCAAAAAGGGACAAAAAGGGCAAAGTGCTCCCAATTTTTTCGCAGAATCGGCACCTTCAGAAGATAACAGAATGCTGCTGTTCGTACCAGAGGAGCACAGTTATGCTTACTGTTGCTCTCTCCAGTACACCAAACTTCTCTTCCCTTTGACAGTGGGGAAAAATTTGGATTTTACCAGTAAAGGATCTAGTAAATATGCAGCTTTCCAGACAGGCCACAGTCTCCCCCACCTAAAGCAGTCTGAATATGGGTAATTTAAACAGAGACAGCAAGAGAATGAGGTGTTGACATCTACTGGCCCAAAAGCAACAATACAAAGAAGAAACGATACAAGGGCTGGCTGTGCTACTTTTTCTCAGCTCAGAAAAACAAAACAACCCAACCCAGCCCACCCACAACTCTTAAGCACTAACAACTGCTAAGGCACATACCGATCCTGGGATTCACAGCATGAGACATGAGAGGGATTGCTACACCCAGAGCTAGCCCCGGGTCAAGACAGGATAGCTCTGTACAGGCACAAGCAAAACTTGAGAGAAAAACGCACAGCCCACTATTAAAATCCATCCCCCCACCATTAAAAAAAAAAAAAAGGTTAAAAGAACCTTTCCCTTCTCCCTCTTTCCCTGCTTTTTACTACTCTAGGCAGGAAAAAGCATTGCCCAAAGTCTGCACAACATGAACATGTGTACACATCTGTATGCCCCAAACCCCAGCTGCCCTGAAGCCAGCGAGCCTGCTTTTGTCAAGACATCGCCTCCAGCCAATGCCCCTCTGCCTGGCTTACGAAAGGACACACAAAGCAATAGGTATTTGCCTTATCACCTGTAAAAGTAAACACCTGCCCATGACCATAGGGTCAGAGTCCCAGGGAAACTCATAGGCAACTGCAGTGGAGAAAAGGTTGGGTTTTGACTAAGACAACGTGTTTATTATGTTTGCCTCAGACCGTGAAAGAAGTTTATAAACTAAGGACTGTAAAAAGTCCAGCACGCAACATCTGGATGACTCAAATGCGTTATCTCTTCAGTAGCTGAGCTAAGAAGAGGTATTTTATGCTGACTTTAAGATTTAAACCTTTTCTTTTCCTCCCTCACAGCAGTGCCTAGCAGCAACCTCAGCCTGTGCAGCATCAGGGGGGTGCCAGAGCATCTGAGGTAACAGCAGTAGTTTCAGTGCCTCTAATTCAGTATTGCCAGGAAATTCAGAAATGGGAAATTATTTGAAACAGTCTCACTCCCATTTAATGACTCTACAGTCTCAGCATCATCATACCAGTAAGCTGTAAAAGTTTCCAGGCAGACACGGTACACTCAGGGCATAAACTTATATTCAGTACAGTGTCAACCACTCCCCACCCCATTTCAGTTGTTTCATTTCAATGATTTAACTTTCAATTAAAATAGGAAATATGTAACTACAGAATTTTTTTTAGCTTGCATCACATACACCTCAAGACGTAGTACTCCCCACCTTGCTTTTTTCCTCCCAAACTCAGAAGTTTAAACATAACCATGGCTTCCTGTACTTCCTAAAAACTCCTTCAAGCACGTAAGCATGTCAGAGGCAAGAGCAAGGGATGACCAAAATGCAGCTGCCTGCCACAGATGGATTGGTCAGCCAAGCCAATGAGACTCAGGATGGTCAGGTGCAGAGAGGGTTTGGTGCCAGGGCCAGGAATGTCTGAGGACACACACACCAGCACCCCATCACGTTCTTGGTTTGCTTGGTACCACATCATGACTGCACCAAGCAAAACTTGCCACAAGCCATGGTGAGCATCTCTTCTGAAGAATACAGGCCAAATGAGGATCCTGACATTTTACCATTTTGCAGCATGGGCATACAATGACAGAAGGTGGGTGCCAGAGCATTTACACAGACACAGATCAGCACTTCTGCAAATCCCAGAAAGCATCTCTGCCACATCACTGGGACACAGACAAGTAACTCAGTATGACAAATAGCTGCTCAATAGGCAACGCTACATGACTGCGACCCAAGTTACAGTTTTGTGTCTAATTCACCAACATTTAGTGCTAATTTAATCAACTCTTGACCATTTGCTCTGGCCTTACATTGCCCCTTGCCTCGTGCCAGGTGAAGTATTTAGGCAGATGTGCAGTGAGCCAGATTGGGAAAAAGATTTGGCTAAAAAAAAAATATTTTATTCTTCAGAAAGTTCTATCCCCAGAAGGCCACACCAACGCTCCAGCCAGAGGAGGAGGGCAGCAGGCAGGGAGAGAGGCCAGGACACAAAGCCCAACAACTCGACTGAACAACACTCCAGTCAAATCATAGACTTCATGTCCCAACATTTCTTATAGTACATTCTCATCTGTCCCTCAGAGAAAGTCAAGTAATCACACAGTGCTATCGTTTCATTTCTGGCAGTAGAAGGCAGTTAAGTTTCACACCCACCAACACTGCTGGAATCAGAGATAGGCAGAGGGTTTAAATTCCATGAATGGCTTATCCCGAGTCATGCATGAAATCTGCAGAAGATCAGGGACATAACCCCAGTTCACCAAAGTACTACATCACCATTACACAAAACACTATTGAAAGTCTGGTTCCAAGTGAGTATTTCAACTCCCCCCTCATCTCTTTTCTTTAAGCCAGTAAACTTTCTGATGGTAATTGCCTGCATGGACACTGTTTGCTTGATCTAAAGATAGAGGGAGATTACCCTTCCCCTGCATATGTTTCTACGATGGACAGAGACCAATTTAGTATTTCAGTAGTCAGAAGCTGCCACTGCTCCCTGTATGCACAGTTTGGAAACCATTACTTTGCCCTTATTTGAACATCTTGCAGGAGCACAAGGGCCAATGCCTGCTCTGCGAATCCTGCTGTGCGAAAGCCGTGCCTTCAAAAGAGCCCCTCTTGTCCTAGTGTAATCCTCAAGTAATATTAAAGGCTTATTTATACCTTAAGTAGGACAGATCGTGTCTTAATTGCCAAGCGCCTGGCTGAAAAGAGGAGGATTATACTGCTGTGGGAGATAAATGCAGCACGCAGGAGGCGGAGGCCACAGATAAGACACAGCGACACAATTACTGTAAGGTTAAAACAGAACATAAACCATCCTGGAAACTACCAAGTGGCAGCCTTGGTGAACATGAGAGTTCTTAGAGTTGGACTGACCGGGCTTACAGCCAGACTTCAGTCGTATTTCAGATCAACTCCACGTTGCTACGTAAGAAGAGCTGAAGCACAAACAGGTACCAGCGGAGCACAGGTACACTTAGGATAGAAATCTGGACCTTGAATACTAAAAATCCTTCTTGAAAACCTGCAGTAAATATACAGCCAAGGAGCTTAAAATAGGAGAACAAACCCAAGAATCTGGTATTGTCTTCTGTGTTTTTCCCCATAGACTAAAAATAAAACCACACAGGTATTTTGTTGTTATTACAGACCTTTCTTTTTCTTCTCCTGAACCTGAGGAGTTGCTTGCCTTAAAATTATTTGATAAAGGAAAACTGTAAACTTCATCTTAGGAGAGGCAGATCACCAACAATTCCCACTGAGCTTTAACTTTTTCCTTTTAAAATATATTTTATGTATGCAGGCATTATGCTTCTGGCTTGCTCTCAAGCAATTCTCAAATGGTTCCCTCCTGAGCGATTTTATAGTTTAACAGGAGTAACTAGCCAATGCAACTGCCTTAGCAGAATCCACTGAAAAGCATTAAGGAGTAAAGAAAACACTTCATATTCTCTGCCAGTTACTCTGTTTACCTCAGGATTAGGTAGGGAAACAAAACCAATCGGTATGTGGGCAGTAATAGCTGCTATCTCCACACAGATTGCCATGGTTATTTCTGTAAGATGGAGGGGTTAATTTCCACAAGTATTTCTTATATATAATTATATAGATGCACTGACTGACTTAGCATCTACTGTTTGATGCTCTACAAATGCCAAGTAGCTTGCCAGTTACTCAATACCATACATATTATGCTGAAAACCATGCAGAGGGGTGATTATGCACCCTAATGCGCTAAGTGTAGGAAGACGTTTATTGTTTAAAAGTTCTCTTGCTTAATGCTTTTTCATTAAAAGGTTTGTTGCCACTGAAACTGGTCTGACATAATGCACTTTACTGCTAAATATAACCTCATTATTTCCAGAATCAGGGCCAGCTTTACACCTATTGGAAAAGGCAGACAGGACGGTTCTCGGTTTTTCCTCAGCGGCTCCCACAAGACTGGTGGATAAATTGACCTTTAAAGTTGCCTTTCACTCAACTCTAAGAAAGTCCTCTCTTGACCCAGAGGGCAGCTGTCAACAGAGAGATGGTCTCCAGGAACAAGTTTCTGACACAGTATCTTTTACCCTGGGAATCCATGAGCATGTCTGAAGTTTCTGCCACCACCCTGAAGTCCTGGGGTGGCAAAATGTAATTGCATAGGACACTGTTACATGGTTTGATGTGGGAGTGTTACTTTTTTTAGTGCTCTTAGTCCACTAATGGACTATGCGATTAAAGGTTAATGTCATTATAAACGCTGTAATTAGCTACTGCGTGGCCCCTGCCCCCCACGGCTGATCAGCATGGCTGGCTTCCCCCACTATTTTTAATGAAAACAATTTTTCACTAATTCTTGCTGTTATCGTAGCTGCAAGAACAACGGCAGGCAGCGCTGAGTCCTTCTGGATGCCCTCCCCCGCTGAGCATCCAACACTGTCACAGTGTCACACACCCACAGAAAATCTTACTTAAACTCCAGGTTTGTTACCTCTCCAGGAGGAAGCTCACTCGCATAACTGCACCCTTCTCAATTTACCCTCTTCCCTTTACAGCACTCATCCGTTACATTTCTGTCCTAGGAGATGACAACTTCAAAGGATTTTCTTTTGCAGCCTACTCCTTGAAACCTTTCCCAGCAGGAGACACAGACCTCGATTTTACCCTTGTGCAAACTGAGAATGTTCAGCTCAGTACTGAACCCTGTCAGACTGTTGCTGAAGTTTTCATGGCTACAAACTCAAGAGAGACTTTGCATTACTGAAACATCCCTGAAATGGGAGATCCTCAATACAGACAGCAGAGCCAGGCATCCCAACAGGAAGCCAAGCAGAACCTCAAGAAAATAAAATGGCATTGCACTGCATCACCACCACATCCAACCTTTGGGTTATCAAAAGGCAGCACCCCACAAGCCACATCTATCCTTGCTGGGGCTTATCTCTTACAAAAATCTACATTCACTCAGTAGTAATCAAGGAGCAAGTTTTGGTCTGTTGAGCACAAAGCATTTCATCACTTGGAAGGATGAAAGGACTTACAGGAAGGGGCTGTCAGGCAGGGAATACTGTGTTCTGCACAGCTGTCACTGCATGAGCACAGCTATTTGCCATACTATATGAGCTGTGCTGCTTTTCACAGTGCCTGCTTCCCCACCTGCACGAATTACACACATAGTATCACAGTTACATATGGTGCTCCATATGAATTTACGCCTTTCCATGTCTCTCTAGGTGCATCTAAATAGGCCTTCCTGTAAATAATTTGCTTTTTCACATTTATCAAATTGGTGACAGGCATTTCATGATCAAGCCTATTCAGGTTGTGCTCCTGTGAAACAAGTTCCTGCCAAAAGAGTTCAGTTCATATAAAAAAACTTTTGTTTTTGTACACAAAGCTTCACTTGCTAGCACTGAATTGCATCCCAAGGCTTTTAGAATGGCTGCTTGGGACCAACTGTTCATGGATTCCACATCAAACCATAAAAGTCCAGCAACAGTAATGCAAGTGAGTGTGCAAAAAAATCAGTGTGAACATCAGGAGTAAAAACAACTAACTGGACGTATATATTTTATTAAAAAGCCCCCAAACCAACAAAAACTCAGTTCCCCAATTCGAGTGGATGGATGTAGCTGCAAAACAAGAGCTGTCACATGGAAGGTTCTGCATTCAAGGAAGGGGTGCTGTGGCCAGCACAGACTAGACCTGTGCATCAGGTAAACACTCTACAACTATAAGAAATCATTTCCAAAGATAAACATACCATTTATGCAGACATAAGTAGCAGAACTTAAATTTCATATTCACATGAACACAGAAAGACTGAAATTGAAGACAATCCAAAAGCTTTTGCCTAATTCAGTTCAAAGCATAAGGGCCACTAGGATCATATGAGAAGTTACATCGACAAGATATTACTTTGGTGGCGGTTTTTTGTTTGGTTTTTGTGTGGGTGGGTTTTTTTGGTTTTTGCTTGGGTTTTGTTTGTTTTTTAAGTTCACAAAAACAGCACTTGAAATACAGTAACCACATGTAAAAAAGTTGCTGTAATCAGTCACACACTTGGATCTCTGTTTTCCTCTTTAATAAATTGAGTGGGAAGTGAAATGCAGTAACTAATCTCTGAAGCAGTAGCATGGAACTTGCTACATGTTTTTAAGGTAAGGACAGGTAGGACTGAAGGGATGAATGTAAAATATATTTCACCATTTTAAAATTTCACAGCCAGCACAGTGCAAAAAATACTAACTAAAAGCAGAGACTGAGAAGTTCTTGTAAAGCACCACACTTCCAAACACATCACACGTTGTTTGTGTTAGCAGTTTCCTATGATACCCTCCCAAATTAATGCAATTTATTGGAGTCACTAAAGGTATTTTGGTTTGATTTCATACATTCTCTGCTCCCAAAGGTAAAATATTATTATTTTAAACGTATTAGGAAAACACATCTGCTTTACGTATCCAGGCCAAAATCCTTATTGCACAATTAAACTCAGACATGTTTATAAAGATGGATAAAAGATTTTAAAAAAAAATCTCAGATGGCATTATCCAGTTTCTCCTAAGAACAACAAATTAAATTCTGTAAATTATTTGTCCAAGATTAAGCAGACATCCACCGTTTTGCATGTGAGTAACCTGCCAAACAAACCAAAGAATGAATTTGATAGGGACGGCATTAAGAAATTCCCTTATAAAAATAATGGGAAATATATTTTCATTAATGCAATCAGACTTTAACATGTATTTTACTTCATAATTACAATGCACTTACTTCGATGTTTCCAACTAACTTCTGAATGTAGGATATTTAGTAAACTATGTTTAATGTTCACCCCCCAAAGAACTAGGTAAAATACATCAATGTGGAGAGGTGCATTTTTACCACAGCTTCTCTTTTAGCACATTTTTTAAAAAGACAATTCAGATTTTTCAAGGAAAGAAGTAATACTCTTTCAAAGAATATAACACATAAACATTTTTTGATACCCTTTCTAAGTTCTGGATACTTACCTCCTGAAAGTAGCATTTTATCTCACAAGAGAGAATTTTCATTCATAAGACAGAAGTTTCATCATGAATTCTGTCCAATTTCTTTCACTTAAGCTTTGCAGCTATTTCAGAGTGATAAAAGCAGTATTTCTGTGTTTAAAGATCTGACAAACTTTCAAGATTGTCATCAGAGGACTCACAGATTTAATTCTTTCCAGCTTTTTAAAGGTCAATGGCAGCGCCCTTACAACACAAAACACTATTACACCACAGACTCAACTTACCCACAACTCACCTTAAATTCCAACAAGTCCGAGAAAGCAGAAAAGCAGGGTAAAAGTAATTTCTGAAACAGACTTGACACAACAGGAAAAATTATTTCCAACAAGACTGTTTCAATTAATTGCCACAAGTCTTCAGAATGTATCTTCCTACAACACAGTGTTTTTCTTCCTTTACTAGGAAGGACAACTGCTTTCAGACAAAGATTACCAAACTGATGGGGAACGTCCATTTTTTTTCTCTCCTATCAGCCCACCCCCATGACCTGAACCCTCATCAGTCTTTGTTAAGTTTTAAAAGCCGGTGCTGATGCAATCATTAGTTGATGTTAATTCACAGTCACTAATCGCAGTATCAGCACAAGCAAAGACTTTTTCTGTTGGAAATTCCCCGTCAAGCTGCACATAAACAAATAAGGACAGCCAAGGGCAGAAGCAGGAAGTTACTCATCAATGGAGAAGGAAGATCTCAATAATCCCCGTCAGCCTTTAAATCCAGGCATCGCAGCAAAGGAGAGCTTTACACTTTCTGAAGAAGTTAGAAAAGGTCTTTGGGGGAACACGACCTTTCAGATGTACAAAGAGCCAAGCACAGCGGCACTGATTAACAGAGTGAGTAACAGAGTGAATGATGGAAACCACAGGTCACCACAAGCAGTGAGCTGAACGCAAACAGGAGGCCCAGTCTTTCTAACATGCAAAGGTTGCTCATCTTTTGATCACCAGAGAAACAGTCAGGTAGTAATATGAGAGGTATAAGCCATGCATAGCTAAGTCAGGTCTGTACAGTAACAGTTCAAATAAACACAAGCAGGACAAGTTCAGGTTGGCACATAGAGAAACAGGTTACAAAGACACGAGACTGCAGGTGGAGCTTCAACTGCATGAGCCCCACACCTACCTGGATTATGCTGTGTAAATTCAGTGACTTCGGGTACTTTCTTGTGGATTTGTCAAATTGCCTTCGTCTCTGGGAGCATCGCATGCAGTTGCTTACCTGCACTGGTGCAGCTACCTTCCTCTGACTTCATTTTAGAGCTAAAAAAGAACTATAAAGAATCAAAAGCAACATGCCTTCAGTAGACAAACCTTAAATCTAAAATTTGCTTTTTAGCCCAACAAAATCCAAATTAGTTGACAGATTAAAATATGCTTAGCACTGTGGGTTTTTCTTTCTTTTTGCCGGTATAGACGTGATACCTAATGTTAGGCAGCACTGCTTTTTGCTTCATCTTCCAGAGGTAAAAACTGCCCACTACAGTTTGGTTCAATGCTGTAACTAATCTCACATTCATATTGATTCCGATTTTCACTTTGAACTTTTAAAGTGCCAAAGAAAAATGACTGGTTTTCTAGGGCTAACTTTACTTTTTAAGATTTAAGCCGGTGATGACGGCTGGCAGCGTATAAAAGCTCAGAGGCTGACTGAACTCCACGTTATACATGATACCAAGAACCTCCCTAGCCACTAATAGCTCACCTGTGATGTGTTAAAAGAACTGACAATTCCAAGTGTACAGTTTGTTTGGTTTTTGTGGTTTTGTTCTTCCCTTCTTGCTTTTGTGTCTTGGTCTGTGGTTTGGTTTTTGTTTGTTTTTTTACTCCACCCAAACAACCACATCAGCATCAGATTCACATAAGGCCCATGAGGAGTATGGATATTTTGGCCAAGTCTTGCAAATGTTCGCATGTGCGCTCAAGTAACCACCTGAAGATCCAGCCTATTAAGAGGGGACTGTCAGAGTAGTTAACCACCTCTCATAGGAGACTCCTGAGAAGGTCAGTGACACTTCTTATATTTGCATCTGTTTTGTTATTCCCTATTCCATTTATCATGTTAATGAGGAACAGTTAAAACAGATCTTTGTTTTGCTCAAGATTATCAGACAGCAGTTTTGAGAACTGACATGGACTACTTTGTCTCTGTTACAGGAGAGGTCATAAAAATGAAATCAAGCTGAATTTTACACATCAGAAAGACCCGGAGTGGAAAAGGTACTAACTACTCTCAGCTTTCCACAGAAGTATCTTTACAGTAATTACCAGGAGGCAACATATTTAAGACAACACAACTTTAAAACAAATGTTAAAATTGACAAGTTACAGCAAATACACAAATTAATTTTATCAAACATTCAGACTTCTCATACTAAGAATAGAAGTCAAAAAGCATAGTATTTCTTTTTTTCCAGGCTGCTGAAATCTGCACGATATTTTGATTAAACTAAAAACATGGTTAGAATTCGTAACCAAGTGGATGCGTGAACGGCAAGTAGCGTTAATTTAGAGGAAAAGAAGCTGTCTGGATTTACATTTTGATGTAGCTGTGCAAGCTGTGGTCCTTCTCTTCGAAAAACCTGTGCCCATGCTTCACTTCTATACAATGAAAGCATAAACCCTTTCACTGCCTTTTACAGGAAGACTATCCACATAATGCAAAAAATCCAAACAAATAGAAGTTCGTAGGATTGGAGCCTATGGAGTACAAGAACTCTCTTCAGTGGAACAAGGCATTAAAATTTCAGCTCATGAGGAAAGCATGCAGGGATTATGCTGTACAAGCAGATCCAACAAAAAAGCTCAAAGAAATTACAGATTTATAAACTCAAAAATCTGCAGATAGTTCAAAAAGACATCAATTCTACAGTAGCACTGATCAGGAAAATTGTTACCCTGCAGGTATCAATATCATAGACGATTTTGTTCTCCTCTTCCACTCAGATAAACAACTTCAATAATAAGTTGAAAAAAAAAATCAGTAAAAGGTCTAAAATGAGAGCATTAACATCAGAGAAATTTCTATCCAAAACACTGCACAACAGTGAAACGTTATAGGTCTAGCCCTAGATTTTTAAGAAACTTCAAGAAATGAGTTGACTAAAAAGTCAAGTTTAATATGAATTTTTAGACTTTAAATGAATGGTCTCCTGTAGCCAGACTAAGACTCATTCCAGGTGAACTTGGGATAGACTTGCCCTAGGAGCACTAAATGTTGTTTGCACTCTTCTGTCTCCCATAGAGAAGCCTACTTTGAGACTTCTGCCTCACTGTAACAAAGGGTCACATTTGCTACAGAACAAACAAATCCATCAACTAAGAGACACCCCATAAATCCTACTGGGTTATCTTTTTATATGGAACACTTGCATCTTCTTAATAACTCCTTGTCAAGAAAATAGAAAACATGTCACACTGTTTTAGCAATCCTTTATTGAAGATAACAAGTTGGTTATGTTCACTGTATTGTATGAAACATCACAATATCATACTGGGAAGGTACTATCAGTACAGGGTTGGACCAGAGCGGACAGTCTGAACAATAAACCATTTTGCATTCTTCATTCCCTATCTTTTAACAACCCCAAAAAAACCAGTAAAGGGACAAATACCTGTTAACATCATCATTTAAAACACTTTAACTTACAAGGCTAAAATCTAATGAATAAATAAAATATATTGTGGCAATAATCCTCTCTAGACCAAAAAAAAAAATAAAAAAAAAATCAGATACACAGTGAATCAAAATGACTGGGAAAGCTGGCCTTCGGCACCAGTATGAAAGAGTGTGTGGTTTTTACAGACTCACCATGGGGATAAAGTTACAGAAAAATACCATGAATTTCATTTCACACAAAACCAGTTGATGACTGTCATTAGCTTAAAACTACACACAAGGGCAATTACATCCTCGCTGAAACACAGTTTAAACAAATAGGAAAATGTTTACAAGGCATCCACAGCATGTAAATCATGTACAGATGGATACATTCATTGTTTCCCCTCCCCAATAGCTTTTATTTTAGATAAATACTTTACTCTTCCCCATTTTCAGCATTTACTGGACTCATTACATGCACAACTCAAAGAAGTCAGAAAAAAAGTCAAGGTTATTGCAAAAATAGAATTAAACTAAGAATCTTCAAGTACCTTACATGACAGCCACTCTGTACCATGCCCATTGCTTATAAAATGAAAGGTCATTGAACCCATGAAAATATCTCTAATATTTTCTTAATTTAAAATAGATAATTTTAAGTGTATTTATAGTAATCTCAAAGTGATAATTTGAACTTTGAAAATAATGCAAACAATTAAAAATTATACCCATATTACACAAGACTTCTGTATCTTAAGCTGAAAAAAATCAAAAAACTATAGAAAACCACATATAGAACAAAAAAATAATCACAATTTACATTATAATAAAGGCAAATTTTCAGCATTTTTAAAAAAAACCTGCAGCTGTGAGAGATGTCAAAGCAAGTCACTACTAACTATAAATTCACCAGTTTGGTTTTTTTTTAAAGATTTTCTCTAGGGTGTGTTGTACACATGCGTAAAATTCTTACTGGTTTTAGATGCCTAGAATCTTCATATATTATTGCCAAATACACTTATCTTCAAGCAAGCAGTAGGCAATGTATCACAATTTGGACACCGCAGGGAAACCCAACGGTCTGGTAATACAGGTAAAATTGGAAAATTAAAAAAACAAAACGAAACAAAAAAAAAAAAAAAAGGAAGAAATAAAATACACATCTGATAGCGTATTGCCCAATTAAAATTACTTCCAAGCCACAGAGCTGCAAAGCCTTCCAACTCGGTAAAGTGAAATAAGTAATGTCTCAAACAATTACTTGTACTCTCTCATGCTCGTGTGTTGCATGTTTCATTTGGCCAAAGTGTATCTTCAGAGTACACCTACAATCCCATGCACCTCAGGCACATACACCGATCTGCTGAGAGATTCCTTCCTTCCTTTTTAGGGCCAAAGTTCATTACAGATGTAATCAGTATGCCTGAGGCTGGTAAAAATACTGTAGTACAGGCAATGCTAAGAGTGGCAATATCAGAAAACACAAAAATGAACAAATGATGGAAAATTCTAATATCTTTCTGCCCATTTCACAAAATGTTGGAAATCCACCAGAATTTTTCCCTTGTATTGAAGAAATCAGATTTAAAAGTTTTTTCCCCCTTTCAGAATCAAAAGCATTTTAGTAGATTTGTAAGGCTACCACGGATCTTCTAGATCTCCAGCACCCTACAGGAAAAGAAGAGGAGAAATATTACTACTCACTAATACAAATGAAAACACTTTGTTGCACTTTGGATTTCAGTGGCATAATTAAGAACACCAGTGTAAGACAGACAACATTTTCCTTGTTTTCCATACCTGCCCGCTTCCACACACAAATATTTGCTGTTTGTCAACATCATGAGGGAACTTAATTTTATAAAACATGAATCTACTAAAGCTATTATAGCAAAAAGACTTAAACACCAAGATTTATCTAAAATTGTACTAAATCACAACTATCAATACATACTACATCTGTGGACTACAAAACAAATACAATTTCTACAAAGTACTAAGGAGCTCAGCTCTTAAGGTATTCCTGGTCCACAAGAAATTCCCACAGGCTCATTTTCATTAAGGCGGTGAAATTCGTACCTATTTTGAACAATTATATTTTTGTGATAATGTTATATATTATGAACTGACCATTGACATAAGAATTGCAAATTTCACTTATTAGCAAATGAGTTACCACCACTGCAAATTCCCAGTGTTATCACTGGTCTACCAAAATGCATATATGTGTTGCACCCCAAAAAAACCAAGAAAAAGATGTGGTAGAAAGCAAGCTTTAGTAGAATAGTGTATTCATTTACATGACTGATGTGTAACTTGAACCTGAGAAATGTTGTCCAAATAGAGGATTATGGTGAATGACCTAAACCAAAAACTACTCAAAAATTTTGTAGAAACTAATGAATGTCATGAGTTAATGTGAGAAGCCAGGAAAAGTTTCAAGTCATGTCAGAGTGATAACACTTCAAAGAAAGTTTATTACTTGCTTAAAAGAGTCAATGTGCATACAGATATTATTCCACAGCATATGCTTTATTTTCACTTGAACACAAATTATTATAACTTGACACTAGGTACTAAATCTAAGTACATTTTCGTTTCTGGATATATGTTGTGCTACAAACTGGGATGTAATAACACAATTGTCTAGAAAAATTGGTATTTACGATGAACAGTGGATACAATCCAAATTGGGGGGGAGAGTGGGGGTGGAGAAATCAAACACATTTCATAAGTGACAACCTAAAATGTAATAGCTTTTGTAGTTTAGTCATAATAGAAACTATACACAATTCAAACACAAACATGCAGTATATGATGCTGGGGGGAAAAAAATACTAAAGGATTTGTATCATTAAATTGCACAAAAGATACAACTAAGATGTGAATTGCTTTACAATGAACAAACATATACCATCAAAATATTTAAAAACATATTTAAAAGAAAAAATTTAAAATTTATTTTTGCATTATCATGTTAGATTCCTGTTGTCGGTATCACAGGATTCAAAAAAACCCCAAAAACCAAAATCTCGAATAGCAAGTTAACTGCTTGCTACACAACATAAGATGCAATTACTATTATACACCACAGCCCTTGAACTTCTAAGGAAATAAGACCTCTGTATAAACAATCTGTACAAACAACTAACGTAAAAACAGTCTTCTAGGACAGATGTGACAAAACGTCGAGATACAAACAAAGGAAAACACGCCAAGCGAAGCGTTAAATCCGCTCGGTAACAGATCACGTCTGCTCATCGCTCATCTCACGGCTGCCCGCATCCTCCTCCGGGCGCTGCGCTGCGGGCGGGCGGTGCGCGGGGGCGGTGCGGGGGTCGGGCCGGGCCGGGCCGGGCTCTGCCGAGCGCTCCGGCCCCGGCCCCTGCGCCAGCCTCAAACTACTGAGCATCTCCTCCAGCAGGTGGCGGTAGTTCCCCCTATGATTAATTCTCATCTGCCTCAGCGCCTCCACCAACTTGCCCTGCGTTCCGCCTTCCTCGGCCGCGCCGGGGTCCTTTTGTTAAGATTCAAGACCCCAAAGAAATCATGTAGTTAAACTGGAATGTTTTCTAACGACATGAAGAAACAAAACCAAAACAAAATCCCACACAACCAAACCCATTTTTCTTTTCCCGATTGAGAAAACATCAGCTTTGCTCTATTTTTATATAAAATACCTTATTAAGAACATATATCTTAGAATGATATGCATCCTTTGATACAACACAACTTGAAAAACGATAACTATTAAACCAGCGTTTTTAATAATTTCACTTCATTTTGAGCAAGTCATGGTACCTCCTCACAATTAACTCGATATTTATTCAAACTGCCTTTTGATAAATATAGCTGATAACTCCCCAAAACTTCGGTCATTTGTCAATGGAAAATTTTGAAAAATTAAGCTTCTTTAGCCACCAGGTCAACATATTTAACTATGAATTTCTCCACAGCCAATAGCAACACAGTTCTGTGAATAACTATGAGAACAGTTAACCCTACTGACAGCAGTTTAGTTCAAAATAAACACCCAGTGTTTTAGTAAACAATCTCTGATTTTCACATGCATGATGCTGCCAGAAAAAAAAGCAAGCAGGTACCCATTAGCACCAGGAGTGATGGTATTTGAACAACATAAGACACACCTTTGGCAGACTGTGTATTGCCTAAAAAAATTAGCAGGTAAAACAGTTATTTGAAGTCAAGCCTAAGAACCTCACAGCACAAAAATCTGAAAAACAAGTGCTGGTTAAGGAACGGAAGTCTCCTCAGCAAAGGACCTATTTGGTTACAAGCCTTTCGTTGAAAAAAATGTTGGTTTTTTGTTTGGTTGGTTGTTTTTTTTGATAGACTTGCACATCTGTTACAGTGCTCTGACACTAGGTATTTTCACTTTCAAGTGCTAAAGCAGTACTGTTGCTTTAAGGGAATAGTACATTTTAAATTATTAATATCTAGCAACTTATCAAGCTAGACAAATGGAACTGTATCTCTGAAAGCTGGCAGATTTTGCAAGACATTAGAGGCACAATCCAGACTGCCTTGTTCTCATGCTGACCTCATTTTATTGTCATGTAGTCCAAAAGCTTCCTAACTACAAGTATTGCTGTCACTCATTTACAAGCTTAATAGCAGTATTAGGAAAATATTTGGGGGTAAGATTTTGCATGCTGAATGTAATGCTGCTGGAATAGAAGCCCCAAAACTGATTAGCACACTTTAAAAAGGGGACAATTTTACTACAAAAATTAATATCACTGCATATAATGCTGCCCCTCTAAGTTTAATTTGTTACTTAAATAAGAGACATACTTTCAGGGTGGTTTGCCGGTCTCAGTTTGAGACGTTTTGACTCCATGTACTAGCATTTTCATATTCAAATATGAAAATATTCAAGAGAATATTCAAGGATTCAACATTCTCTTCAAGAGCCCAGTGAGGAGAAGCAAGATAAAGGAGGTAGTTTTGATGTATAAAGTGGGACTGATTTAAAGCCTTATTGGCACAAAGTCAGTGAAAACTCATGGCATCAAGATGAGGATACAGATGCATCCTGTTTCTTAGGTTTTGACAAAGAAAAAACCTCAAGTTATGTATTTATCTAATGCTAAACAAAGCAGCAGAGCTGAAGACTTCCCATTTTTTAAAATTCAAATCATACCTAAATTCTATATTTCATCTATTCCATCAGTTTGCTCTGAGGCTGACATTAACAAACACACGCTCTGAATTTCCACATTTCACCGAGATCTTTAAAAATTCCTTTGGCAAACTGAAGTGAATAATTTCGCTCCCATGCAACACTGAAGAGTAAAAGCAATAAGCAATATAATAGCAGCCCTGAGACTCCTAAACAATTCAAATGCTAGTAGGAGATGAATTAACAGTGCTGTTAGTGTTTGATATTCAAACTCACATCCTGCATCCTATTCTGTGGCAGGCTATTTTGTGCTTCATCTGTGTCCCTCAGTGTTAAGAGACAAGAAACCCCACAGACAACAGTAGGACAGAAACTGCTTCCTTTATATATTACACACTATATAGACAGAGGTTTCTCTCTAATGATGTGTGGCTAGAACAGGTCCCTGAAAACTCTGGTTATTGTGCAAGGTAGTATTTGTCTTTCTTCATGTTCCAATTCAGCTTAAGTGCTACTGACCGTAAAAACAAGAATAAATCTGAGCTGGCTAGATTCAGGATGAGCATACACAGTTTTTACACAAGTTCTGTTCTATTATATTATGTGTATAAAATGGGCTAGCATGTATCAAGGACTGGATTTACAATGTTGTAAGAAAAGTGTAAGAACTGTGTCCATTTACATTTTTTAAATTATGTGTAGCAGCCCTTAATGACATATGACTTGGTTCAGCAAAGTGCCAGAGTATATTATTAGTAAAAGAAAGAGAGAAACATGATTGATTTCAAACAAGATGCTCAAAGGCAGCTTTAAACAAATACCAGTTGGAACTATTAACACAGCCACTGTAATTTTAACATTGTTCCTTATGTTTAAGTATATATATATAGAGAGAGCAAAGTAGTCTCATGGGTTAGTATTCTCCTAGTCTTAGGGGCACATCAAAAAATAAAAATGGTCAAAGAAGTAGTCATAGAGATAAAGCAGTGCTTTGACACATTAGAACAACTCAGTGGTATTGTAACATTACAGTGGTAACAATTATTTAGCTATGAATAAGTCCTTTTAAATTCCCTTTAAAGAACTGAAAGCACCAGTCCCCAATACATAACAGATTTCTGCGCTTTCACTCCTATTTGTAAAGACACAAGACACAACACTTACAGCAGAAGTTCTGCTGCTCAAGCACTAGTAAAGTTGTTCTTTGTGACCCCAGTGCAGGGCTCCCTCCAGCCCCTGATTCACAAAATACTTGTACTCTGAGATGTCTAGCAGGAAGAGCTTAGGACTGCTATAGCCTAAAGCCACACACTAGTGATCTCTGAATATTGCTGTAGTAAGGACCCTTTCACTTTTCAGTCTCTTGCTCTGCTCAACATCTCCTTATTTAGGCTCCATGTT
>JAWWLV010000121.1:25620004-25649309 GCA_035041135.1 Platyrinchus mystaceus | reverse complement strand
AATATTGCTGTAGTAAGGACCCTTTCACTTTTCAGTCTCTTGCTCTGCTCAACATCTCCTTATTTAGGCTCCATGTTTAGGATTCTCACAAAAGGCACAAAACTACCCGAAATATTTACAGTGCTGAGTAAAACAAAGCTATTCTAGAAAGAGATACAGCCTTGGTTTTAATTTATATACTTTCTAAGAATTTACTTGCAAAGCTATTATGATTCAGTTCATCACAGGAACTCAGGTAATTATTTTAAATAGTAAAATGCTAAAAAGTACACTTTTTAGAAGGAAGTCATATTCTCAATTGCAAAAGTTCATTAGATTGTCTGTGTGGGTTGGTTTTGTGCTTGGGTTTTTTAATTGTTACACATGTGCATTAATATTTTAGCAACTAATTACATTATTATTTTGCCAAGGTAATAAAAATAGTTCTAGCCTTATATACAACCGTAAGATGAAGATGACTGCTACAGGCTTCCCTTCCAGTTAGCAACAGCAGTGTTCTGCACAACACCCACACTTGACACGTGTGCACTGTTAACTACACGTGGGGAAAGATACTCAAGTGCAAGTCAGTGCCCCTCTGTGCTCTGCAGACTCAGAATCCTTGTCTCTAGCTCCTAATTTTTCATATGAAGATCTGCTCTTGCTTTCTACTAGTTTAAAGAGGGGAACTATTAGATATATTTCAATCTCACTTGGCAATGTCATCATTGAGATGTACTATATGTTTCCTTCCTATCTTTGCTTCCTGTTAAGTTGTGAGACGTGCAGCAATGTTATCACATGTGGAGACATTCTGAAGAGTTTCCTGCTGAGTAACTGAACAGCTTCCTTCCCTTTTGCCCTCCCCAGGCACTAGAGCATTCAGTTCAGAAGGGTACAAGATCACCACATATACAGCTGAAAGTGAGTAAGACCAGCAAGGAAGTCACATTTCCATCACCTCCAAAAATGAGGCCCACTAAATTAATCCACTTCAAGGATGGTAAGATAACTTGCTGGGAAAGTGCAAACAGGAATTGCATCCTTCACCAAGCAGGAGATCATTCTCTCAAGCTGCTCTGGGTCAATATCACTTGGGATGGAAAGAAAAGAAGGTGCTGACTGGCAAATGACATCACAAAATCAAATTAAAATTTAATCCAGTCTATATAAAACACATCATTGTTCATATTTGCACTTACATACCAACGTAAAAGTTTACAAAGCAGACTGGAGTGTAGTGTTCACATCTCCTATTAAAGAAGCCAAACCAACTACTAGGGATTCAAATGGCAAAAAAGGTCAAAGCTGTTAATGGTATATTCCTCAATGAGTAAAATGCATACTTAGGTCAGCTACCTCATTTGACGATGCACAAACATTTTGTGAAAGGAGCCAACAGACAAAAGGATGCTGTACTGCGTGTTAGGACTTTCAGCAAGCTTGCATGGCTACTGAAAAGTAAATTTGGACTTAGATGCATCACAAATGTGACATGACATTTCTAAAAAATAATCATCAGACAAACTTTTAGGTTTTTTTCTTAAAATACCAATCAATTTGTAAAAGCTAGGCTGTTCTTTTTACATAAACCACTTAAACCAATAACTTTTCCCCAAAAAGCGAGAAAAGTTCTGGCTTAATATAAAAAGTAGTAGCAGGCTGATAGAGGTGTAGAGTTTCCTGAAGGACTAAAGAAGCTGAAAAGAGGAAAATTTTGTCTAGCTTGTTTTGGGGTACTGTTGCACAGTTTCTTGAAAGTGAAATGAAAAATGTATGCTCTGTGACTTTCAAACTATAAAAAGGAACAAATTCTAATAAACAAAATAATAAAATTAAGAAGCTAGAGAATTCTTCTCTATTTATGCTCTAACAGAATAGTGGCCCCTTCCACCCACCCAAGTTTTCTAACTGAAGAGAATAATTCAAATATAGATAGTTAAGAGAAGATGACAATGGGAAAGACAATAATAATTGTGGTGAGACTGTATTTACAATCTCAAGGTGCCCAACTGATAATTCCGAGGTATTTCAAGTAAAAGTTGACATCTCCTCAACACCATTCACTGTAATGATTACCTGACTGAGGGCCCTGTAGCCATCTCAGAAGAAAAAGATATTAAAGGATTTACCAGAATATGAATGGTACTTTCACAGATCACATAAACTGTACAGGAAATAACATGTGTACAAGCACTGATGGTTTTTATCAGTTCTTCATTTTTCCACAGTTTTTAAACAAATTTAACCATAATTGATAGGAACACCAGTTATTACTTATTTATACTAAGAGCCACCTAATAATCAGGCTTAAAGGTACAGTAAACCATATTTCAACACACTATTTAAAAATTCAGCTTAGTAGGAAATCTAAGCCATTCAGAAATCAAAACTGATGTAAACTAAAATCACTTTACATTTTCCTTAGACCAGTGCATATGGGATATGAAAATATAGTTAAATGCTAAAAAAAAAATAAATAGTCAATATTAGTCTTATTGTCTATTATATTCAGTGTACCAAGGTCTTCCACACATACAGAAGACAAAAGGAAGTGTGTACTAAATTTCTGGACAGCAGACATACTAGCCAGTGAAGTAATGAATTTGCTGACCATAATTTCTTACAATAATGAACTATAATTTAGAAAAACCCTGCACTTTTGCCTCACAGGTTTGACTGAGAAAACAGTAGTCAATTAGATGCTTAAAAAGCCTTCAGAATTGGGTGTCATTTTTCTGTCTTTTTGAGGATGAACTTCTATATCAAATCTGTCCAAAGCAAGGTAAAAATTAACAGAATGCTACCACAGATATCCTGTGTTTATAACAGTTTACTGACAGTGATGTACACTTCTGCTTAATGTATGACACTACTTCGATGTTCACATTAACAAAGAGATATAGCAATCAAAATGAGAACTTACCCCCTCATTCTCTCTGTGTGGATTCAGCCTACTATACACAGCTTCAATAATATTACGCCTAAAAAGAAAAGTTAAAAAAAAATAAGCACAACAAAGGATCTCAAAACACTGAAAAAAGTTTGAGCATGGCAGACATTTTTAAGTGTTGAAGATATTTTTCTTTTAACCTGCCTTTAAAAAAGATGAAGTCCACTCTCAGTGTCTTTACTCACTTTCAATATGATATTTTGGGATCTAGCAATTGGTCAGGATTTGTAAAGACTAAGTAAAGTAAAACATTTTCTTGTCCTACCCTCCCCATGGTCTTATCTCGATGCCTTTAGAGCTGCATACTGAGATTTTGCCAAGAGTAACATTTATATGCATATTTTGCTTATTTTAACAGAATTCTTCAAATTTGCTGGGTTTCTTGCATTATTTCTGGATTAGGAACTTCAAGACAGTTCTGGTTTTCCCCATTTTTATTACACATTTTGAAGTGTGGTGCCCAGAACATACAGCCTCTGAGATGTGTTGTCTAGTGTCTATTCACACTGTAGAAATTAGAAGCCAAAAGCCACTAGCTAGACTAATTCTGGCAGTGCCATTTAAGGCCAGACCTTCACAGGCAGGCAAAATAGGGACAAAAAGCTTCACAGAAAATAAAACCCAAGGTATAAACAGACTTTTGAGAAAAAGGTTATGTACCTACATCTTCAAATCAAAGTTAAACCTGGGAAACGTTCAGACAACTATAATAAACGTGATCAAAGTTACTGACAGTTTCAACAAAAAAGAACTGCTACATGAACTAAGACTCTTAAGTCTGGAAGTGGTCAAGATCTAGAAAAACTGTCTTACAGAATGCAAGTAAGCACCAGCTGTTGACCCCTCCAAAAAAAGAGCACATGGGCATCAGCTGAAGACTGCAGCAAATGTCTCAAATACACAGTGAGGGCTCTTGATGTGACAGAACTTTCTGCCCCAGAATAATGAGGATGCTACAAAATTTGATGAGACTCCTTCTGAGCATATTTAACATATTAACACATTTAAGAAATCTAGAGAGGTTGCTTGGCTGAGCTAGAATGGGATCCATCAGCCTTGATGGAAGATCTTCGTAGAGAAAAGAAACTGAATCTTTCTGCAGGTGATACAGGAAATGGTTCTCTCCACTTAGTTCCACATTTAGTGGTGGAGGAATGGCACAGTTGCACCCAAATGTCTGTGCTACAGAAAGCAAAGGCACCTCACACCAGTGGAACTGAAAACACCTGAAGAGTCCAAGCAAGGCTGCCATAGAAGCAGCAGATAGCCACTGCAGAGGATTTAAATCAGACCTGAAACTCAGGTCCTTGGGAATTATTCAATCTTTTTAAATCACTTTTCCTTCCTTGAACAGTGTATGTCTCCGTGCTTTCCTTTGATGGTAAAACTCAGGTGCAAGATGTTGAGTGGTACTAATACCCAGGTGCCAGGGTTTCTCAGGACTTTTGTTCACTTCAGCAGGAAATGATCATTTTTGAGGCAGCACTTGAAGCTATGAGAAGATCAGTCATGCCAGAAGCCAGTCTTCAGAGAGTAAGATTTTAAAGGATAAAACAGCACCATCAGGTGACCACAGCGGAGCTGAAACTTGTAGACCTCCTGTCTCAAAGAATGAGCCAGTAGGGGCTTGTATACAAGTGAGAAGCTTGAAAGAAGCATACAACACCAACAGAAGTGGAGCTACTTCAGAGGTTCCTAAGGTCTGCAAACACACTCCTGGTCACAGTAACGTTGCATTGCATTTCTTGAGCTCAGACATACATCTGGAGCAACTATAACTGGTGCTAAAAGCATGGATGTCAGCCACAGACAAGTTCTTTCTGCAACCTGTTTGAGCCAGATCTTATAGAGTTCAAACAGAAGGACAAATTGAGAGTCCTTCATGACCTGGTAACATCACAGAATAAAAAATTCAAGACAAAAAACTTTCTCTCATTAGGACAAAAATTTTAAGCTACATAGTATGTAAGTTTGTGTTGTGTAATAGTGTTTTTTCAAGATTTCCATTCAGGAGCTCAATCCTGCAAGTAAAGTCAACTTAAATATGTCACCGGCTGTCTCTGTCCTGAGTTTGAAGGCCAAGAACAAGTTACTTAATACTGTATGATGTTCTCTTGCAAGAAACTGCAAATACACTCCCTGAAGTCAGGGGACTTTAAAATACCAAATGGAAAGAAAGGCATCAAAAGGCACATTCTGAATCAAGCCCCTGAAAAAATGTACTCTGGATGATAACAAATTAAAATAGACTTTATATGCAAAGGTTCTGGAATAATGAAGTAGTACATGATGCAGTTATTAATGAGCAAAACAACAGAACACAGCAGTTGGGAGGGATCAGTAATAACAGGCACACACATCTTCTCTGAATGCTTGGAATGCACACAAGTGGAGAAGAAGGCCCACAACATACAGGTACTTTCAAGGCTGGGAAGATACAGTCATGGCAAACAGTGCTCATTAATAAGTATGTGCAATGAAAATAGATGTATACGCAAGTGCTCAAAAGACAGGACTTCATGTTTGGTAAAATACAAATATTGCAGAAACAACATAATCTACACCAGGGAACAACAATGAGTCCTACTCTCTGGGAAATTCTAGATTAACAGTTGTATATGCACTTCTAAATTATTTTCATTAAAATCCTTAAATTACAGATTTCTTCCATATATTAGCCTCTCCAGAAAACCAATGTAATTTCTGAATATTCCAATTAACTTTTAAAATGCATATCCTAGTTCAATATTCTTGGTTATGTAACATTCAGTTTCAGGCTAAACAAAGAAAAACAATTTTCTTATGAGAATGTTTGTTGAGCAAGTAGGTACTGCCCCAAACTTATAATGGACACTAGATGGTTGGGAGAACATGACATCAGGAAAACCGATCCGGTATTTTGATTTTCCCATTATGTTATTGATAGCTCTTAACAAATGTAATGAAGTAAAAAGCCAAGAGTGCATTTATTTTTATTTTTTAAAATGGACATATGGAAATAGTTAACTAGTAGGTTATGTACCAGAATATGAACAATGTGTTTCCTCTTACCATTCCGGAATGGGAATAGCGACACAAGTGTTTATATACTGCAAAAGGTAAACTAGCTTAAATTATAAAAAACTTGAGTATAGCTATTAGAATAAGAAAGCTTTAAAATATTTAAATGAAAGAGTTTCAGTGAATTTAACAGTTCAAGAACTTCTAATACTGTACTCACTTGCCAGCTAAACCACCTCCTGGTGGTAAATTAGGGATATTCTCCGCAGTTAAAATACGAATAACATGAGCAAGATCAGGCATTCCTTCTTCACCCGATTTTTCCATAATTTCTAATTTAAAAACAGAAGAAGTCCTGAATTAATACCACCCATTGGTTAAGACACTGAAACATACGATATTGTCACTTTTTAATAGACATTATGAAAAAGTTAGATGTAAATGGGAAAACATTCTTTACATTTTAGGTTAACAGTCTTTGCATGGTGGAACAGAGCAATTCAAATTCATAGTCTGTCTTTCTGGTATGCTTGAAGCCTTCCTCTCTCAGAGAAGCTCAGAAGTAGACTGTGAAGTGAATGAAATACCCTGAAGATAGCAGCCTGTTCTCTTTGAAAAGGACAGCAGCTGGGAGTCTGTTTCAGTTACCTACCCACTGCAGTGCAACACATAATCAGAAGTTACATGCCATAAAGCCAACGCTTCCGAGGGATTCTGTCATGCTTTGATGTGAGTAACACCTTGTATTCTCAAAGGCCTGAATCTCCAGTGCATAAACACTGTGCCCATCATGTAAGCAAGGGGATATATAAGGGATATTCCATTTGACAGGAAATAAATCTTATGCATACACTACTTTTTATACACTACTTTTTATATCACAAGCACATCTAGTTCTGTACATAGAAAAAGTAGACAAATAGCAAGAATTAATAAGAAGAAAGGCTACAGAAGTAAACAATTACTAAATATTAATGGAAGCATAAGTTTTTATATCTTCTTAAAAAGGAAGGAAAGCAATCACAGCTAAGGATTGCTGTATGTTTCTTGGTACTGGAAATTTCTACTTTATACTGTATAACAATTTCTCAGGGAGTGATGAACTGGACCATGAGCATCTTCTATCCATTTCTAGAAGGTGCCAAATCAGGAATTCTGGTTGAACTGATCATCACCTTTTTCTTTTCCTGATATTAGAGTGAATATTTCATCCAGAATCTGTCCCTCTCTTAAAAAGAAAAAAAGCTTCCTAATAGAAAATCGAGAATAAAGCAAATGACCAAGCATAACCTTTTTTTCATTACACATCAGTTAGCAGATACACACTGTGGATTTGCTTCACAAAGGCCACTAGAGAAAGAAACCACATGTTTTCAAAAACAGATTTATGGGCATTTACAAGGTTTTCACCTTCATCTCTATGATGTTAAAAATAACCCTGCAATTAACTTTGCATTGCTAATATAATTCAGACACTTAAAGAATCATTTCCTGATATTATCATGTATGTAAATCCATGAAAGTCCAGTACTTTAGTCCTAAAATACTTTTCACTGAAAGCCTAACACTTAACATATTGAAAATTCAGCTAACACTGTATTTCAATTTTATATAATGCAAGTCCCCAACCAGAGAGCATTACAAGTTCTCTATGTTCCAGCACCTCCTATCATGCCCAGCTATTATGACAAATCAGTTTTATATGCAGTATATATTCCACACATGTAAAATGCATCATCCAACTCACTGTACTAACTGAGTATTTACTAATAAGACTGTTTAAACCTACATTCATCACGTGTCCCTATTTATGATTTGTGGGGTTCATGGCTATTGGGTTTTGTGGGGTTGTTTGTCTGTTTGTTATTAACTACAACTCTGATACACCCTTTCAAATAAACTGAAACATAACAGAGAACTGAACTAACTTCTGTGCCTAGTTTTCTCTTCCTGTGACCAAACTTTGGATCTCTGAAAAACTGAGAAAGTAGTGTTTTCAAGTGGCACTAAGAAAAGACTGACCCAGCACAACTTCACTGCTGTCCAACACACCTTTATGACTAACGGAAGGTGCCCTACCCATGGCGGGGAGGTTGGAACTTGATGATCTTTAAGGTCCCTTCCAACCCCAACTATTCTATGGCTTTATGATTCTACTTTGGAGTTTGACCAATTAAATGACTCAAACCAGAAGCAGGGCTGTGCTCTCACTCATAAATGACTCAAGCACAAGCTACTGACTAGAGCCTCATCAAGTATTTCAGTATACTCAGAACTGGCAGCTTTGGAATGTAATTATGCACCTTCTGTCAACCTCAGGACCCGAACAAGCAAAAGAGCGTATAAAAAAGGAGTATATAGTTCTTCCACTAGAAATCTCTTCCACCAGTAAACTCTCACTTGCTGAATATGCTTTTTAATAAATGTGTTACAGTAGAAGATCTCTTTCAGTTTAATAACTCTAGAAAGATCTCATGGAACTACTAACTCAACTCGTCATACAAATATACAGAATCTCAGCATGCTATTTAGGAATGGACAAATACAAATTAAAAATGTTACATGTGCAAGTATTAAATTGCTTTTGGACACAGATTTTTTTTTCCCCTTTTTAAATCAAACAAAAGTATGCCTGAAACACTGCTTTTTTTCTCTGAGTCAGAGCTTAAAAAAGCCCAAGTATGGTAGTGAAAAAACCCAGTTGCCTAAAAGGTTTGATGGGTTAGTCCAGTCAATCTGAAATTTAAGGTCTACAAAAGAACAGAAACAATAGTCAGTGCTGAGTAGTGTACATTCATGAAGAACAAACACCAGTGATCAAACTAAAATTGCTTCAACGAGTCTCAAAGGATTTTATTCTAAGTTCTAATATTGCCCTGATTTATATTAATCACTTACTGAAAGACAAGAGTATCCAACAGAACTCATAGCTTCTATTTTTGACAACATCTATATTTGCAGCTTAGTAGTTCTAAGACAAGCTTATTTTTTGCAGAATGTTTTTACTGCATGTATAAATAAAACTGTTATTGGCAATTAACCAACTGCGCATAACGTGTGGGCTGCTAACTTTTTAACAGATTAAAGAAAAACGTTGTTCTTATTAACTTACTGTGTTCAAAGGCCATTATTCCCTTTTTGAAAGGAATAGCCGTCATCTAGAAAGGCATTTTAAACAAATCCATATTATCAACATCATAACATATCTACCAAGCTTTAAGTTTTTAGAATTAAGTTAGTTTAAAGCTTTGAGGCACAGCTCTTTTATGCACTGTTTTCTAGATTACACTTAGTCTAAAGATGAATGCAAAACTGATTAAGGCAGTCGTCCTCTCCTGATCAAAACAAGTTCCCACCTTCCAAAACTTTTGTTTACTACTCCAACAGTTGAGATGATACTGTTCTCCCACTTTTTTTTTTTTTTTTGCTTTTAAATAAAAAAAAATCCAACATATTTCTAAACAATTTTCCTCATGCTGCTTAGTGGTTTGAAACATTTTGCTAAAGCTTCTCTCCATAATTTCTGAACTACTAATACTCAAGCCATACATGTAAGGTAAAACCTTCAGCCCAACCACCTTTTTTTTTAATTAAGGAGACTATCAAAATTTCAATTTCATAGAATTTATTAACACAAAAATTTGTTAAAAATCAGATAAATATTTCAAGTTCTTCTGAAGTCTGCTTCCTTGACTTTTTCCACTTGTTGACAGAATTTCCTCAAATATGCTAACTATCATTCCTTGCTAAATATTTGACATTTAAAGGCCTTGCACTGTGCCCAATTAGTAGAACACAGAATGACACATGTCATGCAGGAGAAAATACAAAGAAAAAAAAAATCAAGAAGAGCTGAAGCAACAGAAGTTGAAGGTTGGAAGCAGTTAATTTCTCTGAAGCACTTAAGCTAAACAATCATTTTGAGTTATATTTGGAATGACTACACATAAGTTTAGACTACACACTCTCCATTGTTTGTTTTTTTTCTGAGCATGTGCAGTATTTAGTTAAATATGACAATAGAGCTAAAATTCTCAATCTACTCACTCTGATCACAAGTTATTTGACAGCTTTTCCATTAATCTTAACATTCACTTATGAAAGCAATAAAACACACAGCAGTTACATTTATTTTTCACCTATTTGCTAACAGAGAGGAGCCACCAAGAAGCTGGGAATAGTAACCTGTAACCACTGTGCACACCTGACTGCTGACAGTGGAGGTAACTGCTCCTGGCTCTCTCCCAGAGCCCATTAACAGCTCCTGTTCTCTACTCTGACACAGAAGGTAACAAGTATTTATCTCAACTAGTGTCATCTAGGAAGCCTGGGATGTAAGCCAAGTTCCAAGAAACATGCCTAGAGTTAGCATGTGAAGTGACCATTAGTGCTCTCTAATCTCAGCAGAAATTACAAATAAGCAAACCATTTCAATTTACATCCCATTTAAACAAGAGGAAAAGACACCACACACAACAGCTGTGAGCTCAGAGATAACTTGTATCTGAAGGCCTTCTTACATACATATCTAAATTTACATTTGCTACATCAACTATCTAGATTACTGGGACATTGACACAAAAACCCAGAACAGACTTTTCTTTTTGTCAAAAGTTTCACAGGAAAGGGAAGAAATAGTACAAGGACCCCTTTAATATTTTATAAGCAGGACGTTAGCAAGATCACATTTTACTAAAGTGATATAACACTTTGCAATTTTGCTACCTGCATTTTGACCTGTAAAGAGAGCAGTAAAAAACCTAAAACATTAAGAAAATGCTTGCAGAATACCAGGATAAACTAAGCACATGGCCTAAAACGCTTTTCCTGACAGACAAAAACTCAGAGTTGTAACCAGGCCTGAATTTGACCCAACGTAAGGCAGAAAAATGGCTTTCAGAGTTTTTGTTTTCATGCTCAAGATAGTTATGACACTACTGTGCTCACTATCACAATCAAGTTGTTATTTGTTCACTATCTAGTGAACGAAATGGATTTCTTACCTTCAACCCGTGATTCCAAGTACTTATCCAACTCAGCATCTTTTTTCACTGCCTCATCTGAGACCTTAGGAGCATTTGAAAAGCAAACTAATACGATACTCATGTTATCACGACTCCCCTATATGACAAAGAAAAAAGAGAAGTTAGTATTTTTAATCTTATTTTTCATTTTTCTACTCTAATCACATTTTTACAGCACTACACATAAACATGGGAAAAAGAGAAACCCTGCAAAAACCCTGTATTTTGATTAATAAGAATCTCTAAGTGTACCAACGACACTGCTCACGAAATCTGTTTTACTGATTTTGACTGTATATCCTTAGTCTTAAAGTTAAAAATAATGAATGAACTTATTTACATGTCAGCCATTTAAAAATTCTATCAGTAAAACAGGTCAGAAATTGGACAGCTGTGGAAAGTTACCCTAAGCCAAACAGAAAAACAGCTCCTGTTGCAAAATGAATTGCAGAATACTCTCCTAGACTATTAGAACAGCTTAGCTCTAGCTACTAATTTGTTTCAGTTGTAGGACATTCATGTAAACCATTACATTCATTACAAGTCTGTTTATCAGAATGTACCTGTCACACATAGAACCTTGAAGCAAGTACAAAATATGAATTTGTTTAGTATGGCCAAGCTGACCCTACAGACTATGATGTGCTCAGGAACATCTGTCAATCACTCTTTTTAATATAATTTTAATTTTATTATATTATAACACTAATTTTAATGCCAGTTCTTCACTAGTAAACTCTGATACCACTTTCCTGATCATATTTAATTTTTAATATTGTAATTCACAGCCAAATTTAAAAACACAGTACTAATTCTCTTACAGGGAGATCCAGCAGAACTATAAACTACTAGTTTGAAATTAAAATCTTAACTTTTCTTTCTGTATCACTGCATAGTGTTTCTATGTAAACCCAATCTATTGGATAGTTCCTAGCATCTATGACAACAAATCCTTCTCCTGAGGCAATTAAATAGGAATTTGACATTAGTTCCTTCAGAAATACTCAGGAGTTAGTCTACATTCCCCTTTGTACCAAGCATATGGGGACACCTATCAGTTAGTATTATGTGGTACAATTCACATCCTGAAGACAGAAGACAATATTCTAATATTGTTACAAACTGCAGAGATCTAGGACAGGACTTCAAAAAATAAACATGCAGTCACTGCTCAGTTTTACTGGAGTGACCATCCTTTAGAGTGACCATCCTTTAACAAGGCTGGCTGAGTACTTGGTCAAAGCCCACAGCATTTAAACCAATCATACACTGTATGGTACATGCTGGAATACAACCCTATTTCTAAAAACAAAAAACAAAAAACCCAAACAACAAAAAACCCAATTACTTACCCTATTTAGTTACCATTCTGAATTTTAGTATTTTCCTCAAAATTGCATGTTTGGTCTGTGGCCTAACAAAGGAACTCTACTTGCACTAGCAGGAGCTGCACTCTTCAGGAAATGCTGCGAACAGTATACCTATTTAACGTGTAGGCCAACCTGGAGTTGCTCCAAACTCTAAATTTGAGGAGTGCAAGCAAGCTCAGGTGCAAAAGTAGTGCTTCTCCAACTAATCCACAATGAGCTGAGGACACCACTTCAGATGACAGACAAGCCCTACCTTGAGGAGGAGATGGTGCCAACACTGGTTTCAGGCAAAAGATACAAACACCACCCAACTTTAACTCCACAAAATGTGTTCCTCAGACTTGGTTACTTTTATAAATGTTGTATTTAGAATCAAAGTTTAAAGCTGGAACTATACACAAGCATTCTTTGAGAAACTAATAAACCTTTATTTTTGCAATTGCTATCACCTCTCCAAGCATAAAGGATGAGGCTGCATATTCTTCAGCAAGGGTATATACTCAAATTGGTAGAGAACTTTGAGGAAAGGAAGATGGAGAAGTGGAACAGTAGGCCAGGAACTGCTGTTAACATTTGTACCCATCTAACCAGAAGATAGTTTTAGAACAGTTGCTTGGAGAAAAGTTACATACCTTATGTAAACAAGTGTCCACTACCCAATTGCACACTTTTTCCAGGTCATCTGATACTTCAAGTCTAGACTTTACAAATTCACAGAGCTCTTCATTGCTCATTACATCCCAGATTCCATCACAAGCCAAGATGATAAACTCATCCTCTTCTGCCCTTAGAATTTCACACACCTCAGGCTCTGGAGAAACAAGTTGTTCTGTAGGGCCTTTACCATCAACACATTTGTAGTCATAGTCCCCCAGAGCTCGAGAAACTGCCAATGAACCATTAACACGCTGAATCATTACACTGCCTCCTGCATTCTGGATTCGCTCTTTCTCCCTCGGGTTGCAAGGTTTGTGATCCTGTGTTGAAAAACAGACTTGTCCATTCCTATAGAGAACAGCACGTGAATCACCACAATTGATAAAGTATACATGCTCAGGTGAAATCATAACTCCCACTGCTGTCGAGCCACTTCTGTCCATCCCATTTCTGAGGTCTGAGAAATTGCGCATATACTCATCAATTTTCAAAAAGCCAGTTCTGATTCCACTCTTGACATTTTCCACTGAAGGTTCAAGAGCAGATCCAGGTTTTTCTGTCGCCCTAAAGTCTTCATTGTTAGTGATGTGTTCTAATAAGTGCGTGGAGCAATAATTTGCAACACGAGATCCCGCGTGACCATCATAGACAGCAAAAAAGGACCAGTCCTCTAAGCCATGGGGAATACCTACAACAGCTGTGTGAGCATCTTCCATTTCCACTCTCCATCCCTGCATACTGCTGAGGCCGTAACGCAAGCCATTCCCTGCACCATGAGCATTATGTTTTTCAGTTTTTGGTTTATCCAAAAATGCACCCATGTTTATGCAATATTGAATCTGGAAAACAGAGAAGAAAAGTCTTATTTATAAAACCACCATTCCATATAAGCGTTGTTCTCCCTTTCCTCTGTTTCTTCTTTATAAAACAAGTGATAAAGCATGTTAATATACAAAAGTCAACAACTATATTGGAGGGAAAATTAATTAATACATGACAGAAACGAACTGTGAACTTAAACCCCCCTGTTTGCATTTTTAGTGTCTTTTTTGTGAGGTATTGTCTTTTTTAAAGAACTACTTCATAAAAATTAAATTGTCTCCATATGAAGGCAGAGTAGCTCACATACCTTTGCAGCCCTGCCAATTCTGTCATCCTCTGCAGAAACTAATTTACGATGGAAAAATAACAACCATATCACTCCTACTCTCTTTCCAGTTTTATTGTCACACGAAGAAAATAAAATTCATGTTCATGAATAAGAACTGACTGCTTTGCATGTACTGTGCTACTTCTGTATTCTTGTAAGACATGCCAAAAGTGACAATAGGGGGAACATAGACCATTTGCCAAAGGAAACAAGGCAGCAATTCCCACTTCAGTACAAGAAAACTTCTCACAGGATTCTCTTAATAAATCACATTTTAGTCCTTCAATTTTTACTATAGAATCATAGAATTTGGACTGGAAAGAACCTTAAAGATCATCTAGTTCCAACCCCCCTGCCACGGACAGGAACACCTTCCACAAGACCACATTGCACAAATCCCCATCCAACCTGGTCTTGAACAATTGCAGGGATGAGGCATCCCCAACTTCACCAGGCAACCTGTTCCAGCATATCATCACCCGCATAGTAAAGAATTTCTTTCTTATCTCTTATCCAAATCTACCCTCTTTCAGTTAAAAGCCATTATCCCTTGTCCTATCACGACACCTGGTCAATAGTCCCTCACCAATCTTCTTGTATACCACCTTTAGGTGCTGAAAGGCCCCCATAAGGTCTCCCCAAGCTTCTCCAGGCTGAACAACCCCAACCCTAAGCCATCCCCGAAAGACTGTCACATGCAATTTTAAGTTCAAAGATGCATTGATCTTGATGTTAAAATTTATTCAATTACAAGAGATACAAGCTATCTAAGAAAAGAAAACCATCCACAGAAAGTTAGAAATTCTTCAGTGTTTGGAGACCTATTTCAAAAATATATGAGGAGAACCATCTCCAGAGAGCAAGCTCGCAGGTAAAATGTGAATAATCTACACTGAAGACTGATTTCCCCTCCTGTATTAGATTCAGGTGTCCTACATAGAGCTGGAAAACTATCTTGCACTTTACAAAGTTAACAGAGAACACATTCTTTAAGACACTGATCCAGAAACTCAGATACCACAACTTCTGACCATGCTAAAAATGACCACCCCATGAAACACTTTGATGTGAAAATCACAGCAACCATCATTCAAAAAGAACTGGGGAGAACTCTGTCATGACTGACTCTGTGTTGTCAGTCACTAGGTCTCTGACACAGTAGTACCCACCAAGTCTGCAAAGCCACGATAATTTTGTTCTAATTTAAGAGTTTGTTACTAGGTCAGAAAGAGGTTCCGCCATTCCCCTCATCTAAACACTTTTTAAGTATACACAGGACTACACACAGATAATCCAAACTTCACACTACCACTCTACCTCAATGATCTCTGAAGTGCTGAGGATCCCCACTATTAGAGGCCTCAACAGCTTATGTCTCTTTTAAATTGTCTCCTACTCTTAGTTTAATACAAATTTTGAATTCCCGAAACACTGCAGCAACTCTGTATCTGGTTTACTTTTTAGTCCAGTGTTACTGTCTTAGTCCAGGCTTAATGGCCTTTGATTTGAGTGCTACTAACTTTATGCAAAAGGAGCAATGTGGTTCTGTAAGAGACTGAATATCACGTAACTTGACGTACTTTTTCTTTGGTGAAAAAAAAAAAGGAAAAAAAAATGTAGAGGAAGCACCAGGCTAAGCCAAATCAGTTGTGAAGTGCCAGAATCTAAATAGTTCATGTTTGAGTACTATGCAATGTTCTACTTAAAAATTTTCAAATTATCTGTTCTGACGTAGAATAAAACACTGATGGGACTCCAGGTTTAGAGAGATTTGCTGGAAAAGATGATTTCTGTAATAGTCACTATAAACTGAGGTTTTACATGGACAGTACAAACGCTAATTATCACTGTGCAACTGCCCTGTCCAGTTGAGCCACGAGAGCTACCAAAAGTTCTAGTAGTACCTTTATTAGGGAACTCTATACTTGTGCAACTGTCTATGCATCAATCTTCTGCTATCAAGTCTGATGTTACCATAGACAAGTCTTGTACTTAGTAAACTGTCTTATGTAGCTGTTAAAGAAAAGGATTGTGTGACACCCAAGATAGCATTCTGAGATTTTTTTTGCTCTTGAAATGGGGCATTTTATGCACAAGGTACATATTCTTACCTGCAGAATCTGTAGTAAAACCAAATTATCAACCTAACGTGCTCAAAGGTTGTTGCCAACTTGATTTTACTCCATAGACACATAAAAATCGTCCTTAAAATGGATTTTATAAAGCAAAATCAGATGTACAAATCACAACTAATAGCACATCTAATACAAAAAAGCAAGTTACAGAATTACATCAAACCCAAATCTAACCTTCCCAAAACACTTTTCATACTTTTAACAAGTTTAAAAGTCATTAAGCCCTGTCAAACACATCCTAAACTTCCCTCACCTTCCTCACCATTTCAATTTTGTTATATTATCTAAAGAATTCCACGCACAGGATACTATAAATATTTTCTTATTCCTTATCTCTGTATTTACCATCCACTGGCCTCTAATTATATTACCTAGGAGAGCAAAGACAACAAAATGGCTACACATCTTATGTTATGCATTGTAAGCTTCACACTCCGTGCAGTTTGCAAACGAAATTAGTAAGGTACATTCTATTCACAATTATTTTGTATCATCATTTTTCCTTCTTTATTCAAAAAAAGTATTTGCAACACTGCGAATCAGTGGAAGCGACACACAAAGGGTATCTCATCACAGAGAAACACAGCCAAAACCATTCACAACTCTTCCTCTCGAAACATCTGATTTTGCTTTGGAAAAAAAAAAAAACACAAACAAAAGCAAAAACAAACAAAAAATAATCTGTGTCAAATGGTGTCATAAAAGCAAAGTAAGGCAGTTCAACATACCACTACAAGTGTTTTCAGTAACTGATGTTCTCAGTTAAGAGCTAAACAAGTTCCACATAGTTTAATAGCTCAACTAACATCAGTAAAGGAGACTCGTGCAAGGATTATAATAGCTCATGATCACTTATTCACAAATTACACACAATATACAGCTATTTTGTAAGCACATAAAAACATTTTTACCAGTAAAACTGTAATACAGGACTGAAATGCTAGACATTCTCCAATAAATGGCAGACATCCTCCAATACTTCAGACCTTCTATGAAATTCCTCTAATTGAGTAAAGTACATACTTTTGACCTTAAGTTCTTAAGATCAAAAATGTGGAAGAAATCATATGACTGAGTAAGGAAAAAGATCAAAACCTATCTAGTTGCAGAAGCCTGTGAGTTCACTATTGAGTGTTGTGTTTTATATATGTAAATTAAAAATACTGTTTAAAAAAAAACAAACAAACCACTAAATGCATTTTTCATACCTTAGAGCTTTACCTATCATAAGTAGCTTTACTTTTTTACAACTCAGGAGTGAGAAACTGAAAAAAAAGATCACACTATTCAAGATTATGTTCTTAATATTCTAAATATCCCATTTTATATTGCGGATCTTCAATAATGGATGTAGAGATTGACTCCAGAAAGTCAGCTCTCACCTCTCCTCGTACATCACATGCTCCAGCCCCTAAGTAAGAGAGTTGTCCTCTGCTCCACTACGTCTATGCCTTTCCTGTAATGGCAGGCCAACACTCCACACTGTATTCCAGATGCAGCCTCATGAGTTCCGAAGGGAGGAAATGAATCACTCCTCCCAAAATGCTGGATACACCTTTTCTAACATGGCCCTAACTTCCATCGCTACAGACACACTCTCTCCAATGTTCAACTCACTTGCCCTCGTTCTCCACCAGGACACCACAGTTTTTTTCTGCAAAGCTCATTCCTAGATAGTTATCACACTGCCTATATAGAGGGACAAGGTTTCTTTATTCCAGGTACATGACTTGGTTATCCTTCCTGAGGTTACCATCAAACCATTTGTCCAGCCTACCAAGATCTATCAACTGTTAAGGCCTATCCTTGGGCTTATGAACCACTCTCCCAAGATGGTATCAAACATTTTAAGAATTAATACCCTTCCACTGTCCAAGTTCTTAATGAAGACTTCATCATGCTCCCACTCAGTCAAAATACCTAAACATTTCTTGAGGGACTTAAAGAATTAAGCCCCAAACCTCTTTGTAGAGCAAGATTCAATCTTAAGAGAAAACACAATCAACAGAGGAACAGAGGAAGCACCCACCTTCAAGCCAGTAATTCAGTTGGTTTTAATCAATATATGTAAACTCAAAAATTCAGTACCCTTCAGCTTTGAGATTTAATCTCTAAAGACCACATTTTTAAATAAAATTTAATTGTGTAACACATCAATATGAGAAAACAATTTCCTTGTGGTGAAAATGTTTACCTCACATAAAATTATTAGCTCAGATTTTCAAAATCTGAACGACCCTATCTACTGTAGTTCCCAAAACTTTCTTAGAAATGTAGAAGGCATTAGTTCTTGTCCATGCTCCACACACTAGTCTTTAAAACAGTATATATTGTTCAGATCAAGAACGAAAACCTAGGATTCTCTTCTCCCAGCAGTCTTCCCAACTCCAGGAAAAAGACAAATAATTAAAATTTAAAAAAATTTATTGCCTGGCAAAGACCAATAATCACCAAGGCTCAAAGGATTTTGGAAGGCCTTTACAAAGGAAGAAAACATTGGCCTTTGCCCCTCTCTGGCAATGAAGAAACTGAATCTGAGCAATACACTGCTAAAGCAGAGGCTCTAGCTACTGCTCTAGCTTTACATCAGTAACGAAGCCCCTTCCAGGAGAGTTTAGGGCAGCAAGTCTCTAACAAAAGCTGACATCCATTTCCCAGGGCAAAAACCTAACCCAAGGCTTACTTCTCTGAAATCCCAATATACATTCTTCTTTGATGTTTGCTACCTGATACAAATCCTACCTGAGGTCCTTATCTCATATACAGGCAACCTAAGCAATAATTCAGGCTCAGGAAACCAAAGATATCTAGCCTTTTGAGGTATGGAAGTACAAATACAAAAGTCATGTCCTCTGACATGCAAGAAAAATTCACGACTAACATCCTTTTTGTCCCAGCTACAGTGAAGACTTTCTTTGGTATTAGATCAGCCATACAGTAAAGGGCCTTAAAGTCACATCTGTGTATACACCTGCATTTATGTTTAAAAGACAAACAACCTTAACTGCTACTTATAAATCGGCAAATGGTTCTTGTTGAGTTACAGATATTCATGGCTTTCTACTATACCACAAAGGGGAAATAGGCAGCTACTTTAAATGAAAAGCTTGTTCTTTTCCATTTAGATTTATATTTGACAGGCAGAAATACTTACTTGATGGCTGTAATGAAGGCAGCTGTCCTGATTCAAGCTAGGATAGAGTTAATTTTCTTTCTAGTAGCTGGTATAGCGTAGTGGTTTGGATACAGTATGAGAATAATGTTGATATCACAGTGATGTTTTTAGTTGTTGCTAAGTACTGGTAGTTATACTAAGTCAAGGACTTGTCAGCTTCTCATACATGCCAGCAAGAAGGCTGGAGGGGCACAAGAAGGCAGGAGGGAACACAGACAGGACAGCTGGCCCAAACTGGCCAAAGGGATATTCCATACCACATGATATCATAGTCAATATATAAACTGGGAGGAAAGTTGGCCAGGGGCTACTGCTCAGGAACTGGCTGGGCACTGGTCAGCAAGTGGTGAGCAAATGCATTGTGCATCACCTGTTTTGCTTATTTTAATTCTTTTATTATTACAATTTTCTTCCCTTTCTGTCCCATTAAACTGTCTTTAACTCAACCCTCAAGTTTTCTCACTTTTATTCTTCTGATTCCTTCCCCCCATCTGACTGGGTTTGGGGTAGTGAGTGTGCAGCTGTGTGGCGAGCAGTTGCCAGATGAGGTTAAACCATGACAGTCATTTTTGGTGCCCAACACAGGGCACAACAGGTTGAAAAAATAACAAATCTGACTAGAACACATCAGAAGAAATTTGTTATAAGCATTCATTACATTTGTTTAGCCACTGGTCACAATGGTGATGTATTTGCTCTCAAAGTTGGTGTGCTTTTTCGTAAAGTTGTGTTACATAATACTTTACTTGTATATATTGCCCCATGTGCTGTTTATCACCCATGGGAACTGGCCTAAGGTTATCATGTTGTTGTATTCCATAACACTGTCTAATAATACGACAGAATTGCTGGTCATGAAACTAGTCTGGTATTTGTACTCAGCACTGCCGACATCTCCAGACTTCGAGAGCCATCTATAGGAAACTATTAATAATTACAACTTTTCTCCTCAGAGACCCAATCCATGGGGGACACTGGTACCTACCTTCATCTTCCCCTTTGCCTCGAGGCTAATTAAAACAATACTTGAGAATTTTTAATATCCTTGGGATGTTCAAACTAGCATTCCTATTGCTATGTCTTCTGGACACGTTCATGATCTTGTTTAGGGGTACACAACTATTTCAGAGCCACTCAGAGATCTGCCCTGAGGCTGGACAGTAATAAGTGGCAAGGTATATGGGCAAGTGCCTAGGACAGGGGGCACATTCAGTGCTTTGAAACTTCAGCCCTGAAGAACTACAAAATCTGAAAAAAATATGCTGTCACCTAGGCAATTCCAGAGAGAAAAAAAAGTCAGGCAATGTGCTGGGGCCTGGCTCAGGCCTACTGAGCCCTGCTCAACACTATACAGTACCCCTGAGGGCAAAAAAAGCCTCTGGATCTCATGGCAAAATGACGGGCAAAGCGGCTACTTCAACCCCAGCGACACACTGTGGCTAAACCAAAGCACCAACTTCTGTCTGCATCAGCACCCCTATAGACAAGGAGAGATATATATGGAAGTGAGCTCATTTTGGAAGGGATGAAGAAGCAGGGCCATTACGAGAAGAGGCAGTGGAAGAGGCAGAACCCATAACAGAGACAGTAGCCATTTCATGTTTTGTTAAACAGCACACCCGAGTGAGCTGCAGTATATGCAAAAAGATTTCAGCCATCATCCAGGCAAGGACGTCATCACCAGGCTGCTCCAATGCTGGAATAAGAGGGCCAGTAGCCTGGAATTAGAGGGTAGGGAAGCTAAGCATCTGCAATCCTATTCTACAGAAGGGGGCATTAACAAAACAATTGGAAAAGGGGCAGAAACCCTCAGCCCCTGGAAGCAACTCCTGTCAGGTCTGAAGGAAAGGTATTCCTTCACAGAAGATTTTATGCTACCCAGGCAACTGGACTCACTTCAGCAGAGCTCGCTGCCATATGGCCAGTACAGACTAACAGCAGACTATCACAGCCTGAATTAAGTCATGCCCCCTCTGAGTCCAGCCGTGCCAGACACGCTGGAACTTCAATATGAAAAGGAGTCAGAGGCAGTCAAGTGGCACGTCAGCTGATATTGCTAATGCAGTTTTCTCAATCCCTTTGACAGCAGAGTGCAGGCCATCCAGTATACCTGGAATTGACAGGTGGAAACACAGACCTACCATTTGCCATGGACTGATCCAAACTGTACTCAAACAAGGCGAGGCTCCAGAACACCTAATACGTTGATGACAATATTGTGTGGGGCGATACAGCAACAGAATTTTTTGAGACAGGGAAAAAACAGTTTGAATCCTTCTGAAAACTGGTTTTGCCATAAAACAAAACAGGTCAAGGGACCCGCACAGGAGATCCAGTAATCACCTACAGGATTGCATTACTTGGGATGTATTGGAAAGTGTGGGACCTGGGTGTGATGCAAATGGTATAGAATAAGGAGGGGATATTGTCCTGCTTTCAGGTGGGATAGAGTCAATTAATTTTCTACCAGCTGGTATAGAACTGTGTTTGGATACAGTATGAGAATAATGTAGATAACACACTGATGTTTTCAGTTGTTGCTATGTAGTGTTTATACTAAGTCAAGGACTTTTCTGCTTCTCATACCCTGCCAGCAAGAAGGCTGAAGGGGCACAAGAAGTTGGGAGGATATACAGGCAGGACATCATTTTTTTCCTGCTTTTTCTTCCCCATTAAAAAATCTGTATCTCAACCCATGAATTGTCTCACTTTTACGATTTGCTTTCCCATCCCCCCTTGGAGAGGGAGAAGGGGGAGTGAGCAAGCAGCTGTGTGGTGCTTAGTTGCTGGCTAGGGTTAAACCATAACAGCAACCAACACATAATTATATTATAAAAGTCTAAAAGCCATAATCAAAGTCTTTATAGATACTATAAAATAATTTTCAGATCACATGTCAGTTTCAAAGAGAACATCAGAACTAAACTAATACCTTGATAGCCAACAGTCCCAAAGGCAATAAGGTATCTTTTCATAATATGAGAATGGTCCAACATCAATCTTTTGGGCTTAGGTCATAAAAGTGTGCTGTAAAATGTCTTTCCTGCAGAAGGATTCACTCAGCAGGCTAGTCATTTTTAATAAGTCAGTGCCGTGGAAAAGAAACAGCGCCAGAGTTTCCTGTTACAAAACACATGTGCTCCTGCTATAAAAAAAGAATGACGATTCAACAGAAAAAATGCTGCACTTAGACATTAAAGATGTCAATGACAAATAAATAATCAAAGCATCTATGACACACATTTTCAAAACTCACTGAAAGTGCAGGAAGAAGTAACTTCCCTGGTTTAAGTAAAAAGATCAAATTTAGTCTTGGTAGAAAGCTCCTCTGTCTCCATCTTCAGTCCCTCACTAGTGTGTATTATGTGCACATGCAGACTTCTCTGCTGTACATGTGTCTACACACACTGCAGACAGTTTTGAAACTGGTTTGTGCCTCTTCAATTTACACAAGAAATACCGATATTTTACTCATCTTGTATTCACTTACAATATACTATTACTATACTATACTATCACTATACTCATAGTATAAATAGATAATATAATGTATGTATACTACATAAGAATTCATTTGATGAGTGAAACCAGCTTTAAAGGATCTTGATTTTTGATCCCAGAAAACTTTGTCTCACTTCTTATTTACTGGCCTTAAAAATGCTGGCATTATATGAATTTACATTAGGCAAATAGTTACTGAAGCTTTGAGCAAGACTTCTACTTGAAGCCTGGCTGTAACTGCTACTCTATGTAGCCACAAATACTGGCAAAGTCAAACAGAAATTATTGTAATCGAAGAGTACGATCAAAATATTTTACTTCCACTTAAAAATGAACTACATAAAAGAACAGTGATGACCCCATTCATATGAGGTTTATTGGGGGGGGGGGATGGCAGTGGTGTTTGTTTTTAGATAATCTGTGGGCCAGAGGAATTGTGCTTAGGAAGGATCTCAGCTGACCAAAGATACTGACAGAAAGAAAATAAGTACCACTATAAAACTTCAATATAGAGCCTGCTACCAAAAAACTTTTCCTGCCAGGATATCATGAAAGAAGCCCAAAAGGCTTTTAAACCAGGTATTTCAAAAAATTTTGCAAGTTATCCCCATCACCAGGTAGCACACATGCCTAGAAGCTACAGTTGTAGTTTTGAAATAAATTTCAGCATCTCCATTGTTACAACAGTTGGGGGAAAAGAAACAGTAACAAAGACAAACAAAACACAACTTTCCCCTACCGCTACTTTTCAATCAGCAAGTTACAAAGAATGTACATTACTTTGAGAATGTACTTGAGCTACTTTAAAAACTGGCCTGGAGCTACAAAACCACCACAGGCACAATTTAGCACTGTAGATTCACATCTACAATCAATGTCAGTAGCACTACCTGAAAACATTATCGCTTCTGCTCTGCCTCAGCTACTCACCACTACATTGTGCCAGCAATTTCTTTTCTTTCAGAACTGCTGGCTGAGATGTTTTTGCCCTTACTCTTTGAACTGTTTCACTGAAGAAGTGCAAAGTTAGCTTTAGTATTTTGAAACTTTGTCACTTTGACTGCAGCGGGTTTGGAAGCCAGAGCTTAAGACAGCAGATCCAAGGGGGCTGTAACCTTCAACAGAAAAGACTGAAAAGATAGAAAGGAGCACCAGGAGTGCACCTCTTTAGCTATGCTGTTAACACCAAAAAAACATATATGTTTGTGGTCTTTTCAGAGGTTTATTTTAGATTCTGCTTTCTTGCATCTTACTAGAACATGGATGAAGCTAGCTAACTGCAGATCTTCAAGCTCGGTTTATTCAGCAACTGTGTGTCTCTCATGGATGAACTGCATACTTCTATGCTGAGGCTTCTTATTTTTCTAGAATGCAGCCTGGTACATACAAAGTTAGAGATCATACCTCAGATACTCAAGATGAACTTCAGAAAAAACTTGAAAGGGGACTCTGAATCTACCTTTCTAATCACAGCATATAGTGCAAAGTCACCAGTGCCCAGTTTGATGCCTTTTTAGTCAGGAAACCTTTATCAGGCAGGTTCCCTCTTATTCAAGTTGCAGAAGTCAAATTCACACAGTTTTGTGGCCAAATAAAAACTTTAAAAAATTGCAGTGCTTTTCCTAGTTAACTACACAAAATTTTGTGCTTGCCAGTGTGACTTTTGATAACAGCCCTTAGTTCACATTGTACCACTGCCAGGGACTTAACTAAAGAAATGCGCGGTGTCATTCTCAGTAAGAAAGACTCTACTGTAGTCAACGTCTTAATTAGTGTCACTCATCTTGGGTCTTCAGGTAACCGCTTCAGTTTTTCTCCACCAAGACTTTTCCTCCAAACACTACAAAGTCTGGGAAAATTCAATCTTCTTTGTTATCTGCGAACAGTTTATCTGAGTTACAGAGTTATAAAAAGTGATACATCAGATAGGTAAATACCCAGGCTGGTTCATCCAATACAACAAGGCTAGGCCTAGACAGTGCAAAGCAGAGTACTGCTGTCAGCACCTGCATGGGACCAGAATGAAGGCTAAAGAGTCAAGATAGCTCTGCATAAGCCACCATTCATGCACTTCTACCATTTTCTTGGAGTAGAAATTTGGTGCATTGGCATTTCAGTAAAATGGGCCTACCTGGTTAATTCAGATATTACCTGTCCAGGCTTATTAACCCTGAAGTCACATTCTGTCCTTAACTCAAACTCTGCAGCTCAGTGTGGCTTTGTAGCCCAAAGACTGCACTGTACTGCTGCTTATCTCTCCTGACCATACTGTCACAAGATTTATATCCTACAATATTAACTGAATTTTTTTTTTTGTTTGCCCACATCCACTCATATTTCCTTAGCCAGTAAGAATGTTCTCACTTCTTTACTGGGCTGTTCAAAACAGATGCACGTGGCCCTTGGATACTACAAAACACTGACCTTGTATAAAAGTGATCCTTCACTACCAAAGTTTATAATTATTTATATGCAGAATCAACTGTTTCGGTTCTCTAAATTCAGTCAGAGACCAATTATTTTGAGTGTAAATTTAGTTTTCTCCTTCTTAATAATCAATTTAACAAACAGCAGCCAGGTTTTTATTAAAGAAATAGCACCTCATATTTTGAAGAAAAAGAACCAAAGTTTATCCAATACATTACTGACATTAAAACTGAAGCTTCATTACCATGAAGCAACATGTCATTAGGAATGATTTCTCCCTTATTCCAAATTTAGGCATTTCAGATAGTTTTTCTTACCTCCTCCAATTTGTTTACAAAAAGTTTCGGACAACCTTTGGTGAGAATAAGGCAGCAATGAATCACCAATTCATATAAATCAATAAATTGTTCCCAAACAGGTCTGAAAGACCAGAATAAGGGTTCCTGCAGGAGGTCTGCAAAACCAGAGCAAACCAATACACTTTTATTTACATAATTGAGGGATGACTTCTTGATTCACACAGAAATCTGAGGAAGCAGGACACAAGGGCTGGGCTACATGAGTACTAGAGGTCCACTCAAATTAAGTCTGACTGGCACAGTACAAGAAGAGTTGTGCCTTTTTTTGACATGTTACATCACTGCAAAAGAAGTATGAACATTCAATCAACACAACACTAACAAAAAAACCCTCAAGACAAACCATGTTTGAACCCCTCTTAAGTTGTAGCAGAACAATCAATGCCACCTCCTTGGCACAAATCTGTCACTGACTTATGACCCTATGCATTATTGAGCTCCAGAGTAGGACATATCAGACTGCTTCACACCAACAGTCCAGACTCTTGCCTGCCACTACTGACAAGTAGCAAGCCACTCTTCCTGTCAAAGACAAATTGCAAAATCAAGACTGAAAAGCCTTCACTTGATCATGATTCTGCAAACTGGGCACATGCAATAAAGCTATTTCACAGACAGTCTTCAAAACAGAGTCCCTGTTTAAAAATATAAATCTTTTAGAAACACACAAGCCAAAATATGCAATCTCTATCACAGCCATTTGTGGAGGATGTGGGGGTTTTTTCCCCATTATTATAGTTTTATACCACTGAATTTATAATTTTTTTTAAGGAAGTCAGAGTAAAAGAACATTGACTTTTAGTTCCCTACACACAGGTTCAGAAGAAGGTGACAAAGAGTATGACCAGTTATCTCCCATCATTGTCAGATTAAGTTAATGACAGAAAACCAGCAGCCAAAACATTTTCACTGACCTGGAAAAGAGACATCAACCTTTACCCTTGAAAAGGTGATTCAAGAGCTGAAGCTACAGGGGACCTTGTAAGGAAATTTAGAGATTTTCTGTAACTGATTAAAACAGGTAATTGAAACAGTGCTGCTGCTATCAGTGCACCTACAGAAAGGCAGACCTTGTGGGGAAAAAAGCCACACGCAGACAGTAAGCTGATCCCAACAGAGTGGCAAAACACTTCATGACTTTTTTACTGACACTGTACAGTCTTCTATGTGAGAACATACCTTCCCCAAAATCTGGGTCAGCAGACATTTTAGGTGGTGAAAAATTACATTTCTTCCCCCAATTAATTAACAGTGTTTTGTATAACAGAAAGAAGCTATACTTGAAGTTATATTTCTTCCCTATTAAAAAACAGCATTAAACAAAATTCAACTACATCTAGAGTAGAAAAAACACATCATTTAATTCAACATGTTCCGAAATTTCTGTTAATCCATGGTCAATTACAAATTGCAAATTAAAACACAGTCAAAGCAAAAGCAACTACATGTTCCCACAAATTTCAAAGTGGGAGGATTTGTTCTTACCTGTATTTGTAACCTTGTCAAGGTTCTAGTTCAGTGCTGTAAGAATTAGTTTACATTCCTGCTGCCAAGAAGCACATAACAGAATGACGTGCAAAACCTTGAGATAACAGTACAGGACACAACATCTGCTTTATTTTGATATTTCCTAGAAAGAAACAAAGGAAGTAGTTAGCTACTCCAGATGGTGTACAACAGATTTGTACATTAATTTTTTCATGAATATAACTTTTTCCTAAATAGAAGTGCTTGAACTAAACCTACACCTGGATGTCAGAAGACCTTTCAGTACACTTTCTAAATGTCACATTCAAGATTGATGCTAACAAAGCATCAGATTAATTTTTTCCCTATTTCCTTCACCAACACTGACTAGCACTTAAAAAAAAAAAAAATCTTCAGCCAATTATCTGCCATTCAAGTCTTGAGATTCAGTAACAGAAGGAATAGCTTTTGCATGCCTCCTAGCATCACACTGCTATTTCTTAATTTTATTCACCTACTCAAATGACAGAGTACACTCCTTCAGTGCTTGATAAGACTTAAACCCACCATGTGTAGCACATGTAATTTCTCAGCTTTTTATTCTGCTTGGTTTGATGTAAAAATGCACAAGAGTTTAAAACAAAAGCAATAAGCTTCAGTTGCAAATGTATTTCATGTACTCTGAAATAAGAATCAATGTATTTCTTTAAAAACAGTTTCTATAAAATTAACCATAAATTCACGTTAAAATGTAAAAGTAGCAAATAACTAACAATTCAGATGTGTGGATCTACAAAAGCATCTATCTGTTGTTTTGAACGGGATGTAAATGCCCAAACTCCTTCATGGATCAGGGACTACACATTTAATCTTATAAACCACTGCATCTTAGAAAAGTTACCATGACAGTACACTGGTAAAAGGAACTACTGCAGGAAGAATTCTGCATATCAGCCAGCTTTGTCTGGGGCACGAGGGAAATACAAGCCTTATTTTGACACTGAAGACTTTTAAACTGATTACAGCACTCTGAATGATGAGCTGAATGAATGATAAAGGGGACCTACTGCAGGTCTTGACTTGAAGCCCACTGATCGAAGAATGGAGCTATGACATTTCATTATGGTTTGTCTCTTCCAAACACTAAATAGCTCTTTTCAACTACCAAAAAGTGTCATAAGCACAAAATCGCTCAAAAGGACTACTTCGCTACGTTTGAAGAACTGCAAGGGTTCAGTAAGTTTTATGCTCATAACTTCTACACTGCTGTAAGCTCTGCATTTTCACCAACATTCTCTCTTCTTAGGCACTACAACAGGATGGATGGTTCAAGGAAACAAACTAATCCAGAAATATTCAATTATTTTCTGCCACTTAAGGTCTCCGAACCACCTTAGGAAACACAGGATCGAACAAATGCCAATGACAGAAATGCAGAACCAGGAGCTGCTGCCAGTTCAGATTTGTTCAGAGTATTGTGAAACTACACCTTAAGCAGCATCCACTAAATCATTAATGAACTCTGAAAAAGTTCTAAAAAAATCTACTAAATCACTGTATTGGACTACACGGCAAAAGCCCTCCCCAAGAAGTTAAAGTTAAACTCCCCAAGAAGTTAAAAAGTTTCAGTAAAAATGTTGTTTCCACATCCAAGAACTTTGGAGAAAAAAAATCAAAACATAAAGAGCACAGACTCACAAAGTGGCACGAAATAGCCTAACTGCCTCCTCCTAAATACAGGTTGTTCAAGGGCACAGACAAAAACGCGTGACCAGAACACAGCTCCCTCCATGCACAGTCTCCCACCTTCAGAAGATTCCCCCAACTAGGAGGGTACAGGGTGCTTGCACGATGAAGTGCTCAGGAGCCTCAGTGCTTCTGATGTTACTCCAGTGGCCTTTAGGAGAGAAGAACTCACATAAGCAGCCCAGAAGATTAGCATTATGCTTTCCAGAAGCAAGAGGCTTGACCCCTCCCAAATGCTACTCTACAGAGGATGTGAGAGAGAGCATTCCTTCGACAGGGATGACTTTTAGCCAGGAGACAGGTTGCTTACAGGAGGGCAGATTGAAAAACAGATATTTTGGGCTAACAGCATTTTTCTCCAG
>JAWWLV010000121.1:25597733-25619904 GCA_035041135.1 Platyrinchus mystaceus | reverse complement strand
TCCAAATAAGCTCCACACTTTTTTCCTTCATACAACATTTAGATTCATGATAAAGCTTTGGGATAACAAGCTATTATATCCAGCCTCTAATAATTTTTGTGCAGAAAACACTCACATGCACAAATGCAAATGTCTTGTCCAGATTGCTCATCATAAACTGTATCACAAAAGCCGAATGTTTCTTATTAAAGGCTTAACAAAATTACAAGATGTATTAAGCATTTTATTTGGGCTACTTAAATCTTTGGAGTATGTAAATGTAAATACAGTAAAAATACTTGAGTAGGACTAAGTCAGCTCAGTAAACTTTTTTGCTACTAAGACACCAGCACCCTACAGTAGAGTAGTTTTTAACTGAGCAAGACTTAAATATTCCTTGTCTAACAAAGAATTTGAATTTCACCACATTTAGACTATTTTCTTTAGAAGGTGAAGACCATACAGCTAAAGTCAACGTAAGTAATTCATTACTAAAGAACTAAACCCAATATTCCAAAATAAGCACATTAAAAAAAAAAATCCAGAGGGACTTGAAAAACCCTACCATGTTATTTTACAGAAGGATAGGCATCAAATGCTTCTCTTCCTGATGATTAAATATGCACTTAATAATCCTGGTAGCAAAGCACTAACGATCCTCAAGCTGAATCCTAATGTTTAAACAAATAAAACCCACTACAACATCCAGTCCTTTGCAAGTTTCCAGACTCTGGTCAGAGGAGCACCAGATAAACACTGGGTTTATTCTGCCTCATAACCAGCTACGACTCTGACCTTTCATGGACAACCAAATCACTGCTGCTTTAAAACAAGTAAACAAACAAAGCACCTCACTGACTGAACATGAGCAGAAAGAGCTATGATCTAATGTGCCATGATTGCCCTTATGACAGCACAATACCACCACCACCCATATCATCCTCCAGAACCGCAAACTCTCTGTATCTGTGTGGGTCACACAGACACTAAAAGATTTTGCAGAAGTGAAAGACAGCAGGAGGGAGAAGGAAAAGAGCACTAATGTGTGCCACAGGTTAGCCAGTAAACTGAAACCTCCCGACTGCATGTTCCCAGCATACAGTAAAGGTAAGATAACATCCCTCTCCTAAGAGAGACACTCATTAGGGTACCTGATTCTTCTGGGAAGGCAAGAGCACAGGCCAAGGGAACATGCTAGTGCTCCAAGTTTATGCAGTAGTTCTTCCTACATATAACAAAAATCCCAAACTCAACCAGCAGTTAATTGCTACTTAATTACTTGAGAAAATGTACAACTTTCACCCTAAAGAGAGAGTTGTTCATCCTTTGTAATAAAAGGCTAATTAATTCTCTCTACATTTGCTAAGTGATTCTCGGTTCTATACAAAAACATTGTGAATCAACCAAGACTAGACAAAGTCTCGATTTGTGTTTCTGTCGGTGTGGGGTTTTTTTGTGTTCCCCCCCCCCATGGAAGCAGCACTAAAATATTCATATTAAACAGTTAAGGGAAGCAGAATGAACTAAAAGTTCAAAACTAAAAACTCTATGATCTTTTTGAAGCAGTTAATACAATATTATGGTTTTGCAAAAAGCACAACAGTATCTTTCCACTGTTTTAGAAGTAACACGCAGGACTTCTTAAAAAGCTAAATGTCTCGAAACATTTACTTGGGGTTCCTATGAAAGTTTAGTTCAGCAGGTTGAAATCTGCAGTTCAAACTTACATTGCCAGTTAGTCATTTGAACTATTAAATGCTGAATTTCCAACAGGAAGCCACTACCATACCAGTATTTCACACTCACCTAAAAGCTTGATAATACCATGAGCTTAGCATTCTAATTAGGTCCGTACTTTTAAATATCACCCCAGAAATGGTGGACTTTTTGATACATATTACAAAAGCTATTCTGAACTTTCTTTTTGCAGACCTGTCTTTAAAATTTATTTGTAAGGCACCTTCTTAATTCTTAAATTCTCTGTGACTCACTTTTAGGTAAGCTTTAGATCAGTAAATTCGCATTACAGCTGTGCAGATGTCCTGGCAGCAGTGGTAGCTTAAGTGGTATTTGCTCCCAGCAGCTCGTTCCCGTTTCCATGCGTGTGGCTGAGCAGACGTACAGACAGTTACGCTGGTACAAGCGAACGCCTGAAGCACAGACTGCTCATCCAGCTCATGAGTAAATCAAACTTTGTTGAATTATACAAGCAGAAGATGAAGGAATACCAAAAGTCAGCCTTACTGGAATTCAGAATGCACATATGCAATCTGTATTTGCCTACTGGGAGATCACTGGCAAGCACTTACTCCTCTGTTCTTCTGTTACAGATCTGAGCTATGCTTAGCGTAACTCAAGCAGGGAAGTGTGGAATCATCTCTCCATCAGTTATGCTGGAGAGCTTTTGAAACAGCCAGCTTTAGGAAGAGATGAGGCTGAAGAGAGAGGTCATCTAACATGCTTCAGTAAAAACGTCCAAGTACAAAACTCTTTAATTTTCAGTGATCTGATCTTTAGCTGAACGAAAGAAAAGGAATTATCTTCAAGAGGTGAAATGTTTTATGTTAGCTTTCTTAAAAAAAAAAAAAAACACAACAAAACATCTCAATTAAAACAACAAAGGATTGTAAGCAGAGGACTTTGAACAAACATGTTTATTGGGGCTGCTAGGAGTTTCAAGGGAAAAGCTTGCAAAAGTTTCTAACTAGCTTTTATCTTATTATACATAATAGCTGCAGTGAAAGTAGAGTTCTAGATACACATGCTTTCCACAGCAATCCAGGAGTTACAGACTGAGAAAGATGCATTTGAATTCTGTATGGGTTTTGTGCTTTTTCTTAAAGCAAAGGGCAGAGTTGCAAACCTTCATCTTCCTGATAGGGATTCAAAATTCCAGCTCAGACACAGAGTGATATGCATGAGCAACCTAAGATGTTCAGTATTACTGCAGTGCCTATCATTTGAGCACATTCCAATAGTGTTTTCCCATGTGGTAAATTTATTATCACATTACTAGCTAGAATACCTAGGTAGTAATAGCTACTTAGTCATTTTGAAACCATCTGTCCATTTGCTGTCTTTGTTAACACTTGGCCTTCAAATGGATGTTTTTAAAAAATACAGTCACTACAGATTACTTAGACTTTGTAAATGTCCACCTGCATAAAACCAGCAGAAATCTCAGCCTGAGCCCTGATTAAGTGTTCTGAGAAAGAATCCACTACACCTGTCACTTGATAACATTACAAGGCAAATCTCTTCTGAAGTCCTCTGGGCCAAAACAGCATTTCCCTAAATCACAACTCACTTCAGTCTCATCCACTCTACCTACTATAGCAGTACTAAAGGGCATCCACAGTCTGTCACTCCTTTCCCCAAAACAGCAAAGTGTTAGCAAACCATGGTATTAATCAAATTCAGAAATAATCTTGCAAATAAAAACCTTCTCTGTTGATTATGCAGTAGAAAAGGCTTAGCCCTTTCTAGCTAAGCCTTTCAAAGAAAGGCTTTAGTGTAAAATCTTTAAAAAATTCCTACTGAATCAGTCATCAGAAAGAAAAAAAAAACACATTAAAAAATCCTATAGGATCAGTTGTCAGGAAAATCAGAGAAAGCATCATATTTCAGATCAGCTAATTCAGCAGCAATTATGTGCATTTGGACAATAAAGAAACTTCATTGTTACCAACTTCATTGCATGTAGGTAAGAAACCTGACATCATTGTATACTTTGATTGCTAAGATAGCAAAGGGGATAGCTACAAAAATTTAAGATGTTTTAGCTGTAGGATACAGTCAAAGTCTGACAGTTTTCAAAATATTAATATTGTTCTAAATGTCTCACATGAAATGGTCACAAAGGGGAGGAACAGATTATCTGCAGATGGTTATCTTGACTAATTCTTCTCTGAACAGTATTCAGTGATTTTTAAGCCAGCTAAGAGCCAGAGTCCCCAAAATTATTTTTTTATCTGGGTAGAGAACCTCACCCTAGTTCCTAGTGGCCGACAATGCACTTAGAACAAGTCAGCTTTTGAATCAAGTCTTGCTACTATCACTAAAGCCAATAAGGAATTCTTTATCCTTAATACCCCAATCATATTTCTCCTGTTCCTGAAAGAAAAAAAACCCTCAAACCTGGTTCATACATGTCTTTCTGTACAGATCCTATATTTAGAACTAATATCCCACAGAGGATTCTCAAATGCACAACAGCATCCCATTTTGTCTATTAGAGGAATTTAACCATTACAATATATGCATGCCAACTCATCACATTTTTCCCTATCTTACACATATAACACACACATCCCTAAGTGGGACTCCAAGTACATCCAAAATTTAGAAGGCACTTAAACTCCATAAAGTGGGGTGAAAAATAAGCAAAAAACATCAAAATTAGAGTATTTCACTTAGCACCAGGCACAGAAAATTCAGCAGCAATTCCCTAATGTTGATATGTTTGATAATGACAGAAATCAAGTTATATCAAATTTATAAGGGATAGCAAGAGTGGTTTTTCATCTCTTTATATATGATACTAACGATTAGAAAAAGGACTTTCCCTCTCTCCAAGAAGGTTCTTCCCTCATCTTGTAAGAGTAAGTCTTCAGGTACAAATGCACTAAAACCGAGCCATCACAGCATTAAAGAAAAAAATCTTGGCCGCTGCTGATGTGCAGACAGTTACAGAAGGCATAAATTCTCTGCCACACTACTTAGCCACTTGGATCTATTTATGGCTTTTTTTAGCCATGTTACCACTTGCTAAATTTATACACAACAGGAGTTAAATTAAATGTAAAAGAGGGCATTCAACACCACAATAAAATCACCATCACGTTCAAATTGGTAACATAAGAACACCAGTAGTACGAGCTGCCAAATATTAACACTTTCGATGCTATAGGCATTTCAATGTTTACTGCAAAGCACACAGCTTGGAAAGAGAGAATTCAGGCATCTGTTATGTCAACTCACAGCCTACACATATACAATCTTCCAAAAGAACTTAAATAATACAGGAACTGAAAGCTCCAAATAGGAATTGTTAAAATACATAGTTATTTTTATACCTCAACTACAGTTTTAGAACATTTTTTTCCTTTGTCTCCACCATGTTAAGACGATTTTTCTAATTACTAGTAAAGTTACTTAAGTAACAGCACTGTATTAGTATTAAGAGAATTAGCACTTATAAATGTAAAGGCAATTAAAAATTTTTAAGAGGATCCATCTGTTTAGAAAGTCACTCCCTTATTACTAAACACAGATTTATCACCTTCCTAAATCAACCTGGTTGAACTGATTTAATTCATGTTAAGTAAGGAGTATCTCAAAGCATTTTTAAGGCATTTATAAACAAATGCTGAAGAGAAGCAGCTGATCCTCTATGGTACATAATTATATACTCCCATACTGTAACAGAAGCAATACACCTGTAATCACATGGTATTCAATCCCCAGTACTGTATAGAAAGGTTTTGGATCACAGATGACTTCTCAGACTACTTCAGAAAACACATTACTCCCCCCTGCTCTTTTACAGCATGCTCTACTTTTCCATCAAGCTAGAGAAACTTTTTAAGAAAAAGCCTGAAGTCTAAACCAAAAAATTAGTATCTCTAGGAACTGCAGAGTGAAGCAAATTTCCATTACCTTTTTTTTCTGGCAGTAGGCTCCAGTATCGTTGCCTGGACACATGGAATCTTTTTCAGGTGTCTGCATTGAGGCTATCTGAACTGCTTCACTTGTCATCTAAACAGAGGAGTACTTGGCAAGAAGCAGCCATTTGGCAACTTTCAAGCCTAAATACTCAAAGTTTTGTCCAATTGGTACACAATAAATCACTTGGATTCACTTTTAATCAATACAGTTTAAACTCTCAATTTGCAATATATATTTCAATGCTGAACTTCCAGCTACCTCTATTGAGTAAAAACTGTATTAGTTTTGCCACTATCCAAATATCACAATACATGTCGAACTACACCTGTAAAAATTCAAAGGGCAATTTTGTCAATAAGAATGTTAAAACTAACATGCAAGAAGACCATGCCAATTTTCAAGAAATCACTATTAGAGAGGGTGCTTAAGGACATTACAGGCAGTCAATGCAGTAATGATACGTCTACATAGACGTGACAGCAAAAAGGATTCTGGGAAAACAAACATGTTAATAATTCAACGTTCGCTTCACGCGACTCATCATTTCAGACATCAGCTGCAGGCAAATCTGGATAACACAGATTAAGACAACATCTCCAGCTCCACCAAAGGTTACTACTGCTCCTGTACACTGCTGGCTGCAAGACATGCCCTTGCTGGACTGAATGGTGATGGGAACATCTCAGCACAAAGATGCATTAAAAAAACACATTAACTGTAGCAAGGGGGCAAACACTCTACTCTGTCATCCCATTCATAGAGACAACATGTCAAGACATTTAAAAATTATTTCTATATTCCAAAACTCACATCTCAGTCTGTACTACACACAAAGCTTATCCTGCACATATTTTATACTAGTTTAACAAACTATCTGGATTAAACTAGGTATCCATTAAATAATCATGGCACACAAAGGAATACTTTTAAGTATTCAGGCTTTTGCAGAGCAACAACTGAAAGAATCAGATGAATTTAGCAGTTTAAAAAGAAAAGTAAGACATTTAGCTTGGGGATTACACAAATAGTTCAATAAAACCCGCTACATAAAAAACAAAACCACAGTCACAAAAAATTAGAAATAGGTACATCAATAGAAGACTGCTTATCCGAGCCTTAAATAGGTGCGGAATGCAGCACAATGAGTGCCAATTTCAGTAGGTTTCCACCCCCCCAAAACTGCTAGCATTAGGCAACCAGCTGCCTATATTAAGTGCTACTTCTACATTAGCCCCCAAAATATCTGTTAGGTCCTTCTGAGCGACTACATGTGAATGTCTCCAACATCCCTTCTATGATCAGATACCACGGCCTTGTATTCCCCTTCTTACACAAGTACTATCTCTGCAAGGGACAGCTATGTGCCTCTCCACTCTTCATAGAATGGTTCGGGTTGAAAAGAACGTTAAGGACCCTCTAGTTCCAACCCGCCTGCCATTGGCAGTGACACCTTTCATTAGACCAGGTTGCTCAAAGCCCCATCCAACCTGGCCTGGAACACTGCCAGAGAGAGGGCAGCCACAATTTCTCTTCCTACTATCTAATCTAAACCCACGCTCTAGCAGTTTAAAGCAATTACCCCTTGTCCTGTCACAACACACCCTGGTCAGAAGTCCCTCTCCAGCTTTCTTGCAGCCTGCTTTAGGTACTGGAAGGCTGCTACAAGGCCTCCCCAGAGCCTTCTCTTCCACAGGCTGAACAATGCCAACTCTATCAGCCTGTCATCACGTGAGAGGTGCTCCAGCCCTCTGATCATCTTCACGGCCCCATATATATCCTCCCCTCTTCCCGGGGAGTGGTGTGGGAATGACACAACAAACATTAATAACATTTCGTCAAACTGTGCATGTAAGCTGAAGGCAATGGCATCACTGCTGAATGATGTTAATGGCTCCTACCACTTGATCAGTGCTCTAACTTGCAGACAGGTGCCACCTGTGCATGTGCTTGAAGCTACAGCTTTAGTGAAAGAAATGCATCTACTATTCCCTCCAAAAGGCAGCAAACCTGCCCACTGACTCCCAATTATTTCCCGATGTTTTGAAAGTGACCAAAGTATCACTCCAGTGCACTCACTGCATTCATTCTCTGCATTCACAGAGAATTACAATAAGCTCAGCACAAGACCAAAAAGCAAACAAAAAAGTTACTAAGACACTGCCAGTTTAGTAAGACATTCCATATTGTATCATGCAACTTAGTATATCAGTTTTAGAATTATAAACACCTGTGCTACCCAAAAGGCAGCTCTGCATAGTAAACACCAGTAAAGTAGTAACCTACTTGACCATTTTAGTTAAGGAACATAGCCATTGCCAGCTTATATGCCTCTGATCATTAGTGCACTTCAACGAAGTATTTAGAACTTAGTAAACAGTCATAATACTCTGCAGGAATAGTATAATGTGCAATAAGGCAAGAACTCAGAAATAGTCCCGTTTTGCAAGTCTCACTATTCATGCTTTTTGTCATCTGATCACAGACAATTTTGAAAGTCTTACCTTGAATGTAGTACAAAAGCAAAACTTCTTTCAGATCTTTGTCTTTCTGATAGAGATTCACTTTAGAGACTCTTCCATGTATATTAGGGGCGAATAAAGCAGAAGAGCCTGTGAGTCTGAAAGCAGTAAGATGGAAGAATTGACCAATTTCTCTCCTAGTTCAACACAGTTTTCCATAAAATCTGCAACTCGATAGCAACTGCTAAAGTGAAACTAATACACTCCATTAACCACTGCAGAAGGCCAAGTTAGTCAAGAAGTTCCTATTTGTCTATGGTAATGCAGCAAAACATCATGTGAATGCTTTTCACTTGTTAGAGATGAAAGTATGAAGAGATTTAAGATACCAACAATTCAGCGGCCACTACTTGCCAAAAAAACTCCCACTGTCAAGACATACCCCCTTCACAGATACCGTGTAACCAAATCCATTTCCAAACCAGTAATACACAAACCACGTGACAGAGAGAGCCTGCATACAATTATGTGTATGCATGCAAGTCTAAGTGCAGAGATAATGGAAAAATCTGATATACTAATGCAATAGTTCACAAGAACATATCCAGACGCTGGATGCAAAGGAAAAGAAAGACTGCAAGCTGAGATAGCAACTTATTCAAAAGCACAGAAACCATGACAAAGAAGCCTGTTACTGACCACTACAGGTTTTTTTAAAAGCACAAACAGAAACACACAAGTATTCACTAAGATCTCTTGGTTACAAAAAAAAAAACTAATGACGATGCACTTTTCACAAACCCATGAGAAGGGCTATCACACTTAAACCCACCCAATATGTAATTTCTGCAGCAAGAATCTAACTAAAGGCTTGTCCATTTTGGAGATGTTTATACGTAGCATCTAAGATAATAGTTTTTTTCACAGGCCTGGACAAAGAGGGAACTAATATTGGAGAAACAAAGATTTAGTTCCACTATCCAGCATCTTGCTTCCTCCTTCTTCCTCCCAAATAAATTTAAATGCTCTACAAATTGCTTTGTTTTACCACAAGGTTCAGAATAACAAAGGCAAGACATATTGTTAACTATAATATAGTTATATTATAACTGTAATATATTTTTGACACTGAAAAAGAGTATTTTTCCTTTCTTTCTTAGATTAAATGAGTTTATTCAATGAATGTACCTTGCTTATTCTATGCTTACTCAGTAGGCAGATTCCAAGTAACTAATGCTTAATATCAAAAACAGTCAACATGAGTAAATGATTATGGTAAAGCTATTTTACTCAGGAGCACTAGAAACAAACACCATTCACACAAGGAATGAAGTTTCCAAATAAAACAGAAGGTATTGGTTAGTTTTGCTACTTAAGTCCCATCCATGGGTGATTCTTCATAGAACAATTCAGAGTGGAGGGGACCTATGAAGTCATCCAGCTCCATTTTCTCCTCAAAGCTCAATCAACACTGACCTCAGTCCCAGGTGCTTAGGGCTTTATCTACTCAGATCTTGAAAACCTCTACAGAGGCTTACAGGTTATCACTTAAAATCTCTTAATCCTGTTTACAGTAAAAATTCAACATATATCCCCCAATTTCAATTTATGGCTACTGTCTCTTGTTTTCCCACTGTGTACTTTAGTAAAGAGACCGGCTCCATCTCCCTGGTATCCATCCTTGCCTATACCAGCACAGTTGCTACTACATCCCTCCTAAGCATCTCTTCTTCAGGATAAACAGCCACGAAAGGCTCTCAGCATCCCCTCACAGGTCACATACTCCAGCTCCCTGATCATATTGGTGGACTTGCTCTAAGTTTATCAATGTTGTTCTTCTTGAGGCTACAGAGCACAGGAGCAAAACTGGAGACAGTACTGCAGATGCAGTCTGGGACCATGTGAAACAAATGCCAACTAAAAGGAAATAAAGCTGTTTTCATTACTAGCAGGGTGAACTGCTGACTTGTATTTAACCTGCTGTTCACCAGTACCAGGTCCTTCTCAGTAAAGCTACAACCCAACCATTCTGCAGCACAGTTACCAGTCCTGGAAGGAAGCCTTGGCATGAGCCCTTGATGGAACATTTTAAGACCCTGACAGGTCCCTTTCTCCAGCCTGAGTATTTCAGGATGGCTACCTGCCTTTGAGCCACCCACTTCTGTGTCTACCACAAACTGATGAAGGTGCATTCCACCTCTCTCTCTGGGCCACCAATAAAGACATTAAATAAAAAAAGTAAGAGCAGGTCACAGTAGACCCTTGAGGAGCTCTAGTTTAACTGCTGTCCATGGGCCACCCTCTAAAACCTTCAATCGGTTTCCACTTGTCCAGTCGTCCTCCCATTCAGACTGTAAATAGGAGTATGTTGTGGGACACTAAAAAGTCTTGCTAAGGTCAAAGTAAAAAAAAAACATCCAAACTGCTCTACCCTCAGTTGAAGACCTAATCATTTGACAGAGGGCAGTCAGGTTTGGTCAAGCATGACTGACCCTTAGTAAAGCCAGGTAGACTGTTCCAGTCACCTTTTTCAAGGGCTCAAAAATGTTGTGCTATGGGTTGATATAAATTATTTGTTGATAGGGCTATCCAAATAGAGCAGTATTTAATGCTTTTATCAGGTGAAACAGGTTTTCTTGATTATATAACATAGCAAGGATGCCTGAAACAGTGAACAGGAACCAGCTCTATGCTTCAACAATTCGCAGAATTTAAATGTTCCGAAGCCTAAACACAAGAACTTTGTGCATAAAAAAAAGCAGGTCTCAACATGTGAAACACAGCCATAAAGCAACTGAGTTTCTGGATAATTTTCAAGGTACCTGGCAACTACACAGTAATAGCAGAAACTATAAAAGGGAAAACTTGGTCTTTGTAACTCTACCTAAAACTTATTACAGAAACAGGTGGCTGAAAAAGGGAAAAGAAAGAAGTGAAAAATAACAGCAAATGACCAAGAAAACTCAAACATGTTTCATTATGGACATTATAAAGAATTTCTGGAATTCAGATTGCTTCCATCTTTTCCGATAGTCTGAATTTCTGCCCAACTGTATTGCAAGAAAATGCATTTTACTGACACCTCTGAAACCGAACAAATAGAGGAACTCCTGGACACAGAATCAGTCAGTGCCTGACAAACAACTGCAAACTCTATTCTTTACTAATGATGACATTACTCATGTTTCACCCAAAATAGTTCAGTCCCTTTGCAGTTCATCAAAACTTATGCTTGAAACAGGCAGTGGCTAAGATACTGTAGCTGCACATTAAGCAGTGAACACCACCACAGTGGATGAGCTTAGGCAGTCCTCTTATCCCCTAAGCAAATTTGCAAATGTGACAAAAAGCACACAGCTTGACTTGCTCAGAACCTTTTTGGCAAACTCCTTACCATGACCTTCACTATGCAAAGTTTTAGTTTCTGCTGTATTCTCGTGCCTACAGATATTCTTGTCAGCAACTGCTGGTATTTAATTAAACCAGAATGACTACTGTGAAGGGAGTCATATAAACATCTGTAGCAGGCTATGCATTTGGGGAAAATCCAAAAGAGGGGATGGACCTTTTTAATTTAGTTATAATAGATGTTTTGATGTCAACATGTAATTGCATGACCTTTTTTCTTTAGGATTGCTTTAGGATTTTCTCTAGGATTACTGTCCCAGTTAAGTGACTTCTCTATGGTCTTCTCTTCATCAGCAGTAACATCCTAAGTAAATACAGTTCTTCCATTTACAAGATAGGTCACAGGTATTCAAGAACCAACGTTAGTAACTACACAAGAATCTCCTTTGAAACATCTCAAGGTGCAAGCTTAAAATAAGTTAGGATAAGCTCAACTGATAACTGATGTAAGCCCACCTCTTGCCAAGTGTATGTTCTACTCCAACTTTTGCATCATCTCATATCCTCATATAGCAAGGTGATTCAAGAAGCTAAACTAAAAGAAAATTAATCTCAGCAATATATACTCAACATATACACATGACCTAACTTTCATCACGAGATGAGACATAGCTGAGTATCAGCATGAGAAGGAAGAGGATCATACACATGGTCAGAAGCAAAAAATTGCAGAAATACAGCAGCACTAAGATACTCAGGTAATCATACGAGAACCTCTTCCTTAATGAAAGTCAGGATTATGAGTGAATTCCGGAAGCAAATGCCTGAGTGCATGCAGAGGCCTAACAAAAACTCTCTTTTCTATACTGTATCAACAATGAAAAGTGGTGAAAAACCAAACTATTCTAAGGACCTTTAACTAAACAGAGGGATACCAGATGCTCACCAACTAGGCAGCTTGTAGCAGAAATCTGTTTGCATAGAGAGAACAAACTCCTCATAATGAGAGACAAAACCAAAGCCATATTATGTACAGTGAGTCAGCTTCCAAGAAAATGCTATATCCATTGTTTTTAAACAGCTGCAAAGTAGTAATATCAGATGTGTCTAGTACCCAGCACTCTCACCAAGGTAACATAAGAGTTAATGACTAGAAAACAACACAGAAGAAATTCAGAATTAAAAACTCACTTTCCACTGAATTACATGCTAGCTACTTGAACTGTCCTTTCTCCAGGATTTTGGAGGCACTACCTTTCTTTGCTGGTTGAACCACATAAGTCTTATTGCTTTTTCCCTTTTTAATTTAAAAATCATTCTGGATCGCATCAGCTCACTCTAACTTTGCTTTCCTTGTCTAAATTGGTAGTTTAGTCCCAGTACATACTTTCAGTCATCCAAAGACCTTAGAAAAATCTTTGCTTTGTCAGCAACAGTGAGGCAAGTCTACTAATTCCATAACACCTTACATCCAAAATATTAATAGATGCATTAAGTTTTCCACTATCTGCAGGACTTCTTACACAATTTGGGATGAAAAAACCCAGCAACTTTCACAGTTCAGGAAAAAGCACTATAGACTAAATGTTCTCTCATTCCCCCCAGCCCTTATCAAGAGGGGATACAACATGAGAAAGAGCTCAAAGGAACCACACATAAACAAAAAGGACAGAGAATGAAGACTAATACCAGGAAGCTCCTCCCCATCTCACCCAGCAATGTCAGTGGTCAACTTACACTTGCTGGGTTTTACCCGTGCTAGTATCAAAGAGTCGAGATACCTCTGAAAGGCAAACAGCTCCAGGAGGCAGTGGCAGGCAGCAGCACTTGGTAATAAAAGGCTGCGTATCTGCTGATAGAAATCTGTCACATGGCGAACAGAAAAATGAACAGAAAACAGAACCCCGTGATGAGAATAAGAAAGAATATCCCTTGATGAACAGTGTGCTCTGCCTACTCAAGTATTAGCTGATGTTATTAATGAATTTATGACATAAGTTCTTTCGAAAGCCTTGTAGTTTCCTTCCTTACTAAGAACACTGCCTTTCATGTCCTCTCCTGCCTTATTTCAGTTTCTCTCTTGCAGTAACAGTAGCAGACTTTGACCCAAGGAAAGGGCAGGATAAACACTAAATGGGAAGTGTTCTGAAATCAGAACAAAATGAACTGTACAGAAGAAAGTTTGCTCACAGGTAGTCCTGGTTCACCACTTCTTTTTGCACTAGCTTAAGATGACTACTAAAAAGAAGAGAAATAGCAGAAAAGGATGATGAAATCGTTCCAGTCCAGTGTTCTAGGACCTCTACTTTACTTCAGAAAGGTTTCAAGGACAAATCTGACAATTCATGACAGATCTAAGCTGCCATGCCTGCTTTGTATGCAAGAGCTTCTGTTTTAATCAGTGCTTCAATAAACAAACAAACAAGAGCTATGGAGGAAGGGACAAAACGGAGACACATGTTATTAACAAGTTTTCCACATTAGCTTCATATTCCTTGTGAAACTGACAGCAGAACCAGGTTTCAAGTCTGGACCAACCTAAAGAAACCTTTCCAAATAATTAGTTACTTCAGTTATGGCATTCCATATATGCCATATACATTCAGTTATGGCTACTCCAAGGTTTTGTTTATACAAAACACATCTGAATCTGCTAAGACTGAATAAAACAAAACAGTGAAAACAAATTATTTCCAGTAGTAACTGCCTAGTGCTTTTCCTAGATGGGAGCCCTATATTCCTTCTGTACAGATTAAGAAATATGCAAAATTTCAGATTGAAAATAGTATGGTCATTAAATACAACTGAGAATATATGGTATTTTTCTAGGAAATTTTTTTCTAAATATGAATTAATAAAAGTACAATTGCAGAGTACCTTCCACAGTGACATTTTTCTGACCAGGGTAAATTCTGTTTCCTGCCACTGGCAACAGCAGCACACAAGCTAAATTCAAGAATCTTGAACTATGCTGGAATTTTATTTCTTCCCCTCTGACTCCAGAAGGCACCATTTTCACTTCATGTTAAAAAATCAGAAATGGTTTTGACTGTAACCTTATCCTCTTCCCTCCAGAAGTCATATATGCTAAGTCGACAACATTCCTTTTTTTCTTTAGATTAAGATAATACTGCAACAATAGTCAAAACCACAAAATAATCTGTTTTGGTTAACAACAGCTACTATTTTGAGTTCATTAAATATTTTAGAGAATTTCTTCTCTGGCATAGAATTTTGTTTAGTGCATTCTAGTTAAGAAAGTGAGAAGTCATCCTACTGTACGTAATGTTACATATCAGATACTGATCTTTAACAGCTCTTAACCTCCATCACTTTCATGCTCAAATACCATAAGAAAATACATAAATGTATAAGACAGAGTTCAGCATAAGACAAACCAAAGGGGAAACAGAAGTAAAAGAAATTTATTGTTTACCAGGATGTAAAAGTAGGACACAAAACATCATCATCACCATGGCAGAGTCCTAACAATCCTATCCTTCCACATCCCATACAAACCTAATTACTATTTCCATTTTAAAACACAGGAAAAAGCTAAACTATCACTTTTACCACTTAAGAAAACAGAAATGAGCTCTCAAGGCCTGCCTGCAGAGGACACTGAATAGCTATTTGACCCTAGCAAACACTAAGAAACATCTCTTTCCCATGTAACCATCCACAAAGTGGTATGCTTGTCTTCTCCTTGATCCCACAAATTGCTTGTAAGAGACAGACGCATTAAACTGCTTCCAGTTTCTTTACATTGCAAGAGATGCACAGAATCTAAAAGAGGCCTGGTTGGAAAACCTCAGAGAAAACAACCAATTGCTATTATTAATACATTTTAAAATGACTGAATGCTTATGAACTTGAGGTTATCTTTTGAACAGCAGTTTGAATTGTGGTGCACTTATGAAGCATTTACAGAACAGGTTTCACACTCCCCTCTTCCCCCCAGCTCTACCTATTGTTTTCATAACAGTGTTCTCATCTTGTTTATGTATAAAATCTCTATTATTTGAAGTCTCATGTACAACCTTCTACTAGCTCAGACAAAGTACTCCTCAGAGTAACATAATCAGACACAACCTAGACTTTGCATGATTCCATCCAACAGCTTAAGCAATCAGCAAAGAAAAGAGCAGGAAAGATATCATCTCAGAGAAAACAAAAAGTGAAACAAAAAAATCTCTTACTGTAAGATGTCTCCTGGAAGAGTGATAAAGGCACAGAAAACATTTACTAGACTAGACAAGCTAGTAAATGGGCAAACATCCCATCTGAGGAGTCTATTTGATACATCTATAAGCAGTAGTCCTACAATTACTGAATAACACTCACTGGGTGTAAATCCCACCTGTAATTAGACATTGTTAATGACCTCCTTAGGGGCGTCACTTCAGTTCTTACTGACAACACCCAAAGTGAGACATCCATGAGTCTTAACAGACTGCACTGTGCACTGGGACTCCATGGAGCTAGATGGAGCTGCTTTGCCTTCTAAGATGAGGGAGTGAACACTACCTGGGGGAGTCAGTGAACTACCTCTGTTAGGTCTGGATTCAAGTTTTACAACAGCTGAAGTAAGAAAAGAACTTCATGTTTCTTTTGACTATGCACAACAAAAAATAAGTAGCCTTTTCCCGAAAAGTCAGCTATAAACAATTTTTATCAAATGTCCCACAGAGAATCAAACTTAAGCTCAGACAGTAGAAACCAGTGCCTGCGACTAGTACCATATCTGAAGTGAGGTCTTGTGCCCCAGCTGGTATTTAGAGTACTTTTTGACCAGGATAAAATTTTCCTGTCAGGAACTAGAACAAATAGTACAGACATATATTTTATTACTATACCAGGGAAACAGAGAGCAGGAGCAGACAGGACACAGAAAAAAAACACCTGATAATATCTGTGCTAGATTCACCTTTTATACCTTTAGAGAAGCTCTCTGAAGTCAGTGCTTTGAGTATAGGCACATTTCAAACAGAAGCAAAAGGAACAATTTCTTTAGCTTTATACACTGAAGACAGAACTCTCAAAACAGCCTGCAGTACCACATAGTTTCAGTACAGTACTTCTCATCTGAAAAGTTTCAAAGCACATTACGGTTTCAGCAGTTTTGCAAGGTCACAAGGGCAATCACAAACACAAGTCCCCGCCCCCTCCAACTGCTAATCCACCACCCTCAAAATCCAGCCTAGCCGTACTCCAGCGACTTCAGCACAAACATTTTCAAAACCCTCATTCACTTCTCTCCTAGAATCATGGTCCCACACTACTATATGTGGTAGTTTCCGTACACCTGCAATATACAAAGGCAACTTCACATATGTCTATATTTATTTGGAGGTGGTTTAATAAGCATGCTGGATACTCGTGAGAATTTTATCCATTCTATGGAGAAGAGATTTTTAGCATCCCTTAAGAAGCTGCTGTAGGAATATAATTTCCTATTTCTAGATATGTTACCTGAAATGTTGGGGGCATACGCTTTTAACTGTTCTGAAAGACATTTTGAATAGTGTTAATTATTTTAAAAACCAAACAAACATAAAAACAAAAACTACAACAGTGAAACAAGAGATAGCATTAGTGGAAAATAAAACAGCAGCAAGCCAAGCTATATGTGTTGTATTTCCCCACAGTTTTACTGAAACTGGCCAGAACTCAGAAGTTAACACAAAAGTAAATATTTCGCAAATAATCAGGTCCTGTGAGTTTTGTGGAAATAAACAGTCAGGTCAAGGAGAGACATCCCAACTAATGCCCCTTGAGGACAAGTGAAGTAGAAGCTCAAGCTATGTTACCAAAACCAACTTCCCATACAGGACAGCAGGACAGATAGTGCCCCCCCCACACAAAAATACTTTCAGAGCTCACAATACAGCATACAGAGAAAAATCCAACCACAAGACACAAAGTCACAGGAAGTCAGGCCTCATAACCTGCTGCTCACACAGCTAGTTATGTTCTTGATTAACTGAAGTAAAACCATGAAAAAACTACTTCCCACAATTTATAGTAGTTTTAACACCAGTCATTTTCACAATTTCATAACTAGGGACAATAATTCGGGAACAGACATTCAGTTACCAGTCAAGACAAACAAGCAATCCTTAGTCAGAGAGCAGCAAGACAATTTCTGCAGTCCTGGCAACAGCACTTAGGAGGCAGCAGAAGGCAGAACCCACTCCCCTGCACAGCTCAACACCCTCTGCAATGCTTTAAGTCTAGAGACCCAGTTGGTACATCTATGCTGCCCTTCAGTTTGAATCAGTAGCATGCTTTTGAAGCAAACCTGTCACCCCACTTCCTGCACTTTTGTTCACATCTCACAGAAGTTCCTGAGCACAGTATCTGGACATCTCCAAGATTAACCTAAACCAAAAATCTGGGAAAGCACCTAATACTCACTAACATTTGGAGCATACACAGTCCACAGAACAAGACTACAATAAAGAGCCATGAAGTACACACACTGTGGACACTGAACCTGTCTAAATTAGAGCTTCACTCTACAACCTTCTTCAACTGCAGCATACTGCTTGCTCATGTAAATATAATCAATGCAGCAGATACTGTCCATTCGTTTATGACAGCTTCAAGGCACAGTAACTAAACCCACAGACTTAAGCTGTGAACACACACCTAAAAAGCCCTAAAAGGGAGAGCTGCACTGGGAATTTGAGTGTTCCTTTCCCTAAAATAACAATAGCAGCAGTGTACTACTTCTCTTTGCTTCCACCCCTTTATAGGTTAGGAGTTTCAAAAGCTAATGGGATACTTCTAGAAAAGTTCTCTGAATAAAGTTAAAAAAACACCAAATCCCAAGATCTACACACTTCATGCATCACTTACATTTACTGTTTTATAAAACTTTTTAATTAACACTGAAAACCCAACCTAATAATTCACATCAATGGCTTCACTGGAGGTGGGGATAGGAAAGGAAGAGCAGCATGTGCTCAATAATGCTTTTTTACTTACACATCAGCTTAACCAACAAAGCTGCCAGAAAAGAGCTTTTTTTTTCTTTTTGAATAAGCTGACCAACATAACATTCATTGTTTCACTTCAATCAAAACATCAGTTCTTTACCAACAGTTTCATCATTGAGATGTTCTCTCCAGTCACCAATTCTTCTTTTTCTATACCAAATTTTAAATACAAGATCATGAGTTTGGAACACATAATACCTGGCTTTATCAGGACCAACAAGCCGGTGAGGACAGACCAAAGCAGTATTGTATTAATAAATTACAAAAAGGTGTTACCTCCTCTGCTCGACAAGTCACCATCTTACTTCATTACCTCCTTGATAAAAACAATTAATTCATATGCTAACAATGCAGAGCCATGTTTGCTCTACATTAAGTAAAGGTCAACTTCCTACATCGGGATGCAGACACAAAAGTAGGATTATTTAAGACGACATTTTCTGTTAACACACTAATCCCATGCTAACTGCCAAGAACAAATGATGCTTTCCTTTGTGATTTAACTGGAAGATTGTGGTTATTGACTTGTCATTACCATACACACTGAAGAGCCATCTTAAGCTTTCCAGTAGCCTAGTCTGAAACGTGATGTTTTTCTGACCTGCTTCCTGTTAACTCTTGTGAAAACAGACTGAAGCACCTACTTGTACTATATATTTGAAAGAAAACTCAATGAAAAAGTTATTTCCCATCAAAGATGGCATGGGATAGTGGTGGCATAACAGTAACGTTAATGATGAACTAACGGCGCATGAGAAAAAAAGTTGCAGATGACATTTTTCCTAGCAGAACAATAATACCTGGGCTTCAGTAGTATCCTTCAAAACTGTAAGAAGGGCTGTTTTTCTGATGAGATATGGAGTTTTCCCTTCTATAATTTTCTACATTAAAATATCTTTGTGCCTGCTCTCCCAACAGAGGGAAGAGTGTTAAGAGACGGAAGACTAATTTAACCTACACTCATCACTGGCAACCCCTATGTTTCAAGATGCCAATAATGTCTCAAGAAACTGAGATGCACTGAACTGCTCATCTCAGGAAACTGGAGATGAGCTACACCAGCTCAGTGAATTTCCTACCACCTCATGTGAAGATTTTCAGATGAGTTTTTTTTTTTGGAGTGACATTCATTGATTCTTCATAATTTTATTTGACTTTAACACATAAAACAAATATGAATCTGCACAGGATTGGCAAATTTTAAGCAGTTTGACCAAAGTTTCCCCTACTAGATACCTGCCCAAAGCTCAAAGACATTATCCGAATAGAGAGTTTGCAAAGTTGTCTGTTAAAGTAAAACAGTCTTGATAATCTTTTTGGAAACTCAGCATCCTTATTTTTACTTCAGGGACATGTCTTCCGGTTTCTCTTTTCTGGGCTTCTATAGTCAGATGCCATTCTATTTGGGTGGCATTTCTCTTTTTCTTTCCTTCTTATTAATAAGCTGCAATACCTGATCCAGATTTTGACATTAAATTCCCTGAATATTATATGCCTACCAGATATGTTGGAGACCAGGGCTAAACCAGACCCCTCTTGAAGTTTCATAAAAGATTTATCCTGCATTCACACTGCTAACAGCCAGTGAGAAGGAAGAAGTGACCCTGTACAGCTATAAGCCAGATCTTGAAGACCATCAAGCATAAACAGAAGCACAGAATGAAAAAAGTAATAAATAAGGAAGGACCCAAGATAGAAAAAAATTTTACTTCAACAGTTTTCTAAAAAAATCACCATTGCTCTCCTTCAATTTACTGATAAAACCAATATTCAGATCAAATCACTTGGATTTCTAACAGGCACAAGATCTGAAGGATGTGTCTGCATTTTCACAAAGAAGTGAAGTGAAACACTAGCGCAGCACTGAATTCAGAGAGATCAGAAAACTTGTTGGACAGGGTGGCAAGAAATGAAAAAAACAAAAGCCAAACATAATAGAGCATATTTGATTTAATTAAGGTGGTGGGTAGAATGAACCAATACTAGAGAAAAAAACACAACTATAGGCACAAAGATAGGCATAGCCTATTACAATCATCACTCTCCACAATACACACACGGAGTCCAGAGATTGGATTCTTTCACCAAGGCTTTCCCATTCACTTGGAAGAGACTGGCAAAACCCAATAGTTAGCTAGTTATCTCCCAGTGCTGACTGGAAAAGAATAGCCATTTACCATTTCCTAAGCTCCAGCACTAGGCCTTCATGGCAGATTTAAGCATTCCTACTAGACTGATCATCCAAGACACTACCAAATGATCAATTTTCATTTTTAGTGGTTTTTTTGACAAGTAAAAACCAAACAAAACAACAGAAACCACACTGACAAGAAAACCCCATCCCTGCCCCCCAAACACTATGGCAGCACTCATCCAGGGGTGCTGCAGTTTGCTCCATTCCAAATGGACAGTAGTGGCTGAACACTGTCCTTTCCCATCCCTTGCTGCAGTCTAAATAAACCTTGCTCCAAAGAGTAATACAAATACTTCAAAAAACATAGATTTTTAAACTCATTACTAAGAGTGGATTTTTATTGCCTTTCCCTTTTGTAATATGGAGGCAACACATTCATTTAAGAAATACTCCCTACTCTCTATCAGCCCCCCTGAGAGCAGCAGTTCTTGACACTGAGCACCTCAAACACACAGATTTCACAAGATATAATTTCAGTTGTGATAGGTTTGTATTTCTTGGGACAGGGTCTCAAGTTTAGTAAGTTAGAACACATTAGTTGATCATCATTGGAAAAGTATAAGTGAGCAATGACAAATGCACACCAGAGATGAGAACTGGATTGTCCAGGATAATTATGAGACTACTCTTCTCTTTCTCTAGTTCCCTGCCTCACTAACTGATCACCCCATGGCTATCACAATAAAACAAAAATGGGTTCTCTGCACCCTCTGTGCAGCCCTCTCCATACTACATTAATTACATTTCCCTCATCTGATGTTATGTGCCCTAATTAAATCACTATTCCATGTAACAGCCTCTTCTAAATATCTGTGCAGAACAAGAGATGAGTGGCTATGTAAACAAATAACAGGTACTATCACAAACTTGTAGAACATGGGATACACACATGCAATTACTCCTCATTTCCACCTGAGCCAAGCAGCTTTCCATTCTAAATGGATCGTCTCTTCACAAATCTCCAACCCCCACATGTTTATGCACTAACCCTCTCTCAAACACAAGCACATGTCCAGTACAAAGGACTCCACACCTTCTACAGAGTGCACTCAGTTAAGTGTTAAGGTCTAGAAAATGCACGTAATAAATACATATAATAGACACATTGGAGCCCCTGAGCCCACACATACATGGGGGCTTGTCTTTACCATACTAAGTGCTTTTAGTGAGCTGCTGACCTGTCAACATCATTATGAGTGCTAGTTTCAGCAAAAGTTTACCCTTAAAGTTAATGGAAAATTTAACCAGTGAAACAAACAGAAAAAATAAACAAACAAACAAAAAGGACACACTTTACCAGAAACCCCTTGACTGTTCTGTACCCTCCTTTAATTTGATAATATTTATAACAGTGACAAACTGCCTCATATTTATTCACTTTTTTTAGTTTGACTAGATGACACAGCTGTAAAATACTTCTCTCCATACTATGAGCAGCAAAGAATCCCCAAAGCCTCCAACCCGCTCAGGACCCACCTGGGACCCTGGACCCAGTCCATCATCCCTCCCCCACATCATTTCAA
>JAWWLV010000121.1:25565048-25597633 GCA_035041135.1 Platyrinchus mystaceus | reverse complement strand
CCTCCTTTAATTTGATAATATTTATAACAGTGACAAACTGCCTCATATTTATTCACTTTTTTTAGTTTGACTAGATGCCACAAGTAATACTATGAGCAGCAAAGAATTCCCAAAGCCTCCAACCCGCTCAGGACCCACCTGGGACCCTGGACCCAGTCCATCATCCCTCCCCCACATCATTTCAACTTTTCATAGCCTCAGCCAAAAACGCCTGCCTCCTCTCTCTATACACAGACTAACTAACTCAGCAATACGAAAACTCCAGTTTCCCTTTTGCACAAATACCATTCCCCTGATACACACATGTATACATAGCCTAACATAATCTTCCCCCTGTATATGCATAATGCACACAAATTCATCCTTTCCCCCTTTTTCAAATGTACCCAAATAGCCACTCAAGCCCCCTCACTTTCTTGTAATCCACAATAATCCCTGGAACCCATAAGAAGAGTGCACTGATGTCCGCACAGACAGAAATTCAGACTGCCTAGCACCTGTCACAAATATATACCTATGGTTCTACAGCTCACCAGGACATACACACACTTTTCTCTGAACGCTATCATGACCTCAACACGTGCCATTTGCTACACATCTTCCCCTTTGTATTCCGTGGACCAAACCACAAACACCCAGCCTTTCCATTTCATCACAGGTGAGACACCAACTCGCAGGCCCCTCTCACGTTCCCAGGACACAGACCACGCTGGTTGCTGCATTACCCCATCTCCACACACCGGACACAAAGATCACTGTGCTGGTGACAGCCGGGCATCTCCCTCAGATCCCAATGTGAGCAGCAGACAAACCAATGCACAGCAGAAGGAACACGCATGCCTTGCTGTCCACATACCAGCTCATATTACACACGAAGGTCTCGCACATTAAGTCTAACCACACCGGCCACCAAACAAAACAAGTCCAGAACCTTGTAGCAACCTGTTACCACTGTGCCTGTAAGCTGTACACAGCCTTACCTACCACCCAAAGACTCCCTCCTCCACAGTCTTTAGGAGCCAGCCAGCTTAGCACCTTACTTCTCATAACAAACATAAGCCTGTTTACCTATCGCTCCTAAATTTATAGGCCTTCATGTACCACTACTCCCAAATACATGTGGTTTCACCCACCGCATGTACCCTCACGGTATAAACACATCCCTCAACCTACCGCAGCACATAAAACAAGACGGCCACCGATTTTTCCAGCTGCCTCCAGCCCACCAAAACGAAAAAGGTATTTTCCTTTCGAAAAAGGTATTATTGTAAATTATAGCAAAAGTATATCCACTGGGTTCGCAGAGCCAGCAAGCTCCAAACTACGAGAAAGAACTGCCTTCAACTCCTTTCCCCCAAAGGCTCCCAGCCACTGCCCATGACTTCATCCCGTCAGAAGCACCCAGGTCTCACGGCAGCTTCTCCCCTCGATCCCGGGGCCGTGCCCGCCACCCGCCCCCTCCCGCTCCCCGCACCCCCGGCTGCTCACACCGGCCCAGGCCAACGCACGTGCGCGGCCCGGGCCTCCGGCCCGGCTCCCACCGCGACCGCCGGCACACGCCGGACACCCCCGCCGCCTCGCCCGGCGCCTTGCCCGGTGCCACCCCCGCGGGGCCCGGCCCGCCGGCTCCCCCTCCGCGCGGGGCCTGGACCGTGTCAGCGCGGCCCTCTTCGCTCCCCCGCCGGGAGGGCCCGGCGGCGCCCGCTCGCTGCCCGGGAGCGCGCCCGCCGGCGCCGCAGTCCCGGCCCCGGTCCCGGTCCGTCCGCTCAGCCCCTTCCCCCGCTCCGCCCCGGCCCCTCTCTGTGTACCTGCGGGCCCAGCGTCCCCCGGCGGCGCTGCGGGGCCCGGCGCGGGTGCGGGGGGTGCTGGCTGGGGCTCAGGCGCGCACCGCCCCGCGCTGGCCGCCGCCGGCCGCCGCCGCCGCCCGGTCGCGCACTCGGAGCGCCGCCAGCAGCGCGGACATGTTGGAGCCGCCGTGCCCCCGCCCGCGTCACCGCGCTCCGCACGGGCGGCACCGCCGGGCCCGCCCCGGCCCGCCCTCCGCCGTCGCCCATTGGCCGTCCGCCCCGCCGGCACCGCCCCTCCTCGCCGCCATTGGTGAGCCCTGAGCCGCTCACCCGACGGCTCCGCCCAAACGCCTTTCCCCGATTGGGTCTCTCCACTTTGTTTTGGTAACTATTGGCTGCGTCTCTTGTCAATCAAGACGCTAGCGCACGGACTCGGTCTTTCTCCGCACTTTTTTTTTTATAACCGGCCTCGCAGCCTCGGGGTAGAGCTGACGGAAGCGTCTGTCAGCGAGCGTCCTCGCCCCTCCCCGCCTCCCTCCCGCCGCCACATCCCCTCCCTCCCGGCGGCGCGGTTTGCCTGCAGGCCATTGGCTCCCACCGCCGCCACTCCCGGAGCCGCTCTCGCCCCCGCCGCCGCTCCGCCAAGTGGGCGGGAACCGGCCCGCGGGGATCTTCTCCTGATTGGCCGCCGCCCCTGCCAGTCGGGCGGGGCCGGCGGAGCCGCAGAGCGCAGCCCGGCCCGCGCGCGGCGCCGCTCCGCACGCCGATTGGTCGCGGGGCGGGCGAGAGGCGCGCGACCTCCCCCGTGCCCCACGGGGGGCGGTGGCGAGTACCCGTATGTGCGCGCGATGACATCACCGCCAGCCAACCAGCGCACGCGGGGGTCGGGCTCGCGCGAGCCGCTGCGCCTCGCGCGCCCCGGGGGATGGGAAGCTGGAAGCGGGAGGCGGGATCGCCGCCGGCCCCGGACGGTGTGCGGGGCTGCCGGTGCTACCGCAGCAAAGAGCAAGGCTGGAGGTGTCTCGGCCCTTCGTGTTCCCGTCCGCCCGCGGGGCTCGAGCGACGGCCCCGCGCGGGTGCCCATCGGAGGCGTCTCGGGACCGCCCTGGGTGCCCCACCGAGCCCCGCTGGCACCGCTGGCACGGCGCCGCCTGAAGAGTAGACTCGCGGAATCAACTCGCTTGGAAAAGACCTTTGAGATCATCAAGTGCAACCTATGTCCGAACACCGCCCTGTCAACTAGACCCAGTTCCGCGCTCAGTCTTTCCTTAAACACCTCCAGGGACGGTGACTTCACCACCTCCCTGGGCAGCCCATTCCAATGCCTAAACCCGCCTCTGTGAAGAAATTCTTCCTGACGTCCAACCTAAACCTCCCCTGCTGCATCTTAAAACTATGTCGCTGGTTGCCTGGGAGAAGAGGCCGAACCCCACCTGGCTACGCGCTCCTTTCAGGCAGTTGTAGAGGGTGATGAGGTCAACCCCGAGCCTCCTCTCACCCCTGATCCCGGCAGGTCGGGGGGCGCAGGAACGGAAGCTGCTCCCGTCCCGGCCCCTCGGCTGTGGCGGGAAACTCCCCGCGGGAGACCGCAGTAAACCCCCTGCGTGGGCTCGCCTGCCCCTCAGCTTCTTTCTTGCCCCAAACCAAAATTGTTTATTTAGGAAAGCACATGAAAATCTGTCTGATCCCTCATAATCCCGTGCTATTCCCACCTCCCTTAGCCAGTAGGCTGGCTGGTTCACCTCGCCGGAGAGGGACCCACTCCTGCCTCGCTCCGCAGCTCTGTAAGGCAGTTCGGCTGCCGCAGCTTTCCTTGAGAGCCAGGAGTGAAGTCCTGTCCTTGCCTTGCACTCCCGAGAACCCAAATTTTAATGCACTATCTGTAGAAATGGCATGCCGATTCCCACACCGTAGTCTACTGATGCCCGTGTCCTCTTCCTTAAACTGAGCAGTTTCCTCCCCACACACTGGGGGATCAGCGGGGATGAACACTGGACTTGAGATCACAGGCCAAAACACAGTTTGTACAGCATTTTTATTTATTCATCTGTCTTTTATGGAGTGTTTACAAAGGAACCGACTCTGAAAAAGATTGGAGCTTTCACTTCTGAAGTTGACAATCTCTCCCAGTCTTCCACATAGGCACACAATGGGATTATTTTCCCAGGGTCTCCAGAGTTATGTCTGCAGTACAGAAAATACTACGCAGCTTTTACCTTTAAGGTCATCAGCACCACCACTCACGTTAGAAAATCTTTACACACAGAGCTCTGTAGGCACATTTTCACTCAGGTAACTGATGCAACTGCAGCTCAAAGAGCTTTGCTTTCTGTGGGTTCAAATGGATCTACTCCACTCCGAGAAGATACTCGGATACACTCCAGTGTGACAGTGCTGCTTCCCACAACTCCCTACCAGTTGATAGAGTTGAATGAGAACGAAACCTAGATTGCCTCAGCATGGGCACTCGTGAGCCAGTTCAGAAACAGCCAGAATGCTGAGACTGCAGTTACCCTTCTGTCATAGAAAACTTGCTCATAGACAAGCTAATTTGAGTGCCCAGACCCAGCTGCCAATCAACCTAGTTAACTTTGCAGTGTCCACATGATCTGGGACTCAGGATACTTTTTTTTTATATATATCTAGCTAGGGATCTTTTTTTTTTTTTTTTTGGCCTATCCTCAGACTTATATCTCATAGTAATTTGAATACAATTCATTTATTATTAAAGCAATGACAAATCTGGCTAAAAATTACTACATCTTGAGATTGATGAATGTAAAATCCATTCAGCCTAGATATTTTTTTGACTTTTGAAACAGTTTTTATTTCAAGAGATTCACCAAGAATTTTTTGAGAGCCTGTCACTCTTCAGAGTAATGGTATATCCTGCACAGATTTCAGCAGGTATGGAACTGAGCTATAATTTTATCAGGTTCCTGTTTACACCGTCTACTTTGACTCTTGGCTATCTGCTAGAGAGATTCCCTAGGTAGCATTAGTTAATTTTGCTCAGTATGAACGTTGTAAACTCAGCTGCTACTGATTCTTCCATCTAATTTACTGTAGCAGCCACTCTTCCCACAGAGACAGCTAAAACAAAACTGTATAGAAAGAAATCACAAGTTAGTCTTTCAACTGTCATTCAAACCTTCTGACTCTGCCTTTCTTCTTGCTTCTAGATTTTACAGTTTTGTTCTGATCCCTTCCATTTAACCTTCAGCTCTAAGTGTATATATCATTTTCTAACAAATTTAGAAAAAATAAAATACTTCCTTATCATTTCACCTCATTACTAGTACAACATTTACAGAATTGACTTCCCAAAATAATAAATATTACCTTTTCTCTGTCTCTGAAGTAATAAATTATATCCCCTATTGCTTCTCCAACATGACCTGCTTAAATGTTAGAGATTAACTAAAAACCTACACCATGCACATGAATCCTTAACTGAGCGTAAACAGCGTATTCCTAATCACTAGAAAATGTGCATATCTGGCTGGTTTCTGTGGACTAAAACTAAACGCTGGCATTGCTCAAGAGGTGTGTGTGGCAAGAGTCAAGCGGCACAGTGACAGGCAGCAGGGGCGGTGGGTGAAGTAATAAGTAGGTGAAATAATGGTTGTATGTGGCAATGTGGAGTTAATAGCTAATCCAGAGATTTTGTGCCTTTTCACGGCTGGCCCCAGTTAAGCTTCGTTTAAAATTACCAAGGCAAGATATTTGTGAGAATACGTGTGTGTTGGATAAACGGGGATGTGTGCATGCCTGAAAGGTTGGGCTTTTTTTAATATATGCAATGTCCATCTGATTCTAAGTGGTGATGAAAATAACTACGAATTATGGAAATGTTAATAAATGGCAAATAGATAGTACTGGTTAAAAGTAATTTGCAAACAACTTTATTTGATACTGCACTAAAGAGGAATGAAGGTGATTTCTTATAACACAGAGTTTTTAAAATTCCCATTTTTTAATGTTCTATTGTTATTGGTGAGGAGATTTGTCTTTTTAAAATTGCTGTTGATGAATCTCAGTAATTAAATTTGTTTGATGTTCAAATGAATTAGCTGTAAAACAGGACTTGACAAAATATCAGTACCTTTGGGAAGCTACTTGATCTGACAGTATATTCATGTTGTTTTCTCAAGTTTTAACTCTGTTTTTGAAAAAGTTAGCTTTTCATCCAAAGCATGTATACATCTAGTGTTTTAACTGGCTGGCCTTCATACTGGTTTGACAAGTGGCGACTGATCTAGTTTCACAAGAAGGCATTCTCAGACACTGAGAATATTTATGGTAAATGGATATTTTTTTTTATCTGTAAAGCAAACAAGCGCTTTCATTTTCAGCTGAGTAACTTCCCATGGAAATTAATTCACTAAACAACAGCAGTTAGTTCTTCACCACTTCCCTGCATACCCCTTCTAGATTACACCATCTGTGAAGAAAGGAAGGAAATCACCACAGATAATAAGATCATCTTCACATTAAGAAATGAACAGAAAAAATTTTGAAAGATTCGCATAATATTTCACCTTGGTTTTGCTCAGCAAGAGGAAGATTAAATGCTAATACAGCAATGGGGACTAGGAAGAACGTAGGATTGGTAGCAAAAAAAAAAAAGAATAGATATAGACAAAGGCAAAAAAAGTAATGTTACTGTGTCAAAATGAAATAACTGAAACGTGGATATACTATTTCCAGCACTTTGGGGAAAAAAATGAGGGAATTTCATAAAACAGTTCAGGGCACCCTCCTTGTGATGAAAGAAAACTCAGTGTTCCTAATGAGAACATGTGGATTAGAGGGAATTTGCAGTTGAGGAAACACAGAAGTAAAAATAAAGATGTGTAATAATATTCTGTGTTAGGGAAGCGATGTTCTGCAAATAAAACATAAGTAATAAAACAACTCATAATTTAGTTCCAATCTATTTTTGGAAAAGCTGGTTACAGATTGTACTGAGAGGACAGTGCTCGGAGATCATTACAGACCCTGGATGGAAGTTCTGGAGGTAGCTAGAAAATTCCATATTATTGAAGAGATGGTATTGCTTGGTTACAAAGAAACAGTCAGTGAGATTTCAAATTCTCAGTTAATACTTTGGGGAATACATGCTTCTCCTAGTTTGGGCCAGACATTCTGGGCTGTGGTAGCCAATTAAATCCTCCTCCAAATTGTCACTGAGCCTGTAAAAAGTAAAGCTTTTGGATGGTTCAGGAATATGCCCTCAAAGGCCTGACAGTAATTAATAGCCCTGGAGTAGGCGATCACAATTTGGGTGATGAAAGGTAGGGATGAGAGAAAATAGAACATTCTCAACTTCAGAAAGGGAAACTGTGATAAATGATGGAACCTGGCAATAAAATCAGCTTGTATAATGAAAACAGCAATTTGAATGTGGAAGAAGCCTTAGGTATCTTAAAACCAAAAGACTGGGAACCTGTATCTCACAGACAGCAAAGCAGTTTACAGGTAGAGGCTTCAAGGCATAAGTGGAAGAGAAGTGGCATCAAGAGGTAAGAATTACAAGCACAGAGCATATAACAATACAGAAAAAAAAGGTCTGGTTTGGGAAGGATCTCAAATGTCAATAAATCTGAGAATGAAGGGAGAATTTATCCGGAAAATCAGGTTGAATTATGGTATCTGAAAAAACAGCAAGATGTTATCCAGCTGTGGCATAATATTGTAAGAAGGAAGAGATGTTGCTTTCCAATGAAGAAGTGGGCGTTACAGATAGTCTACATCTGATTCTAAAACTAAATGCATATTTTTGCCACAATTTTCAGTAAAGATGGAGCTCTTCAACATGGAGTTAGAGGGCAGGATGGCTAATAGCTAAGAGAGAAAGGAAATTGCTAGTAATACATATAAGATGAATATAAAACACAGGCTACAGCCTCTGGGCAGAAAGAACAGATAATGCCCATTCCAGAAGTCAGAAAATCACATCAAATGAAATCACTTGTCTGGCAGTAAGCTTTTTAAAGTAAGTATATCAGGAAATGAGAAAGTGTAATGTTTGTTTACAAAAGGTGGACCTTATCAGATTAACCTAATATCTTTCTTTGATAATATCATTCAATTTCTAGATAAAGGAGGAGATGACAGGAATTAGCACAGCAATATCAGACACTAATGGAGGTGATGGATTATCCATACAGGATAAAGCAAAATCTGATGATCGGTGGTGAGGTATCTGAGTAAAGGTTGTTCTCTTCCCACCATCACAACCTCCCCCACTCCCTTTCCTACCCCAGCCTCCCTGCCCAAGATAAGTTTTGGGCTTAAACCTATTAGATATTTTCCTTAATAATACTGACGCAAGAAGGTGGTAGAAAATAAATTTGTAAATGTCCCAGGGTACCAACAGTAAGGAAAACTAGGAAACCATACACATTTAAACTGATGGAGAAATAGAAAGGCACTTAAGTTCAAGAATATAAAAGCAAGACCTTTGGGGATTAGTATCAGGAATTTCCTCTAGCTGCTGGGAGCTCTTCACTTCAAAAAGACGACAAAGAAGGACAGAATATTCTAGTTTATCACAGCATGATATGAAATGCCATTCAGCTTCAGCACTAGAATGACAAATGCAGTCTTAAACGTGGCTGGGCAACAGGTTAAGTGCCTTCACACAGGCACTTAATTGTCTGCGTGGAAGTACTTATTCGGAGTTGCACACAGGCAGCCATGAGCTGGCTTTTAGATGTAACCAACTGGAGGGATTGATGTGCCATGATTATTTTTGTTGTCTGCATTTGAGCTTTGTTCCCGTTGTTAAATTGGATAGGGACAGACAACCACAAGCTGTCAAGCCAGTTTGTAATTAAGCCGTGACTTAGCATAGCTTAATAAGTTACTGCTCCACAGACAACGTAATAACTGCCTGTGTGCATGCTCCCAGCTCATCCAGCTGCTGAAGCAAAATGTGTTCATTTAAGCTCCGATGCCCTGCCGTAGCATACTAGCTCATAAGCAGAAGTTCACCTTGGAAACCCAATACCTCGTGAGCATGTGTTCACACTTTTAGTCTCTGCCACTAAGAACTCAATGCAGTATTGTAGGTAGCATGGGAGACAGATCAGAAGTGCTAGTTTTGTTAAATTCTTGTTGAGATGTCTTCTAGTCTAAAATCTCGCTGAACATTTTACTTTTATGTTAGAATACCACTTTTTGTTTAGACTATTCTCATCCACCATCCCCAGTGTGTCTTCATAATTTTTACTACCCTGTTTTGTTCTTCACTATCTCAACTTTAAATTGTCTTTTCTACCTTTTGACTGAAGTATTTTAAGAGAGCTTGAAGTATTTTAAGAGAGTTCAAAAGCTTAAGCATATAGACCGTAAAATACTTATGCTCTTACCATCTTTTAAGCTTATGCTATTGAAGAAGTCAATCAAGTTTGCCTAGCAAGTTTGCTTTTAGGTTCCATAAAATAAATTACTTCTGGTAACAATATTCTCTGTTTTCAAACATCTTTCAAATGCTATATGGACACAATGTTATATAGCAGAGACCATTCTAATGAAAATTTAAAAGTAAGAATGAGAGTAAAAAAAAAAAGTCTGAAGAGATTATCATTGAAATACACAGCTATTAACTGAGATCTATTACTGTCAATGCAATTCCATTGCTACCTTTTGCTGCCCACTTACACTTCTTTCCTAAGCATGTCTCTAATAGTAATCTAATGACAAGTTAACAGCTTCCTACTTAATCTTTATGATATTTTCATAATTCATTTGGAATTATCATTACTGTTAATTCACTATTTTACCCTTCCTTACTGTAACTATGAGAAGTAATTACCTCGGATAGTGGCAAAGGTTGCTTCATAAAATCAGTGACACTTCAAAATACCTTCCCACATAAAATCAGTAGCACTTCAAAAATACCTTCCCACATTTCCATTCACCATCATCTCTCTTTCTCCCCATTGCTGAGAAAGAACAACAGCTTGAAAACCCAAGTGAGAGCGGGGGCTTGTAGCACACGCTGTTCTCACCTACCCCTGGATAAGTGAAGGTACCTTGAATGGGGCAACAAATCAGGCAGAAGCAATCTGATCTGTCTGAGTGGTCTGCATTATACAAGGATGTTTCTGGTGAGGGCATTCTGTTAAGATCAGACAAGCTGTTAAACTGGAATAGATGTGACTCATCATTCTTCTGAGGGGAAAAACACCAGCAACCAAACTGTGCACAGTGTGAAGGGTTGCACTAACACACATTTTAAACATTAACAATGAGCAAAGCATGTCTTGAGAAGCCTTTTTTTTTTTTTTTTCAAGACTGAGGGGGAAAAATGTCTTCTGACAGAAACTTCATGCATATCCAGTAGGTCACTGAACCTTTTCTTAAAGAGCTGAACTGCAGCAGGGGCTGTTGAGTAATTTATACATGTACGCAAATTAATGAGTACCAGTTTAAGTAGAAAGGAAAGGGGGGCAAGAAATCAATCAAACTAAGAAAAGCAAGCTCATGGCAAGCAAAGGCCCTCTGTTTCTCTAAAATCTTGTAGCATCTAAGCAGTGCTGGCTGGTATCTGTCCCAGTGGTGCACATCCCCAGAACTGGCCCAGAAGGCCAGAGCTGCAGACGTGACTGGTTGTGAACTTGCTAATGGAAAAACTTGGTGGTGACTCAGTTAAAGACAGTCACCAATAGCCAACCCATCCAGTAGGATCAACATGCTGCACACCAGCCGTTTTGAGCCCTGAGACAAGAGCTCTGTCTTCTGCATGCAAAGTCCAGATAGATCCCCTGCATTGTCTTGCAGTATCCACAGTTCGAAAATTAACATTTTTAGTGTTAAAATATATAAGCATATAATGACTCTTCACAAAGAACAGCAAAGCAGAATGTAGGCCACGTTCCATGTTGTTGTTGATTAACAATTTTTTCAATTAACTGTGGGATTTTTTCCCCCAACTACATACTAACAGACGAAACAACAGTTTTAAGTTTTTGCAAGTATTGTTAAATCCCTTGTCTAGTTATTAAATCCCTCAAAAAAAAAAAAGAAAATGTGTGTATTTTTTACTAGCATATCTACATGAAGACTATTTATGACAAGGTATTAATTTATATAAGCTATTCTTCTGGATTCTAGAAATTATATTAGTGTCCGGACAGGAAAAAAAAACCCCAACAATCAGATACATTCTCACCATGGTGACCTATGAGAGAACTGTCACAACAGAAGCTGCTGTTGCCACTACAATTTCCAGAGCTCCTGCTGTTCGTGTTGCTGCTGAAGAGAAAATCCACTGCCCTTCACTGCACTTAAAGCTCAGTAAGATCAGATTGCAGCTTAAAGATAATGTTCACATATTACTCTACAACAGTATCAAAGAGAAAAAGACATGATCAAAATATGCCAACCATAATAACAGTAACAACATTTGGTATGCTGTGTACTTCCTTTGAGGTAGTGAGCTCTCTGACTCCCTCCTGTTACAGCAAAGAAAACGAGCATCATGATCACAGCCTTTGGATTCAGCTCTGCTCAAGCCAGAGGGCCACTGGTCTTGGTGGGAATACAAGCCAGGTAAGGAGTAGAGGATTGATTCCCCTTAAAGGAAAAATAAAATCTTGTGTAGTTTTTGAAAAACAAATATAAATTAGTAGTTGCAGTTATCAGAGAGATAACGTAAAATAAAAATGGTCATGTTGTCTCTCTGCACAATGAATGTTATGAACTCTGTTCCCACATTCCAACAATAAGTTAAAGTAACCATATTGGAAAGGTTCTTTTTGCCAAGAGAAGAACTGCTAAGTCAGTGACATGTGTAAAGCATACCTTTTTAACAGGCTACATGTTATCCAACTAAATAAGTGTATTTCAAATTATTAGAAAATATTTTCTAATTTCGAAGATAATCTAAAGCTAGTGACAAGAGAAGGTTGGATTTTAAATGTGTCCCACTTTGCAGAAATGAGCAGTTTCATGAATTTTACACTGTGGAGTACAAAAATGAAACAAAACCAACAAAGTCTGGATGATAGAACTTGACATTTTAAAAGCAGTATTTCTGAAAGTGAAAGGGCCCCCAGAAGACCTCTGATTAGCCTGCTCATGATCAAGAAACTCTGGAATAAATAACTCTGAAACTGTTGGAATATCTATAATTAACTATGGCTAAGGGAATTGGAACTGGAAGTTAAAAACAAAGTTATAAAGCCTCTGATATGATAAAGTGAGGAAGTAAGAGGAATGAAAATTATTCGAGAAAATGCTCCAAACCCCAAACTAGTCATCATTATTAGTGGCATCTCATGTATGAACCCTAAGAATAATGTAATCCATTATTCACAAGCTGCAAGGTTAGGGTCTGATGTACAGTTGATAGTTTTATTATATTTATTATATATATATTATATATGTAATTTATGAGTTCTTAAAAAGGCATAAAAAAAGACTCATAAGGGAAGTTACCCTGTCTTGGAAATGGAGACTCAAATCAAGTTATAATTCAATTAAGGCACTTTTTAACAAATAGCAAGAGTTTGCGTTGCATTATAGGAGAAGTCTTTCCAGTGAGGTGTTTATTGAACACATGGGATTGCACAATTGCAGGTGCTCAACCGAGATTAAATCTTTTGGAGGTTACACAGTGCTCCAGCTCTACCGTGGATGCAACAAATCACAGAGAAGGAGGGGCAAGGCAGAAGAACAGGTGGAACTCCAAGACAGTCAAGTGAGAGTGCCACAGGGTGTACAACTGCCAGGATAAGCCAAGTGAGTATCTTACATCTATAAAAAGATTCAAGAAATGGAATATTACATTCCACCTCAAAAGGATGTAAAAACAATAAAATTTGGAAAGCTGGAAAAGAAAGAATAACAACATAGTAACTGGAGAGCACTACTGTGCAAAGCTCTTAGATGGTAATAAGCTCTGCTTTTTCATAAAGTGTTTGAAATAAAAATAATTAAGAAAGGCTCCACAGCTGAACTGTAATAAGCATAGAGGTAAGTACATGGTGAACACTGCCAAACACACTGTTGGCACTGCCATATCACAGAATGGTACTAAAACTTGATGCTGGCAGTGTATAAGCTACAGAGATGCAGAAAACTTCAGTGCCAGTTTATTCAGCTAGAGAGAGACCTTTGAATATAGGCTTTGCAATCACATATGTTTGTCTTATATAGGCCAATATTAGCTTAAACACTATAAACTGCTTATTTGCATTGGTAGATGAGAATTGGGAATTTTCACTCCTTGAAAAAAATGTTGCTTTTTCAATTACTATAACATCAATTTTACATTGCCATTATATTTTTTGCAAATCAGGAGTAAAAGAAAGGAAGATACAGTATTTGCAGAGACATCAAATAGAGCTGGGGCTTTCAGTCTCCAGTGGCTCTGACCTCTAGGTTTATTTATGCAGTCTCTAGCCCTCTGGAATAGGCTGTAGGCAAGATGCCTTGCTCTGCTAGTGGCAGTAGCCTATTTCTTACAACCGTTTTTTCCAGAGGCCCTTTCCCTGCCCAGGAATAAAACATAGGAAGGACCAGAGTCCCTTGAGAAAGAGTGCTTTTAGAAATGAGTTACTGTCAGAACAATTAATCCAGTAATCACTCTTTTCTCCTCACAGGTCTGTAACACTGCATGGAAAGAAGGAGACCAGCAGTGAGCTGCCTGAATTACTTCGCAATACTAATCTACTCTCAGCTATATTTCTTGAGCACTCATCCCCTCAGCGTGGGAAACTTGCTGCAAGCAACTTGTTGTATATACTCAGTAATTATGGCACTTCCAGGAAATTGCCGTGTCCTGCAGCAAAGGATGGACTGCAGTATGTGGTCCTCTCCTGTCTTTAGAGAAAGGCATAGCATGTCAAAAGTGAGTATCTCTACTACAGAGCATCCATCTCACAGGAGTTCAGCAGAGCAGTCCTTTGCACATGCTTGTTTGATAGAAACCATGGATGGTCTCAGATCAAATGTAGACTGTGACTGGCAGTGCTACAGCAAGAGGAAGAACATTAATCAGCAGAACATGTAGGGACTGAGGTAGAAACACCTATTTCAACTTCTGTTCAAACATTGTCATACAGCTGTGTGGTTCTCCTTGTATCATGCTCCATTACATACAGAATCATAACGTCCACTGAGGGTTGAAGTAACAAAAAGAAGTTATATTCTATTTTCAAGCACATATAACTCAATTGACAAACCCAACAACTCCTGAATTCTAGTGACAGAATTACAAGAAAGCCCTGTGTGAACAATGATGCGGGCGAGAAGATGTGACTAAAGACTTAAAGTCTGGGATTTCCAGTTTCCAAAAGCAAAACAAAGGACTGTATACGCCAAGTACAAGGAAGTCAGGGAAGCAGAAACAACAGGGGATGAAGTGTCCACCCATCCAGCACTTTCAGATTTAGAGGACAGCGCAATTTAGTGAATCCCAGAGATGAGAAGACAGAATCCTAGACAAATTCTTGCAGATTCAGAATCATGCCTGACTGACTGCAGGAGCAAGAGAAGTAAAACAAACAGCCCCAAAACACTGACAAAGCTGACATACTTTTGAGAAATGACATAAAACCCCAGAGAAAGAGGGAAGTCTATGTGGCTTGGGGGCATCAACTGTTCTTTCAGAATACTGGAAGGGTGGAGAAAAGTCTAGAGACCTCGATCAATTTACTGAAGCATTGGATCATTTTTATTTTGGGGGAAGATACATGCATCTCATTTTCTGTTGCATGAACATTCATTAGTCATTTGTCAGAAGAGTTTAAAGAGCAAATCATGCAGTAGTCCAAACAAAATATTTTTTTCTCTCCCTTAGTCTGTGTGGTGGGTAAAGAATCCTGGAGTGAGAATGAGACTATCATAAATCCTGATGTAACAAATATATGAGTCTGTATCAAAGAGTGCAAGATTGAAGAGAAGCTTTTATTTGGTTCCAAGAGAGAATCTCACTGGTATTCATCTCTTCAGTCAGTGCAGCTTACTGTAACAACAGAAATTACTTTTCAGGCTGCTACATCATATCAGATTTTGACCAGAACTTGGAGAGAGATGAATAATTGGACTGATCATATTCCCATTAAAGTCTGCCATATAATTCCTATTTATTTCAGAAAAAGCAAAATCACTCTGAAGACATTTATAGTATCATTTAAAGAATTGCTTTCACACCTAGTTTTACACAGTTTAATTCTGTTGACTCCAGTTGGGTAATATATGATTTTCAGTCTTAAAAATAAAAACAGAATCAGGTCAATTTGTCTTTTTATTAATTATTCATTGCCTAAGCCTGGGGACTTACCATAGTTGAGGCCCACAAGCACTGCTGCTAAAGCTAGAGCAGAGAGGCAGTGATTATGTATTAGGCCTTTAGGTCCATCACATCAGTAGATTATGACTGCTTCTATATACTTGCAGTGTTTTCAGACAGACCTTTGTATTTGAAAAGTACAGTTGCACTTATCCACATTATTTTCAAAATTGATTTCAAAGGATTCTGCAAAACATAATCTGAACACACATTCAGTGAGACATAAGAACAAATTAAGGCAACCATTAAAGAAGCATATCTGTCTCTGTAGTTAAAGCCAACTAAATTAAATTTTAAAGAATTCACTCAGACTGGAAATCATATCACTGTGTGTGGGCATAGAAGGCTCAGTAAATTCTGGCTCGGTGGGTGAGTCAGCATGAGTCATCAGCAGACATACCATCCTATGGTTATATGAATCCACAAGGTACATTTAGAAACATGTCAGAGTAACAAAATAATGCCATCCTCCTGCTTTTTGTCTAGATGACATAAATGACAAGCCCTGACTTTCCTAAAATATTGTAGGAGTTCTCAGCTCAACATGTGAGGTCAGAAAAAAACAATCCCTCTATTTTGATATTTTCATTAAGCAAAGCTAACACAAATAAGAAAGGCTGTTAGAAAAGCCTTAGGTTGTAAATAAAATAATTTACTTAGTTGCGTTACACTGACAAGCAACTGAGCAACATCTGCTTATCAGGTTTCTGATTACTTGATTGAAACATGAGGAGTTTCTTTTTTTTTCTCTTCCAATTTTAATTGTTTCCATCACTCAAAATTTCAAGTGGGTAATAAGTTATGTAGCTGACATCACCAACTGCGTAATAAGCAAAATAGTGTCAATTTTGTTCTCAAAGAGTTTTTAATTGTTGCATCTTACTGAAAGACTCTGAATGCAAAGTAGATGAGCATTTGTCAGGCTGAAACTATTCCTGTTTTCTTCTCTTCCACTTTTCTTAATTTCCATGGAAAAGTTAAATTCTATACTCTACATTTCATTTTCCTCTGAAACAGATTTCATTTTCTTCCGGCCTGTCATTCCATATAGGATATATAAGTATTCAACACACCCCAGTTTGTACAGCAATGCAGGAAAAGCATTTTTCACTCCTTCTCATGTTAATTTTGGGAGCTCTAATCTTTACTCTTTCTTTAGTTTTGCTAATGGTTAGGGAAGTTTCACAAGTAGTATGTCTGCTCTTACAATGTAGTGAATGGACTAGGATTGCTCATGGGCATATACTTACAGAGCTATTTGGCTGACTGACCACCTTACAGCCCAGTCTGGAAACCAAATCCACTGCCACGATTAGTCATCCACTTGGATCCCACTTATTACAGTGATGCCATACAGATGCAGCCAGATTCACATCAGCTAATCTAGTTACAAAACAGAGGCCCTGGTTCTATCAGATATGTTAAAATCTGTGTAAATAGAAATGGCTTAACCTCTTAGTTTAGGCTGCAGACTCTTGTTTTCCGCTCTCCCAAAAGCTTGACAAATGCATTCTGAATTTGTTCTTTCATTATTCTTAAGGGGAGGATGTCTCCTGGATTTACTCCTAACTATTACTCCTAACTATTGGTTTTTGTACTAATGAACTCCTTTCTTGAGTTACAGTTGTCTCTCCATCATCTACCTAGTATTCCAGACAATTAATATTGCTCTTTATTTGCTATTGCTATGTGCTAGTAGGCTTAGTAAAAACTTGACTTTTGTTTGTTTGGTTGTTTTTTTAATTCTGTGAATTATATATTAACTCGTATACACTGCGTAAAGGAGGGTACCCTTGGCAGTGCTGCCTCTGCCTGTTTTTGTAAGGCTTTCACCCTAACTGTAACTTGTTTACTGGCTTGGGTCCTGTTGAATGGAGGAGAGAACTAGTCTCATTAGGATAGGCAACCTTATGCACACCTTGCAGAATAACGTAAGCCCCTTGAAGGTTTGGCAAGAAGCTCTGAGGGCAAAGTGTTTTGTGAGTGTCAGAGGCACCTTAATGCTGGAGTTGGGCTTCCAGGCTTTAAGTACAACCACAAGGACAAACTCAAAGCCACGTTTAACAAACATCAGTGCTGTTTACTCACTGGGCAATTAGGTTTGCCAGCTCCCCCCTCACAGCTCAAAGATTTCAGCATATAACCTAAGTTGTAAATAAGATCTGTTATCAACATATCTGTTAATAATGGCTAGCATGTTGTAAAAAAAGCACACAAAGAAAATCAGAAATAGTTTTCTTCAACCATGGTCACTCAATAATACTATTCAGTACAAATAGTTCACTCAAAATCAGATCATGTGGGACATTGCTGCTTTTTGACTACAAACGGGAGAGTGGAAAACATTCTCTGCAGAAAAACTCATTATTGTAGAGATATATATACATTCAATATACACTTATGTACATACAATAAATATAATTTTGGAATATATTCTCAACATGTAGACTTTCCACAGAAAGTCAAGATTCAATATGCTTTGCATATTTTAAGCTGTATGTTATACAGAAATGTAAAGTTGTGTCTATTTTAGTAAACTCATTATCAAATGTTGCTGGAAGCAACACTCAATCTTCTGATAGATTGCTCTTTCTTCACTTTTCCTTATGGTTAAAATGGGTTGATGAACACTAGTTTATTTTAAATTATTAATTATTAATAATAATTTATTACAATTATTAAAAACAATCAATAATTTATTAAATTAAAATTAGGCATATTCCTCATTTCCTTATGCTTTCTATGAGATACTGAAATGAACATTTTCTGTAATTTTGGAGGAGTATATTTCCAAATTTGCTATGAATAGGAGAAATCCACTCTGGTAACCATACAACAGGCACAGAACAAAGGATTTTTCAAAGGCAGTTTAATACTTGGCTGCAGCAGATGATATAACAATAATTCTTGAGTTACCTTTGAGGAAGGATCTCTCTGTCAGCACAGGCCATCAGACCCTGGAGTAGGTGCATGGAATTTCCTTTTCTTTCACCACAAGCTCTCCCAGAAGAAACCTCAGAACAGAGGTTCACAGACTCACACCTAAACACTTCCCATCATACCTACGGAGAAGAGGGCTTGTGAGTGAATAATCCAGTGAGTAGGCCTACAAGAGGGAAAACCACAGGTGTATTTACCTCCTTTCTGCCCTCAAATGCTTTCTGGTGTATTTAAGAGCAAATCCCTGGGCCACATGGAAGGTCTGCTGTCCCTGCTTAGCATGTCACTTGCTTCCACTTGGGCAGTGGAAGCTCCCAAGTGCTCTGGCAGTCTCTCTTCACTCCCATTCAGGCTGCCTGGAAGAGTAGAATGAGTGCATATCCAGGTCTTTGTTATATCTTGGGATAAGGGTTGCTTCTCACTTCAGCTGCACAGCCATCTGAAAAAGCATTTTGATACCTCAGTCCCTTTGAGACCTCACAGAGGTCTCTGAACAGGGAAATTCCAGCTGCTGTGACTGACTGAGGAACGGGATGACATTGGAAGTGTTCAGGACGGCTTACTCCAAGGGTTTGGGATGCTTTTTCTTAAAATTCTGTATAGCCCTTCTAGTGTTTTTCTGATTAAGTAACTCCTGAATGCACTTATGATATCGCCCTCTGTCTAAATAGACAGTAGATTAATTCAGCTAAGGACATATATGGTCATTCTGCATTTCTATTTTAGTAACAGGTGAACTTGCTAAAATGAAATTGCTGAGTAATCTTAGTCATTTTCCAGTATATGCTGCTTCATTTAATATAATTTAGGGCTTCTTTTTCCATGGCTGTAGCATTTAGGTGATCATTAGCTAAGAGTTGCTGATAGCATCAAACGTTGAGTGGTGCCATGCAGACCTACTGCTACATTTTCCAGCTTTGATAAGCTGGATATCAAGATCAGTGCTGATATTTAAATAAAAAAGAAAGAGAGAATTAATAGAAAAAGGAAAGGAAAGAATGAAGCAAGCAAGATCCAGAGAAAATTATAGGGGTAAAGTTTTTCATTAACTAATTTGTTATGTATAATAACAAGTACACAAATATGTTAAATTATTTTTCAACATTCTTTAATTTTCCTACTTCATTGAAAAAAGTCAAATAAAATTCCTAAAAATAAAACTGAAGCATGACAGACTCAAACTAAGCTTGTGTCACATGCTTCAGCAACATTCAATACTACTTCAAGGTTTTTGCACAAATACAATGAGAATGTGACTATTTTATAGGTGTATATGTAATTTGTTGACTACATGAATATACACATATTTATGTAATTCTGATAAAAAATAAATATAATAAATTTGACTTAAACCCTGTCAATGCTACCTGAGTTAATTTGTATGCATAAATTTCCCCCTTAAACCTGTGAAAGTACCCACTGCTTAGCTCAGGCCACTGCAGCTACAGGCAGAGAGTGTGGAGAGCCAGAGTTGTCAGGGCAGCAGAGATTCAGACATGAGAGACAGAAAGGCTAGAGACGAGTAGGTGATGATGAGGTCCACAGACCAGAGCTGTAGATCAAAAATAGCTAAATAAATGCCAGTTGTTTCATTTTCTTTTTCTGCACACCAATATATAGACTGACTGTGGGCAGTGCTAGTATCTGAGAAAAACCCTGTGCAAGTGGCTGAGCTAGCTTTTATTTGGTGGGAAAGTGGGAGGCAGTGAAGAGGCAGCGGCAGAAATTGTGGATTTTACATGCTTTGGAAAAAATCACATCTAACGTGCATGTAAAAGCTGCTGGGTGTCACAGTGCGTAGTGCTGAGCTAACATTGTTCTGCTCTCTGAACTGACTGATGAGCAGATTTGACATCTAGCAATGCCAGTCATGGAACATGGTGAGCAATTCTGGAGCAAAAATAAATCCAGCAGGGGAAGGGAGAATACTGGCTACTCAGCATGGTCAGGATAAGGCTAGCTGTGGCTTAGTCAAAGCCACATCTCTGTTCTTTTCCCAGTGGGAATCTGACAGGGCATTACTCTGTGGTATAAGCACCATCCTTCCTCAGATGTTACTAATGGCTCAAACCAGCTAATGAAAGGCTAGCACGTGCTGCAATTTTTGCTTGGAAAGTGCGAGGGCACAGCAAAACAGAGTGAGAAGATGTCTGTGCTGCTTTTGGGCAATGGTCAAATTGGGACAAGGAGGTGTGTAGGATGGCAGAACTACCTGCAGGACTATCCTGCACCACACTGCTGGAGCTGAGCAACCCTGAGGCTCCCACTGAGCGTGCAGATGCAAAGGCTCTCCCGCTGACAGCTGCTTTGCTTGGAGGCCAGGACAGGGTGGGCAACCATGGAGTGGACCTGGGGATAAGGACTCTTAAGGAAGTGCTGCCAAAAGACAGTGCAGTGGAAATCAATGCATGTAAAACTGCTTAATTATACAGTGCTTAATTATATATATTATATCTAAATGTAGAGAACAATGAGTAGGAGTAGCCCATATAAGCTGGTTGCCTGCAAAGTAAAAAATTCCCTAGGTACTGCAGTTGGGTAAGAGAATTTCATCTTACATGTTTGTTTCTTCTTTTTCTTTTTTTGGAAACCTGAAAAGCTTCTCTTGTGAATTTGCATAGCCGTCAACTTGCTGAGGGTAATGCTACTAACTATGTTGCCGAGAGAAGTCCTCCCAAAAGACTAAAACCTGTGGGCTTTATTTCTTTTCACATTACTGATTCATCGCTTGCTCTCCTCCCTGAAGACTTACAGTACGTCACAACCTGACTGGAGGAGCTGCTTGTCATACTTCCAGTTAATCAATGACCTACTTTATTATTACAGTTAAAGCATGAGCTCAAAGAGAGGCTTTTTGCATCGAGTGAAGACCTGATCAATAACTGACATGAAGGACACTGCGGGGAACAGGGCTGTGGAAGAGTGAATTGCTTTTGCTAAATGTCATTTCATGGCACTTTCCCTTGGTAGTCCCATCTATTTTAAGTACAACAGGATGTCATCATTCTGGTTACTCTTTCAAATACAGATGTGCAGATTGTGGAAATATAATAATCACTGAACTGGAAGCCTTTCATACAAATATTAGCACATCAGAAAGAAACACAGCAAGTTTTGTTTTCATTCCATGACATTTAATTTTATGCATCTTCTTTGATATATTGGCAAGGACAATCCGACTCAGCTGGCCTCAGAAACTTAAGTGGAACAGTGTGTTGAAAAAAAATATATTCTACTGGGCAACTCTGTTTAAAACTTGTTTTGTAGGACTGCTATTGTTTTTGGGGACAGACGTGTTCATTTGTGTCTTCTGTATCACAAACACTTAATTTCATTACAAAAATAACCTCTTGTTACTTTTTTAAGCACCCCTGCAAAACTGCCAACAATAGGAGGGAAATGAATTGGGTTCTTCTTTGTCTCATGTATTGCCAAGAGGATTACTATTTCGGTTTCTATTACTTATACTATATATACACAGTCATCCTTCTGAAACCTCATTTAGCTAGTGGAGTCAGCGGATTTCTATTGATCTCACCAAAGACCAAAACCACCCATACACAGGCACAGCTAAAGAATGATTTGACATGTGTTGTCACTGCCAGGACAAGGGTTGAAAAGGTCTTGAGTTTGAAATCCTGGCTGAGTTTGCATGTTTCATAACTGAATAATGTCTTAAATCTTGATTCATCTCACCTGGTTGTACACAAATGTTTGAGATGATCAGAAGAGTAAGTACTCACATTCAAGTCTGCATAGGGTTAGTCACAAGTGATGGATTGAGTCAGTGCACCTAAAATGATGCATTTCCTGAAGTCTTTCTCCTAATATCATCTGTCTTTCTCCTAGTATCAATATTTAGTCAGGGTAATATGCAGTCCTATCACAGGTGACAGGAAAATACAGGTAATGCCTTTAAAACAGAGCTGTAGTAAGATTAAGGTCACGACTTGCTTTCTCTGCTCTTTGGACTCATTATATGGAGAGAAGAATTGCTGTCATGGTGTCAAAAGCTTTGTATATTAATACAAACACCAATACCTTAGGCTCAGATCCTAAAGAAGCAACTCAATTTCAAATTCTAAGTGAGAAGAGACTTGCTAGAAATACACAGTTGCTTCCAAAGAAAGCAAACTTATTAGTTGGTTCCTGAATTAAGTGCAACCTAATGGCTCTTTTGGCCTCCATTTTGTTATTTCTTAAAAAAAATGTCCTGTTCTGTGAATGAGATGTTTTGCACTGAACTCATGCAAGCAATAAAAAGTGATGTGTTGTTTCTTGTTCCTATTCCCTGTCTCAGTGTGACACAGACCATGCAACCCCAAGCACCTCTGAAGCCTTTCAATCTGATGTTGGTAAGCATGGCCTCCAGCAGGTTGTCCCTGAATCTCAGCCTTCTCCTTCTTGCAGTTCTTGCTCTTTAATGATTCTCAATCCTGCAAGCAAAGGAAGAGAATGTGCCTGAAAAGTCCGGTATTAGAGACGAAACATTCAAGTTTTTAACAGCTCCTAAAGCTGAGCACTCACTGGAAATTGAAGCCCCTCTGCATTTCCCCAGCTAGCACCTGTGAGCACCATAGGGAACTGAGATCTACACCTCACCTTCCATGTGGAAGAGGGAAGAATAGAACTGCCTTCTGCACTGATGGTGGCTGAGGACAGGATTTTTTAGCTTTCTCAGACCCAAGTTGCCTTCTCTATACAAAAAGCCTCTGTGACCAATTCAGAACAAGGCTTGCATGGCTGGTGGATAATTCATTTGTGCACAAAGAACAGCAAGAACAAGTAGCTCTGGAGCAATGGGGAAGACATTCTGTAAGAGTGAGGAGTATGAAGTGCTTCTGGGACTGCTGTTCTCATGCTTGGGGTATCTCACAGCACTTGCCAGTGCTTTTCTGGACCATGGCATCCAGAATCCCACACCAGAGATGTGTCCACAGCTGCTATAGTCCAAGCTGAAACCCTGTCAAAGATTTAGAAAAGACATCACCTTTTCCTGGTGCTTGTGTCAGATTCTTCATGAGCCCAGGGCTGAATCTCCACCCTGAGGATTTGCCTCCATTTTCTGTGCCAATGATGTTAAACCAAATGGTTACTTTGATTCACACAAAGCTGCGGAGTTACTCTGTCGTAATGAAGCAAAAAGATCCTCTGGAAATGCACCAATGAAAATTACAACAAAGGCCAATTAGGTTCTTTTTTTCTCTTATTCACACAAAGAACATTTTAAAAGGTGAATTGCTGACTGAGGCACCACTCCAGCTGGGATGAGGATAATTTGGGGTTGGTAGCTGTAATAGCTTCTAAGTGAAATTCATTTGCTGCCAATAGTGCAGCTCTAACTGATTTTCATCTGCACTTTTAATAAGGCAATTACAAAACAGCATAGTCTCTGGCATGTGAAAGTGTCCAAAGCTGGGACAGGAATTAATAATGTAATAGGGTAAGGTACCTAGGGTCTGGATAAAGTGTCCTGGAATTAGAAGTGCTAATGGATTGTCTCACAGATAACTGGGTTGGTATAACAGCAGCCTGCCACAAAGTCCACTCTGCACTTAGGTCACTCCAGAGCAAGGGAGCCAGCCCTACCACATGTCCAGGTCTTCCCAGCATCATCCACACTTTTCCAGAAATGCCAGAAGTAGGACTGCTGCAGCCATTTCCCAATGCCAACACTCCTGATGTATCTCACCAAAAAGACTAGGGTTGTGATATGGAAAATCTTTCTGCTGCTTTTGACAGGATTTGGTGACCTAACATTTGAGCTGAGACTTGCAGTGTCTCAGAAAGGCTGAAAAATCTGATTACAGCTGAGGTGAATGCAGAAAGATGACAAAAAGCCTTGCAAATTTCAGGAGTGTTTTGTTGATCAGAAAGAGCTATTTCAGCCATCCACAATTCCATACAAGACAGTAACTTATAAGGAGGAAGAATTGGTCAGAAGGAAGGCATAAATGAATTGTCACTTTGGAAGTTTCTGCTGTGACTAAACATTTCTGGAGAGATCTTTAACTTTACTTCTAATAAACTTAAGGTCTTGGAATACCCTTCCACTGTCATAGAGTATACATTCACATAACATTATAGAATGGTTTGGGTTGGAAGGGACCTTTAAGATCACCTTTTTCCAACACCCCTGCCACGGGCAGGGACACCTTCCACGAGACCAGGCTGCCCAAAGTCCCATCCAACCTGGCCTTGAACACTCCCTTGTTTCAGTACTGGAAGGCTACTATAAGGTCTCCCTGGAGCCTTCTCTTCTGCAGGCTGAACAACACCGACTCTCTCAGCCTGTCTTCATTAGAGGTTTTCTCCAGTATTGAGAAATTTTGCTGTGCTATACAGCACTTATTTTTACAAGCATCCTACTTTTGTTACATGAAGTTTGCAAGTAAAAACACGAGTAGTTGCAAAGCATTTAAAATACTTGGATGTCAGTGAATCAGAAAGACCACTGGTGTTAGTTACATCCTATGTTCTTTCTCTACATATTTTAGTCATATAATATACATGTAAAAGAAAAAAAGCAACTAGCATTGCCTCCCTTAAGACAAGTAAGTCTTCTTTCCAGCAGCTCACAATCTAGCCCTACAGCTTTGGCTGTCTGCCAGACAAGTTAGTGCTGGTATCATGCAGGCTAATGTAACTCTTGAATCACCCACCTATATTTAGATGCTTCTCTCAGAATTGCCTCCAAGCATTTAAATAGACCTCACAAAGATGCTTTTCAGGTTTTGTGGCATTTTGTTCTTTAAATCAGACATACGCTTTTAATTAGGCTTTTCAAATTCCTTCAGTAAAAATAAATTAGCATTCATGGTTAGTCATTCAAAAATATTAATTCTAAATAGTGCAGAGGTGCTTTCCTAGCATGGTGTGCATTCAGCAACATGGATGCTTGAGTGCTAGGTGCAGGACCAACATGCAGAGCGGCTGGTTTGTTTTCTCCTCTGGCAGCCCCTGGTAGAAACACGCACAGCAAAAACTGTGCAACTCAGCATTGCATAACCCTGAACACAATGGCTGCAGCAGTATTGTCTCTGCAGGGCACGTGTCCGGAGCTACTCATTGGGAAAGTCACGTCAGACCCTAAGGGAAATGAAAGGGACCTGTCTCTGTTATCTTCTCTCTATCTTTCCCTCCCTGAAGGTGCAGGAGGTGTAGGAAGGGGGAAGAGTCCAGCAAAGCAGGTTTGCAGTCACATCTCACCACCCTCTTTGAGTGGCCCCACACTTGGTCTTTGAGTTGCCTTTCTGAGTAGCTGATGGTGTGGTTGTGTTATTGTGAACTATAATCATGGGCAAGTAATCTATTATGAGTGGATCTCTGGTGGAAATGTGCCAATTCACTTTTAGGTGGCAGTCAGGTCAAGTGGCACATCTGACAAGCAAAAATTGAAGCTTGGTTGACAAGACCCAGTCACTGTTGTGAAACTGTGAGCTCACAGAAAGTCCAATAGTCTCACACGAACCACCAGGGAAAGGACATGACTCTAGGGCATTTCTGAGCCTCTGGGAAGGAAATCCCATTTTCTAAGTCCCATACCAGTAATTTTTCTTTAAGGGATATTAAAACAAAGCTGTCCCACAGAGGCTAAGCTCATGGATGTTTTGGAGTCCATTATACATTGTACATATTGCTATCTGGTTGTCAGCGTATAGAAACTTTCCTGCTGCAGAGCTTCAGAAACTGAAAGCAAAGGCTATAACTGGGGTGTTTGAGAAACACCACAGAGAAGAATTGTGTAAGCAACCAGTCGAACAAGATATATGAGAATATATATGAATGCTTCAGTTGTAAACAGCCGAGACAAACAACTCCGCACTTTAATTAGTGACAGGGATGTGCAGTCTCTGCTGCTGTACTGAGGGAAACTATATGTTTGTGTGAGAAGCAGAAAATTTGGAGTGAGCTGGAGACTGTGTTGACCTCCTCACACTCCATACATCACTCAGGGTAGTAACAGCTGACTCCACTCATGTTTTGTCTTCTTACAATGGATGGTTAACATTCACTCACTAAATGTGGCAGCTACACTGGTTTATTCTATATAATTAACGAGTTTATTCCAGAAATACATACTTTAGCATCCCTTAAATTTTTCTCTGAAGCATCTGATATTGGCCAGGGTCAGATCCTAGATTTTTTTGGACCAGCTTGGAAATTCTTCCTTGTTTTATTAAACAAAGTCAGAACATTCTCCTTGCATATGGCAAATAGCCACATTTGAAGCTTAGAAAATAGTATGTTAGCAGCATTTACCCCAAAAGAATCTGAACAAGCTGGACCATATATTTCTACATATAAATACAGATGTGTATGTACATAAATATATATGTATATATATCTCGGAATGAACATAAATATATATCTATAGGAAGCACTGTCTGAAATACTGCGTGAGATCCCTATGGAAAAGCATAGCAATCAGCTAGTGCTGAACTCACCCCATAGCAGCAGAAGGAAGGGGAACTTTGATGAACTCCTACATAAAACAGGGTTTACATCAGTAGCTTCCATGCACAGCATCTCCACTGTGTCAGGCCTCACCTTAGAGTGTGAGGCATTCTGTAAAGCAGCACTCCTAAGTGAGTGCCTTGGAGTTGTGAAGGGCTGAATTTGCACCAGAAGACTAAGGTGTTCATTCATAGCCAGAAGCCACAGAAAGCTCGCAATGAAAGGCACGCAGTGGAAGGCACGGCTAGAGAAGCAAGGAATTAGTGACTCTGAAAGGACAAAACTAAGCCCAGAGTTGTCTGAGAAACTGATTTCTCAAGTCTGCTGAGTTCCATCAGTGTAGCACCTGTGCTTTCTGGGTAGTGATGAAGTCTCAGTGACATGGTGTGTTTGGGAAAAGAGAGGTGAAATGGATTACCTAGGATAAAGCACTGGGTTTGTCAGTGACCAAAGGATTCAAGCATCTTGTGTGGAAACAGCCAGAACCCCAAAGACACTCATTGGCTGTCTCTGTTTTATTAATTCTTTAATTTTGTAATTCACTGTCTTTCTCCTTTCAAGAAGAGAAGCTTCATTGTTTAGCTAGAGATGAATGTGAACTTGGACTTCCTTTTGAACATACATGTTTTACTGAAAAATGTTAATTTCAATTTGGATCCGAATTTTACTTCTGATCACTTTAACATTTACAAATACTGAGCTGGATGAAAGACCTTTAAAACTGGCAGCATTTACCTGTGCATCTGAATTTAAAACTATAGTTGACGTGAATCCATAGTCTATATCCATCATGCAGTTACACTTTTAGAGTTGTAGATTTCCATTTCCCCATGTGGCCTGTGGCCTAGACTACAACATAGTGTTTTCCACATGCCAGAACTGAATTGTCACCTTAAATAGTAATTTCAGCATCAAAACCATCAAAATGGCCAATGTCATTCATGGTTACTTTTTACCATGACATTTTGTCTCAAATTGAATTTGATTACTTTAAGCTTTGTTGACAAAGCAGAAAAACCTCATTCTTAATTAATACTGCAAGCTGAATGCTAGCGGAAACATGGTCATTTTTTGTTCTGTCTGTAAGGGCCATTTCTTTCAGTACCATAATATCCTTAGCCTGGTTTGAGATTATTTGTATCAGCTGAAGTCACTATTGAAATTATCCTTTATTCAGTCAGTTTCAGGGGCATTCAATTCTAATTTTAATACCCTTCATCTTTACGCCACAGAGAGGGACAAAAGAGTCCAAAGGCAGACCTAAAAATCCTTGTTCCAGAGGTAAGAAGGATTCCTGCTGAGCAAGACCTGGAGAGACAACTGTAGGGTGTTATTTGATGACCTTTGACAAAGTCAGTAGTAGAAGGCATAGAAAGGCATTGCTGATGATTGGAAACAGGCATATTGGGCTAATTAAGCATTGCTGGCAGCAGCACAAAGTTAAGAGGGCATGAAGTTAGAATTCCTGCAAGAAAAGGTAGAAATGAGGCAAAAAATCCTTTATGGTATATCTACCCCTTAAGAACAATTGTAATTAACTAAAGATGAGAGCAAAGTACTAAATACAATCTTTAAATTCGAGTTAATTTTCTCACAGTATTTTTTCTATTGAACTCCATTCTCCACTATTCAAAAGTCGGGAGGCACCACTCTCCTTATAGTTCTTTCTTTGTATCAGTTTCCAGGTAGTGGCTCAGCATATGAGCTATTATTCACCTCTGCACTGCCATTTGCTGCCTCTTCCTTGAAGATTAGTCAAAACATCTGCCCTAGCAGTTTGAATTACCCGACTATGGAAGATACTGCTGCGTATACAGAATCAAGTATGCCCGTACCCTTTACAGAGCACATCGAGAATGAACAACTCACTATCTCGCTTGCAGAATATGATGCACAAGCCAGTTATTGTCGGTGAAGAGATCTCACAATTTTTCTTTTCAATGGCAGAGTGTTTTAAGGGAAGATTGAAAGAAATGAATGGTCCTTATAATCTGCAAAGTAGTGGCCTGTTCTCAGTAGAAGTGTGATATGAAAAGAAGTGCAAGTCACAAGTGGGAGAGGATGACAAAAGAAGTAGGCAGCAGAAAATACATTGAACAGATCAGGATTGACTCATACAGCTTTCAAGTCTGTGTATTTCTTTGGAGGACTACTAGAAATCTATTTGCCTCATGGACAATTCACTGCTGCACACAGCCTTGCTTTCAGTTTTTCTGCCATTCTCTAGGCACAGACCTCCTTTCTCCTACACAAGCCCTATAAACAAGCTGAGAATGTGCAAAGAAGGAAGAGGGCATTTTGTTACTTTCCTGATCTGCAGGAAATTGGAATTAACCACTCCATCCTTGTGCGTCTCTATCCTTTAACCATATTGATGATCTCCTCACCTTTACAATATTTCTTTGCTACTGAGAATGAAATCCCTAGAGCACCCAGTGCTGGCCAAATCCATGTACAAGAAGCAGGGAAATGATAATTCTCTGCATTTCATAGCCTTTCAGGGACAATTCCTCATCAACCACATGCTGGGAAACCAGACAATTCAGATGCCTTTAAGATACCACATGGAGAGAGTGTGGGTAGAGTTCAGGACTTAGGTAGCCAAAACCAAAAAGAGCTTTCAAGAGAGCACTTAGACTAAACTTTTTACAGCCTGGAAACTTTGACATCTGCAGAATGCAATGCTTGGTTATTCAGCCTCTGTTTACATCTCCTTCAGATCTAGCCATCTGCTACACTTCAGCTGTTGTGTTTTGATGCCAACCTTCCTGTAAGCAGGCTTGCATTGATTAGATTCCATCTAGCGGTGTAGCTGCTTCTCTGAGAAAGCCAGGCTTAGTAGTTCCTTTCTTACTTCTCCTTGGACATGAGAATATTGCTTTCTCATCAGAATCAAACTGACATATCATACATCTACTAGTTGCCCACATCCATTCTTGTAAGTCCATTCATTCACCAGAAATTCCTACCATGTTACTTCATGTTGCACTCATGCAGAGTATGAAAGTAGAAGCATTCCATACATGACTGGATATGACAGATTTAGCAATAAGAAGTTCACTTTCTTGAACTTTTGCTGGCATCTATTATATTCTAAGCAAAAGGAACTGTTCGATATATTAGGAGTGGGTCATTTTTAGAGGCTGTACCCATGGGCCTGTATTGGCTGAGGTGCAAAGATTTAGTTAGACTTTATTTTTTTTCTCTGCTTTTTTATTTCTTGTTATCCTTAAATCTGGGAATAATTTTAAGCAATATTTACCAAATGTGTGGACAGTTTAGGAACCATTCAGTAAGCTACTAAATCATAGCCATGCAATGAAGTTTGAGGAATGGGAAGAGGAAGAGTAGAAAACTTGAAAAAAATGAATACAAGTATAATAGATACAGATCAGTGGGAGTAAAGATTTTGTCATTCTAAGCTAGTAGTGATGTCTTCAGAAAGTAATTTTTTAAGCTAAAGTCTTGAGTTTCTTATTGCATACCTTGAAATTGTTATTTGTTCATACAGTCAGAAATGTTCTGCAATGTTTGCTGTTTGCCCGAGCAAAAGGAAGCAGGTATTGAAAGACTGGAAGTGTGTCTAGCTTTATTTTCACATTTTATTTCCCTCCCTTACCCTTCATCACTTGTTTCCTACTTTTTCCAACCCTTACACTTTGTAGGAGTGCTGTGCCTTCTAAGACAACACTTAGGGCATTGTGAGCACATCAATAACATAAGCAATCAATAATAATTCTACCACTGAGCAGTTAATCAGCAAAGTATGTCCTGCAGCTCATCCATAGTAGATGCAGGATCTTAATTCTGAAAACATTTCCACAAAGTTGTTTTACATAAATCAGTCTGAAGGACCATGTTGTGAAGTGTAGCACATGCATATGTGCTTTTGGAACTAAGGCCCAGTTACAGTTTATTTTAAGCGTGTTCATTACATTTAGCAAGTAGCAAGACACCATGATTTTACTTTGCTTTGCTTTTGTCATCACAGCAGCTTTCAGGAGTTCTGGAGTGAACTGCTGGTGCTGTTGAATAAACTGCAAGCTTTTATTGACTTCAGCTAGACCTTTTAATCATAATGTTTCTTACCATTATTGCTCAGAAATACTGAAATTTTCAACAGAAGGAAGAAGACGAAAGGATTTATTTAGGTAAATTCCTTTACCGCAAAAATGTCCAGGAATTACAATGTGTATTTTTAACACTGTGATTGGAGTCTCAGCTTTTGTTATAAATCAAACACACTTCAATATGCACTTCTGCCTCCATCCTCCAAAAGTTGGTTAGATGTACCAATCAACCTTTCTGTTGAACATACAATGGATAATACCCACTTGTTCACAAATAACCTCATCAGATTCTGAAAATACTATTTTTTATTATGTGGAGAGTGAAAACCATGATATTAATTTGGGAATTTGTAGTATATAGTCAGTGATTCTCGGTAACTACAGAACTTTACCCACCAGCATCCTGGTTAGCAGTCCCTTCTCATGGATTCCCATAGGTATTATTGTTCAAGGCACAGGTCCCACATGCTGTCTTTGTATTGCCTCCTTCAACTCTTCTGTCACAGCTCATTCTAAATTATTATTTTCCAGCATGACATCATGAGGAGAGGCTGAGGGAGCTGGGGTTGTTTAGGCTGGAGAAGAGGAGGCTCAGGGGAGACCTCATCACTCTCTTCAACTCCCTGAAAGGAGGTTGTAGCCAGGTGGGGGTTGGTCTCTTTTCCCAGGCAGCTATCAGTAAAACAGGAGGGCATGGTCTGAAGCTCTGCCAGGGGAGGTTTAGGTTGGATATTAGGAAGAAATTATTTACAGAGAGGGTAATCAGGCATTGGAATGGGCTGCCCAGGGAAATGGTGGATTCTCCATCCCTGAAGGTTTTTAAGATGAGACTGGATGTGGCACTCAGCGCCATAGTCTAGTAACCACGGTGGTAGTGGATCAAGAGTTGGACTTGATGATGTCAGAGGTCCTTTCCAACCCATCTGATTCTATGATTCTATGATCATTTGCAAATATATCCAGGGTTGTTGAAGGAACCTTTATATACCTTGGCCATTCCAACTCAGGGTGTGCTGGGCAAAATTGGCCCCTATTCACCTGCAGTGAAGAGTTTTGGCCATCTCTTGTTGCAACGTTGCATGCAGACATAAAGCTCCTTTCACATCCATTTGAGATCCCTGCAATTGCACCTATGGGAAGGCAACATTTTAAGGGAGAGGTGATATACCTTATCAAATCAAAGGTTTTGGTTCCATGGAATTCTCATACAGATAGAATAAATTTTGTGCCAAGCATAGACTGACCTGTGTCAGTGCCACATAAAGGGATGGCTCACACAAGTCTGTACATTTCTTGCAGATTGCTACAGCTTAAAAAAAACAAACAAACAAACAAAAAACCCAAAAAAACCAACCTAATAATAGATTTTCAAGTATAAAAATCTAGATTTCAGCTGCCCTTAAAGCACAGAGGAGACATTTAACAGTTACAAAACATTAGATATTTTGAACAGAATATGTGCTTAGGATGCTACATATCTTTCACAGTGTAAAACCTTTTTCCTAGTTCTGTGTTGTTCAGGTTGTTTCACATTATTCACAGGTACACAGATGAAGTTTCACTATGATGAATCAGTTACTCAAGGCATAGCATAGTTTTGGCACAGCACAGCAAGGTTCTTTAGTCCTGCGATGAGGATAATTTCATTTAATCACTTGAATGAAGTATAACCAGATTCTTTCCAGTGGTTTATAAAGTGATTGCTAATGCAAATGATATTATCTCAGTTTCTTCCTACAGTTCATTGATATTCTCAGTTTCTTTCTACAGTTCATTGATACAGATCAGCAAGGTGTTCCTTGACGTCTTATCCCAAACTATGAAGAAATTCCCTAGAGAACTCCCTGCAGAAACATATTGCTTTACAACATTATCAAGAATAGCTGCCTCTCAGAGAGAAGGATTTTGAGGATAAATGTGGAAAGTCAGAAGGTAAGGTAAAAGGTAAATGGCCAGTCTTCACGAACGAAGATCTGGGAAAGGTCTTTTTACCTTTCAAGCCTGCGCAATGGATTTTTTAGGTGA
>JAWWLV010000121.1:25495689-25564948 GCA_035041135.1 Platyrinchus mystaceus | reverse complement strand
GCTCCATCTGCCCGGGGGACCGGGATTCGAACCTGTGGCCTTGGCGCTGAGAGACCAGCATCTTAACCGCTAGGCCAGAAAGTCAGAAGAGGAAACACCAAAAAAGATATCTGTTTTCTAAGGACTACCTCTGATAACCATAGTCCAGATTTTCTTTGCAATAACACTTCCAATCTGGAAGTCTGTGTGCATGTGCAAAGATGAGGACAGAACGGGGAAGGTCTGGGGTGTATTTCTTACAGAGTTTGTGATGAGAGAAGAAGTAATGACAATGCTCCAGGCCTTTCACCTCTAGCTGCTGTATGACTTCTGATTTCTACACTTTCAGGAGCCTCTAGCAGTGTGGTAGAAAGGCAAGTTTTTCACCTTAAGAGTGCAGATAGGCAGCTACGTGCAGGGACTCCCTCTATTCTCAGCTTCTGGAAATAGAAGTCCTTCCCATTCTCACCCTTACTTTGTACCATCCTTCTCAATTCACATGTTAAGGCAAAGATCCAGAGCCTCAGAAAACAGGAAAAGAGGCCTGTAATTCTCATGTACACAAATCTGTGTAGCAGATTTCAGAGGGGTTCATGGTTTCTAAAGCAAATCAAAAAGTATAAACCTGGCTATTTTTTACCAAGTGTCCCTGACTACAAGTCTATTGACAGGGCCTGCACAAAAATATTGCCTTTAAATGTCTGTGCCTAGACATAAAGAAGGCATTTTGCCAAAATGAAAATGAAAATCATTGGCCAAATTAGCATCGTGTGATCTTAGCTTTAAAATGACCCTGATGCTGTATAAACAAGATTACATAAGGGTTCAGAGGTATGTGAAGCAGTTCAGTAGTGCCATCTTGAGGGAAGCTCCTAGATGTTACGTACAATTCCAGATTTCAGATCACTAGCATTTGCCTGTTTTATTAGTTGGAAATAACTCAATGAACTACCTCAGAAGAACAAGGTACAGTAGATTCAGAAATGCATTAAAACATGCCCTAATTAGCAAAAGAGAAGTCAAAGCCGGGACTAATGCATTTCTATTGCTGTAGAAAATTATAGTCTGGGAAACAGAGTTGTAATGTTTTCCACTTTTAGATGTTTATTGCAAAGCCACTTAGTAATACACATTTAGCCATGCAAAACATTAACACTAATTTAGATCATAAATACCTTTGTGTCAGAAGGGAACCAGTGGAAGCAAAAACCTGATGCCTGAGTCTCACAGAACTCTGTTTATTTTTTGTATCCTTTATTTTCATCTGGGATGCAGACCAGGATCTGCTTATCCTAGTCTGACTTTCAGTAGAATTATAACCATACATCGGAAATCAAATTGATTAATTTATGAAGTGGCAAATGGTCAGAATTATAAAACAGGATGCTTACAATTACGATCTGCTTTGTTTTCCATCCATTCCTATCTTCCCCATCACGTTGGTCTGGAAGTGCCATGCACCATCTGGTAGACTAAAATCAGTAAATGTCAAAAGTGGTTTTCATTTTTCAGATCTGTCAGCTGGTGACAAGTAGGGCAGTTTAGAGATCATGCAGATCTTTCTTTTTTTGTTTACTTGGGAGGGCTCTGCCCTTATCCATGAATATTTTTTCATTTCCTGACCAGAGTCAGAAATGGCAGCAAATGATGGCTCACGAAATTTCTTTTATTCCTCCTCCTGTTTCCTTGTTTTAGCAAGAACAGACATACACCACAAAAATAGGGCACCATCTTTAATAGCTTAGATGCTGATGACTTGTCACTTGACATGCACAATCACCAGAGCTGACGTATGATTTATTGATTATCTATGAAAGGACAGACAGCTGCGAACTTTGATGCTTCTGTAAATATCACCATCAGCCTTGTGCAAATGCATGCAGTGTGTGATCTTACAGCCACACACAATTCCTCTGGGCCCTCCGACAAATTCAAGTCACCTCTTCACAAGATCCAAGCACATTCATTTATTGCTGAGCTTACCAGGATCAAGGGTATAGTGTGTCTTTAGGAAGCTCTGACAAGTCCAAGACTGACACTGGAAGAAGCAGGGAGAGAGAGGGAAAGAAAAACCTTTCCTTTCAAGGAAAAGTTAAAGGGAGAAGTGAACATCCCCTTGAATGTAAGTGTAGTGACTTCAGAGCAACTGCAGACTGAGATCTGGTATACTAGTGTGATATTCACTTCACAAAAAAGGCTTTTTGGATAAAGAATAAAAGTTGTGGTAAATGCTATCGTACTGTACCGATAAGATGCCATGCTGTGACTTTGTGGTATCTTGTCATTCTTCAGGGCTGGCAGAGTGCTCAGTCCCTGTATGATACCATATGCAATGATGTTTTACCCAGGTTATGATGTTAAGTATGTAAAATACTGACGTTGAACAGTGTGGCCAGTGGGACCAGGGAAGTGATTGTCCCTCTGTACTCAGCACTGGTGAGGCTGCACCTTGAATCCAGTGTTCAGTTTGGGCCCCTCACTACAGAAAAGTTACTGAGGTGCTGGAGCGTGTCCAGAAGAGGGCAACAAAGCTGGGGATGGGTCTAGAGAGTAATGTATATTAGAAGTGGCTGAGGCAGCTGGGGTTGTTTGGCCTGGAGAAAAGGGGGCTCAGGGAAGACTTTATTGCTCTCTACAACTACTTGAAAGGAGACTGTAGCAAGGTGGGGTTCTGCCTCTTCTCCCAAGCAACTCCTGACAGGACAGCATGACATAGCCTCCAGTAGTGCCAAGAGAGGTTCAGGTTGGACATCAGGAAGAATTTCTTCATGAAAAGGGTAATTAAGCATTGGAATGGGCTGCTCAGTGAGGTGGTGGAATCACCATACCTGGAGGTGTTCAAGAAATGACTGGACATGTTGCTTAGTGCCATGGTCTAGTTGAAATAGTAGTGATTGGTCAAAGGCTGTACTTGATAATCTTAGAGGTATTTTCCTAAACAATTCTGTTATTCTGTGAGCAAATTGTTAGTCAGCTCAAAAAATAGCAAAGACATAGAAAAGAGCTGTTCATAAGTCTCCTTGAATCAATTCCTGAAAAAGTTCTGAAGAAGAATACTTGTGCTTGTATCCTTTTGAAGTATAATTTGCTTGAAAGATACACAGAAATTGCATACTTTTGATTGAGAACTAAATATTGACTGTTCCTGGGGTATGAGTACATTCCTTCCTTTTTTTTTTTGTTTTGCTTCTTTCTCCTGTCTTACATCATTTTCACTCTTCACCCTGAGTCAGATTCTTATGAATAAAATTAAGTTGGTAGCCTCTGAACTACACCCATTTATGAAGGTGAGTGCCTGTCTTCTGCCTTCATTGTCTTTTATTCGTTATTGTTAATCATTCTAGTGTTTGAGGTTAAATTTTCAAATCATTATGACTATAACAGTGTGAAACTGAAACTTCAGTGAAAGAAATAAAAGTGCTAGTGTTTATTAGAAGTAGATAAATTTTTCATTGAGAAATATGTTTCCCATTTTCTGAATTTATTAATAAATCTAATTTTCTTTACTCATTGTTTCTCTGGGAAACTGTCAGGAAATGTGAAAGGACTCTGAATGTAAAAAATATCTAGGATTATGTTTCTAAGCACTTGGTAGGTGATGATTGCATAGATGTATCAAATCATTATGAACTAAATAGGTAATAACATTTTTGCTAGGTTTGAAATAATACTTGACTCTTTTTCTCTGTGGAATTAAAAATTATTTCCACTATATATTTCTCCATCAGTACAAGATGCAGATAAACAATTACCAAAATTATGATGCAATGTTGCTCTTTCACATGGTCCTCACTATAATTAAAAGCTCTAGTTAATCCTGCTCTGGGAGGAAGGCTTAAGTACATATATCCACACATACGAAAGGAGGAAACTTATGAGAAGGCTGCCTTGAAAATATGTAAAAATTTCTATTTTTGATTTACCCTTTCCACAGAAATTACCATAAAAAAGCAAAACTTGGACAGTAGAAATGGCACTAAATGCAACAAGAACACTTTTAAGAAAAATACACAGAAAAAAGATGGAGCTTTTCTTCAGTTAAGTGTTTTTATGAGTATCCCTCACTGCACTTCCTATTACATGCTATCCAAACAGACTGCTACAAAATTGATATCGACAAAATATTTGTATCATCTGAGTTTCCTTTAGAAAATTCTTTCTCTTCCATTTCCAAATAACTGATTTGCAATTTGGCAGTTTCATTTAACTATAGCTCTTAGGCTTGCCAGCCTAGTTAGTATGTGAAATGATTTTTCTAAAGTATAAAACACAAAGTCCCAGTTGCAGGGACTTCCCTTGATCCTTCTCTTGCCATTTATTTTTAATTCTAGATGTCCACCCTCAAAGGAATTGCATAAAGGATGAATGTGCCAATGTGTTGCTCTGACCCACAGTCCACTGCCTGAAAACTGAGAATCATCTGTTTTACAATGTTAGCTGCTCCTACCAGAGCACTGGTTCCCAAAAGCAAATTCTGTTCACAGGTTTCCTGTTTCAGGCACAGTAGGTGTGGTATTGCACGAGTAAAATGTCTAAACAAAAATTAAGCTTGCACCGATTCCTGAGAAAATCATTCTGCAATAGTGCATAAATGGAGAAAAAACTTTCCATGCCTGATCTGTCCTACTGAACATGAAGGTTTGCACTCCCTTCTACAGGGTTCCTTAAGGCATGGTCCATAAGAAAAAAAATTCAAACCTTCTTTCAATTTTTACTTTAACTTCCAGGACATACTGTCCCACCAAAAGAAAAAAAAAAAACAACAAAAGACGTTGCCATTTCATCTTACTCATATTTTTACGCTACAGTCAGAAATTCATATACATGGTGGTGATATCTATTTTGTTGGTATCTAGGTATGACTTTCCCTTGCAGTGAAGAAGCTATTTCCCCTAGAAAGGATCCTATTCCATATTCCAGCAAATTTACTGTGCCAGTATGGTGCTTTGCACCCATTCAGAAAAGTTGCTGAACAATGGGAGAAGGGAGAGAGAAAACTCACAGACAAGAAAATACTGAGAGCACATTTTAAAAGTACAAAATGATAAACACTCAGTTTTTCTCAGTGAGATACACAAATTTTGAGTAATTCAGAAAACTCCTTAGGACTTTGTTTATATTTGACTATATCTTTAAAACAAAATTCAAGATTTCCTTTACCAAATGTCAAGATACAAGCAGTCACTATGATTCACTGCAGGGAACAGTCTACAAAGCTGTACATAATTCTGAACAATAAAATTACACACATGTTTAAATGAAGACTTAATTAGACATAATGTTTTAACTGCCTCCATGAAATACTGTATTTGATTTGAGATTGCAATTTAACATCAGTTATTTCTGACTCTACATACATTAAAGCCTTATTCATTCATGACTGGTTGCAAACAATAATCTGATAAATATCAGCTTTAACCCCTTGCATGACAGCCTAAGAAAATAAGACCCCGATCTTGACTAAGGTCTTAGTAGGCTATAATAAGACAAAATGATACAAGTTTCTCCTATAATTTCTGTCAGAGGTCATCAATCTGTATTCAACAAAACCATTATTGATATTTGATGCCGATGAGTTTCTAGTTCACTGTCTGAAAAAAATCATATGACACATTAGGCCTATTCTTTTTCTTACGTGAGACCCATAATTAATAGGGCCAAATCATTCTCCACAGATAATTAATTCTCATATAATTCCACAGGGTGACTGACATTTCACGTAAATACTTCTTTGGATAGGAGGATGCAAAGAAAAAGGGCTTCACCACCAAACACAGTATATTTTGAATCCAGCTGACTCTCTACATCAGTGTGCTGTTGCAGAGCTGCATCAACACAGGTTTCCCTACTGCATCCTCCCCACATACCTTTGAAAATGGCTGGAGAAACAGTCTGTAATTTGAAAGGGGAAAGGGATTAACAATGCTGAAATAATCAGAATTACCAAAATCCAAGATTATTGCAGTTTTGAAACCATGTCGCAAAGTGTAATGTCTGTGCAACTCTCCTGCTGTGATAACATAACGCAGTCTGTTGATGTTTTTAAGCAAGATGGCTGAGCCAATCCTCTACACCAGTGCTCCCAAAATGTGCAATCCCATTCCCTCTTCCTCTTCTCTGGAGAGCAGCTCTTCACTGAGCTGGCTCAAGACTCTTCACTGAGTTGACTTCATCCACCAAAACTGTAAAAAGTATCAAAACCCACCTAAAATGCATGATAATCCATTAGAACAGTCCACTGCAGGAGGAGCACCTGAATTTGCCACAGACATGGTGAGTGTGAGAAGGGGACAAGGGCTTTCCCTACTGCCAGCCGTGACCTGGCTGCAGAGTCCACCTCCTCCAAACGTGTCCATTGGAGTCTAATACCCACAAAACACCCTGACAACCTCATTTCCCAGCCAAGGACTGAAAAAAAGGAGGGCACAGAGGACAAAAAGCACTCACATGCTTTCTTGTCCCATCTATCTTAGGAAGCAGATGGCAGCACTTTGCATGCCCTTGCAGAGCAGGCAGCTGTGCAATTAGGCATCTGCTTTCTCCTCACAGCAGCTTCAAGTTGAAGCCCTAAAAAACTTCAGGAACATCCCCTATGAGGCAGTTTGTATTGGCTGCTCTTGCAGAGGGAGAGAAAGTACCCTGCCTTACTTTTTAGTCATGTGGGGACAGACACCTTGCAGGTGAAAATTGCTTTTACTACAGGACCAGCAATGAAACCAGCACATAAAAGATAAGAATCCAAACCCATTTTATCCCGTTCTCCTGAAGAAACAATGCTGGTGACATCACGCAGGATGTGTGCCTGCACACCTATCTGTATTTTTAATTACTTTTTTAACCACTTCCAACCACATTTATGCAAGAGACGGAGGTCTCAGGGTTGTTAAGTTCCCATGATATCAGGCTAGCAAGAAGAGACAGTGTTGCTGCAGTCCAAAGCAAGGGCTGGAGTGAGCTAACTGTTTGGCTGAGGCTGTGTGAAAGCTCAGTCTCAACATACACATGTAAAATCAAGGGTTTTTTGGTTCTACTGACCCTACAGAACCATCATCAGTATGTTTTGATAGAGGCTGGCTATATAAAGCTGAGTTCAATATAAGTCAGCTTTTCAGCTCTATAGACCAAAAACATTACTTCCCTGCTTACAGGAAGACAGGAAAACAAAGTAATAAATTATCATATTTTGCACCTTTGCAGACAGGTTCTTTCTTGTCCCATAAGATATATGAGTAAAATACCTCACAGATAAAATACAAAAGCTTTATCTCCATTGTATTTTTACAGAGACCCCAGGATTCATGCAAGATTATAGCAAAACCCAAGCATAAATCACAGTTTTTGTGATAATGCTACCTGATACTTAATATGAGGATTTTTGGGAACAAAGAGTGCTGGATTTAGCACCATGCTAGTCAATAGAGAGCTCTGCAGTTTTACAGTAAGTTTTACTCACTGCCTTTTGGAAACCATTTAAAAATTGATGTCAAGGCATGGGAATAAAAATATGAAAATACAACAGATCTGTTAGGTCACTAAATCCATCTACATGCCAGACCAGAACAGTTCTCTGTGACAAATCCACCCAGCTGAATTTAGCAGTCTTAGGCAATTGGACAACTAGCACTTTCCCTTACATTATAATTTTTTCAGACCGTATGTTGTGTGCTCCATTTCATTAATTCAACCATATTTTTTCCTCTTCCTTTTAAATAAAGATTGCAGCACTCACACGTCAAGCTGAAGAAGACATTATTCTAACAGTAACATCTAACATCTGTTTTTGGCAGGCACTATGGGCAGTTGGCAGCAGCTCTGCAGTTCCCTCCTTATGTAAATGATCATGTGCTGGTGGCTGTCTACGCTAACATTGCTGGAAGACAAAGGAAGAAAAAGTCCTTTTCCTTTTACTTGATGCTTACTCTTAGCTAGAACATAAGGAGTTTTGCATGTTGAGCAGACAGCCTCATTTTTACTGTATGTGGGCCAGATCTGGCTTCAGGGGAACCAAAGAGAGCCCTATACAAGCAGGAATATTCACTAAAATATTTATCAAAGAGAAATGATTTTTAGGGTCTTATTTATGCACAGAGTTATTTACTGTAAAAAAAGGAACGCTAGAGAATGCTGCCTGACACAGAGGCAGCAAAGAAATTATGACTTGCACCCTCCAGTCCACACAGAAGATGTATAAACTTTTCCAAGACTGGAATACATTTCTAAAAGGCAGATTCATTGGATGCAAGTGATTGTTCAGACCTTTTCGATATGCTTGTAAAAGATAGCAAATATAGAGTCCCACTTACTGGGGAAATCTGGCCTTTGCTGGCCATCACATAGGAAGTACATTATGTAAAATTCTCCCTCTCATTTTGTGTTGGCTGTTTGATGTATGGAATGAAACTAGGATAACTGGAGAAATTCTGGTCTGTGTTGTAAAAGAAGACAAACCAGAGGGTCCTTTCAGCTTATCTGTATAGATCGCTGACACACAGCTTGTGAGATCTCAGCATTTTTAGCTCCTGCAGAGATACAGTTTTGAAAGACATCACTGTTCTGAGGTGTTTTGGAGATGCTTACAATGCCTCTACTCCCAGACTTCAGGACAGTACTGCCCAGTCTTAATTCAACTGAAATACTATTGGTGACTGCAGTGAGAGCATGAGCAGACCTAAGGGACTACCTGTGAGGACTGCACAATGCAGTTGTAAATGAGGTCTTCAACTCCAAGGAGCAGGTATTGGCCTGAGAGCAGTTTCATATCAATTAGTTCAAGGTGTTCTGAGATGATATTTCCATTGTCCTGACTTCCCCTCTGTTTTGTTGCATCCTACCACCTTGTATTTTTGTACCTTCGCTGGCACTTCAGGTGCTTTTTAAACTGGGGCAAGTAGCTCAGATGGCCAAACATTGATTCTACAAGAAACATGGGCTCTTAAGTCAGGGCAAAGCGCTGTGCTAATGTACTGCTGGTCCTTAAGCCATTTTAGCTGCTCACACTTCTTGCCTCAGAACTGCCATGCTGATACTCCTCACATGTACTGAGGAATACACTTTGCAGCTTCAGACTCTGGCTGAATACCTCTAATCAAGTCTGCCATGCCAGCTACAAATGTTTTTCCCCAACTCTCAGCATACAGCCTTGCCATCATGAAAAGACCTCAAAACTGTTAGAATTGTGGCTATGGGTAGCTACGTTTAAGTGCTGCCATGCAATTCAGCCAATTGTTTTAAACAAGATCAAATAATCCTAGTGTTTGACATCTGAGTGACATAAACGTTGGTATGAGAGGCCAGTTGTGATGCTATGTGGCAGTAAGAGCCCCAAAAGAAAGAGAAAATCATGGAGCCTGAAGTAGAGGACGAAGATCAGTTCAGACTTGAGCCTTCCTATGACACCTCTCTTGGTAAAAAGCTAATCAAACAATTTTACAATCTGCAACATGCAAAGTTCATGCTTCACCATGTTCATATGTGGAAATTTAATCATTGAAAAGATAAATTTGATGTAGATTTGGAGTTGAGGTCTGGGTTGTGTTTTGGCCCAATTCTAATCTTCAGGTTAATTTTCAACTCCAAATATTCTACATAGCAGGAAACAGCTTCTTTGGTTAAATGGTCAAATTTAAGACATATAGCTGCTGAGTGTGCTCTCTTCCCTCAAACTTCACTGGCACAGTAAGAACGCCCAGCCACTTGTAGGACTGGCCTTCAACCTCTTTGCAGCAACTAGTTTGTCTCTTCAGTAAAATGCTGATAATTTCTCCATTTTCTTAAGGGACATTAGGAAGCTGTTGCTGTGTGCGCACTGGAGAAGCTTAGAAATTTCACTGGGAACTTTTTGCACATGTTTACACCAATCTTTCTATCTTAATGCTATCTTAAACTATGCTGAACAATGGTGGCGACCTGCTGTGCATAATGCTGTGAGAAGAGAGAAAAGAATGAGCAGAAGGACAGTAGGAAGCTGAATGGTGTGTGAAAACGAGAATATGACTAAGTGACTTACCATTCAAATTGCCTTTCACCAAATGTGTGCAATCAATTCCAGCGCAGTAGGGATGGTTAACATTACAAAGGCTCTAATCATGGATTTGTCCAATATCATCTTTCCCAAGAAGCAGCCTCAGATGTTTGAAAAGCATATTCATGAGGTCAGTAACAAAGACTTGAGGCTGGACTACTTCACCTTTATAAAACTATTTGTATTCCAGATTTCAGGTGTCCCTGCTGCAGTGATTTTATTCACCAGAAGCAAGTAACTTCTTAGTAAAACTACTTAGCAAAACTACTCCTACAAATTTGACTGATTTGACTGTACTTTGCAATAACCGAAATAACAGTACTAAAAGAATTTTACGTATTTTATTGCATTTGAGTTTTATACAGAATGTAAAGCAATAACACTCAGAAGTATGCCTCAAAAGGAAATAAAACTGTACTTGGAAAAATCACCAAGAAAATTATTTATTGCTTTCCAAATTAATTTGTACCCTCTGAAAGCACAGAAAACAATAACTTTAGATATTTTAGTAAAGAGGTAAATCCTTGTATTCCAGGTTGCACTAAAAACAACTGTGGCTTTTATGTTCAATTTAACATGTCCAGAAGATCTGTGAGATTCTCACCAGAACTACTCTAAAATACATTGAATTTGTAACTTTTATTCATTTATAATTTTACGACTATGCATTCTTCCTTCTATGGAATTTTGTGATCCTTCAGAAATCCAGTTCTCTATTATTTGTTTCAGCAGAAAAATTCCCACCAGCTCTGATTCACATCCAGAAATCGCAAGCCAGTTATGAATCTCTAAAATAGGAAGCCTTTTGAGTAATTTCTCATTAAATGTATTTGCATTTCTATCTTGAACTGGAATACCAGAGAAAAAAGCCTCAGGGCCATTTGATCTGTCCTAGCTTGTTCCAAGCAAGCGGAAGATCTACATAAGCCTTTGGCTTGCATATAAAACAGTCTGTAGAAATGAAGGATGCTTAGAAAATATGCTAGTTTTCTGAAAACCTGAAATATAGAGGCTCTGAACATTGACCAACTGTAGGTATTTTATAACAATCTAGAACAATTCCTTTGATATTGAGTTTCTGTTTATTACACTACAAAGTAACATCAGAACTTGGCCTAATTTCTGAAGTTACTTCCATTGCAGAGAGAAAAATCTGTCAGTAGAATTCTGGTAAATAAGTTCAATACAATTACATCACAACCTTAATAGCATGTGTCTCAATAATTTTCAAGATTAGTGAAAAACATGGGACGCAAAAACCAAACCTGAGTTTCCTTATGTAACTCTTCTATTGCCATTTTTTCTATTGTCATAAGGAGCTGCTTTTCCCTGCTGCACTACAAAAGAAACCTCTTCAGATAGTTTTCTGCTGACTACTTCTTTTATCTGTAAATGCTTTCAGTGACGAGTTCAGATATCTATTTTTTTTCTCCAAGCAAAATAATCTTCTGTAGCCTCAATGAACCTGACAGTGAAAAGCACTGAAGTTGGACTGCACAGGGTCATATCACAGCTTACTGAGATACATGGGGCCACCAAAATGAGATAACTGTAGACAGCACAAGGGTACAGAATGGATCCTGCCTCAGTCCTGCCTCAGTCCTGCCTCAAGGTAGCATCTCATGAGTACCCACTTTCCATTTCAGTAATCCATCTTTGTATAATATACTTATTGTTTATGGCCATCAAGTAAGGCAGGCAGCCCTCATCCCATTACTATTTTAGCTCCAGGGTAAGGCTTATTTTTCTTATCTACAAAGAGGATATTAAGGAGTGGAATACATACACATAGTTCTCCATAGGCTTATTGTGTTCAGCCTACTACCCTGTCAATCATGACATTTTTGTTTTGTTATCACTTTTCTTAGTTCACTGCCATAACCTCAGGCTCTGATCTCATCAGATCTCACAAGCTAAATAGGGTCAGGCCAGGTCAGTATTCAGGCAGGGAACTTCCAAGAAAACTCAAATGTTTGCAGGAAGGAGTACTTTTCCACCCATCCTGTATTTTTCAGTCTCAATCAGTACCCAGCAGTACTGAATCAACACCAGTGAATGAAGTTAGAAAGTTACAAGAAAAGAAAATTCAAGACATTTTCAATGTTCACAAACTTCATGTCTGGAATGAAACCCAGCTTGAGTACATTCTGTCTAAAATAACCACCATTATTTCAGTGAGATCATTCATTTTTCATCTGCCCTACAAATCTGTGGTTGCCCTTACTACCTGTCTGCAGATCTTTTTGCCAATAGTGTATTTTTATCTTAATTGACAAATGGTCACTGAGAGCTCCTAGTTCGGACCTCTTTCTTCTCTAGGTCTACCACAATTCATAGTGCCCCAGGATCAGGTTTCAACTACCCTATGAATGACTGCCGGCCTCCCATCACTGGCATTTCACTGTATTTGTTATACACACCCTTATTAAATTAGCATAGTTTAGTTCTCATTTTATGTCATTAACCAGTGTTGTGTTATTCTGAACAGCTAGAAGCTTTCTGTCCCATTTCTGAGTTGGGTAGATTTATGTGGCAAATAAAATCATTTCCACACAAGTAATTGTTAAACTAAATTGAGACCATTCTGAATGGAAGTAAACTACTTTAGTTATTAGTTTCATTGTAGATCTTCTTATTGTTAGTAGTTGTTTAACCAGCTTCATGTTTTATTAGATTAGGCCATCATCCCATGACAATCTATGGTCAGTAAAGTCACTACAAGATAGAACATATGAAGCAATGTCATCTGTCTTTGTGTCACTCATTGCCTTTCATTGCCATTCTGTATATTAATCCCTACATTTTGTGATCCTGGTTATAATCTTTCCACTTCATCAGCACTAATGTTTTTCTTATTATCATGTAAGATTTTAATTTTTTTTTCCCACTAAATGAGAACTGTAAGTCAGGAACAAGCAGTCAAACTCTTTATGACTTGTTGAGGAAACTTGTACATCTCAGTGTGTTTCCCCCACCTTTATTCACAAAAAGTAGCACTGTCTTCCATTGGGAGTCATGAGAATATTCAGTAAAATACATTTAACCAAGTGAGAGTAATAGAACCTGTGCTTCTGATACCATGCCATTACACTAGTCATAAACATTATTCTTGGCTTATGTTTTCAAAGCATAAATATTTTTTTGTTGTTGTTGAAATGTTGTTTTCACTATAGTTAAAAGGCAGGAGGCAACATGATCTCAAAACCAGGACAGGAAACAGAGAATTGGGATATTTGGGTAATTTTATCTTGATTTTGCCACAGCTGCCACTGTTATCTTGAACAAATCACTGTTTCAGAGTGTGACTTCCAGCTTCCAGAGCTTCAATTACTCACAAACAGACAGTCATAGAGCTGGGGAAACAAACGGGCTCACAGGCACATCAGCCTCAGCCAACATCTTCACAACCTTCCTCTGATTACATTTAGACCATCAGAAGAGAAGAAGTTACGTAGTGACATTGCCTGCCCCCAGTTTTTACGTCACTCAGTGCCCCATCTATTAAATGAGGCTAAATATAATAGACATACATATTTTTGAAAATTCTTTTCATACCTTAAATCAACAACTCTGTGTAATGCCATTTGCAAGCACCCAGTGTGTCTCTTCATAGATAGAGGTGACATGTATATGTGCTTATTAGCATCTTCCTCTTTGGAAAGCATCACCAACCAAAAATAGGAGAGCAGAGACAGATACAGAGAAAAGTTCTTCTTAAATAGCTCTGAATTTGGATCACAGAGGTTAAACAATATTCCAACAATTGAAATAATTTTTAGAAAGGAAGCAGGACTGCATTAGTTTCTTTTAAAGTTCATTCTTTGCTTGATTCAGATTCTTTCTCTTAAGTGTACGCTAAAACCATGAAATCAAAATGTTACACAAATTTAGAATTTTCTGGAATTATAAACAATGAATTGTGATTTTATTATTTGAACACAAAGACAAAAAATGAACAAAATACAAAAGGCTTTGTAAAATTTTTGCAGAGACACTATGCAACATGTGCCTAAAAGAAGCTGTGTGTTATTTGTTTTCTTAATTCAAGTTTTCTCAGTATATAAATCCTGCTAGAGAGCTTATTGCTTGTTTACATCAAACTTTTGACCCACTAATGGAACTTTACAAAATGCCACAAAGAGAAAAAGTACTGAAAGGCATGAAAAGAATGGGTCCATTGGGATTTCTATTTATTCTAAACAGTTTTATGTGTCAACATCAGTCTAAAGTTACCAGTTTTTATCCATTAATAACCACTGACTGTTCAAATGTGTCACAGATTCTGTTAGCTTCCACGCTACAAACATGATGCCTTCTTTGTCAAGAACCACTTTTAGATAAGGGCATGTGGCAGATTACTGTTTCTACTGTTCCTTCCTTGCCATTATGAATCTCAGCATGTTGTCCTCATGCTTTACAGAATTTCACAAGATCCTCTATGTGATGCAAAATTTTCACTTTACATGGACTAAAGTACCCCACGACAATTCCCAAGGGACAAACCCTCATCAACTGACAACACTTAAATGTGAGATACAGAATGGAGAAAACTAATACAGCTCCCATCTTATTTTCACAGCTGGACTCTTATGAATTTTTGACCCCAGCGTGTTAGACATTAACAGGACTGATTTTTGATTCAGCGTTTAAGCTTCACTTTGACTTTTTATTCCCACTGCCAGATGATTACTATCTCTGATCCCACTATGAAAGTTTACCAGTCACAAATCCCTATAATGTATAACCTTTATAGTGCCTTGATTTACGTTAATCTGATCTACCAACAAATGGACTCATCTGTTTCATTCTGACAAAGTTGATTTATGTTGACATGTTGACTTTTGTACTTTCCAGTGCTGCATTCCCTTTAGTAGGTTTCTGGGTTTGTGTCAGTTAGACAGGGCTGTCTTTCCTGCATTTTTTTATTCAGCTGGGAGATATTTCAGTGCTCCTAAAAATTAGGATGCTGAATTACTCAAAGTAATGCATTTGTTACTAGTGTGGACAGTAAAATAAGGTTTTTTCACTTCCTAAGGTTTCCATGGTTAGATTTCCTTCTCACTTTGGTGGATGTAAATCGTCAACAATGCAGATAAAATTTAAATTACAGAGGTGGAACAGAGTTTAGAAGCAATGGATGCCTGATTATTTTAAAACATTTAGAGCAAACGCTGGTACCAAGAGGTACCAGAGTGCAAAAACTACCTCCACACTCTGTTCAACGCCTGCATTTGCCAGGCCAGTGCTCACAGCTTCCGACAGAAAGCCATGCTCTGTGTCTTGTTTCCACTCCTTCAGCAAGTAGAAACATCTGAACCCAGGTTTTCACTGGGAGTTCATACTCCTGTAATAATCCCAGCTGAGTAGAGAAGGTCTGTAACAGAACAGCAGAGATCTATAATTGGATATCAGCAGTGCAGCGTCAGTATTTTGTGACCAGACCTCCTACAATGGAAAGGGATGAGGCAGAAATACCACCGCAATTTCACATGCATTTTCATATACAACTGAGGTAAAGAATAGTTAAAAATACTTCAGTGAGACAAGGACTTCATGAAAGCTTCTATTCCTGGTGATTAAGTAAAATGTCTTTTTCCACAACCCAGTGGAGATGGAGAGAAGTACAGAGAAACCCAGACTGTCTGCACACTGCGTTGATGGCACCAAAAGCAATATTTTCATTTCTAAGAACTTCTAAGTACTATACACATAAAGGGCAGTATGTGTTTTTCAGGCATAACCAAAACATGGTTTGAAGGAGATTTTGTAATACCATGGAAAGATCTCTCTCAAGAGATCATAGAAGCATAGAATTGTTTGGGTTGAAAAAGACCTTTAAGATCACTGAATCCAACCATTAATCCAGCACTGCCAAATTCACCACTGAACCATGTCCCTGAGTGCCACATCTACATGGCTTTTAAATACCTCCAGGGATGGGTACTCCACCACTACCCAGAGTAGTCTGTTCCAGTCCTTGCCAACCTATTTCATGAAGAATTTTTTCCTAACATCCAATCTAAACCTCTTCTGGCACAACTTGAGGCCATTTTCTCTCATCCTCTTGTTTGCTACCTGGGAGAAGAGGCCACCTGGATACAACCTCCTTTTGGGCAGTTGTATAGAGCAGTAAAGGCCCCCCTGAGCCTCCTTTTCTCCAGACTGAACAACTCCAACTCCTTCAGCTGCTCCTTATAGGATTTATGCTCCAGACCCTCGACCAGCTCCATTGCCCTTCTCTGAACATGTTCCAGCACCTCAATGTCTTTTTTGTGGTGATGGGTGACTTTCCAACTAGACTGTCCCTAGACTGTAGCGCTGCGTGATGTTGCTGTGACCCAAGGGCAGGACCCAGCACTTGGCCTTGTTGAACCATTGATCCTGCCTGTCTAGATCCCTCTGCAGAGCCTTCCTACTCTCCAGTAGATCAACACTCCCACCCAACTTGGTGTCAGCTGCAAACCGACTGAGGGGGCACTTGATCATTTTGCCTAGGTCATCGGTGAAGATATTAAACAGGACCTCACCAATTCTGAGCCTAGGGGAACCCCACTTGTAACCAGCTGCCAACTGGATGTAAATCCATTGACCACCACTCCCTGGGCCTGGCTATCCAGCCAGTTTTTAACACAGCAAAGAGTGCACCTGTCCAAGCCATAAGCAGCCAGTTTCTCCAGGAGAATGCTGTGAAGAATGGTGTCAAAGACTTTACTGATAGACAACATCCACAGCCTTTCCCTCCTCTGCTACATGGGTTACCTTGTCATAGGAGGTGATCAAGTTACTCAGGGAGGACCTGCCTTTCATAAACCCATGCCGACAGTGTTTTGCCCCACATCCAATAAAGGATGGAGATTCTCCTTAGTCCTCATTTTATTGATAATGTATTTATAGAAACATTTTTTTATTGTCTTTCACAACAGTAGCAAGATTAAATTCTAGTTGGGCTTTGGCCATCATCAAGGCCAGTGCAATTAAACCAGAGCTGAGCTCCAAGACCTCACTAGATGTATGGGCATTCAGCCCGCAGGACCAGATTAGAGCTAGTCAAATATTCCTGAATCTCATTTTGTGTGCACTTTGGATTGTTAGGTCCATTCATTTTGCTCTTTAATCCCAATCCCATTATGTCCCACTATTTCCTGACACAGGCAGAGGCAGTTCTTGACACATTTTCAATATCCCTAAAGCAAAGTGATAGACTTAGCCTCTGCCTAGAGGCAAAGTGTATCATTTTGCTTTAGGAACACGAAAATGTGGATTTTTGGTTCAATGATCAAATCAGGAATCGTAATAAAATAAAGTAAAATTTTGGCTTGGATCAAACTGACATGAAGCAATTTATTTTTAGTTTATGTAATCATTTCCAATCTGCAAGTATAAGAATAATAGATGATGGAGATGGAATAGAGGAGGAGGAAAATGTTGAAAATGGTTTTGCATCCCCCTTCTCCTTGTTATTGTATGAATTACTGTTTGCTTAAAAATCTCTACCATTTGCACTCCAATTTCTCCTATTTTCTTTCTATTCAGTGATTTTTAAATGTTTCTTTCAAAATCTGCAGAAAGAAGCAGTTTCAAAATCAGTCTATTAGGAAAGGCGCTTGGGCAACGGAAGGACAGGCATGAGTGGCTGTGATCCTGAGGCCAAGTGTGCCATCTAGTGTTGCATATTGTTCGTCAAAGGGAAAGCGTCAATTAATCTCTGCAATGTTTATAATACCCGTAATATATCCTTCAATCACTTACTGGACAGGCTGCTGATACCACGATTGGGTATTAAATGTAAGGCTTAACAATAAGAATAACTTTTCACATCCATGACATTTGGGTGGTACGTGTGAATAATTTGTGAACATGTTTTATTTGAAAGCTGCTGATCACCATCCAACGAGCACATTCAAAAAGTAATGAGTCTTCTGCAGAAGAGCTGCACAACATTATGATAAAATACCTTGAATATACAGTGGCCATTTCGATGGTCACTTCAGTAAACTGCTGGAACCGATAGCCCAGCGTGATGTGCAAGAGATTGTAACAACATACTTTTCCTGAATCTCCAGTAAGGAGGACAACATAACTCAATTACCATCCTCTTATGACAGAAAAACAGGTAATGAAACTTGAAGACATGCAGACTGCCATGTTTTGTTCTTTTGGTTCTTTTCAGCTACTCCATATTCAGATATCAACCATCAAATCCACAGCACCACTGTTATTCCAGCAGCTGTCTTAGCACAAATACTCTGTTATCACTGAGGAGCATAGACTTCCAACATACATTACCATAGAGTCCAAAACAATTGCTAAAACCTCTCATGGCACAATAAAGACAAGTGTGAACACCTGAACTTTGGTGCATTCCCACAAATATCAAAGTGTAAATTCCTTGGGATAAGGTGTAGTTTCTTCAGTTGTTCCGTTCAGGCCCTTGAAATACAGATGCCAGAAAACATTGTGCGTGAGCAGAGTTCTTGTCAAGAAGTTGTATTTCAGTCAGAGACATATGGAAAAGACTGTGACAATATACAAAAACTCTTAATTTAAGCAACTCTTGTCTTCCTGATGTACTGCTAAAATAAAGGCTGATGTGAATGCAGGCACTGTAATGGTGGTCAGAGTAAGGGGAGAAAAAGGAGTGTAATTCAGAGGTATTGAATCACAATTTCTGTTTGTTTAGTGTAATAAAACAGCACTGTTAACAGCTCTAAAGTGACTTTATGATATTTCTTATCCTGTGTAACTTAGACTGATGCCAAAAATGTCACTCAGATTGTCCTTCTGCAGTACTGTGCTCCCACCACTTGCCTCATGTCAGGTCCAGTGATCCCACAGCATCAGATTTTGCCAGGTCAGTGAGTTGATCCAACTGAAAACCAACTGGGGGTGGAAAAAGTTTTCTATCAGATAGCCACCAAAGATCATGCCAAAGTTAAAATGTATGTTTCTTCTCAACACACAGTTTTTAACTTCATTATGTGACTAAAGATTGTCTTGATTGCAATAATGCATAGAATATTGAAAAGATGGACAATAAGATTTCTTCAGTGAGAGTCATTATGTTATCTTCAGTTCAATGTTGTTCATAAATAATCATTCAAGACTCTGAATCTGAAGCTGAAAGCAAGCAGAAACACCGGGAGACAGAGAAATAGTAGCAAACTTCCCTGATTAAAAACAAATATTCCTCCATATAGCTAGGAGAGCACTCAGCACTCACACTAACAACAGCCTTATTCTTCTTCAGGAGTAGGCTGCAAGTCCAAATTGCTCCCTGAGTAGGCTGGAAGTTTCTGTGTACCTTTGGCCAGCAGTGAACTAGTTTGGAGTTACTACTTTCAGGGAGCCTGCATGCCAAGGTCAAGTAGGTAATGCACAGCAATTTGTAATGTTCCTCCCAGCAACTATTTTGAAGCATGTTACAGCAGGACAACTCTTGAGAGCCGCATATCTCCTGAAGGACGTACTACTATTTCAGACTTTGATGTGCAGCAAAGATATAGGAGAAATATCATATCCTTTCTCAATTTCAGCACTGATGATCACAGTAGTAATTCAAAGACCAAACCGAGGACTCATTTGCACTGAATATTAATGCAGGTGTAATAGATAAAAAAACTGGCAGGAGTAGTTTTCAGAACAATGCATTTGTCAGCTACAATCTTTGAAACAAATCCAAGTCTAACGGAGCAGATTCTTTCCCTTTCTTGAAAAAGGGACTTAATATGATCAGCTACATCTTCTCAAAAGAAAACATTTGGACTCTTTTCTTTTATAGACTTTGATCCAACATCAGAATGGCAGTGAATTCAGTGGAGGTAAGATCTTAAATCAGGTTTGGGCATTTAGCTGTCTTTGAAGCTAGGTGTTCGCTTTTGTCAAGGGACTTACTTGACAGCCTGAAGACGAAAGCCTCTTTTCATGCCAAAAATAGAATAAAAGCGCCATTTTGGAAAACCGCTCTGCTGGCTTGCCTTGACCTTCTGTTGCAGGAATCACCACGAGTTTCACAAAAAAGCTATTTCCCATGTTGTTTGTCTCCTCATCTCTACTCCAAAGGCTCTAGTGCAGGTGCTTAACTTAGATCTAAGTGTCTGCTGCACAGAAAACAGATGAACCATTTGTTAAATACCACCAGTCCCCACTGGTTTATAACCAGACCCGGCACAGCAGTAACTCAACTGAAGTAAATGGAGTTCTGCAAGCAGAACATTTGACCTGAGGACTGATTTCATCAATGATTATAAAGTAGTCTAGTACTAGTCTTGCTAGTCATTCGATCCACCTGCAAAAAACTGCTTTTAACTGAACAAAAGTATGGAACTAAACCTGCATACTACTTCAATTTTCATGTGAACATGCATTTCAAAAGCTACAAGGTTAAAATGTGAGATTTCAATCGTAAAATAGTGAGAATGGCCACTTTTATGCATGGATCCTTTAAGATGACCCTTTTAGCAAAACAAGACACCTTTTGCTGTCAATATCCTGAAGTACCCTTTCTCTCTCCTGCTATACTTTGGTGAAAGAATACTTCATGTCATCTCCATTACTTTCATGTTTAATGGCATTGCAATGAAAGAAATGACACCTTACAGAATTAGGACCCAGAGTAGCATCCCTTGGAGGCTGAGTTTCAGATCATTATTTCTGCTGACACTGTGCAGCTGTTGCAGAGGGTTGTTTTTCTAGGAGCAACTTCGGGTGTTTTTTCATCTTTTTTTTCTTTCTTTCTTTTTCTTTTTTTCTTTTTTTTTTTTTTTTTTGCCACAGAAATCTTTAGCGGGAAGAGGAAGGCACGGCTTGTTGGATCAGTGATGTAACACCAGCTGACAGGTGGGTTTCAGGGAACTCTCTGGGGCCATGGCCTCTTTAGTGGTTTTACCACTCTAAACTCAATTACAGTGGAGTTTCACGCTCCACAGCAAACTCCAGTCCTTTTTTGATAAAAACTCTACAAAGTAAATAAGTCATGATGATGATATGGGTCTACCATTTAATATTCATTGAAGTACATATGTTTGAAAATTGGAAGCAGAGTTTAATCCATTTTCATATTTATATCAACATGAAGCTTTAAAAAGGATATCTTTCCTTTTCTCAGAGAATCTTGGCAATTTGTGGTCTGACAAGATAAATAAAGATGTAAAAAAATCATTTTGAATATAAGAAGACCCAAGGAGATTTAAAATGCAAATCTTAAAATATATATCCTGAATCTACTCACTTTCAAGGGGGAGCATGTCTTCCTTCTGTGTGATTTTCAGTTTGATTGAAATTATATAAAATACTTTAAAGGATCCATAATTCTTGATGATACATGCATAATTTGATCACAGTCTATTTATACCTTATTGTAAAGTGCACTGATAGTATAACAGGTAATATATTTTATAAAGGGACTTCTATATTTGTGAGCAATTTCTTCCCTTATTTAGCTATATTAGGTTGATGTAACTTTTCTGTCTTTGATATATTTAAAGTCACAGCAATCATCAGAATTTGGTTGCACATAGGTATGACCATTAAGTCAAAACACATGGAGTAGTCTCTCTGAGAACTACACATAAAACTAGCAAAATAAACAATACACTGGTCTCAAATAACTTAAAAATTATAATTATCAAAACCCACCTCATATGGCATTATGTTTAATCATTATTTTGTAACATCAGACAGGTTTTACTGCCCACATTTACACACTTTAGAGAGAAATTAAAAGAAAGATGTAGCAAACTTTTCTTTGTCTTAGTGTTTTGTTTTAGATCACCGAAAAATAAATGAGGCTGGTGAAAAAAGAGTTAACCTAATGATGTCGTCTTTTATTTGACTGAATGTTTAAGCATGGTGCTATGGCTGATGGCACCTTGTTTAATAATGCAGTACATAGCTTCCTAAGGGGACAGGGCTTGATCTGAAAACTGAATATGGTGCACTCTAAATTCTCTTCCCTGAGGAAGGCTGACTAACTGATAAGTGCCATGAGCTAGCGCAGGGACTGATTCTGTCAAATCAAGCTCAAATGGAAGGCACAATGTAGACTCTTCTCAAGTCTTAGTGAAGTAATTTGAGCAGACATTTGTGACATTAGACAGTGCATCAACTATGGAATGTTGTAAAAGTTCACTGTCTTACTACAAGGTGGTCTTTAGATGACAGGATAAAGAAATCAGTGCAAATTTGTTAATGTAACAACTTGGAAAAGCATGCTAAAAATGTCACTCTATTGGGATATGTGATAAAATGTATAGGGAAGTGACTGCCAGTTGGGTTTCCTTGTGAATCCTTCATTAGAACTCATGTAGAAGGCATAAAAATAGGGAAAGGCAATAAATATAAAATTTGTATTAGGTGCTATCAGCTAAACTTCTGTTTTTTCTGAATTAAAAAATTCCAATTAACAGCTGAAGCAAGAAAATTCATTGTTCAGCTGTTTGTTTCTCACTTTGGAATTGCTCATTCAATTCAAACTTCCCATACTGAAGTCCTTGAACATCTTTTCTAAATGGGGACTGAAGAACAACAGTCTTTAAAGTCAGGAAGAAAATTGTACAGGTTGAGAAGGAGATAAAGCCTGTTAATCTCACATAAATAATATACTTGTATACAAGGAATAACTTTGAGACAATCAACAAGAAAGACTGGAAACCAGAGGAAATTCCTCAATAAATAGAATGGAAAATAGCAGGAAAAAAAGGATATTTCCACTAGTGATTCTGGTTTGTCTAACCCTGTTTTTTTCTTCAAGTGAATAATGGTTTGTGGTATAAGAAACGAGGAAAATCTCTGCCAGGTTTCCAGTGAAAAATTTGACAAAATGCTAGCTGTGAAAATTGGAGATTAAATTAATAAAGGAAAACATTGTACATAAGGAACTGATCTAAGAGCATAGAATAATAAATAATGTTGAAAATAAGCATTTCAACTCTGAGAGAGTTATTAGTGGGTATATTCCAGGATAATTTTAAAAATAAACTTTGTCAAAAGTTCTGTGACCTTTACAGAAAAATGACGAGATGGGTTGACAGTGCTCAGCATATCTCAGAGAAAGACCTGATGACTGGAATAATAAAACTATGAAGAAATGGTTTATCATACAACACAAGATTGTGCATTTGGAGACCAATAAAAAAATCTATGTTGTAAGCTGGGAATTCCTCAGCTGGATAAGGAGCAAGATTCTGGTGTAATAAGTGATGACAGAAGGAGTTGCAGATAACAATCTGATGACAGTGTGAGAAAGGCAAATGATACCAAACTGATTCCAGATGAGAATTTTATGTTGAAGATCTACTAGTATCAATGTACAACACAGCTGGGAAGACCCTTTAGGTGACACCTTACAATGAAGCTTTCAGGTCACTTAGTTTAGGAAAGAATTCCTCAAACTGAAATGATCCTGCAAGAAGATGCTATCTGATGGCATAGTATGAGAAGAGAGTGATCTGTTGAGGCTGATGATTTCTTTAAGAAATAAAAGAAATAAGAATTTCCATTTAACCACCATGACAGCCAAATGAATGACTGTCTGTATGTGGGCCAAAGGGCTGCTAAAGGAAGCTCCTATGGAGCTTCTGGAAAGCAGCTTCTCATCTGAGTGATGAAAGCAAAAAGGCTGCTCCCCAGCACAGTGATTTTTGACAAGGTTAGGAAGAGTGTTATGAGATGTGCTATGTGTGGTCATGTTTGGTGTGAAGACCTAGGAGGTCCTCTTCTTACCTTATCTCGGGCTGTATGAAGCTCTCTGACTCCATTTTTATCATTGGTATGCTCAAAGGTACAATTTAGGTCAGTGTCTGAGAAGTGTCCTCAGCCCAAAGTACTATACAAGTAAATATATTAATAATCTTGTCTTAATGGACCATGGGGAGAATTTTCAAAGGCATTTAGAGCCTGCAGAACTTTACAACCAGTGATGTTAATGACATTAAATAAAAAAAAAAAAAATTAAAAAAAAATTGAAAGGGGGATCCTCAGCCACCTTGTTCTGCAGAGACGAAGTAAAGATCCAAGCATATTTCCAGTTCAGGTGACACTGACAACTAGGAGGAGCAAACTCATATTCAAGCTTTATATCTTGTAATTCTACATCTCTGGTGTGCAAAAATGTCTGGCTTGCACAGGATTTCCGCAGATTCACCGGGTAGTACGATCAGATTAGTCTGACTAATCTTTTGAAGGGAGTTGTCCTACAAAAACTTCAAATCATTATTTTCAGAATAAGCATTTATATTAAAATTGATCGTTTCCAATTGCACTCAAAGCGTTCCCATCACTGAGTCTTAAGAACAAATATTGAAACCCAATAGCCTTTTAAAAAGCCCACCAAAACTCTTCTATCACGTATTTCTGCGAACAGCTGAAAAACAATTTGATTAAATAACTTTACTATAGGGCTCAACTCTGCTGCTCAGCTTTACTTTAATGCCTTTCCCTTCTTAGACTGTCAGCCCAGAGGGACTGAGTCCCATCCAGCCAAAATGGAGGATACTCAGCAATAGCTTACTTAGGAAACTAAGGGGGAAAAACCCAGAAGGATCTTTCTAGTTTAGAAGGAAAAAATGAGCAAATCGCAATACTCTCCAATCAGAGGAACAACAAGGGTGAAAAAAGATATTCTGATTTTTCAGGGACTGAGGTGGTCTGTCTGTGAAACAATATGAACCAACTGTTATTCCACATCTTGAGGTTCTAAAGCAGGATTCACTGATTTCAATGTGTCATGAGTAACATCTATCCTGCAAGCCCCACTAGCATTACAGCACTGTCTCAATATGGAAGGAAAAAATAGTCCTTAGAGACCTAATATTTAAGTTAGGAAGATTTCCTTCCCTTAAAAGCTAACAGAGCAACTAATTACATTGACACAGAGCTACTTTTAAGAACACTGATAGAGATGAGATTCAATTAAATCAGAATTGGTTGTACACAGACTCCTGCTTTCTATTTTCTTTAACTCATTTACTTACTTAATTGTGTTAATTCCTTGAGATACAGCATATCAGTGCTAATGCTTAACTCAAAAGTAAATGCTCAGTTTCAAGTAGAGCATTCTGACATACCTGCAGTAAGGAGCTCTAGACTCCTGCAAAATTAAGTGTCAGTTACCCTGCTTCCTGTGTCAGGATTTCCAAGGTAGTTACATTTGGAAGTAGCTACATAGCAATTGGTATTAGCTAGGGTCCCATTTTGGAATTTGATGTGTGATCATTCTACTGCCAATTAATTTATTTAACTAACTTAGAAATAAATTGTGAAGTTGCTGAAATAAGGAGCATATTATAAATAATGAAACAACACAAATTACTAGATGATAAAATAAGTACATGATGGACGAGAATGATATATTTGTAAAGAACAGTTTCTCAAGTTTGAAATAATTTATTAATAACTTACACATGTAATTTTCCTTTGTTGTTTTGCTGCAAAGGAGGTTGTGGATCACTGGCAGAATTCTGAAGATGTAAGTCTATAAATGCTAAGTGATGCTATATATGAGAAACTTGAAGTTTTCTACAATAAGGACATAAGGCAGGGTACCTTTTATAAATAGTGTAAATTTTACACTGATATGTAACTATGCCACAGATACTTTCACTAAGGGTTGCCTTCAGCCCTGACTGATGTTGATATCCATTCTGACATTTTCTATAGCTCATCCTCAGATCTCTCAGTACAAAGATTTGCAGAGGCTTTGTAGTACTGTCAATAAACTCCATCAAGTATTTCTTCCCTAGCTTATTGGAGCAGAAGCCAAAAAACTCAAGACAGCTAGCATAATCAACTTATAAATATAACAACCCTGTTTAAAGCCAAAGGAACTTTACATTATTGTAAAGATCCATCAGTGTTGATTACCTTTCTCATATCTGTGGAGCAGAGTGTAGATCAAATATTGGATGCACCTATGGGCTACAGTCATAATGGTGTCTGGTGTGTGAATAGTAAGCTTATTAGTACTGCAAGTCTGCAAAATCTTTTTAATATGTCATGCAATATCTCTCCCTTGGCTTCTTAAGACTTCCTGTTGCACTAGCAAGACTGAATATCTGAAAAAATTGAGGGATTTTTTCTATACCTTTCTGTTTGTAATACTATGTTGGAATATTACAGTATAATACTATAAGAATATTGACATTTTAAAATATTTCTCTGCCCATTTAAGATAAATATTTTTAAATGCACGTCTAGAAAATCTGGAATGGGTTTATCATCAAAACATAAAATGTTCACAATTTATTTTAGAAAGTCATTTAAAAGTCGTGTTCACATACAATTGTATATTATTACAAATTGTAAGGGTCACAATATTTAATGCACTGCCTTATGCAAAAGGTCTGATGATGTTCACAACAGACCTTTCCAGCTAATCTGAAGCGATTCTCTTTAAAATCATGAACATCCTCCAAGGATGTTTTATTTATTTTCCTAGGACAAACGGTGCAGAAGTGATGACAGCATCATAAAACTTTTTCCTTACACTTTCACCAATTTCATAATGTATTGTTTGATAATGTGGTGCCATTTTCTTTCACTGACAGAAAACAGAAGCATCCCAAAGTAAGGCCAGTGGCTACCTTTGAGGCATTTTGTTTTGATATCTCCATGCCTCCGTTTTGCTATCTGAAAAAAATGTTCACAATATTCATTCACAGCAGCAGGGTGTTGCAAAGTTAAATTTATTATTGCTTGTAAGATGCTTTTAGAGCGTCCAACTGGAAGACTGATAGATATGCAAAACAGAACCTCTTGTAGCTATTATTCTCAGACAATTTCTGTTGAATTTATATAAAAGGAATACTGACTATTCTCAGGCAATTATTCTCAAACAATTTGTGTTGAATTTATATAAAATTGAATTCTATTTTTTGAACAATATAAAGAAAACTTGGCCATTAATCATGAAAATATGTTTTTGCAAATAAACAATAATAAATTAAATTGAAAATACATCAGATCACTCAGCCTGATAAGATAATCTGTTAGGATGCAGAAGCACTGGACATCTACGTCCTACAGACGTGTTACATGAACACAGGGCCACAGTCATCCTTGTCTCTTCTTGTCAGTAGCACATGTATAAAGCTTCCTAAGTATGTGTTTGCTTTTGATGTGCAACTTTCAGGTAAGGAAAAACACAAGACATGGCTTACTAGTTTTTGCTTCTGGTACTTGTCTGTGAATGCTCTCAAATTCACACTTTTAAAGAAGCATCTTAATACAGTTTTCAGAGCATGAGGAGAGCCTAACTTGCTCATTCCAGTCATGTCCAAATCAAATAAAAGCAGGCAAGATGTGCTCTGGTACACAGGACTGGAAGTCAAACCAGCACAAGTCTGTGCTTAGCACTGGAATCTCCTTTGCAACTTCAGTCGCAAAACTCCGAATTTTCATTCCCATGGCCATAAATTTACTGCTGTAGTTCCCATAAGACAGCTTGACCTCCTTCCACACAAAAAAGAATCCATCCCTCTCCTCAGATGCTGTCATTGAAGTTACTGTGAATTAGCCAACACCTGAGTTCTGCTTTTTAATCGCTCTCACCGTCCATCCTTATCACTTCCAGTTCTGCACAGGCCCAGAATGGCTACAGTTTAATCAAAATTGAAATTTAGGCCAATGAGTAAGAAGGTCAGACCATATTTATACTATATATAATATTGTATAAATACTGTATATATTTATATAATATTAGAAATATATATTGTACAATGTATATACTTTATAGTGTATATATATATTTATATACATTATAGATTGTATATATAATCTTATACTTTTATATATACATTTATATGTAATATACATTGTAGAAATGTATATATAAATATATATTTTATATATAAATATACATTTATACAACGTATAATATTTTGTATTGTATACTTATATTTATACACTATAAAATATTATCAACATTCAGAGTAACACATGAGTTTCTGTAAAGTCTTACCTGGACCAGACCTACTTGCTATTGTAATACTCGAACCCAAGGAAGTGGCCAGAATGAATATACACTCTTCCAACATTATGAATAAAAGTCAGTGAGACAAAGGAAGATGTTTTACTCAGGACCAGGAGTTGTGCCATTTTCAAGAAATCTGATTTTAGAAACATCTGAAAAGCCGTAAAATCATCAATATCTATAATAATTAATGTAAAACTAAATAGGAGAACTGAACAGGGAAGTTTTTTTACTGATCCACCGCCACCTCACTATCTGCATCTCCGATGATCTGCAGTGTCTTTGTCCAAACCACAACCCTTTTGGGACTCTTGGTATATTTCAGGAGCCAGGAATTCAGTTCTGTAAAGCACCAAATCTGCTGAGAAGCACTAATTATAATGTGATCCAGGATTGTCCCTACCATTCAAGCTCTCACACCAAGCCCTCACCCGGATGGGTACAAGGTGGCAGAGAAGTGAATGGGCACACATGTACAGGTGACTCTTCCCACTCTTCCTAACAGACCTGTGCCCAATGCAGGTGGCAGGAATGGGCAGGAGCCCACCCATGCCAGAGAGACCCACTCTGCCTGCAGCTGAGAGAATAATCCCCTGCCGAGTTCTTTCTTAATTTAAAGATGTTAAGGGGGAAACAAATAATGAATCAGAAGAAAATTAAGAGAGAAACTGTATTTCTTTATCCCCAGTCCTTCTATACATTTACATGGTGGGGACAGGCAATGCAGGCTGTGAAACCTTGTGATCTGACCCCGGGCAGTTTGGCTTGGCACTACAGCACTTCATTTTCCCCAGGACCAAATGAAATGCCTAAAAATGGCAAGGCTTGCCAAAACATTTATGTTTTTAGCTTCGCTCGGTTGTCTTCACATTCAGACTTCTTTTATTCTTCTGCCCTATCCCTCTGATTAGATTACATTCCTCTTAGTTGTGGGAGCTGGGATTACGCCTGAGCTGGGAACTGGAGGGAATACAGTAAAGCAGTCTAAAAGGGAAGGGGGAATATTTCTGACATTCCTCCCAGTGAAAGCAAGCAGCAATTGACCAAACGCTGTACATCCACGCTCGGCACTTACACACTGGGTGAAAGGGTCAGCCCTTGATCTCTGTGTTGCCTTATTGCATTTCCCGCCAGGCATTACCTTTGTTGACAGGTTCCATCCTTCTCATCAGTGAGGACTGTCATCTGGTCCCTCAGGCTATGCTCTTGACTGCTTCAATTGATCCTTTAGTTTGCCTTTATTTCTGGATGCCATTGTTATCACTGTTGCTGGGATTTTATATGGGCAACTGAGTATTATTGTAAGTCTAAATCATAGCTCCTCAATTTTAAAAATACAAATAATTAAAAAAATAAGGTTATCCCAAATCCTCTAGCTTTTCTTTTGATTGTGTTTAAGGTTTCTAAACATTACATCCCCCTTTCTCTTCATTCCCCCTATGTTAATGGGGAAATGAAAGACTTTCAACCTCACTGCCAACTACTGCAAAAAAGAATAAATCAGGTAGCAACTGGTTTCAGATGAAGTCTACAGTGATTCTTACTGGCATTGCAAAGCTTACTTGAATTCACAAGGGGCTTAAAAAGCACTGAGATGGCAGAGATTGTTGTGGCAGAAGCAACTGGAAAATGTCCTGAGATTGAAACACAGACATATTAACATCACCCTTGTGGACGCTAATGACTTGCGCTTTGAAATGCCAGCGGCTCATACTGCCAGCTAAAACAAAGAAAAAACCACATTTTTAGTCTCCAAAGACTTTAGATCTTTCCAAACTCTGAGGGCAAATTCAGCCATAATGTATTTTTGCAGTAGAGCAGGGCAGCTCATGCATGCCACTGGGGGAATCATTGCCTGGAGTTGCTGTAGGCAGTGTAGTCAGTATAGCTAAATAAAACAGCAGCTGAAAACCTCTGAGAGGTTAAACTAGTAATGAAGCATTCTATAATGCAATGCAATCAAACCTAAACAGTCTGAAGGCATATCTTGCTGACGCTCACAACCTTTGCCTTTCCCACAGAAATGTATTTAAGGAAACAACCACCAAACACAAGAATTTCTTCAAGAGTGTTACAGTTTAAATTGACGCATAGTTAGAAAAAATACTTTAATCTTTTGATGAAGTAACAATGTCCTACTTGGACATTTCTAGATGAGGAGTTCTTTTAAGAGCTTACTAGTAATGGCACATTGGAAACTTTCTGAAACTGTAAATGTTTAAAGAGCTCTATTTGAAGAAATGGAAAGGTACCAGGAAAGGAAGAAAAATGGATGCTGACAATCAAGAGAAGGCTAGGAAAAGGCTTAGAAGGAAATATTTGGAACAAAAAGTTAAAAAAAAAAAAAATAAAAAAGAACTGGTTTGAGGGGGAAAATATCTGTAGGATAGGAAAAATACAGAGGCTGAATTCATCCCCAGTATAAATCTAATGATGAACCAAGCCTAAGAAACTTTAAACAGCCTGAGAAAAAGTATATTTCGTTCTTTTTGATACTTTTCAACATGTAAAAGTAAAGAATTCCAACTTTTACTTGCTTACATTAGAAATGTGAACCACATGTACTTTTTTCTTCACAGATTCCATGGACGGCTAAACAATGAGCAGGATAAGATTTTTGTGCTATATGAATTGCATTAAACCTGAGTAACTGAGAAAGTAATTTATACTTTGCCTAACTGAAAATGCATCTTCTTCTAAAGGATAAAAATACCAACTAATGTTACAGTGTTTTCTCTTCTGCTACCACAAAAATTTAACAAAACATCTTCTTTTAAAAATTTTATAATAAATCAAAAGAACTAAAGTAAAAGGGCTTTCTTTTTCTATTTTCAAATTACATTTAAATTAATTCTTAGAACAAATCTGAAAAAAAAAGAATGTTTTGTGAAAGTCGAGGGAGAAAGTACTGTAAAAGAGGTGAAAATGCAAAAAGATACAGAAGAAGAACTTTGTGTGTTCACCCATGTATCAAATATTCACGGCAGAATTCGGTGTTTGCAAAGAAAACACATTTGCTCAATGAACTTCTGGGTCTTCACCCCACAATTGTTTAGGCACATCTCCATCCTCACATACACTTTGTAAAGATATGCCTTAGGTACACTCAACCCAGTGGATGGAGCTATCAACCAAGTAGTTAAAAAGATTAAAGTAAATGTGAAATTGTCAAGTTTATAGGCAGAAATTAAAACTAAACCAAAACACAGACAAAAGTGAATAAATTCCTCCCGAAAATGAGGAAATAAAAGCAACACATAAGCACAACTGAAAACCAGAAGAAAACAGTTAAATTCTGAAGGTAAATATTGGGAAAAAATGTAAGATATTAACTTGCCATGATCCTTGTAGCAGGTTGACCCTGGCCAGATTCCAGATACCCACTAAAGTTATTCTCTCACTCTCCCTCTGCAACTAGAGAGAGGAGAGAGAGAGAAAAAAAAACCAGCTAAGGATTCATGAGTAGAGAGAGATAAGAGCTGGGAGAAGTCACTTACTGATTACCTTCATGGGCAAAACAGACTCAAAGCGGGGATAGAACTTAAATTTATTATTAACAGGATAAGACTTAAATTAATTACTAACAGGATAAGAGCCAAAGCATGAGAAATAAAACACCTTCCCCCACCCCTCCTTCCTTCCATGGTTTCCCTCCTCCCCCCACAGTGGTGCAGGGGGATGGGGAATGGGGGTTGCAATCAGTTGTTTCCCATGGGGTGCAGTCAGGTCTCTGCACCCCAATGGTCCTCCATGGCTGCAGGGGGACAACCTGCTTCACCATGGTCTGCACCACGGGCTACAGGGGGGCCACAGCACTGAGTCCTTCCCCTGCTCCCATGGGGTCCCTCCCACGGGAGACAGTCCTTGATGGACCTCTCCAACGTGAGTCCGTCCCTCGGGCAGAAGTTCTTCCCAACCTGCAAAGTATCAAAGATTCAAACACAATCTGACCAGGAAAAGGATGCAATAGTACTGAATTGCAGCAAGTGAAGCAATTTAAACTAATGTAATTGTTATTAAGCTTATCCATAAGTCCTTGCACACCCTAAAACACTATTGTTGAAGTCCTTACATTGAAGTTCTACACAACTTTGGAATGTGACTGTAAAAATTTCTCTGTATGTTAAACTTTTTTGGGGGGAATGCAGAATGTAAATTTAAAGCATTGTATATATCACTGACTAAATCTTTGTGGTGCCTATCTGATTCTGTATCAGGCATGTTTTCACTCTGAGTTCAAGTTCTATATATACTTCAAGAAATTCTTATGTTACAATAAAAGTTCAAACTTGTTGATAAATTATATCAAGCTTACCTCCAGAATTGCATTCAATGTTGAAAGAAGCTAAGTAACACAGTTAATGAAGATCATACCTAGGATATGAATAGCTTACAATTGTCACCAGAATCCTTCTCTTTGCTTCCACTTCTACTCCCTAGTTAAGACATAGGAAAATATACTACTTGACCTGACTTCAATTAGAGCATTATAAACCATTAGAACCTGTCAGCAGTCCTAGAACCAATTTAGTAGTATTCTACTAAAATCTTCACTTAAACAAGGACTAATAACTCACTAGATCACATTTTAAAAACTGAAAAGATACTGACAGGTTACAATAACATCAATGCTAAAACAACACAGGCACCATCAGTCTCTTAGCTTTCCATTTCTTCACAAGCCCACTCCTTGTAATCACCTTGTGTTGGCACACACAGAGGAGGGACACAAAGATGATCAGAGGACTGGAGCACCTCTCTCAGCAGACAGGCTGAGAGAGTTGGGGTTGTTCACCTGTGGAAGAGAAGGCTCCAGGCAGACCCTACAGAAGCCTTACAGTACCTAAAAGGGGCCTATAAGAAAGCTGGAGAGGGACTTTTAAGAAGGGCATGCAGTGACAGGACAAGAGGTAATGGCTTTAAACACAAAGAGAGTAGGTTAGATTAGATGTTAGGAAGAAACTCTTCACTGTGAGAGTGGTGAGGCACTGGCACAGGTTGCCGAGAGAACGTGCGGCTGCCCTGTGCCTGGAAGTGTTCAAGGACAGGTTGGATGTGGCTTTGAGCAGCCTGGTCTAGTGGAAGGTACCCCTGCCCGTGGCAGATCGGTTGGATCTACATGATTTTTAAGGTCCCTTCCAACACAAACTGTTCTATGATTTCTGTGGTTGTGCAGTGTAAACGACTGGGAAGATGATCTGTCTTAAAACTAATCCAGACTGATCGCAGTGTACAACTTCCTCGTGAGAGGAAGAGGAGGGACAGGCACTGATTTCTTCTCTGTGGTCACCAGTGACAGAACCCAAGGGAATGTCCTGAAGTTGTGTCAGGGGAAGTTCAGGTTGGATATTAGAATGAGATTCTTCCCCCAGAGGGTGGTTGGGCAGTGCAACAGGCTCCCTAGAGAAGTGGTCACAGCACCAAGCCTGACAGAGTTCAAGAAGCATTTGGACAGTGCTCTCAGGCACATGGTGTGACTCCTGGGGATGAGTAAGTGCTAGGAATTGAACTCGATGATCCTTCTGGGTTTTTTCCAACTTGGCATATTCTGTGATTCTGTGATCCATCTGGTTCATCAAATGACTTTATAAACATTTGTGCCAACAAAAGCATGGCAGAGTTGAGGACTCAGAAGCAAAACAGAGTTTGAGGGAAATACTTTTAATATATCCTCCTTGCTACCTACCTCAGAGTGTTTCTCAGCTCCTGGTGACAGATTGATTCCCCCATAGACATCAGACTGTGTTCACACAACAGCCTCACACTTTGATACACAGTCCACTGCTTCCAACAGAACAACTACTTTCCAATATACAAATATCAGGTTTAGCTTATTTACTTGGTAAATGAAAATTCTTTCAAACTTTTATATATAAATTTCCCTGACTCATGTTCTGCCCTTTTCTTTCCTCTGTGAATTTTTCAGGATACACAATAAAACTGGATGATAATGTTCATTAATTAGAAGCATGTGGAAGGATTTAAACATAGTAGTGGGGATGGGTACAGCATAGCATTGGTCTAACACGATAAAGAAAAACACAGGACCTGATAGAAGAACCTATCAAGCTGATCACAGCACTTGATGGTATTCTCAGCACCAACAGCATCTCCCTCCCATCACCTAGTGCTGCCCTGACTCACACAAGGGACATTCACAGGCAGGCCCCACAGAGGTAACGTTGCATCTCCATGGAGCTTTCCTTTCTAATAAAGCTCTCTTGAGCAGTGACCACTCACTCCAACGCACCTGAATTTACATGTCCTGAAACAACTTGGTTATTGTTCATTCTGTACCAGCTGACAACATTATCCAAACAATTGTGTGTAAGTGAACCATTTTCATCACTTCCTGCTCCATGACTTTTCTCACTAATTCAAAGTGACTTTTCCTTTAGGTTTAAAGTACAGTACTAAGGTAAGAACTCCCTCTATATAGCCTTACTAGATTATAATTTATTTTGCTAACTATTCCTAGCAAATACAGTTTGTTTTTCAGTAGTTAACCCATTCTGAATTTACTGTTGTTGAAGAGCAATCATTTTTAAATTGCTGTCATTAAATCAAATGCTTTATAAATGTGTGCCAACACAGCTGTCACCTGTATCAACCAGACTGGTAGTCCTTCAGAACTATAACATTTTCATTTGACAAGACCTAATTTCTATGAAATCATGCTGGTTAACATTAACTGTATTCTTAGCATTTAATTCTCTGTTGGAGTCCATTTTCAGTTGGCATGTTACTTCCTGGATGTTCTGTGCCTAAATAGCTGTCTAATATTACATTGCCCAAATCACACCTTATCTGCTACAACAGTAGCAGATCATACTCCCAGATTCTCTGGAATTTCTCAGATTTTCATTTAAAATCAACATCTTGGTCCAGACAGATTTGTTAAGAATCTCTTGTGATGACTTGTCTCAACCTCATTACATTAAAATCATAGAATCACAAAACAGTTTGGGTTGGAAGGGACCATAAAGATAACCTAGCTCCAATCCCCCTGCCATGGACAGGGTCACATTCCACTAGACCAGGCTGCTTAGGGCCCCTTCCAACCCAGCCTCGAGCAGTTTCAGGGACGGGGCATCCACCACATCTCTGGGCTACCTGTTCCAGTGCCTTACTACTCTCACAGTAAAGAATTTCTTCCTAATATCTATTTCTTCCTTGCTTCTTCTTTGCAATATTGACTACAGAGTACCTGCATAACAATAAGGCATTATATCAGGTATTGAGGCACCAAGAAATTCGGAAAAACTGAAGATTATTGACTGCCTAAACTTCAAACAGGATTCAAGGCAACATAGCATGACTTGCACCAAACCTAGCACAGTGCATGTTGGAGAGACATCTGGTCTCCTGGATGAAAGTGAAATTTTCCAGGAATTAGATGTAGCCTTCTCTTCTCCTTTGCATAAAGCAGAAGAGAAGGAAGAATCCTTCAATCTCAGTTTGTCCTCCAAGTTTCTAAATCTGCCCACACCGTTTAAGAACCGGTTATTTCATTTTTTTCCTTGTTAACATTTATTCAGCTCAAATATTACAAATATGTGGGAAGAAATTCTCACTGGGACAGATGCAATATGCTCTTCCTTCTGAAACTAAGCAACTCTTGCTGGTACTTTCCAAAGAAAAGCAACGTCCAAGAAACAAAATGAATGGGGACAAAGCTGTTCTTTAAATTTCATTTTAAGCCAATATTCAAAATCAGGCTTAGTGGAGCATGAAATTCTTGTCCGAGTCACTGATTTGGTAAAATAATCAAAAAGTGTTTCATGGCTTCATCAGAACATATATTTTCCAATAATAAGCAGAGGATTTTGCACAGTGAATCCATGTTTGAAATATTTCTTCCTGCACTGATAAAAATACCATCTCTTTTGCATGTTTTTGGTTAATGCCTTTAAACATGAGTTTACAGAAAAACACAATTACTTTTATGCCACAAAATCACATATTTAAAGTAATTTATTAGACAAACTATGAAAAAGTAAAACTGTTTTTTTCATAGGAGATATGTCTAAAATGTTAATAATTTTTTCTTCCTTTGCAGAGATCATTTGTGCTGCACCTTAGATAGCCCAATATATTTGACTGTTATTTATTCTTAATTTATCCAAACAGTATCTGCCCCAAGGGAAATATCTGAACTTTGCAGCCTTCACACATTGCAGCAATGGGAAAATATCAGCAATAAAACCCATGTCGCTGAAACAGGTTAATCTCTCCAGTTAAATGATACCCTTTCCAGTAATCATAACTGAAGTTCATGAAAACAAATGTTTGATTGAGTTTGCAGTATTTCATGACAAATGTTTATTTTGAGTAATATAAAAGCTAAGTAGTTAAGAACATATAAAGTACTTGCAAACCACAATGGAATTGAAAGTCGTTTATTAAGCAAATTTGAAATTCACCCTTGGACCTGACTTTCATTAACTGAAAATTTTATTTCAGTTGAGCTGACATTTTGTCCTCAACTCACTGTGTGCATGCACAGGTCTAGCTAGAAAGATATTTCACTATAAATGTCCACTTCTTGAGGGGAAAAAAAAGCCCTCAGATTTTTTTTTTTAAGATACAACATGAAAAAAACATAAAATCCGTTCAAGGGCCTAAAGCAACATGGAAAAGGCCACCACTGAACACTACTTATGGCAAGTATATCTATTTGGATTTAAAACTTTTTAAACTCTAGAGTTCAGAAAGAAACACTTTCCGAAAAAAAAGTAAAGCCAGGGAAACAATATAAATTTTCTACACCACTAATTGACATTTGAATTCAAAGTTTTGTTTTGTAACACAATCAGTATTTGCACTTAAAAAAAAAAAGTAAAAAATTGTTTTTCTGCCATGCCTACACAATTGCAAATATTATTCCTCAGTTAGAGCACAGCCAAACAAACGTTTGATTTGGCATTTGACTTAACCAGTGGGACAGAAATGTCCAGCAGGGATGATGGAAAAATTAGCAAGAGAATAAAAACTCTCAAAACAGACCTGCTGCCAAAAAAATTTAAAACTTTTTCTAGCAGGGACTGATCTGTTTTAAGAGATTCTTGGTCTTTGCCCTTCAAAATGCTTGTTTACACCTCCCTGGATATCTCTGTCTTCTTAGTCAGTCTGGCTTGTGGACCTACTCTGAGGGAAGAGAAATCAACAGATAAATGAAAGTTCTTAATACGATAAAAGCCAATTTGATTATTGTTCATAAAGATAACAATCCAAATACCATTTTAGACAGCCATGTTGTATTTGAAAGATCTGAATGAAACTAAATTGCTATTCAGGCAGATGAGCCATACTAATGTATAGCAGCATGCTGTGTCTGTCCCTGGCATGTAAATCAGAGAGGTAAAGATGTGTGAGGTATACAGAGGTATGCACACACCAGGAGATTTAACATTTGTTTTAATGTTAGTGGATTAGGTTTTGCAGAGTCTAAGTGGCCTTTGGATTAACCCTTCTAGATCCCATATGACTAAAAAAATATTCAGTAACTATAAAGATAAATCAGAACATTTGTAAGAAAACCTCAAATATTTTGAACTAAAGAAGTTTAGATGCTCTTTATATACAGAATATATTAATATTTTTAAATTAATATATTTATATATTGATATCCAGAATTATTAATATTTTTCATTGTTTGGGATAGAAGATTTACAGAAACTCAGCCAGTGTGCCCACTGATATAAAACCAGCATCAATATTCTTATATAAAGTAAAATCTGCAATCTTATTACTCATGTTTTATTATAATTTCCCAGTCCAGCCAGCGATCTGTAATATGATCTTCTAATCATTCCACTTTTGCTTTCAACCAAAAGTTAAAGCATGCATAAAAATCTGAAAAAGGTGTATTACATACAGGAGCTACAGGCAGCTGAAATACAGTTTTACCATTCCTGAAACTTGTTTTACTATTTTCTCCAACTATTTCCTCTCCAGTACTCACAGCAGCCAAACCCTGGGACATGGAATTCTTTGTAGTACAGCATGCCAGCAACCAAACATGTAAAACAAAGGCAATGACAGGAGACATACGGTGTGTGATGCTTATGTGTGTATACATATATATATATTAATTCTTACTTTGTTATTATTTAAATGCAACAGATTGAAGATACTGAAGGACTACTAATTGGTTACAGATTTATGACTGGTTTGCAGTTTTCAGTAATAGTACAATATGCAAATCTCTGAGCTTTATGATTCACTGCAGCTCGAAGAATATACCTTCTGACAAAAGCAGCTACCTCAACTTCTCATTTTATGCAGCTTATAGAAAAATTTCATATGTGACCCAGTTATGTCATAACCATTTTCAAACCGTGATCTTCTGAAAAGTAACTATATAAAAAAAGCACCTTCTTACTCATCAGATCTACTCCCCATAGATAGCCAGGATAAGATCTGCTGACTTGGTTACAAAAATAAAGGCACTACTACTTATTAAAATTTCTACTAACCTTGCAAAACTAACATAGCTGAGGAGCACAGGGAGATAAATTCTTTTGCATTTTCAGTGGAAATAATTATTTTACAGTGCAATACAGCTATAAAAGAGCTCATCAAAGATTTTAAGTTAGATCAAACAAAAGCAAAGGCATAGTTTTGCCTGCAGAAATGTTTTAGCTAACAGATATACACAATAAGGAAAAAATTGTAGCATTTTATTAGGGATTAAGTCACCACTGGCCATTGGAAAGGAATTGTTTTACATGAAAACTGAGCATTCTTTATATTATTATTAGATATATTCTACAAATCCTAAGACCTGGCTCTTTGATTTTCTTTGATTTTGCTACTGCTAGTTCCTGTTCCAGTTCCCCAGCTGGATTTTATCACACTTAGGGCACAGCAAACCAATATGCCAAACCAATATGCGATAGCATCAAAGCTGTGCAGCCAGGTTTCCATAACATCTAAGACTGGCTTAAACTTAAACAAACTTACAGTATGGATAGTGGAACTGTTTTTGTTAGGGGGAAGAGGGCAAGCAACTGACACTTGAGAGATAAACAGCCCCTTGTGCTGGGTTGACCTTGGCTGGACGCCACGTGCCCACCCAGCCACTCTGTCACTCCTCTTCCCAGCTGGACAGGGGAGAGTAAGATGGAAAACAACTCGTGGGTTGGGATAAGGTGGTGAAAGCTTGCGCACGCAAAAGAGAAGTGAAGCGGAAGATAGCAGGGTTTGTTCTCTACTCCCCATCATCAGCAATGTCCGGCCACTCCCAAGAAGCAGGGCTCCAGCACACATGACGGTTCCTCAGCAGGCAGCCACTGGACACAACGAATGCCTCCCTTCCTGCTGCTTGCCTTAGCTTTTATATCTGAGCTGACGTCATATGGTATGGAATATCCCTCTGGTTAGTTTGGGTCAGCTGGCCTACCTATGTCCCCTCCCAAGATCTTGAAGAAGCAATGTTACAGCGCTGATGCTGTGCTCAGCAGTAGCCAAAATACCAGTGTGTTATCAATACCCTTCTAGCCACCAGTGAAAAACACAGCACTGTGAAGGCTACTATGGCAAAATGAACTCCATCTGAGCCAGACCCAACACACCCTCAAAGGTGTCTGAGCAACAAAGCGCAATCTTAAAACTCCACGAAAAAAATAAACTAAAAAAAGAATCTTCTAACTACCTTCCTGAAAATGAGCTGTGCTTACCTTGATCTTGTTTCTGAATGTGAACAGCAATCCCTTTTTATCCTGGTGTAATCTCAGACAGCAACTAAGCATCATACAGTTGCCAGTCTGCCTTCCCCTCAGCAGGATGGGGAAAAGAGATTTGGAAGGGTAAATGTGAGAAAACTCACGGGTTGAGAAAACTCATGGGAACTCCTGGGGTTCATTGTAACAAAAAGAAAAATAGCAAAGAGAGAGAAATAAAACGCAAGAAGGACAAGCGATGCAAATTAAAACAATTGCTCACCACCAACTGACCAGACAGTCCCCGAGCAGTGGCCCTGCAACCAGCCTTCTCCCTAGATTGCTGAGCATGACACCATATGAGTTGTCCCTTTGGTCAGTTGGGGTCAGCTGTCCTGGCTGTGTCCCCTCACAGCTCCTTGGGCAAACTCAACCTCCTGGCTGGTGTGGCAGTGCGAGGAGCAGAAAAGACCTCGACTGTGTGTCAGTGCTGCTCATCAGTAGTGCAAACATCCCTGTATTATCAATACTGTTTCCTGCACAAATCCAAAACAGGAGCCTTAACAGGTACTCAGTTACTTCCATCTCAGATTTCTCCTTCCTGTCACACTATTCTGTGTCACGTTTCTCCACTTTCCTTCTGAACAACATATATGTTTGTACCATCTCCCCCTCACTTCTGTAGCTCTTAAATATCTTGCTTCATTTTCATCCTCTCAAAATAAAACCTGACTAGTTCAAAAAACTTGTTGACTTCAACCTTATTTGCAACTAGAGCTTTTTTATGGAGCACCTGCTTTGCTATATGTAACACTGGCCAAACTATAAGACCTAAAGTAATTAGTAATTACTGAAGTAATAATAGCTGGAGGCAACTTGGGAATCTGGAAAATGTCCCAAACAAGGAAATCACATTATTGCTAGCATTAAGCAACTTGGGCTCCAAAAGTCACACTTTGGGTTTAAAAAAACCCCACTCTTTTAACTTACTTTTTTCTCTAAATTCAGTAGACATTCTCAGGTCATGCTTTTAGATTTTTTTCTTTTCAAATGAAGATGAAATATGTGTTTTCACAAGATCTGAGTAATATTCAGAGATTCAACAGAAAAATGTGAGAGTTTGCAATAACAAGAGTGCGAGTACTTTAAGCTGATCCCACTTTTCCTAGAACAAAATGGAAATGAGATATTAAAAGTGTACAAAAACCTTAGCAAGTGTGAATTTACAATTAGATTTTCTTTGCTGTCATGAGAGCATCTGTATACAGATTTATCTATATCTATATATAAACATACAGTGTACCACAGAGAACCACATTCCTCTCTATCCTTCGATCTTTTACTGCCTTGAGAGTCACCTCTTTCTCAGGGGTGAAGTGCATGTCTGAGATTAGACAAGAGGCCTCACCCAAAACTTCCAGTCAGGTTTAGTGAACAAGCCATAGGGAAAGGTCACTTTTCAGGTCCTTTGTCATGTTCCCTCAAGTTATATTAAGGATGGATATTCTCCATACTGGAACCTCTTAAGTACCCTGTCGTCTGAAATCTAAGGTTTTCCTTACTCAATCATCAGACATACAAACAATATAGACATTAACAATACATATATGTAAGTACCTTGCCATCTTCTCAATTCCATGGCCTACCTGCCCCCAGAGTCTCAGGTAAATGCCCCAAATTATTCTCTCCACGGCAAACCTTCCTGATAGTCCATTTCTCAAGACCAGGCGTCGTCAAACTACGGCCCGGGGGCCAGAACCGGCCCCCGAAGCTGCCGAGCCCGGCCCGCGCCCGCCTTCCCCGCCGCAAGGACTTAATCCGCGCCTCGTTCTCCACCTGCCTCCAGGGGGCGCCTCTAGCATACAATCCGGCCCGTGAGCAGTCTGTGGGAAGTGAAACCGGCCCCCCGCCTAAAAAGTTTGAGAGCCCTTGCTCAAGACAAATTCAGCCAATAAATGAATGCTGGGAACTATATTCTCCCATCCCATCGTGTAACATAGATCCTACACCACCCTTATGGTGGAAAGATGGATGTCTTACTGCACAGAGCTGCCTCTAGATGAGGCCATCTTAATCTAGGGAATGGGAAGAACAGGCAAAGCTAAAAGGAGATTAGGGGCAAGAGGTCTTCCCTACACACTACAACGGGGGTTTATTTGAAAGAAGGAGAGTGAGTGAAGAAAGCTCTAATTGCCACATTATTATAACTCTTGCTTTGGAAATTCCCATGACACATTTCAATTAAATTTTAGAAGTAAATATTAAGTGTTTATGATGAACTCTCAATGCAACTAAGCAGAAACCTTATCAGAACTTAAAAGTTCCAGGAGAGGTAGTATGCAGGTAGGCAATGCCCATCTATTACCTTAAATAACCTGAGCCATTCTGTGGCCTTTGAGCCAATTGGAAGAGTTTGGCCAGAGTCCTTGCTTATAAATCCTCCCCCTCTCCAGCACAGTGTGGCCATAGCCAAACTGCCTACTGGCAAGAGTTCCAAGCTGATTGATGATAATTCCTCCAACTATGCCAGGTAATTGTCTGGCAAAGGCTGAAACTATTGTAGAGAAGGGAATCAATACCAGAGATACAGTTCCAGATCCCAGGAACATAACCTGGCACTATTAATTATTATCCCCAGGGATAATCTCCTGGGGATTCTTAATGAAATTCCCTGAGCAGAGTGAATCAGGTCAAGACTTTTTGGATCTGCCTAGAGAGGGGAAAAAACAAGAAGTCGGCAGAGGATATCTTTTGCTTGTCTGGAGCTTTTTATTAATTCTTTCCTTTGGTGGTGAAGACCAACAAACCAGCTTTCCCTAGACTGCTTCCTTTATCCAGGCTTGTCTGCTATGTCTTTCCCTCCCATCTCTCTTAGTCTGCGCTCATTCACGTCTGACTTTTCACTTGTCCCTTATGTAGCTGACCACAGCTTTTCCTTCTACAATGCCTTTCTTTCCCTAGCTCATATTTTGCAGTCTTCTTACTTGGATGAGGATCTTCATCCCCGTTGGATATGTTTGTGCCTTTGGCCTTTTCCATATCTCTAGACTTGTTTCTATAAATATAGCACAGCTACTCTGCAGAGGACCCACAGCTCCATATAAAGTTTTTTGTCCATACTGAAATCCTGGTGCCTTTCACATCTTGTGTATTGCTCAATTCAAGTGTGGTATGGCTAAAACAAAATGCTTACTCTTCACACAATAACCTCTGTTTCTCAACTACTACTAATGACACTTTCAAACAAAGATTTCTCCAGATTCTGGCATACAAGTGCTAATATTTTTTCCCCACAAATAATACATCTAACAACTCATCTTCTTCATCCAAAGAACTAAAACTCTCACCTATACTCCATAAACATTATGTCTCAATTTACTGATTAAAATTTTTCTTTTTGAAATCCTGATAAATGTGATCTAGGTTCTCTCACCCATTCAGGGAACTTCAGCAAATATAATTTCCTAACTCTGCTGCTTCATCTCTATGACATTTTGAATTAATTCCCCAGGACCTTGTTTCCTTTTCACATCAAGCAAATAGCTGTCTTTACATCTAGACCAGAATCATGTCTATGGCTTCTGAACTGGGCAGTGAAAAGGTAGTTCCTCTCTGAGAAGCCTTCATTTCACATCCAGTTATCCACCTGGATTGTCAAACAAACTCCTTTGCATTTTCTTTGTCCTTTGGAGGAATTCTTGGTCAGCATCTGTCCCACTGTTCTCTTTCTAAACACTTCTTAACTGTTCTTAACACTGGTCTTTATTGATTCAGCAGCAGTGAAGTCTTAGCAATGAGAACTTATCATTTATTACGCGGACCAGTGGAATTTAATTCTCTTTATCTTCCAGTCCTTCACTTTACCCCTTCTGGTCCTTATTGTAAGCAATGTAGACATTTGTTTATTGTCTCACTAGAGTGAGCTCCCAAGTACTCTACTCCATAATCAAGTTTGGTGAGCACATAGCTAATTCAGCATAATAATCAGCATTAGGTTTGTACCTGGATTAAAAAGTTTTGCTCTTCCTCATGAAGACTGAACTCTGTATTCCATGAAATATTGTAATATTGTGATACAGCAGAAGCCATAATAAGCACTAACATCACAAATATTGTCTTACTAGCTGTAATTGATGGCTTAGGGCTTGACAGTAAAAACTGTTGAGCATCCAGGACTTTCATAAATAATAAAAATGGGTATCCATAACGTATAAAAACTGGGCCCTTTGCATCTTGATAATGAGACTTCACAAGTCTTCCCAAGTAAAGTGCAATTGAAAATGGCTAGTCGTAGTCAATTTAATAAAAATCAATCTGCCCCTTGGAGTAATTATTTGCAAGTTACAGCAAAAATAGCGACATGTGCTTTGCATGAGAACATGCACTTAATTTGTAAGTACCTTGCTTAATGTTTTATGTCACAGCAACCAGCTCTGACTTGGATGCTAAAATGAAGCTCAGATGCGGATGGCAACTCAGTAAATATAAGCAAGCTCAGGAAGAGATTTACTGTTGATATTCGGTTTAATTAAGGTTCTTCCCTCTGCCAGTCACTCCTGGGAGGTGACAAGCGGTTTTTCTTGCCCGACTTCCCAAGCACTGCTTCCCTGGAACGCGGAGCACACGCCAGCCAACACCGAGGACGAGGTTGTTTCCACTACTCGGCCGGAACAGGCCGAGGGATTTTCCTCGGCGCGCGTGCGCGCCAGCGGCCACGCTTTGGAGGGGTCTGGAACACCGCATGGGCAGTGCGGTAGGGGCGGCTCTGTCCCGCCCCGAGCCACCGCCGGGCTCCCGGGGGAGCAGCACCTGAGCCGCCGGGCTGGGAAAACCAGGCGGGCAAGGACGACACGTCCCGCGGAGCCGCACGGAAAAGCTCCCGGGAGGCCCCGCAGGGAAAGGCAGCGCTTCCCGCCGCTGCTTCCCGGCGCCTCCTCCCGCCCCCAGCATCCCGCGCTCCCGGCGCGCGCCCGCCCGCCTGCCGCCGGAGCCGCTCCGGATTGGCTGCCGGGCCGCCCAACCCGGGCTCGCCTGGGACGGCCCATCAGCCGCGCGGGGGGGGAATCAGCGGCGCGCCGATGCCCGAGCGAGCTCACTCCGAGGCCGGAGCCGGCGGCCCCCCCCGCGGGGAATGGTTGGCCCCCATCACGTGGGGGCGGCGGCGCGGCGCGGCGCCGGCGCGCGGCTCACGTGCTGCGGGCGGTCATGGCCGCGCTGCTGAGCTCCGCCGGGCGCCTGCGGGCGCTGCGACCGCGCCTCACGCCGCTGCTCCCGCCGCTCCTCCCGCCGCTCCCGCCGCTCCTCCCGCCGCTCCCGCCGCGCCGCTGCCCGCCCGCCGCACGCCCGCCGGGCCCCGACAGGTGAGACCTTGCGCCGCCCGGCGGGGCCGCCGGAGGTGGCACCCTGCACGCCAAGGGCACTGCCGGCCGTGCCGCCGGGCCCTGCGGCGCCGCCCGCCGGGGCTGCTCCGGGGGCTCCGCGGCACTGCCCGGCCCGGAGGCCTCGCCGCGTGAGCGGGACCTCGGGCTGAGCGCGGGGCAAAGGCCGCGCCGTGGCCCCGCTTCCCGCCGGCTGGGCCGCCGGGCCGGACCGCGCCTCCCGCCGCCGCGTCCTGCGGGGCTCGGACCAGAGCAGAGCCCCGAGCGCCCGGGAATGCGGCTGTGGTGGGACACACAGGGCGGAGGGGGAGTGGAGGAGGAGGGGGAGACCAGAGGATGGAGTGGAGTCGCTATCCCTGAAGGTGTTCAGGAAACGACTGGACCTGGCACTTTGTGCTCTGGTCTAGTTGACATGGTTGTGGTCAGTCACAGGTTGGACTCGATGATCCCGGAGATTTTTTTCCAATATAAATGACTGTCTTTGACTGTGGGTAACTGCAGAGTTGGAATCTGGGCTTCCTCCCCGTGCTCTCTGACTCCACTTCGTTATCAGGAGGAACATTCTAATTCCCTTGCCGTGGTTCCTTCTCCCGTCGCGAAGGTAGAATGGGAAAACTCAGCCCACCCCATCTGTGTGCATCCAGGCTGTGGTTTTGACCACAGTAATATGTGGTTGGTGCCCTACAGGAAGCCTGGAGACACAAACCTTCATTAACACAAGTACAGACACCCAGTGCTTTGTGAGCTGCTAAAATAACTTAGTGCTTTCTCCAAAGGGACAAAGTTGCCCTGTCCTGACTTCCTTGTGCCGTGTTGTAGCTCTGGGGCTCCCTCTGAGTCATTGTGACTTAACTGTTCTGGTTTTCTACCAAGACTTTTCTGCCATTCTAAGTAGATAAATATGTTCAGCAGAGAACTTTGTGAGTTTTAGAGCTGGTTCAGTAGGAGGGATGGGAAGAGACAAGAGTGAGCTTTGGGAACTCCTAGGGGAAGTCTCACCACCAAAATAAAGACATTGTTGCTCCCTGCACTAGCTTTGCTACTTATCAGAATTACTCTGGGGCTGTTTTTATTTGGTAGCATGACTAAAATCTTACCTAAAAAACAATAGCCAGTTTTCTGCTGGCTTTAATCACTGAAATGTATCACATGCTATCAAATGCTGTAGTTGGTGTGAAGGATGGAGTAGACTGGTTCAGGAAAGACCAGGGAACTGGAAGGATGTCTTCTCAACAGTTGGCAACAGCAGCACACATTTAGTTGTCTGCAAATCATGAATAAACTTTTCTACTTTCTAGTAATTAAATTATGTTTGCCTCAATGTGAAGCTTAATTCCCTAAATAAAAATTTGTTGCAAGAAGTGCTCTTCACTGAAATTCATGTATGACTTGATGAAGGACTAAGTGCTTTTTTTCCGTAGCTTTTTCCATTTTTTCCATTTCTGGAAACAACTTCAGAAGTGCTTTCTGCAATGATATTTTGGCTCTAACAGTGATGCTCTAGACTGCAAAGTATAACAGAAAGGTAACACTTATGAACTGAAGTTGTGTGTATTAAGCATATAATCTCATTTTGTTTTTTTTACCTTAAGTAACTATTCATTGTTGTTTCTTTTTCTACGTAAGCCTTAACTTCTGGAAGTGGACTTCCTTTGAAGGATTAGAATGACACATGGACTACACTTAGGCTTGCTGTACTTGCTGTTTAGGTCTCAAGATTTTGAGAGTGAAATGCAGTCCGCTGCAGTAAATTCCAGAGACTTCATAAAGTTCTAACCGGAATAGTAAGGGTACACATACATGTTTTAAGATTAAATAAATAAAAAGGAATGATTAGCATTTTGCAAGAGAACTGTATATATGTGTTTACATATGCTTGGTGTAGTTGCTTTAGCATTAAACATAATGAAGTCAGTTCAGAGGTGTCTGTGACTGATTACAGTAAAGGTTGCAGAAAAAATGCAGATCTGTTGACTGGGCTAGAGATGTGAAGGAGCAACCATCACATTCAAACTGAGGTTTTATCAAAGTAACGTTATTGCTCTGGTTTTTAATCTAAACTTCTGCAAATGATTTAGGATAGTAGGTGGATAAGCAGTTGCATTCAGTGCTTAAGAAGCATTTGATAGCAAATCAGATCTCAGGCAGATTTTCATGTGACCACCTCTAGTATGGAATGTGAAATATACTGAGCTATATGTTGTAACTCTCATGCCATGCAATTCTATTGAGATAAACTGTGACAGATCAATGCAGCAAACTTCAGTACTGTACTGATTTAGGTGGTACAAATTATTTACAGGAACTTTGTTCACAGAAGCTTCACTTAAGTGAAGAGATGCCTAAATTTGCTGTGGAATCTGACTGTCAAGAACGCTGTAACAAACCTGCTCCAGTGGCAAGTGTTTAGAGGAGATTTTGCATTAACATCAGAATGTTTGGGGGGGACTTAATCTGCATAATGTAGGTGATTACGTTATGGTTTGATGTCACAGCTTGCTGCTCTGGGAAAGATAGGGCTCGGAGAAGGGGTATTGGCTCCATTCTTCCCACACTGACTACCTGTTGCTGGCCAGCTTGTCTGGCTCTAAATCAGGGAAGGAGAACAGTTAGGCTCCTAAACCATAGATCATGAAAGTACAGCTTTCATGATAGGAGGAAAATCAAGGAGAATCAATACAATAACAAAAAGAAATCAAGCCACCAAACCTGCTCCAGCTTGGGCTCCTCTCTGTGGGAGAAGAGACCTCCTCTGGCAGGTCCTGCCAGAACGCTGCTCCTGCATGAGCTTTTGTCTGTATTATCTGTTTTCAGCACAAGTCCAAAACCCAGCCCCATAATTGGTACTTTGAAAAAAAATTAACTCCAACCCAGCCAAAACCAGCACAGAAGGCACTGTGTGCTGTGCTTTTCAAGTTATCCTTGAAAAGACACTTGCCTTTTGATGTGTTGTGGTGTGTTTGAAGCATGTTGGTGAGATGGAAGAGAAAATATCCTTTTAAAAAAGGTCTTGTTTCAGATCAGGGAGTGGGGGGTATTCAATTTGAGCTTAAAGTAACCATTAGTTAAAAACCCAAATGATTCATGGTCGAATGCATGGTATATTTAATTTTTTTTTTTTTAGTTAGCTGCAGACTAGTTGCTTTTGACTATTTACTATCATACTCACCAATCCATCACCACTGAACAAAAATGTAGAACCAAATGCTTAATTACATTAGCAAAGTGATAGCATTAATGGTCTTTAAATGCAGAAGAGACCTACAGTAGATTTGCTTTTGGTAATACTCTGTTGTAATAAAGTTTCACAGGTTTATTGTAGTTGGTGTGTGTGTTTTAGTGATGGATATAAAATGCCTAGATAATTCCCAAGAAGTCACAGGAATGTAAAATTTGGAAAAGACCTCCAAGATCAAGTCCAGCTGTTAACCTAATACTGCCATCTTCACCACGAAACCATGTCCCCAAGTGCCACATGTTTTTTGAACACTTCCAGGGATGGTGACCACCACTTCCCCAGGCAACCTGTACCAATGCCTGACCACCCTTTCAGTGAAGAATTTTTCCTGGTATCATAAGTGCAGTACACAGCAAAGTTTTTCTGGTTTACTTGTGGTGAGCCACTTAGGCAAAATTTTAGATATTCTCCAAGAAACTTGAGATTTCTCAGTCTACATAAAAGAACATTAATTTTTCTCTCTTATAAGATTCCACTCTATCTCACTGATACAGGTATACAGCAGCCTGAATATTGTGGCCTTTTTTTATAGGTCATCATAGCTAAGTCAGGGGAAATACTGTGTAACAGTCTTATTCAATATGCTGGGATCTCAGGTGGTATTTTTAGCCTTATGTTCAGGAAATTTAACTAATGTGGGTCTGTGGTGCTTTTATGTACACTAATGAATTTTAACTCTTTTGAAGTTTACTATTATTCTACTTTGAGCATGGCTTTATTTTGAGAACTATTTCATACACCTTTTACCTTGCTTTTAGTTTAGAAAGAACAAAATATTCAGTACTTTTCTTAGAAAAAGTGTAGCAACTACCTTATTGTGGCTCTGATAAAGGGAGGCAAATATCCATATGGTGACTTTGTAATTCTTTTTTAAATATTTGGAATTGATCAAGTTTTACAGAAAGTAAATTTTCTGCTGCAAGGGATAACACTGGCATTACCTGCTTTTAGAGTTTTGGGAAAGATGAGATGTTTATACTTGGGCTACTGTGGAAGATATGTTCCTTTAGGAAATCGAAGGCACTGCCTTTAGTCTGCTCTAAAAATGTGGAAAATATGTTAAGTATGTGAGTACAGCATTGGGATTCTCACTAAACCCTTGGAAACAGAAAAATTCTATGAGCTGACTTGGTATAAATTTCTCCATGCACACTTCATCTGTGCATGAGTTTTTCTGTGAGTTTATCTTCAGCTGTTTTCCCAAGTTATAAGCTAAATTGGAGGTGAAGAGTTGCCACTTTTGTTGGGATTACAGATGCATGATTTGTTAACCTTTCCTGTGTAGGTGAGGTCTGCAGTTGTAGAGGCAAAGCTGAAGATGGTGTAAAGACTCCAGTATCAGAAGGCTACTTCTAATCCTGTGATTGTGGCAATAGGAGAGAGATCACTCTATAGAGCTTAGTATATCCTTCTGAGCTTCTCTTAGTTTTGAAGGATAGTAAAGAGAAATTACACATTTTGGGAAAAATCATGTTGCTCATTGAAACTTCAGATCCGAAGTTTATTGTGCAGCTTCACGTGCTTGCAAATATCATGTTTCACATAGAGAAAATCTTAAAATGCCATTTAAAAGTAACTGATAAAACTAAATGCTAGCACTTGTTGCAGCCTTTGCAGAAGTATGAACAAAGTTCATTAAAATAGTTGAGAAAGCATGGTTGCATCATAAGACTGTATAATCTAACATCTAGTACTGAGGCAGGATAGAAATGTCAAGGTGATGTATGATACATTTTTTTTCCCCTCTTAATCTTACTTCAATACTCCTACTTAGAAAGTTTGACTGAGTCTGAGGCTCTCCTTCTTGGAGTTTGCCACTATTACTTTGTCATCTACAAATTTGATAGGTTTGTTAACTTTTTTCTCATCCAAATTGTTACTGAAGCCATTGAATGGACATAGATTGTACCAGTCTTTTCCTAGCTGAGTCAGGAGGTAGCTTCATTTAGACTCCCACACAATATTCCTAATTTTGCAACAAACGACATTTTAATTTTGTATATATATTTAAATTTTTTGTTCAGACAACTATTGTGCCCATATTTTGTAACTAGAAGTACATTGTATCTCCTTGGTTTGCTTATAAGGTTGTCAGGTGAGGTGGTGCCAAAAGCGTGTACATCAGTCTGTATTTTTTACTATGCTTCTGCTTTTCCCACAGCTTCCAGAAATTTTTCAAGGTGACTCCAAAGGACTGGAGTTTGAGTAAGGTCCATTAAGGTGTCTTTATTATAATGTATCTTAAATGTTTTCAGAAATTACTTAAATCATTCTTCCCTATTCTCACCTACACCCCATCTCCTTGTTCAATTAGTAATGATAAGATAGTTAAAATTTACATAAAATGGTTGCAATTAACATTTCTTGAAAGCTAAACAATGTATGATCTGGATTTTTTTTTCCCTCTGAAGAAGTATGTGTAATTTCTAAAATTATCTTTCTTACATTTAGAAGCCTTTCTTGCTGCACTTTTAGGTGACTTTCTGACTGAAAAGGTTAACATGACCTTGATTTTTGTCCTTGCTTTTTTTCTATTCCACTTAATCATGTGGTGTTTTTTTAACTTCTAACAGTTAGAGATTCCTGATTCATGGATAACTGTGTTGCTTTGTTAACTTCTTTTTCTGTTTCATGGGGAGGTTGTGCCATTGGTATACATTTTCAGTATGTTGTCTACTGTGTTCTTCTATCCTTCACTTGACTGCCTGAAATCAAACTGATACTGTGTCCTTTAATATGTTAAGTTTGCATCTTTTTTGGAAGCTGACTTTTTGATCTGCTCAATCTTTCATTTTGTACAATAGTGAGCTCTTAAGGTTTTTTTTTCATCTTAAGTTTTGTGTTCTTAGTTGATTTGTAGTGCTAAATACCAGATTGAATACAGTAGATCCCTGCAGCTTCATCCAGCTTTTGAAGCCACAGTTATTTTTAACATAGTCTTACTATGGGATTGGCTTAAGATCACACAGTGCCTTAAATAGTGCTAAAAGTGTAATTTATTCAGATGCTAAAGGCCTACATATGATGAGGTATACCAGAGCATTACACCAAACTATCAATATTTCAGACTGATAATTATAATTTAGGTGAGTGCTAGTGAAAGTTTGAGTTCTCCAGGTTGTTCTGTACTCTCATACTGTTTTCATCTGCCTTAGACTGAAACTTGGACTCCCATGTAGCCATTCCTTAAAATGTTTTCAATCAGTATAAATTAACAGAAGCACCAGTAGCGTATTTGATAATACTGGGGTGTATGTTTGTGTGTAAATAGAAATGCCCAATTCTGCTTATCTTTCAGAAGGTTAAGTGTATAAAAATAACACTTCATATAAATGTGTAATATTTTACAGTGTGCAACTGTAGCCATTGATATACTGTAATATTCTAAACTTATGTTATAAATAGCATCATGCTAAATGTTAAGCAGGAGAGTTTAGTAACAAATGAAACTTTAGAGTCCTCTCATGCTGTTGACCAGCATGAGCATGCACATATTGTATTTATCGTTATACTTAAGCTGATGGAGCTATTCTTTAAGATATTTGTGACTTTTGACTCGTGGAGAATCTTAAAAAGCACAGGACTTAAAAACCATACATACCAATTTGTTAATGGTTAGCAGTGTGCTACATAAGATATAGTTCAATTATTTGAAAAATACTATAAAACAATAGCAGGTTTTTATAGGAAAAAGTTTCAATAATATAAAACGTTTCAATTTTAATCTGAAGCTCAAGAGTTTTGTCCACTTGTGCTTAGATTGTTAATGGAAATCAAAGTATAAATTTCTGTATTACAAATACAGTAAGCCCTCTGTTGATATTGGCTTCCTAAGCATTTTTTCCAAGCTTTCTGGAGTATTCTGAAAAGTTTTCAAGTAGCTTTTTAATGGGTATATAAAAGTAGATGATACCATTTTTTTTTGTCTATATCTTTAAGAAAAAATGAAGAACTTACAGTTTCATTGTTATAGTGATCCACTGGCTAGCTCAAAGTTGAGTATCACTGTTTATGTGTTATTAAAGAATTATTTAAGTTATAGACATCTCATTTGGTTGTTAAACTCAAGGGGAGTTAAAATTTAGTATCTTACTGTTATTTTTACCTTGTGCTACTGAATTTTATTCTAGTTAGTGTAATGATTTCTGTTTTATGGAAAGTGCTCTGTGTCTTGTTACATGATGCAGTAGAAGGAGAAGAGGAGAAGGAAGGAAAGAAAATAACACCCTTGGGAATATTATTAGGGAGAGATGACATTACTAATAACAACAAAAAAAAAGTTTGATGGTGTTAATCTGTCAAGCTGCTTACCACCAGAAGTGGTGTTTCAGTTTTGGTCCCCCCCCCCCCCTTTTCTTTTTTTATTCTTTCGATTTTCTCTGATTTTAAGCATGTTTTTCTTCTCAATTTCTTTTTTTTGGGGGGTAATTCAGGTGGGTTTTGGGCATCATGAGCTATTCCCACTCTAACCTGATGGAATAGTAATTTAATTTTTTGTAAAAGTGGATGAATTGCTATTGTACCAAGTTAGTGAGTTAAATAAACTTACAGAGGGATCTGTCTAAAATGAGAGCTAGCCCAAAGGAATTCATGGGAACTTACATTGAGAAGGAGCTAAAACAGACTGAAGGAGGGGATCTGTCCTTTATTGGCAGCCTTTTTTCCCTTCTTCCATTCTTTCTTCTTTATCCTTTCCCTGGTGAAATACCATGCAGCTAATTTGCTGGTCTCTGGAATATTCTTCAGGAGGAAACTTGAGGAGATTGGGCAATGTAAAAAATGGTGTGCTTGAAAAAGAATGCCAAATAGTAGTGATGTTCCTCAATATTAAAGGATTTTTTGAAATACCTTCAGAAATCAAATATCATCTAATAAACTGTTTTCATGGCTCCATTAGGAAAGAGATTCTGCTTCAGGCTACTTACGGAACTTGGGGCCTGCTCAGTTACCTCAGTTTCAGGATTTCAAACAGCAAAACAAAAAATTGTATTTGGGCTACTTCTTGCTCCTAAGAGGCAACCACGTGGTAAACCACCAGTCTGTTTCTTCTACCCCAGTGATGATTTTTCTGCCATTTAGCAGTTTTCTGCCAATGCTTCTGAAACACTGACTTGCCACCAGCAAGCTTTTTCCCCTCCACTGGACCTTCTCTGGCCCTAAATGAGCACTGGTTGATGCGAAACAACCGGCAGATCCCACCTGTGAAAAAGCTTTAAGTGTGGGAGATTGTTTTGTAGGGAATGCCAGCACTCCTGGCTTTCAGGCTGCCATTTCTGCAAAATGTGCACCTGTTACTCCATAGGACTCCTGGAGCATCTGCAACAGCAGGGAGTACAACTACTTTTTTTTTAAATTAGTCTAGAGAGCTTACAGAAATGTAGCTGAAAAACTATCTAGAGAGCCAGACATGAGGGAGGGCAATTTCAGAAGCTGTTGAATCTTCTTCTTGCCACTCAGCAAGTATTACTTTCTTTGTATAGGATTCTGGAGGAAGATAGTCTGATTTATTTTATGCAGTTGTAAGGACAATTGAGAACAGACTTCCAGAAATGCTTGTGAGAAATGATAATTTCACCTGCACAAGCTGTTCACAATCTTGCTGTGGCACAAATACAATTTTTGTATTCTTATGTACATCAACTTATTCTCAAAAAAAAGGCAAGCTTGCTTTGCTTTGCTAGAAATAATAATGCTCTCTCAACTATGCTTCTTGTTGTCATAATTTATTTTGAGAAAATAAATATTTAAACAAATCCAGTGTTGATGTTTGGTTTACAGGGCAGAATGAAGGGATGCTTCATGCTGGTTATTGTAAATTCTGCAGAATGGAGAATGATCCTCTTATTCTTTAAGCTATTATTGTCTAAAATACTGACCTCTGCACAGGTTTTTGTGTATTTGAATTGAAAAGAAAGATACTATTTGCTGCCTTGATTTGCTGTATCCTGGAAGATCTGCCTGTGACTGTTCTTGAAGTGATTTTCAAAAGTGTGTGAGAGCATTTGTGAGAAGCTGTAATGGGACAATAAGATTTTTATAGCACTTGGATGACTTAAAAATTTTAATTTTTGTAGTAGTAGTATTTGAACCATTCAATTCATGAGGTGAATCTAACTGAAAATCTCAGAGAAACAGTTGTCACTGTGAGAAAATGTACATGACTATATCTTAAGTAGAAAGCCACTGAAAGGAATCACCTGTATTTCTTTGTTTATATCAATATGGAATGTTTTTGAGACACTGTTCAGCAGCAAGAAGTGCGTTACCTTCTTGACATTGTGTGACTGGCGTAGTTGCAAAATGACTCACAGAAGTGTAATCTCTGTTTTTGTGTTTGTTTTTATTTAAGCAGAAATGTTGTGAACCAAATAAGGTTCCTTACACTTGCACATCAAGAGGAAGGAAGTGTTAAAGAAGAACCAGTTTCAGAAATTCGAACCAGACCGACCTATCAGTTTGACTGGGCATTAAATAAAGTGGATAACTCTGTCAGAAAAACTGGCCGCATTCCTAAATCTCTTCTACTAAAAATCTTTCAGGAAATAAGCCAAGAAGGTAAGTTTAAAGCTGCTGTATAACTCAGCAAACCAAGGAAAGGAACTGAAAGAGTTCTAATTTATTTTTTGTCTTCAAGTGTTGTTTAATCTGCTGCATACATTGGTGGACAGTCTTTAAATGCTTTAGAGATGTATTTGGCTTTGAATGCATATTTGCTTTTCCAGGTTTGATTTTTTTTTTTTGTAAAACTGCAGTGTACTTTTAATAAATGTTATCATATTGCCTTGCTTATTGTGGATTTTTTATTTGGTAATGTTGCATCTTCCTCATATAACTGTATTGTGCTCTCTGAACAGGGATCGTATCTGTCTGGTTTACACAGTATATTTTTAAAGTGTCTGTAGTAAGCTGTCCTTAAAACATGATTTGTTTTAAAATGGAACTACAGGAGGGAAATGTGTAGGTGATCCCCAGGTTTCCACATTACCAGGTAACTGTGGAATATTCATAACAAGAAAGCATTTTTCTTAATAAAACAAAAACAGATAGCTGAGACATTGTTCATTCTGACAGATTCCATGCCCCTTTGGCTAAAGTAGCCAGACTACAGTACTATTTTGCAAACCAGCTGCCACAATTGATGGTACCAGTTAGGGGGAGTCAATGGAGATACTTGCTGAAGATACTCACTAAGTACTACTGTCAATATTTATCAATGACAGCATGTGGTTTTTTTAAGTTTAAACTTTGCTGTGTATTGCTTTGGACTGTAATGGCTTGTGTAGCTGGGATTGTGCTTTTAAAAGGTTTGCATTTCACTGTTTAAAAGCAGTGAATTAAATTCACATTCTTTCTGTTGAAGTTGTTAGTTTTTTTCTTTTTGCTGGTATATCCTTTCTGATCCTGACTGCTTTGGTTTTTCTAGATAGAAACTTTTAATTTTTGCTTGTGGGTTTGCAAGAATTTTGTGTCTTTAAACCTCCCTGCAAATAGTTCTTCATGAGCCTTGACTAGTTACACAGTTTCTAGGAAGTCATAATAACAAAATTATCAATTGCTCATAGTGGTTTCCTTTGGCTTTGTAACTGTATTTAAAAATAGAAGCATAGAACCTCACAAGAGATTTAACTAGGACGCTGTTAGAATAAATGGCAAATATTTCCATATGAAAAATTTAGTCCTTTTTTATTAACAATAAGGAAACTAATTTAGCAGAAGTGTGGGAGGTTAGTGTTGATTTCTGCCTGTGTTTGTATTGTTCTTCTGTTTCTAATTACAACTCAAAAAATGCCTAAAGAAGGTGCTTGCAGTGAGTCTCTTGTCCTGCATCTTTCCATACTCATACTGCCAAACATTTTCTGTTTTCTTTTGTCTTGCAAGGTACTCAGTCACTAGTTGTAACATGGGCATTATGAAACTGGAGATGTGTTGGCATTTTCCTTGCAGGAAGTAATTGTATGCAGGGATTTAAAAGTTAGTAAATTATGACTTGATGATCATACTATACAGTGTGCTGCTTTCTAAAGAAACTCTGATTTTTATTAGAAATTGCTGGGTTTACATATAAAGATGTGATTAGAAAAAAAAGTTGTGTCTCCAGCTTATTGAGTAAACTGTGATAGATTCTGAGGTTCTGCCTTAATTTGCCTCAGGAGTAGTAGTGAAGTCCAAGAAAGAGATGAAATTATAGTTACTTTTTCAACATTCTGTGACTAGTGCAGAAGTCAGAAGAGGTAAATAATCTTGCATTTTCCTTCACTATTCTCTAGATGTAAATGATCTCATTTATTTTACATTGAGCATGGGCAGAAATGGAAATGGAGGTTTATATTTACTCCAGCTACCAGATTTGGAATAGTATTGAATTAGTATGAAGTATTTTGACAATTTAGAAATTTATGAGAAAGTTACACCTCTGTTAGGATGAAATGTTCTAAGGATCTTGAGTTGGGAAATTGAAAGAACTAGATAATCTGAGTTTAGGGCTTTGTATTGTACTTTTTAAAATTTCTGCTCAGCTGAGCTCATTATTATACTAAATGACATGTTTTATCACAAATCTTTCTCTTGATAGTGCACAGTAGTGTCATTGTTTCATCATTTGGGTATCCTGTTCAGTAAAAATCTTAAGCCTTGAGAAAATTGCATTCTGTAGAAAATGCTTAAATATTTCAGTGAGTCTTCTTTCTAATATTGAATGTATAGTTATTTATGAAGAAATTCGTGGTTTTGTTCCCCTTTCAGGATCTCCAGGAAGTAACCAGACCTTGCTTTTGTTACGAAGTTGTGGTGCTCTCTTACCAGAGGTGTTGTCACCTGAAAGAACAGAACTAGCCCATATGATATGGGACAAGATGAAAGAACTGGGTATGTCGGGTTTGTTAGTCCTGCTTGCAAGAGCAGCAAGGACTTTCTCTGTAATAAAAGACAATGTATTTTAATAGTGTTTAAATGTTGGGTTTTAACAAGTTAGGTTATATTTATTACAGAATAAACAGTAGATTTTATTATTCAGCTGAGTTTCTAATTCTGGGGGTTATACTGACATCTAGGGGTGTTTAATAAAAAATGTAAAGATTTTTTTTTGTTTGCAAGATGCTTAAATTGGACTTTTGCTTGATTTCCATTATTGTAATTTACTTTTCTGTTAGATGTTACCTTGATGATGAGCTGAGTATTCTTAGTGTTATCAGGTGTTTTATCAGATGGTGTTTTTATTTTAAGTGAGTCATTTACGTATAGATAACGCATAGATGAACTGCTTTTTGATAGTAAAGCTGAATTTGTGAAATTAATACAGATTAAGAGACTATGGGATAGCATGCACATGAGCATGGGCAGTGCTTTCATTATGTTTTGTCCTTTTATAAACATGTGTGTTGTTAATTAGATGTCTGATAGTTGAAAGGTGAATAAAAGGAAGCAGTCTGATAAGTTCATTCAGAGTAAAATTGGCATGAAATTAATTACCTGAGAAAGCTCTAAAATCATGTTGAATTTAGAGAACCTACATTCACTGACTGTGGTTGAAACATTTCCTTAGGTGCTGTGTATGATACAAGCCATTACAATGCCTTACTTAAGGTCTACCTTCAGAATGAGCACAAATTTTCTCCGACAGAATTCTTGGCCAGAATGGAGGAAGCAAATGTGCAGCCCAATCGAGTAGGTACCCTTTTATCATATCTTCATTCTTAATAGTAGTATCCAGTTATTGGTTTGAAATCATTAACTTAATCATTAACTTCACCTTTTTATTTCTTGTAGGTTACATACCAAAGGTTGATTGCTGCTTATTGCAATGAGGGTGACATTGAAGGAGCGAGGTATTCTTTTACATTTATGTTTAAAGGGATTTCCACAAAATCTGTTTCTCATATTCCCTGCCAATAACGTTAAAACTCATTTCTGTGTAATTAATAGAAATCGAGCTCTGTGAAGACGGGGTTTAAGTGTATTTTAACCAAGCAATGTAGAGCAATTTCCTGGAGACTGCTGAAATTACACAAAGCAAAATAAAAATGAGTGGTAGATCAGTGTGTTCAAGTTGTATTCACCTTGCTGAGAAATTACCTTGTTTTGCCATTTCTAGAGCCCCCATGAAAAAGTATGAGGCTATGAAGGCTTACTCCCTTTGTAAGAAAATGGCTACTGGGAAAGGCATTTGAGAACAAAGTGAGCTAAGGAGCAAATAGGAGTAATTCTGTCTGTTGTTGTTACACAGGGGTTGCTGGACATCTGTCTAACATTTTAATTTTAGCAAGGTTAAGTTGCAACAGTGTAATTCCAGGGCATGAGAAATGAGTAGAAGGAAGATAAAAATGCAGGCAAGATAAAAAAAGATATCCTTCTGTCTGCATGTTTAACAGTGGCAAATACAAATACATGTAAAGAAAATAAAAATTACCAAATTATAAGCGCATTGTGCAGCGTCCCAAAATTTAATTGGTTAGTAACATCAGGATTTGGGGTTTTTTAATGATACAGTACTTGTCCAGCAGAGCAGCAATAGCTCAGTAGTTAATCTTTTCAAAAGGAAAAATACCCATTGATTGTCTTATATTTTGCAGTAAGATTCTTGGATTTATGAAGAACAAAGATCTTCCAATCACAGAGGCAGTCTTCAGTAGCCTTGTGAAAGGTCATGCAAGAGCAGGGTAATGTTTAATACCTTTTTTTCTTTCGATTACTTTAGCTTTACTAAAATATGGAGTGATACTGTACAGAAAAATTACATGCTGCAGAATAGAGCGATGGTTTTGAATAATAATACAGCAGACTGTCTATACATTTTTGAAGCAAAAGAGCTATTTAACAAAGTAGGTTTTTTCTCTTGTGTCTGAAAATCTTGACTTTCAAGATAAATTACTGTAGTTTTGTAGTGTTTCAAAAAAATTTGCTGCACTTAGTTCTGAACTTTATAATCTGTTAAAGTTAAAAGAGTATTTTAAGTAATACAATAATTAAAAGACTTGCACTTTCACCTTTTGGGATTTGCTTAGTTAAAATAAGTTTCTCTAAGCTTGTTGCAGTCTTTGTTTCCAGTTCTAATTAATTTAATGAGTAAATGTGGAAGTTGCAATAAATATTTTGATTAAATATACTGAGGGTCTTTCTTTGAATTCTTCTAGAGATATGAAGAGTGCAGAAAACATCCTTTCAGTGATGAGGATGGCTGGTGTTGAACCAGGTCCAGATACCTATTTGTCACTGCTGAATGTGTATGCTGAGAAGGGTGATGCTGATAGCATCAAAAAGGTATGGCAGGTTCGAGTTTAAATACAACTTGTTTGATCTTTTGTTCAATGTAACTTTGGAATGCTTTCTATTTATGCAGGAGGAATAATAAAGAATTTTATAATTGGTTTCCTCCTAGTCTGCAGTAATTAAGAATTTTATTTTTTTAACTGTATCTGAATAGCTGGTTAACTGAAAGCAAACTAATAATTTCTTTAAAATACTTACATTTTGATAATGGTGCTTCATTCTGAGAAGATAGATTTGTCAGTGAGTGATTTTATAATTTAGGGGTTTTTTTAAAAGATAGTGCATGTGAGATATTTATGTATTCATTTATGAAAATAAAAACTAATCCTCCATTATTTTGTTTCCATTGAGCCATTCTTTGGCTGCCATTGAAGCCACAGGATCTTTCTGGTAAAAAACAATTTTTTTTGAGAGTTCATACCAACAATTTAGGTATTCATAAGATGAGGTTGTTTTGCAGCCCTTTCTGTAGCTGCAAGCTGTTTTTTTTCAAGTATTCTCTCTCAACATTTTTTAAATCAAAGAAATATTGGGGAAAAAAATGAGAAAATTGGTTTGATCTTAATAAGTAGTATGAGGAGTTTGATAAGTAATATCAGACGTAGAGGACCAAATTAAGGAAGAGAATGTGGGAAATAGAATTTTGTTCTGTGAGCTAAAAATTAAATCTTCATCAACCATCATTTTTTCAAAAAAGGTTTGATTAGTTATTCTTCCCTTTACAAAATAATTTCTTTTGAAAGTCATCTCACAATGAGAATACCTGTGCTGTTTTCATATATTATTAGATATAAGAGAGAAACCAGTATACCTCTTTTAGCTATCTCTTTTTCTTTTTACAGTCTAAAGGTGTTTGAGACTCTCACAGTACTTCTTGGATATTCTTTCTTTCTTTCTACCACGTTTCATTTATCTAAACCTGTATTTTTAAAAAAGGAAAACCACATTCTTGTTTGTTTGGTTTTTTGTTTAATTTTATTTTTGTTCTTAAGTGTGTTCTGTTTGGAGTCACTTTGGAGTTGATTGAAGTTAAGTTTACTTTGGTTTACAGACTTTAGAAGAGGTTGAGAAGACTGAAGGGTACTTTATGGATAGGATTTTGATGCAGGTGATTTTTAGCCTTGCCAAAGCTGGATATCCGCAGTACATCGAGGATATTAAAAAACGCATAAAATTTGAAAGGGAATTAATTCCAGGTATGTCCTTGGTTCCTGTAGGGTGGAGGGGGAAAGGTGTTTTTCTTTTTTTTTTTTCTTTTCCAAAAATAGGTAATTCTGCACTTTTCTCTTGAATACTGAGGCAAAAGAATTATTTTCTGTTAGTTTGTGGATTCATTTGTGCTGTTTTAGATTATGTTTTATAAAATTTAAATATAAACCAGCTTTAATGATTTGCACAGAAAAAATAATGTATGGATTTTTTAAAATTTCTAAAATTCATTAGGATTTTATAGGAAAACAGTGGAGTCCTTTCTTTAACCACCACTGTTAAAATTCCAGTTCCAAGAGCTCTTTGTGACTGACATAAAGAAGGGATACTAAATACTGAATATAGTTTTTTATTATCTGCATTTGAAGTCGCTTTTCTATCTGAGTGTGTGTAAACTGATTGATAACTATTAATTATGCTTCATCCATTTTTTCTTTTTTTTTTTTTGACATGTCTAGAAATGTTTTTCTCTTACTTAGTTTCTTTCTGTCATGCTGCAGTGGTGATGCTTTTGTACTTTTTGGTGTAGTCTTCTAATGGGAAAAGTGAATTTAATTGATAAAGATAAAAAATCCTTGGAAAAAGTAGTCTCAAATTTGATTGTTTAATCATGTTTAAAGTATGTTAGTGATACTTGTAAAACATTTGCTTTACTAGCTTTCACTAATTTTAATAGTTTGATGCAAAATTGTTATGTGCACTTTTTAAATTTTGTTGTTCTGTTTTTCAATTGCTAGATGCAATGAACCTGTGTTTGACTCTGATAACTCATGGCTTTGAAGATATAAGCTTCAGTATTTTGAAGTCTTTTAGTCATTTATCACGTGATAATATGGACCAGGGTAGCTTCTTCTTGCAACATTGTGTAAATAGAGATATGGTAAGCACAATAGTATTACTTTTTTCTTAATCTACTAATAACAGTGTATTTAGTTTAGTGCAACTGCAAAGATTGAAAATTATCATTTTGCACAGTTCTTCAAGAGCAAAAGAATAATTTTATTATTTCATATTAACTTGCGTAGTAAATGGATTTTCACAAAGGAATTACATTTGGCATGTGCAGTATTCGTTTTCTAAACATTAGAAGAATCTGATATTCTTAACAACTTGAGAAATTGAAAAATATATGAAACTAATTTTTGAAATTCATTGCAGCCTGTGAAAAAGCTGAAGCAATTCTGTAATGAGTTAAAAGAAGCGAAAATGCACTCGGCACCATTACCATTTATTTTGCGTTGTGCTTTGGAGGCCAACAAATCAGGTACTCTGCTCATTTAGTTATTTTACATATGCTTATTTAGACTGCTTGGTCACTGTTTAATTATTTTGTGAATGTTTTCAGCCTTGGCCATTGATGTGATGAAGATGATGAAAGAGGAAGGCTTACCACTCAGACCTCACTATTCGTGGCCGCTGCTGGTTCGGCATCAGAAAGAGAAGAATCTTAAAGGTGCGTTGTCTGATAAATGCTCCTGTAGCATTATTGCAAACCTAGTGCACAAATCTTTATGACAACACTTGCATGGGATTCATCAGACTCTTGAAATTAAACGAAGACTTTGCTACGTCTGTCCGTGTTACAAACAATTTTTCCTTCAGAAAGACCTATTTTAAAACCTCCTTTCTTACTTGATCTTGATACAGTTCTACAAATTTCAAGTCTACCTTTGCACAGAAAGATGTGAGAGAGTGTTTACATATCTTTTTAACTCTTCACATTCTTTCTGCCTCCCACTGGTTCTTTTTGCTGCTTGTTACCTTTTAGAGTTTACTCTTGAAGAAACTGAAATCCAAGTGAAGAATTTAAAAGTAAGGTTATGTTACAGTAGCTCTCTTGGACTGCAAACCCAGTCCATTTTTCAAGCCAGCTTCTTATTATCTGCCTGTTAAACCAAACGTGTGCTTCGTTACAATCATAAAAACTGCAGGAGAACTTCCATTGCTGAATGTGTGAGCCTGACCTGACAGCATACTGATTGAAGGACAAAAATGCTCAATCTTTGGGATTCTTAAGTAGATTTAAGCATTTAGCATACTTTCCCCTGTTACACATGGGGATGTCTACAGGATATGAATAAGAATTGAACAAATATTAAATTTTAGAGTACAGTATCTAATTCTTTGGTTTGCGTTATTGGTAATTCAGAAAGAATGGTATTGTAAAAAGATGCTTTTAACAGAAGTACTTCCCCCTTGGGGAAACAAAAAACTGTCTTTTTCATCTTATCTCACAGTATAATGTGCTTTAGAATGAGATGCAGAGTTGTTAGTGTGACACTGGGTGACAAACAAAATGCACAAACAAAAAAAAAGTGCTTTTAGCAGACTCTTCATATCGCAATTTTATCTTAAATATACAGTCACATTCCAGTTTGGAAGAAATGCTGAAACAAGTATTCCCTAATTGTTTCTGGCTATAAAAATGTCTCAAGTCTTTTTCAAAAAGCCTTCGTGAAAACAATATTCAGTTTTTATTAACTCCTTAGGCTCTGTTCTTGCTAGACTACTTCCCAGGTTTATCTTCTCCCAGCTTTTCAAATCCTTGAAAGTTCTGTGATATTTTAAAAGTCTGGCAATGTTGTTTTAGTTAGGTCCTTTGTGACTTACTTAAAGTACAGTGTTGCCAAAAATAAGTAAATTGAAATGGGTGTCATACTTCTCTGTGTGGATGCTGCCTACTGAAAAAATGTGCTTTCTGTTACTCCATGGAAAATTTCACCTCACTAACACAATTCTAAAAGACATTGGAAGTATTTTTAGATTTAGACTTAGCTCCCAAAATTGAAGCAATATTTGAGTGTCAAGAGAAACTTAGGTTTTCATATTCCTTTTTAGTCTTTGTCAAGATCAGAAGTTGCCTTGATTCGGACTCCTAGTGTAGGAATCAACTATGCTTTGGCTAGTAGTTCCTGCTGGAAGTCACGTAAGCAAATTGAGAGGAAAACTGATGAATTCTAGCATTTTTAGCCATTTTCTGTAGAGCCTTTCTGTCTGCAAAGGCATTGCATACATATACTTCTGTATGACTGTAAAATAGTACTGTGGATTTGCAAACTCATTTTTGTATCCCGGTACTTAGTGTCCGAGTTTATACTGCCAAGTGGAAGCATTACTGCTTCCTGCATACCTACACAACTCAGTGATTTTTCAATTTTTAAAATACATCAGATAAGAAGATATCTAATCAATTGCTTCTGTAGTGAAGGATCAGTGTAATTCTTCTTGCTGAACAGTGAAACAAGTTGTCGTCTTTCCCACGTGTAAGCCTGCATTCAGTTTTTTAAAGTTAATAATAAAAAAAAGAATAAATGAGATCCAATATCTAAAAATAGAACCAATACATTTGAAGAAAAGTAAATAGAAAAAAAGAAACCATCCACCCTGAAACTGTTTCAGAGAAATAATAGACCAAACAGTAATACTGCAGTGAGAATCTAAAGGTGACAGAAGATAGTAAATTAACAGAATGGTGCTTTCTAGCAGCAGTAATAGAGCTGTGTGAACAGAAGTATGGACACTGTATCACATCTCGTACCACAAATGAGATAATAATTAATTTCTCAACAAAGTAGTAATGCCCAGCCTAGTGTGTTTGATTTTGTGTCTTGCTATAGGTAAGGCTGGAAATGGAAAAGAACTTTGAGGAAAAACTATTAAAAATCTGATAGGATGTAGACAGTGGACTAAGTAATCATTAAAGAACACAGAATATAAGCAAAAACCGATCTAGAACTGCAGAGTACAAGTGTCTGAATTGGTACATATAGTGTGACCCAAACAATTGCATAATGAATAGCAGTGTTTAATTACACATTTCTCTAATGTTTATTACAGAAAAACTTGACACTTGATATCAAGTGAAATTCTACAGTTTCTGTGTTCTGGAATCATATTTGAAAGAAATTTAGCAATGAATCGGTGGTTAAGAGCAATGAGACTAAACAGGGCCATTTTTACATGCACCTTGGAGAACCTAACCACTCTGAAACAGCAAACAGTTCTTTTCAATCATTTTACCAGGCAAATAATTTCAGGTGGGACATTTCCTTTTTTGCACATCCATTATGTAAGTTGATAAATATTTATTTCCTTAGTATTTATTAGGCTTTTAGGAGTGGAAAGTGCTTGCAGGGTTTCAAAGATCAATATGTGGCGAATCTGAAACTGTTACTGGCACTGAGAGTGATCCTGTATCAGGTTATGCACTAAGGAGGGCCTAGTGTAAATAAGCAGAAATATTTGACTTATGCTTGTTATTGAATGTTTTATACCTCTCCTTCATCTTTGAATGGTCATGTTATGTTTAAAGACAGTTTTTAAAGGTCAATTGTGTATTTTACTTTTAGGTTCTACTAAACTATTGTTATATACAAAAAGCACAGTTAGTCAGTTTTTTACTTAGGAAAATAAGACTCTGGGTCCAGAAGGGAATAAGGATAGCGATTGCACAAAGTAACTGCTTGAAATACTGTTTTATAGACAGACTTTTCTGACAAGGAACATTCTGAGTGCATCTGAAATTGCCAGCACAGCAAAAGTGTATGAAATACTATGTTTTCCTGAATGTGACGTCACTTTGTGAACTGGAGTTTTGGGTTTTTTTCTTTCTTTAGAAAAATGCTTAAAGCCAAATTTTATTGCCCTTGCACATGTAGAACTGTACATAACTGCGTTAGAAATTCCTCCTGTTCTTATGGGACTGCTTTAGGGAGAAGGCATGACTTAACTGTGAAAAACTTGAGAAATGAAAGGTGGACTAAAATGCAAGCCTCACTTCTCAGTTTTGGAAATATTGTGAGCATCTCGTAGTCTGTCTGTTCTGTATTTGTTCTCCATTATACTGATTCGAGGATGGAATCTTCTCTTGGGGTGTTCGGGTGCTGTTTTCAGTATTGACAAAAAGAAGAACAGAAGTTTGGCTGTGTTTGGTTCCCTATTTCTGTCTTTCCACTTATTCATTTACTTGATTCTGTATACTCAGCTCCTGTGTTCTTTCATGCATCAGCTCAAGATCTCAAAAAACCTGTTCTTGATCAAGCAGAAGACTTGACTGTGGGTTTTAGTCATGCCCAGTCTTCTGGATCAGTGGTCTCTGAAGTGGGGTGTGCAAGACAATCCATTGGGCTGTGAGCGGGCTGTTAATAAATAAATATTTTATCCTTTTTTTATGTTCTATTTTTGTGTATGTTTTATAATGCCCATAATATAGCAGTACAGTGGTACATGTGTAATTTCTAAATCAATATGCATGTATTTGGTGGTGTTCTCAGACCACCAGTGGTCTAGGTGAACATGACTACACTTCTGTGTCTCTCTTTTTTAGTCTGTTCTTTGGCTTGAAGAGAGAGAAGAGGTTAGTGTATTTTCCAGCATGAGAAGCAAAGAATTTCTAGAAGTCCACACACATAATGCTCAAATCCTTTTTCATGCATGCATTTGACAATTTTATAGTATTTTAATTGAAATGGAAATGCTTCAATGCTTTGTATTGTGGAAGATGTTTATTTGACTATAAAGTAGTTCTGCTCTCAGTGAGGTAGAAAATGTATGCAAGATTGTGTTGGTTTTCATTAATCTTCTGTCTCCCCAAAAATTGTACATCAGCCATCTTACAAAAAAAAAAGGCTGCCACACATACCTTCATTTTAAGTTTGCAAGTAGTTTGGTTATGTGCATTATTGTTATGGTATTCCTCCTTAATCTGCTTCTCGCTGTTGTGCTGGTGTTCCATTCCTCATACATGCCCTTTCCTGCTCAGGAGTTGTGCCCTAGTCTGTCTACTTGGGAATGAGGATGCTTAACAAGCCTATTCTATCGTGGTCTGGATACATGTTTGAACTCAAACCTTCTTAGTTTACCACACCTTATTCACTATGGGATCTTGTTCTTTGTCTCCAAACTACTTTTTAGCGATACAGTTATTTTTTATAAGATTTCAGCATAAGAGGACTTGATGTATTTTCTGGGAAGTTGAAAACATGAGATAGAAACTAGCTGTCAACATTAGAAAGGTATCAAGAAAGACTTAGTGTAATTATTTCTTTATTCATATTTTTGCGGATTCTGGTCCAAAATCAGAGTTTTGTTTAAGGCAAACTTGAACAGATGATGCGACTTTAATCTAGTGTGACTTGCCTGCATGTATTTTCAAGTGCTCAAAGGGAATTCACATTTGATTATTTGCACCATAGTGCACTGCATAAAATATTCATGGAAGTGTCACTTTTCCATAGGTGGCACTCCAGGGCAAAGACAGGGACTTTGGACATCTTTAAAGTAATAAGTATGAAATGCAAGTTGAAAAAAACATATGCTGTTTGGTACTGGTGTCCTGCAGCAACTGACAAATCATTTTTAGACCAGCAAAAAATGATTATACCTGTATTGGTTTTGACAGGGGTGCAGAGTTTGCTAGCTAAGGTTACTGTAAGAAGTTTCTGCAAATCAGAAGAGTGTGAGCAGTTAAAAAGAATGACACATACTCTAAAACTACATTCTAGTTGCTGGACTATTACTATTTGGTATCTGTTCTCTTCAAATGCGTATCTAGAGAAGTGATATACAGTCCAGTTGTGCAACATGACCTGAACCCTGTAAAAGTTATGATGTAGCTTCACTGGGCTTGGGAGACTCCAGCCTTTTTCTGAATTTCCAGTTTGAAGTTGATGTGTTGATAATCAACCTATTTGATTACAAACATGTTATTCACTTTACCCAAATCCAGAGACACATCTTAAATGCTTGCCTTGCTAATCAGGGTTGGATATTGGGAACAAAGCTAAGAATCTATGATGTATTGAAGAATATGTTTGTATCTTGAATTTGATTGTGTTCTTTACATTATATTTCAGATTTGTTTTTTATGCACAGTAATGTGGACATTTTGATATATAGCTCTACAAGGTGTTTTTTGAACATGACTGACTCATATATTCACTGTGTTAGAAAACAACTTTGTATACTATCAATTTCCAAACTGAACTTTCATGTTTTTTATAGTACAGAACAGAACAGGAAGTTTAGTAAATCTATTTTAAGTTTCACAATTAAGAATTCTATTAACATCTAAAATAAAAATGCAGGATTTTTCATGGCAATTTCAAGGAAGGAAATTGAGGAGACAATTCGTTTTTTTGTAAAGCAACATTTATGTTTAAATGTTGATTCTCAAGTTTTCATTTTTCTGAAATGCTTAGCTTTACCAATTTTGCCTTTATAGGTATCTTTGAGGTCCTCAAACTGATGCACGAGTTGGGTGTGGAACTTGATGCAGAAACATACACAGACTATGTTTTTAAAAATTTTGCTGATAGTGAAACTGCTCGTGCCCAGCTGAAGGTGAGTTTACATTTAAAATTTGTAGAAGTGTCTATTGCATGGCTTATTATTCTGTCTTCTCTGTGGAGGTTTTAGGTCACAGTAGCTCTCTAAACATGAACCTGGTATGATGAAGCCTGTTCACAATATTTAGATTACTTTTCAAACAGTTGTTGCACTGACTTGGTTTGTTTCCCATGTCTTTCTCCTGCTGCTTTTCTTTTTCTTCTTTAGAGCTAACCAAAATATTTTGCTCCAGACCTAGTAGCTTTCTGTTTCCTGAAGTGGAAAACTAAATAAATGAATAATGCCCCCTTTTTTTTAAACTGGGGATTGGAAGTATTACAATTGTTTCTGGTAGATTTTTTTTTTTTAACTTGCTGAAGAATTGAGAATTGCAGACTAAGTTTAACTGTACCAGTCTTTCTGCCTTTGGTAACTTTGCCTCTTGCAGTTGATTTCAATACAAAATGATTTTTGATTGGTAGCAACTTATTTGGCCAGCCATGTAGACTTCTGTAGAGCACCTTCACAACAGCTATCAGTACAAGAATGCCAATGTCCTTTGGGAAGAAAGTTTTTAAAATGCAAAGTATCAGAGCGTCTTATCTGTGTGAAGTTCCAGTGATTGATTGCTTTTTCTCTAGAAAAATGGCTGCCTATTTGAAGGTGTTGGACTCTGTGTAGCAGAAATAAGATGCGAAGCAGCAAATGGAAGACTGGACAAGGTTCTTTCTATATGTAAGTATTTCTCATGTTGCATGTTACTTTGTACTTGGCAGCAGTATTGATTGGTTGTAGGTAAAGAGATTTACTTTTGTTAATATATGAGGTTTGAAGATATGTGGGAAATGAGCAAAGTTTCCCTCTACGATGAGATGCCAAACTGTTTAAATACCAATTCTGAACAGTGTATCATGGTTAAAATCTTCTGTGGTATTAAACGTGGCCACAAGATTTACATGTAAGTTGTTTGCAAATAACATCTTCACTGTGATTGTGATAGGAACATCACACTCTTGTACATGGAGAGGTTAAGGAAATGGTCTATTTTGCACAATGACTGCCAGGTGGTTGGTGCTGGGATTGCATTTGTGTGCTGCATCCATTACAACAGGGTGCTGGTCTAACGGTATGGCTCTGAAGTAAGGTAAATGGCCAGTCTTCGCGAACGAAGATCTGGGAAAGGTGTTTTTACCTTTCAAGCCTGCGCAATGGATT
>JAWWLV010000121.1:25458792-25495589 GCA_035041135.1 Platyrinchus mystaceus | reverse complement strand
TGTTTAGAGTGACCTTCTCTTAGATGGATGGCCTTAGGGGCTGACGAGCTCCATCTACCCGGGGGACCGAGATTAGAGTACTACAGAATGATAATGAAAGAACCAGCTTTAAAGAACTGATTGACACTGACAGTAACCCAGGTGTGTTCTGCTGATGTGCTGGTCCTGGAAGTTATGTGATCGGTTAGTTAGGCGTTGAAGTTGTAGCAGCACATTTAAGAGTTTTCTCCAAAGACTGTTGTGATGCTCAGTGCTTGCAAAAGTTAATTTCTGTCATCAACTGAATGTATGGCATGGGATAATTTACTTGGTTAAGTAGGAATATATGATTCTCTTCAAAATTTAAATAAATACAGTTTTTATTTGCCTTGTATACTGAGATGTTAATAAAACATCTAAATTTGGGCTAAATTCTGATACAGAAAGATCTCTTTGCAAACAACAGTTTTATATGTCAAGACTCAGGGAAACGTTTAAGCAGTCTTTTTTTGCAGTTGACATGAACTTTTATTTAACAAATATAGAAATAAGTAGTCTGTACACCATGACTCTGGGAAGTCATTGTGTTGCAAATGAAAAGGTTGAGTAGTTACTAATCAGTGATTTAATTTTGGTATTGGAAATTTATCGATTAGTGAATCTTTAACGTTCACCTTACATTTTGCCACTCATTTTTTTATTACAAAACAAAAAGCATAAACCATAAAAAAATTAGGTACCTAAAAATAACTTTAGTAAGAGCAATGAAATGTCTTCTGAAAGCTGAAATAGTTTGGGGTTTGGTTTTTTTTCCTGTAAAAGTAGACCCACCACTGCACACTCATTTTGGTTAACTTAAATAGTCAGGTTTTAATGTGTTCTAAGACACAAGTATGTCTGTCCCTGGTATAGGGTAAATATATATGATATCAAAAGTGTGATACAGGCACATATAGTAGTGTGCATTCTGTCTTACTGTCATGAAGTTAGTATCACATAGTATGTTATTTAGCCATTGTCTGTGAGTTGAATTTAAATCTTGTGGTATTTCTGTTTACAAAGACTAGGGTTAATAATTCATGAAGACATATCAAATTTCTTTGAACTTGAGCTTTAAAGGAAGGTACTCTGTAAATAGTTTACCAGGCTGAAACGAATGCTAGTAAATCTAATTAGCACCTATGTGATGATAAGGCACAGATATTAAACAGCTGATTTTTTTTGTTTTGTTTTGGTTTGGTTTTTTTTTTACTTCTCTCCTTTTGCAGTATTACCAAGAGGGGAAAATAGATGCAGAATGGAAAATAGTTTGAGATTGTCTCAAGAGTGTAGTCAGAGGAGGCGAAGGCTGGTTATTAATGCTGCCTACCACCTAGGTGTATTGATTCAGCTTCTCATGCCCTATAATGTATAGATTTCTGCTACTGACAAGATGAAAACTACGAAACATCAGCTGAGGAATCTGGCCGCATAAGGCAGCGTACATGAGAGCCGCTTTTTCCCTTTATCATGCCGTTCCATTCCACTTCATTGTCAGCCCCTTGATTTTCTCAGACTTGTTTGTTGCTAAGGAAACCAGGTTGCCGATTGTCAGCAGCAGCTGAGCATACTAAGATGCTTTTCTGCTTGTCTTTTTACGAGCAAAAAGTTTAATATACTGGATGAGAATTTCCGCTGAGGGTGTCTTGAAACCAACTTCACCTGAGATTTTCAAACAAAAAAAATGTTCCAACGTTTAAAACTTTTAATTTTCTACAGGTCTGGAGTTAGACTAAGGAAGTGGTTTTAGCATGTTGTTCCTGCCTTTTACTTTCCAGGTTTCTTTGGAGTTGGTGCTTTTATTTTGGTTCTCTCCTACCATGTATGATATTGCAGCCCTTGCTGAAAGGGCCCTATGCATTCAGGTTTTTACAGTAGTTAGTTCCATTGTGATGCTGAAGTGAGATGATAATAACTTCATAGAGGACATAAATGCACCTACTATTGTATTTTTTTTCTTTGCTTGTCTACAGTGCTGGAAGGAGAGACAGCAATTCGAGAGGAAGAGAGTAGAATGATTTGGAATATTTAGCCAAGAAAGGATGTAAAGATGAGGACATAAGGCATAACTGTAAATGACCTCTCAGGAACATCTAATTTTGAGTGTTTTTGTAGTTTACTATGTGTTCAAATATTCTTGTAAATATTAACATTTAGAACCGTATATTTTTCTCTTTTTATCCCCTTAGGTTTAATTTATTTCTGTGGATAGCACTTTAAATGGAACTACTTTTTCTCTCTTCAGGCCATTTACACTAGCAGAAGCAAACACCTAAGAAAGTGTTGTGCCATTGTTTTTGGTTTGGTGGTTTGTTTTTTGTTTTGGTTTTGTTTTTTTGGTGATTATTTTTATTTAAAAAAATAGAAGGCAAAATTGTGAAACCTATGTTAAAGCAGGTATTCAGTCTGAAACAATTAGCAAATAATTTACCTCCAGTGGATCTTTTTTTGTTCCAGCACTTATATCCCAAGTTTTCTTTGTTAGGATTGTTTGATGTTTGTTTTGCGTTTTGGAATTGGTCTTCTCCTTTTTTGCATTTAAAGATGCTTAACTCAATAAATAATTCATATAAAACGTAATGTATTAACTATGGACATTAAAGGCAATGAAGAGGGAAAAAATCTCTCTCTGAATATTTGATCCCTTTTGAAATGGAGCAGATTTAGAGCTGATAAAACCAGGGCAGTTTCAAATACCTTGGTATTTTAAATTTTGATTTATCGGTGTTTGTCAGCATTTAGTAAACTAACAAAATAGTTTTTCTAATGACAAGCTATTTACATGACCTATTGAGTTGTTGCGGTTCAGGGTTTTTTTTATAATGACTATTAAACATTTCTTTCATTTACAGTGTCTTCAGCAAGTACACCTCCTGTTGATTGTCGTCTGTTTAGAAACAGTCTGATCTTTGGTTTTAAAAGGTAAGGTTGCTATGTGAATACCTTTTTTTTTTCTCTCTGTAACAAAATTCCCTCTCTTTTTTGCCTAGTTGAGCACAAGTCTGTTCAGTCTTTTGGCCCCCACTCCATGTTTGAAAATTTATAAGTAGCATAAACCTTTGGGGGTTTATCTTTATTCACTTTTTTGTTGTTTATAAACAGCTATGCTAATCTAAGATTTCCCTAGAGATTATCACTATTAACCAGTAAAGTAATGGGTTGCTTAATGAAGGCTAAATACCAGTAGGAGCCTAGCATATTCTGCTACATCAGCTATCTTTCTGTGCCCTCTGGGTTAATATGACTCATGAATGCTCACATGTAACACCTGGTCTTGTGCTACATTGCCAGGACTTCATATTCACAACCATATGGTCCCGTTTTGCACGGAGGGTTCCTTGCTAACTTGCAGGGTTGTCTTAAGCTTTTGCAAGTACATGTGAATTAGCAAGCATTTCTATCATGCACTGGGGCATTTACCCCAGTCAATCATTTAGGACTGTGAATATGAGTTTTTTTCAGCATACCTACACTGTGGGGAACCAGGGAGGTAACTTAGTATTACTCAGGACCAGAGTTTGATGGCTGTTTTGGTTCACTAAGTTATTTCCTAAATTTTTGCAATCAGTTTGAGTTAGAAGTATGTTTAGGTTGGATATTAGTAAAACATAACAGGTGAACATGACCAAAATGATTTCCTAGTAAATGGCATGTTCTGTCTAGCTGATCCTACTCTACCATGGGAAAAGGAGAAGAAAAAGCAAACCAGTGTTTAAATTTGGTTTGTTAACTAGGCCCTAGCTGACCTTGACATCCAAGGGATAAGTAAAAAAATGTGTTAGATGCAACAGGGGTATTTTGCTATTCCTTCTAGCAGGCAGCTGCAGAATCATCCATTTCAGGTGTTTTAATTAAAGTAACAGATTTTAAAACACATTTTCTTTCTGTAAGTATAGGTATACAACTGAAGCAGTTTTTGCACTGGAAAGGAAACCATGCCAATATTTGCCACACACAGCCAACACTAGCGTGAAATACCCCTTCCACTGGGGAACTGTGCAGCTGTTCAGAATGTGATTTAAAGTATCTTGGAAATGTTACCATCTTGCCAGGAAACTAGTTGCTAAAAATGTGACTCTTCTCGAGTGAAACAGTTACTCCCCTCATCATGGACACAGTTCCTACTAGTGTGATTTCAATAGTTAGTGGACATCTAGGCTAAAAACTCGGAATTCTGATGGAAGTTGAGGTTGGGGGTGTTTTGGTGAGATTTTTTTTTTGTGTGTGTGTGTTGTTTTTTTTCCTTTTTACTTAAGCTTTCCTTGCCACTTGTAAGTGTGGCTTAAGTTTTGGTTTATTTCTGTAATATTCCTCTTTTGTGAGCCTTTATTGCTGCCTACCTTCAGAAGCTACGTACAAGGTTGGCTCTCCCCAAATTTCACCCATGCACTGTTTCTGAAAGCATGGCAACTCATGTTTCATTTTATGTTTTCAACTTAATGCTGTTTTTAAACTAGAACAACCTGAACGTGAAACCTGAGGGTATGATAGAATAGAAGGATATTTGTACCTTTTGTAAAAATCACAGCAAAATTTTACAGCTAAATGCAGGTTTTGAGTGTTCAAACGAGCAGAGTTTAGGACTGGCGTACCAAAGTACAGGGTAGCGACACCAAGGACACGTGAACAATGTCTGTGGCAGACTAGTTTATGGATTTCTGTTGAAACTGCTTTTCTCTAGTAACTGCTTCAAAGTATTCCCATTCTATTTGCCTGATGTACCATTACTATTTCAGAGTCAAGTACTTTAGGAAATTGATGCATTTGATTTCTGCAGTTCATTGTCATGCTGTCAGTGGTGGAGTGAGTTCATCCAGCAAAGCTTAACTAACCTCACAGATGACATTTTCTTCTCTTTCTCTGTTGGACCTGCATTTGACTCATTTTCAAATAAAAGTAGCAGTTGCACAGAAAGAATATATGTTTCATAGGCTTGAACATCCCAACTAAAATCTTAAACTTCTATGAATACTTTCAAGTTGCTGTGCGTCTGTTCAGCCTGACATCTTATTTTCCTCTCATGAGAATTATAGGAAGATAAAATCAGGTCATAAGGTTTTGTTCTCTTGTGTGTGTTAATGCTGTTTTATAGTTGTTGAGAAGTTAGAGTTCTTGAGAAGTTACAGCTTCTAGTGAGAATTTTGATGTTTTACAAATTATAGGAATATGTCAGGATTTTTATATTTCAGAGAACTGGTTTTACATTTAAGATGTCATGGGTTTATACTGTCATGAACTGGTTGACACATGATTTTTGGTTGTAAGTTCATGATGTACAGAGAAGTGATCCTAGCCAAGTTCTTTTCTGTTTATGAAGGGAAAATTTTGTTTTGTTTTCTACTTTTTAAAATATTATCTGTTTATCTCACTATAATGAACATTATACCTTCAGAGATTTTATTACTTTCTTCTTTTTTGCATGGTATAAATGCATTAATAGCTGCCTGGAGTTATCTTTGAGTATTAAAAATCTAATGCATGGGAGCCTAGATTTTTGCTCTAGCAAATTCCACGTACTGAGTGTTTGCTATGTAAAGTGCAGCTTTTTGAGCAAAGCTTATTTTCTTGAATTGCTATGTAGAACAAAGTATAAAATAAAAAAAATACAATTAAGGTATGTTAAAAAATGGACTAAAAATAAAACTAAACCACATTCTTTCTTAAGTGGTCTGTTTGGAATGTTGCATTAAGTTTTTTAGCAGAAATTATGACCATATGTAGTATAGTAAAAAGTCCAATACTCTGTACGAAATTAGTTTAAACAGAATATGGCAACTATTGTATTTCAGTTTTATCTAAATAATAAAATCCTCAGTGTTAATGTTCTGTGTTGTTTTAAAGAAAGATACAGTGTAAAATCATTTTGATGCTTTTAATTTGTTATCCTTTGCTGCCCTCTTCAGCTCAGATGATGTACATCTTTGGAGTAAGGTAAGTGGAGATAAAACTGTAAATAAAATCCAGATTCTTTAGGCACTGCATGTTTATGGTGCATTACTGTAAATCTGAATTCTGAGCCTGATAATTGTAGACCCGATTAATTTGAGCAAGACTTCTGTTAGTGGCAGACTGTACAAGTATATGAAATTGAGTTTTCAACTTGGACAGTTAAAGTGTAATTGTTAAAAATCAAATACAGTGTTAGCATGTCAAGTAGCTTATGCTACTGCAATTTTGAGATCAGTGTTGTTACAGCCAAAGATAGTTGTGGGTTCTGGAACAAGGTTGTGCTGTCTGACATTAACTCACTTTCCTGCCCTCCCTAAACTTACTTCCTATCCCTGCATTAGTACTAATAAAATAGTAAGGCACAGTTAGTTTTTAAAGTTTCAGTCATATATCTTAAAACACTGAAATCAACTGAATGAAGTCAAGGGTATATTACTAATCATCTTGCCATCCCTGGTATGGGTTACATGAGAAAGATGAAAATATAACTGGGTCAATAAATTTTGGAGAGCATTAGAATGGGTGTTGGCAGGTACTGCCTGGAGTGTGGGTACAGAATTTGGGAAGGGATGCATTGTGCTTTTTGGTTTTATTCTTCAGTACTGTTACTGCTGACTAATAAAAATATCTTCTAGATTTTACAAAGAAATCTTGGAATGAAATGGACATTGGGATTTGGAATGTCACCGATTACTGATTTACATAAAATCAGTGCAGGGTTTTTTACGTTTTTCTACCATTTACTGTTGATGATTCTGGTGAGAGGATGTTTTTGTCCTCTGCCTCTCTCCTTCCTTTTTTGCATAAAAATAAACAAAAATAAAACAGCAGGGCAGGGAAAGAAAAGAAGGGGATCTCGGTTGCTCCCATTATGAAAATAATTTTAAAGGACAGTCAGAGAGCTGAATAATGGTGGTCTGCATATAGAAGTAATAACCAGAGTTACTTCTGCTCTTCTTCACAATGGAAGAAAGATAAATTCTGTTGTCTTCACTAAATTTAAGAGTTAAAATGTGCATTGACTTCTAAAATAAGAAATGCTAACTTGGGAAATAATAGATACGTAGCATTAGAAATAATATCACACATTCATTTTTTTCTATATTCCATCCTTTTTAGTATTTTGAGATTTGATTCAAAAGAACTGTGTTATGACTTCCTTGGATTTTATTGTGTGTGTTCATTTGTCATAAGAAGATGAGGGCAAAAGGGCAGAAGAAAACTGTAGTTTAACTGTGCACAGTGTCCATGGTGTTGATAGAATGAAAAGTAATAGATAAGATATTCAGTTGCATGTTTGGTACTTTATAGCTTTACTTACCCATTTTCATAAACAATTGAAGTTGAGGATTCCTTTTCTTTTGTAATTACTTAAAACACAGCACTTTGGCAGTGAGAGTGCATCTCCCTCTAACTTCTTTGAAATTGCATTCTAGAATTACAGCAGATAAAACAAAAATTCTTGAAACATAATTTCAGTGTTTAACTGAAGATTTAAATAATTAAAACAATTCAATTTCCTTAAGAACAGTCAAATGGATTTTTAAAGTGATGTAGTTTAGGTTTAAGTATTTGTAGGTAGACTGTGGGGGCTTTTAGGTAAATGCTTCTTTTTCTTTAAAGGAAGTAAAATCTGTGTATTTCTTTGGTTTGTATGAAGAATAAAATGTGTGGTAAATGTAATTGAATGCAATTAATTTTTATAGTTGCATATTTTGTAATTCGAAATTGCACTTACTTACAACAGCTGTACAGTTACCTTAATTCTGGCAGAGCATGATAAATTATGTTCCTTTAATTTTTATGTATTTGCTTCTTTCAAATTTTAAGAAAAGCTTTATGGGCCAGTTTCAGCCTTTCAGTAAATAGGAACATAATTGTAGAATCTTCAGGAGTGACACTGGTTAATATTTTCTTTAAGCAGTGTCTTGCGATAGATAACTTTCTGTAGAATGATATATAAACAGAACACTAGAGTGTCTCTGTCTTAATGCCATACCACAGAAAGCATTTCTCTTTGCAATATTTTTTCAAGAAAAACCTATTATTTACAAAAAACCCCTTTGTATTTCTTAGGGAATGACTATGATGTGGTAAAGAATAATACTTTAACAGAGAAATGCTTTATTATTTTGAGAATTCAATTTCAGATACTATTTGTCCTTGCTTGCTTCTTTTGGCTGCAATGTACGATTATTCTGTCTTACCAGATAACAGAACTGTTGTACAAGGATGAACGTTATTGCCTGACGCCTCCAGGACCAACTGGTAGAGTTTCAATTTCTATGATTGTAACTTATCCACAAATCCGTTCTTCTGTGTAATGATGGGTTTGAGGGATTACAACAGTAAACACTGATTGCTTCTTTTTGAAAGTGAAATTTGAAAACATGTTGGGTAAAATCCTGATTCAAATAATCAGAGCATATTTTGAGATCCATGAGATTTTTTATTTTTTTTTTTTAGAATTACAAACAAATCTTACTGATAACGATTTATTTTTCTAAATGTATAGACCACAATGGAGATTTAGAATGCACACAGTATCAGTGCTTAAATACTTTTAAAAAAAGATTAGAAAATGCAGTCTTCAACCTAGTTTTACTTTTAGTAGCTCCTTTGATTTTGTGAAGCAAAGTGTTACTTAATATCCCAGATCTTCTACTTTGAAATACATATACTTTTTTTGGTATAATGTGGGGTTTTTTTAAAAAAGCTAGGATTTCGCCCCCCCCCTCATTTCAGAGCCAGAGGGGCAAGGGGGTATGGGGACAGCAAACCTTTGAGAAGACAATACTTGATGCTCTTCCTATTCTTGGCTACAAGACCCCATATATTTTTACACTTGCATAGGCAAGAAACTATTTGCTGAAATCTGTTCATCTAGATTTTCATTGGCTAATAGGCAGTTTCTTCAGTATTAGTTAATCTAATGGTTGAAGTATTTTTTGTATGTTATTATATTAATATTATGATATTTAACGTATCTTGGTAGTGGAATATAGTGGGTAAAATGTACAGAATAAATATGCAAAGTATTAGAAATCTGTTTTTTCTTTTGAGCGATGACAAAATATTTGTGGCAACTATTTGGGGTAGCAGGCAGGAAAGGGGGGGAAGGCCTTGGGCAGTACCACTTCTGTCACACAGTAGTGGAAAAAAATAGATTGAAGTAAGATTCTGTACTGAAAAGCTGTCACTAGGTCTGAAAATAATTAATATTCCTTTCACTCACCAGTTAGATATGTGCTCCCAAACCACATAATCTCTATGCCTCAGTGATCATTGTTGCCATTTCAGAGCCTCTCATCAGGGTGACATCTCACACCAAAATGATTTCTTATAAATTAATCTTGATAACATGACAGTCTCGGTAATTTTAGTGGAATGCTTTCTCTTGTTTTTTTCCACAGAAGCTGTTGGCTATTTTCTTTATCACTTGATTGACAGCATGAGTGACTCAGAGGTACAGGCCAAGGAGGAGCGTTTGAGACAATACTTCCATCAGCTGAAGGAGATGGTACCATTTCATTTTTTGCTACATAATGCCTGTCCTGCCTGACATGTATCTATTAGGTTTGAAATTGCTGCTTTTAAGTACAACCAGACCACTTCTCAATGACATGCAAGAGCTGGAGACTTGAATTACGTCTGAGATAATTTCTGTTAGACAAATTTCAGTTTGGTTGTGTTTCAAAACTCATATAATTTTTTTCCCCACCTCTTGGTACAGAATATAGTTATCCCTACAAGCCACTACAGCGGCATTTGCAGACTGCTGGACTCCTCTCAAGTTCCTGAATTAATTAAGGTCTGTGGTTCTATAGCAATTGCTTTGAATCTAAAAAATCTGTGAATATATTCTCCTTTGCAAAATAAATATCTTCATGCAGTGATTATATGTAAGCCTTTTTACCTTTTCCATGATTTTTCACTGTTGAAGCTGGTTTCATTTCATATGTGAAAGGGATACATTTAATAAGTGCTTTCTCAAGTCAGTGTAATAATGCTGCAGAATACAGCTTTTTGTAACATTGCTGTTATATAATTATCTTGAACATTTTTAGTACTATATGCTTACTTAGAGATTGAACTTTTGGGAGGGATTAGTGATATTTTTATTTTACTGCATTTTAGGATGCAAGGTTACTGTGTCATAAAAAATCCCTGTCTACAGACAACATTCCAGAAGTAAGTAAATTCACAGATAGCTATACTTGTTCTTACTGTAATAATACTGTTTGGATATGGGGTTTAGATGAAGTGTAATCGCTGGCTTTCAGATCATGGAAGTGTATTAACGTTATTTAAATCTGCCATTTGAAGTTCAGAGGTTATTTTCCAGAGTAGGAGTAAAGGCTGTCCAGATTTTCACACAGACCCAATACTTGACCTTGGAGTTGGCTGAGGTTTCATGCCTCAGTTTCCCTGTCTGGTAAATATTTTTTTGAAAGTTCTAGTTAGTTAACAGTAGTGGTGTGAGGCTTAATTCATGCTTGTAAATTACAGTGATCCACTTGAGTGGCAGGAACCATATAAATCCATACTGCTTCTAATAGTGGAGTGTCAAGTCTTTACATCCCTGATCTGAGCAAAGTGGAGATGGAAAAAGAAACAGGCTTCTATTCCCTACTTCCCTGAACACAAAGAACTGAGTACGAGAGAAATAGTAATGTTGACCTTTGTAGATATGTGACTTAATGCTTCTTTTTTTTTAGCATATTCTGACTCAAATCTTCAATTAGTATGTACTATTTAAACAGATAAAAGCACCTTAAATGATTAAAAAATTTCTTCGAGTATGAAAGAAGAGGATTATTTTGTCTGTCTTTTATTAAAGTGATCCGACAAGTTGTTCAGGGAGGGTGTTTTTGCAATTGACATTCTTTCTGTTACCTCCATTTAGATTGCTAAATCTGACGTGTCTGCTTTGGAGAAGAAACTAGAAAAGCGAAAAGCTGAAAACCAGCCTATTACAGATGTCTTGAAACAACTCATACATGCTCTTTGTGAAGAAGAGGTATCTTAAGCAATACAGAGATAATTGGAAACACATAGCTATATTTTTAAAGGGACATAAATGACTGTATTATGGAAAGACCTAGTTAAGCAAAGACAAGTGCAGTGCTTGAGGTTTCATGGTTTGATGCTTATAAATCAAACATAAGTGCAAAAAGCAATTAAATCAAAAGGTTAACTAATTTCAGCAACACCTTGAATGGCATGTTTTGGGGTTGCTGAAGTTTGTTTACAATAATCTGCAAAGTGAATGATAGTAACAGCTGTGATAGGTTTATCATACATGCCAAATGTCCTTTCAAGCCATGGCTCCGGTCTCTTATATCTAGATTGTCAAGCAACTGATACGTGCACTAGTCATTTGCAATTCAAATATTACTAGGTTGTTAATGCAGGGATTTGAAATTCCATTTTCCTGCAGGAGGAAAGCTCTTCTGAGATAAAGGGTCTCTTGCCTTCATTCGGCAGGCGTCCAGCTGTAGTTTACATTCATTTAGTGTGTGTCTGTAATTTGTGGGGTATCACCGCACTTTTGTTCAGTTTCTTGTTCAGTATGATCCTGCCTATAAAGCTGTGGATATAGGAACAGTAACAGTCATGCAGATGATAGCACAATATTCTGTGTTGCTAAGAATGCAATTTAGAAAGAGTGATTCTCAGCTGTGTGTCTCTACAGTTTTGCATATGAAATAAGTCTAGATGCAAACACCATTGGAAGTTCAAAGTGGTCAAATGTATGAATAGGAATTTATAGAAAAATAAGCTTTCTATGGAATTATTAAGTAGTTTCTTATTCTTTAGAAAGTAGTTCTGTTATGTGTTTGACAGTGTCCAGGTGAAAATTGTTATGAATTTCAAGTAAATAGAACTATTTTAGTATTTGGGTTAATAATTTTTATGGTCTCTGGATTAAAAAAAAAAAAGTCTTACATTAAAACATGCCAGAAATATAAATCTAAAGCAAGAATAATTATTTAGAAATCTAATGTCAAACTCATGTAAAAGGTGTTCTACAACAATATTGATTTCTGCAAAATAACTTTCAAGCTTAAAATTTGCTAAAGCATTACAGCAGTGTGTTTTCATATGTGATCTTATACTACTAAAAGCACTAAAGCAGTCATGTAACTGCACACTGAACATATAAGAATCATAATGTCAGATTGACTTTTCCTCTAGTTCACATCTTTGCTTTGTTCCTTTTTTAGAATATGCAAAAAGCCCTTGAAGTGAAAGCCAAATACGAACCGGACATGGTTGTCGGTGGCTATGCAGCCTTAATAAATTTGTGCTGTCGACATGATAATGTAGAAGAGGCAATGAACCTGAAAGAAAAAGTGTAAGTACACCGGCATTGAAACATGTCACAGAGATTTATGCTGATACACAGACCTTGTTGAATTAAGTAGGTTGAGTATTAACCCCCTCATCCATTTTTAATTAGTTTTCCCCACCAATGTATGTGCATTTAAAACAGTCGTGGGTGTGGTTTTTTTGAAACAAAAAATTTGCTTTGTATAACTGAACACTAGAAGCAGCTACTTCGTGTGGTCAGTAATTTTTTTTTCATTTATTTTGAAAAAAGTAAGATTGCTACGTAGGATGTGTTTTATTTTTATTGTAAACATACATCGTGTCTGAATTGAAGTTTGGCTTAGTTTAAGGGGAAAAAAGGTACCTGTATTGTGTGTTTGAAAGCACCAGGAATGCGTTTAGAATGCGCTACACCTATGTTGTTTTTAGAATAGCAGCGTTTGGGTAATGCCTTCTTAAGACTGCCAACAAGCATTCTACTTTAAATTTTTATATTCTGAGCTTTGTATCTTGGCTGTAAAAGTTAGCTCCCAGCTAAAACATGCTATGCATGACTTATCCTGGAGCAAATTCTTCCAGATGATCCTTCTATTTGCTTCTTTCCTTTTTCCCGTGAAAGCCTCCTTTTGGTCTGATGCTACAGTGGATATAAAACAAGTTATGTGCTACTTTCAGGTTCTCTCTTATACACCCTAAGAATACTTGCTTTGATTTTACAGTAGGCTAGCAGGCAGGTGCTATTACACCTTGCTAGTGTTTGAAATTATGGGAAACGATTGAGCTGTGAGTGTCAAGAAATTTGCCACTCTGCAAATAACAGCAGTGTATCGGTTTTGCCTGCACTACTGCTGTCACACAGTCCCTGTACTGAAACAACAGTAGAGGAATTAACTTTTAATACTTATAGAGAAAGGAAAACAAACACATAGCAGAAACTTCAAAATAGTGGCCTTTAACTTGTTACCCCAGTTTCATTTTCTTTATAAATATTTCTTTATATAGAATGTAGCCTTGTCCCAGCCATGTGGACTATGTTTGCTTCCCAGGCTTCTGAGAAATACCCTATTTTATGCAATAACTTCCAATTACAGTCTCTCTCCCTCTCAGAAACATAACCTTTGGCTTTTGAGCATGGGAAGGTGTGTAGATAATTTCTGAGTCATGTTTTAATTGTGCATTTTTTAAATTCAGATTTTTCCACTAAGTTTTATTACAGTTTTAGCTCTTAGTGCTGTTGTCATGTTATATAGTTTTAAAAATAAATCTTTAACATGAATCCGTAAAATGTGAACCTCTTTTGTTACAATTCCTTATGTTTTAATTTCTAGCTTCCCTAAGAATTCACCTGTTGCTCTTGACACTGGAAAGTACATTGCACTAGTAGAAGTCTTAGAAAAGCATGGTAGACTAGAAGGTAATCCATTTGCTTTCATTGTGTGTTTCTGCTATATAATAAAGGTATCTTGCCTCAAGAATAAAAATGTGAGTTGATATTAATGGTATATCATGTCCTGAAAAGTGCTTGAACATTTTGCATACAAATTTGCATGTGAATTCAACCAGAGATGCTTGGACAGTGCAGGCCATTAGTTTTAATGGATTGGCAAGCTTGTCATTTACATTTGCACAGCTCAGTGCTTTTTGCATTTCTGCAGCTAGTTTTTATTAGCATTGCTGTTTGGATTGAGTTTGAAGATCATGACTTATGGCACAAATTGCGTATGTGCCTAGACTAATGGCTTTGTTTTTGCTTAAGAAGGTCTGAAGGCTGAACATAAAACCTATAAACATAACCTTCTCATAAGAGCCAAGTACTGCAACAAATCATTTAACTTTTTATAAAGTATATATTTTTCTGTTACTGTTCTTTTATGTGTTTGTTACTGAATTTTGGATTCAATCTGTAAACTGCCCGGAAATTTTGGCTTTTAATGAGTCTTTTGCAAACTGCCTATTTTGTATTTCTAGATGTTTGCATTAATCTGTTAGCTCTTTAATTTCTGTAATTTAGTCTAATATAATTCTGTGGTTTACATGATTTGGTTGATCTTTAAAAGAACTCTAGACTGTCATAAAATTTAAAAGGTAATTCTGAATATTGAGTCCTATGATTTTGCAGAGGACTCAATGTAATTTTTTTCTTTTAAGATCTTTGAAATTTGTCTTGGCCTCTTATTAAGCTTATTGTTAAAAAAAACCAAAAAACAAAACTGATGTTTTCCAAATCATAATAAATCAAATCATGACCACCTCTACATTAAGCAGTTTAAAACGATGAGCTTGCTTTTAAGAGCATAAATGTCCCTCAGAAAATAAAATAATTCATATATATAGCCAAATGTAAAGTGGTCAAAACATTCTGTCTATTCAATAATTAAGAACATTATAAAAATGCACTTATTCCGTATACCAAAATGTTTGTTTCTGCCTTACTAATGAAGCTTAATGAACCTAATGTTTTAACATGCAGTCTGTTAGAAAGCTTTCATTGGCTCTCCTTGGCTAATTAGTATCGACACAGCAAACAGGCCCTATCGGTATCAGACCATTAGTCTGGCTGTATATACAGTGTAAACATATCTTTATTATCTGGCCTCGTGACAAGCCATCTGCTGAAGAAACAATGGAGTGATTTAGCAGATGTTAGCATTGAACGATAAAAGCATCCATTTAGTAGAATCTTGCAGCTATAGGGCAGACTGTACAGGGTTATGTGGTGCAGAGTGGGCACACAGTTCCTATCTATAATTTGTAGTCAAAGTTGCAGCAAAATGATAAAACCATGCTATTGTGGATTTATAATTGTAGTCTCGTTTAGAAATGCAAGTAGTAATTAACTTGAAATCGGCATTATACACCAGAATTTACATTCCTGCTGGGTTTGAAATGCTGTTTTAATAGCAGTTTGTTTTCCCTACATGAAATTACCTAAGGGTCTTTTGTGTTGTTTCATTGTAGATGCTATTAACATTCTAACGGAGATGAAAGAGAAGGATGTTCCTATCTCAGGCAGAACAGTTGCATCTCTTTCCCGCATTCTTAATGCCGCTGCCATGCGAGGTGAAGTTGAAACAGTGAACCGGTTACATGAGACCATTGTGAACCTGGGGTTGGCAGAAACTCCTGCCCTTCATTCCCCTCTGATTACGGTTCACCTTGAAAAGTAAGCTATGTTTGGGCTTCAGATGAAACAAGTTATGTTATTTATTTGTGTTATATGACCTGTGTATGCTGCTCTCATGCATGTTTGGAAGCGTTCACGTGCATAAGCGTGTACACATGCACACACATACAACACTAAGAACAGTAGTGAATGAATATGTTTTCCTAATTCAGCTAAGTCTGTTTTCATCAGGTAGACATCATGTGTGGGAACAACAGCTGTGTTTTATGGGCACATCAGAGATGAAGTGGCTATATGTTGGAATACGCTTATGTATTAGTTTGTTCTAAAGTCTGTTTGACAAGATAGCTATTCAGAGCGTGAGAGGTGTAGTCTCAGCTCCTGTGGTTAAGTGGTTTATGTTTTCCCATCAAAACAGCATTATTTTGCTGTGCCTTCCACTATATCTCAGGTGGGTTAAAGGGCAGTTGTTGAACACTGAAATATTTTTAATTCACATAATTCAAATAATTTGATATTATTGCCAATAGACTGCTATGTTGATGAATTTAAAATTCAAAGAACATACTGTCTGGCTTGTTTATTATGTTGGGGGGGGATGTTGCCTATATATACTCCTAAAACCATTTATTAGAGAAAAGGGATTTCATCCAGTCATTCTGTCAGGAAGTATCTGTAATTCCATGTGTTGTATTCCTTTGCATAATTTTTCATTATAAGGTGTACAATATTTGAATTAGTGTACATATAAACTATATAACAATTTCTTATAAAAATTAAGCCAAGGGTCTCTTTTCACTTCCTCTACTGTATGTACTTTTTCTATATTCTTTTCTGTGTCACTTATGTACTTCCTGGATTTTAAACTCTAGCAGCTAGAGTTGATTAATCAGTTTCTTGAGATTTGGTTCATGTAAATGAAATGTTATTTGTTTAAATATAATCCCTGTGAAATAAGTGAGTTTTTCATAATACCATGTAAGTCAGCCATGCAGAGGTTTTTAGTTCTTGTAAGTATTCTGGGTATGCAATGTCTGTTAAACATTTTCTGTGTTAAACATTTCTTGTCAAACAGATGTAGCTCTTGATAGATGTATGTGCATTCTCTTCTAAAATTAGTGTTTTAGTGTAGTGGTCAACAATTAATACAGTGTACATCTTTTCAGTCAGCAACCCTGCCTTGGTTACATCACAAGAGAAGGCAGATGTTTATGAAAATAATTTAACTGCAATCATATGCAACTAATGTGTCGGAAAAATATCTGATATGCTTTGCAGTGTGCAGTAAGAGCAGCTGCATTTTACATAATTGCTTTATGTGCATTGACATGCAAGTTGTACCTGGTGCTACTTGGATTCTTTGCACTTGAGATGTAGTGTATGACAATGTAGATAAAGATGTGATCATCTGTGGATGAAAAGGACAATGAATGTTATTTTAATTTGATTCCACGTTCTATTGGATTATAAATGTTTGGTAAAACATTCTGAGAAGTTTTTTTTTTTTAACAAAGGGACTTGTGATGAGACTAGATTAATAAAGGAGGAAGTAGTTCCAGACTGTGGAATTGTGTAGCTCCAAGTCGTTGGCACGCAACTGTGTAACTCCTATTACATGTCATATATACAAGTACAGTACAAAGTAAGCTCATTTCCTGTGGGTTTTTTGCCACCTTTTGGGTGGAGAGACTGATTCCTCTTCAATGGTAGACAAAAATGGGAAGTTTTTTTCTATATAATTTGCTTGGGAGGAATAACTGCATTTCACTGGGATTTTGTTCCTGGGTTTTTTGGTTGTGTTTTTTTTTTTTTTTTGAAAGTTATGAGTGACTGAAATACATGTTAGTCATTTCTTTCAGCAGTAGTGCTTACTGTTTGCCATCCTACAGCTCAAGTATCATGCTGAAATGCTGTCATTTAGCTGCAGGTCATCAGCGTGCCTCTGAAATTAGCTCTGGGAGATTTTTTAATGTTCCACAGCAGTGGTTGTGCTAGTGTTTTGTGTTCTTAATTTATTTCAGACTTTTTAATTGCTTGTAAAGGAATCTGTGATTTGCTTTTGAAGATTACAACAATAGTAGGTGTAAAATGTTTTCATCTACTCCTTTTTTCCAGTCCTGAATATTCTGAAATTCTTGTTAAGTCCTAGTGCATGTTAAACGTGACAATTTGCAGCAGAACATGGAAAAGAGAAATAATGTTGATGATGGACACATAACCTGACAAAAGCTAACAAAATCTATTACGATGGACGTTTTTCCTTCAATATTTTGAGAAATATTTAACTGAAGTAACTAGGATGAGAACTCAGACTTGGGTTTTTTTTGACCCTGAGTTAGGGGAACCATCCCTCTGTTTTAAATTGTCTTGATTTTTATTTATGACCTTGAACAGTTTCTCAAGATGGTGAAATAACATTAAGAATTGAGACAGACCACAGTCTTGGTCTGTCATTCAAGATGATAAACCTCCATTGGACCATATGACAAAAATCCTAATTTCTGAAATGTGGAAGGATGTAAAGAGCTTGTACTGTTCATTAAAATGTGTCTTACTTTTGAACTGGTTCTTCCAGTTGCTAATAATTAGAAAAGTGTGTGTTACCTTCATCATGGAAGTTCTTAAGATTTTAAGGTTTGTACTTTTGGGTTACATTCTCTACCAACTCTCATGGGAAAACCTATTTGAACATGAGCCGTTTTACTGAAGAGGTTTGTGACGCTGCTCCTGTCCTGTACAATATTGGATAAAACCTATTTACAAGATGATAAATTGACAGATGAGCTACTGTTGATTTTTTTGTTTCCTCCGAGAAACCTGCACAAGCCAGCTTCTTGTACAAAAACGGGAGTACGTACCTTAAAACCTTGATATGGTTCCTGTTTTTTCATTAACATAAGTTTGTTTCTGTTCTCCTTGAATAATATCACCTTTGAGGAAAGAAACGAAACATTTTCAAATTTAAAATTTACTAATTCCCTATATCAGAAGTGTTCTTAAGCAGAGGAAAGAGAATTTGCAGGTGAACTATGAAAACATTGTTACAGACCGTATGAACAAGATATTTTGTAGTTTTAAGTCAGGGAACACAAACAGTTAATATCTGTATCTTAAATGATCAAAAGGCTATAGTTGGATTGTTTTTCTTTAAAAATGGTTAGTGTATTTTAATACAGTGTTGGCTTGTTTGTTATTAGTCTTATATAAACCAGTTTGATTAATTTCTTGTGTAGTAGATAGAGCATGAATGCAGTGCCTTGACAATTTTTCTTCTGTTGTTTTCATGGGGTTAAATTCACTTATGGTTCTGTTTGAGATCATTCTGTGGCACAAGTTATTTGACTTTTAAATGCACTTTTAAAAATAGGCATATTTTTAAACTAAGTGATATTTTTAGTGGGGGAAAAATATCCCTAGTGGGGAGAGGTTTTTTTTTTTTTCTAATTTTTAGCAGCTTTATTTCAAATATTTGTGTTAAAATCCTTAAGTGTTGCAACGAAATTAGGGATGTTTGGCTCTCTTACTCCATTATTGCAATTAGGAATTTAGCATCATCAGTGCCAAAGGACAAAAGTGTCTCATTTGCCCTATGGGGACAGGACAGTGATAAGATGATTTTTCGTCAAGGATCATTGGGTCGTAATTAAGTTACATTCATGGCTATTGCTTTTTGAAGGATGATTGGTAAATGACAGGCTTCATGTGCTTGCTATGGACAGTGTTCACTAGGGTTTTTTCTCCTTCTGTCAGAAAATCCTGTTGAGTCTGATAATGTAAATGTGGCATTTTATTCTGAACAAAAGAGCAGGGAAATGAGCTATCTTGTCTAATCATTCAGTTGTTTAACACCGACTTCCAGTTTAGACTCAATTGGCTGGAAAGCACTTGACATGTGAAGTTAGTGCTGTTCCGAACGCATGTTTGAGTAAATTTTAAAGTAAGTGACAGCTAAATTGTACCTAGGGAAATTACAAAGCCTTCAACACAGTTAATTTTTTGGGGAGGATTAGTTGTAATTGCAACACCAGTCTCCTTGAAGATTCCTTAGTATAGCAGATGAACAGAAACACATTTAGCTCTATCAAGAGCCCGTTCTCTTTTAACAGAATAATTTTTGTAAAGCTGATTGCACCTTGCTGAATTGACTTCCCTCTACACTAACATCTGCTTCAGATTTGTAGAGAGGGATTTGTTTTACCAGGCTACCCTCCACCCCCACCCCAGAGAGTCCCTTTTTTCTTTCTACCTCTCTAGTGATTTCAGGTTTGAGAGCTTTTCAATCAGTAAACCCCTTAGGTAAATTGCCACTTCACTAAAGCTTTATGCATAATGTTGCAGCACTTCATTCCAATTAAAATCAATATTTGGAGTCTTATTTTTATCAGGCAGACTCTCTGGTTGGGAAAGTTGTTTATTACAAGTAAAAGGGTTAGATTTAGAGCTACATTCTTGAAGCAAGAGGGGAGTGGCTTGTGGAAATTAAAGGGGGCTGACATATCCATGCACATTATAGCCAGTCCTGCTACAGTGTGTTCTGCAGAAACTCTTGACATTTGAGTAATTTTGGCTTTTCACATAGTTTTTTGTGATTAAAATTGCCCCCACAAATATTTTATAAGATTGGACCCGTAATATCTTGGGACTTTATAACCCTCCTAAACAGAAACCAAAAGAATCAAATAACTTGATATCTTAACCTGAGCATCAATTTAGCTGAAAAATAGCCAAAGTAGGACTCTTTTGGGAACATATAAGGGCCAAGCATAATGCAGTGATGGCTGAGGCTCCTTCTGTCATTCAAAAATAATAGTATATCTTCTTTTTTAAAAGAACAAATTTCAATGTGCCAGAAAAATACACCTAATCTTTAAGTGGAACAGGTATTAGTCCTGAACAGATAATATTTGTGAGTGACTTAAAGCTGTGGTAATCTGGCCAACTCAAAATGAAGCATGGATCATCTATGTTCACATTTTAAATACTGTTTATGCTAAACTGACACCAGAAATCAGATTTTTCCAACATGGATATGAATGTATGGGCTTTATTACCTTTTTGACTTGATCCATATTAGTTGAATAGTAATTTTGGACCAGGCGTTAATGTAGTAAGTATCCTTTGGGAGGATAGAATGGTGTTTGATGTGCATATTCAAATGTACAGCTGTTTGTTAGCTTAAAATTCTTATGTCTAAAGACCATTTTCTTAAAATGTGGAAAAGCTTTTTTGTGCAGTTCTACTTTTTTTAAGGTTAGCCATAACAAGAAACACACTAAAATGTTATCTCGACTTGAAATTTGAAGCCTACAGTGAGTTCCTTATTTTCATTTTCTAACAGGACTGTAAAAACTGCTTACAAAAGTAGCTGCTGGTACTTACTTGGAATTAAATGCAGTTTGTGACAATTAAAAAATACCGCAGGTTGTTGAACAAATTGTACAAGTTCAAGTACCAGCATAAGCTTGATGATTTTTTTCTCTACAGGGGTGGTACAAACAATTTGTAGAGTCTGAACTTCTCTATCATTTATTCTTTTATATTTGTCTGCTGCCAGTTTTGGCATGTATCTGTTTTGTAAACCCTGTCCTCTAGTAAGCTGTGGGTGACTGGTTGGTTGATAAAATACAACTGAACAAATATATCTCATTTTGATAGATTCAAAACAGTTGTGTGTAAATCAGTGTGTAAGATGCTGACCTCCTTAAATTCAGCTCCTCTGAGCAATAAGTACCAGTAACAAGTACAATATTTCCATTTTTGTTGTCTCAGGTCTTCGCCGACTTCTTTTCTCTGCATGTGCAGTATTAATGCCTTCAGAAGTATACATTTAGAGACTAGAAAACTGTTAATATTACTGTTTGAATGACATTCCAATTAGTCATTCATTTATTGATAGCTTTGACCTAAAAACATTCACTTTAATCCTTTAGGAATACAGCTGAGACAATACTATGGCTGTTTGAGAATCAGTCTGAAAAGCTAAATTTATCATTGAAAACTTTAATTTAAATGTATAAATGTTGTTGTGCCTCCCTAGAAATTGAGTAGTTTTCTGTAAAACTGTTTTTTTTAGATGTTAACTGAACTTGCATCTAAAGCAGAAGAAAAATACTGATTACATAAATCTTTATATCTGACTATGGTAGCTACCATAGTATTTCTCTTTTATGACAGTAATCTAGCCTGCAACATCTACTTGCAGTTTTGAAATTAACCTGTAATTTAGTCTTCACCCCAAATGACAAAAATTCAAATGACTCCATGGGGTGCCAGAAGATGCACTGTAAACAGGGCTCAGTAAGGGGGATAAGGTAGAAATCCATCATCTTAGGTTCTTTTTAAGAATGCCAGTATTTCTGAACAAAATTAATTCTTCCTGTATTTTACTCCTAAAAATTTTTAAAATACTAGCCTAGATTATGGAAGTAGTACATAGTAGTCTAGATAGTTCATTCTTTCAGAAAAGCAAAATCTGTGCTGCACAGAAATGTAATGTGAGGAGAGGACATCTGAATTGGGCTTGTTTAATAGTAATATCTTGTTTCATTAACCTTCTGTTGATCGATAATAAAGTTGCTTCAGGAATGTTAAATCATTATTTCAAGTCAGTTTTATTATAGCCTTCAGCTGCTGCTGTAGTGATATTTAAAAAAAAATAATTTTTTTTCCTTTGTAAGACTCTTGAAATCTAAAATGCAGTCTTACTGACTGGCTACTTATTACATTTTTGTGTGTGTGATTTTGGTTCGTTTCAGTTTAAACCTTCCCCTTCAAAGAATAACTTCACATATTTTACCAGTGGTTGTTCTCTGTTGTTTTACGTGTTTTATTTTGTTTTAGTTTTGATTGGGTTGTAATCCTTTGAAGGATGGTCTGCAGCAGATGATTAAGTACTGTTAGTTGCACAGTATAGAAAATTTATATTTGTTCTTAAAAGTTCCAGATGTGATTGTTTTTATGACTTTTCAGTTTTGCATTTTAACTGTGTACACTTCTGAAGGTGTTAATAATGTATACATAGGGTAAAATTCAGTGAAGGATTGAGGTATCAAAAATGAAACTATTATGTGTTACTTGCGCTTGCTGCTCAAAGACTCCTGAGTAGGTGCATTTAAGGAAGGCAGCATCTTCTGCATTAATTTACTAGTACATGGATATATACTGTGATGTGGGTAGGCCAGCATAAAATACATTTTGATACCTTAATATATTGTTGAATTAATTGCAAAAATTAAACTTTTAGCAGAAAATACCCACTGCATTCTGACCTTCATATAGAATGGAAAAATGCTAGCCCTTCCATTGTGTTGAAATGGAAATCAACAGATGATTTATAGCCAGTCTGTTAAGGCATAGAACAAGTACAAAGCTACCTAAAAAGCTGTGGTTACATTAGTTAACTCTGGAGATCTGTACTGAAACAAAAATGCTGTGGAAAAATTGTAAAGGGCTTAAAAATTGAAAATGTCTAAACAGAGATATTTGGTGTAATGCAGTATGCACAGTATCACAAGCAAAAAAAATAGAACTCTGAAACAAAAAGTGAAATTTCCGTGGAATTTGGGTTTAGTCAAGATAGTACCTACCAGAACTTAAGAATATTGCTTCAAAAATAAAGTGCATCTAATGATGAGGACCATTTACACCTTTCTAGTGAACAGTGGTCATGCAATCAAAAATTGCCTAGTCAAGGGGGAGAATACACACTTGGATCATATAGAGACTGCTAAATGAATTTTCTATGAAATATTAAAGATTAAAGTGGCTTCAGCATGTGTTTCTCCTGCTCAGAATGTTTGTTTTTGTTCCTGTTTTGTTTCATTCCACAAGGGATGACATGCCTGCAGCTCTGGAAGCTTTAACCAACTGTTATAAGAAGTACGGTAAAATTCTTCAACTTCATAACATCTACTGTAAACTGGTAGAAAAAGGAGATGCTGATCTTCTGCAAAAGGGTTAGTTTCATGTAGTCAAATGCTGTCTGGTTGTATGAACTGTTTTCCGGAGGCTTTTCTTCCAGGACTTGTGTATAGTTTCTTTCAACTGAAAGAAAAAAATTGTTTACATTTTTATGTATAACTTTAAAGCACTTAAATGATGCCTACGTTATTCAGATTAAGAAATTGATTATAATTTTAAATGTAAAAAAACTGATGTTTGTATAATACAGCAACATACCTGTTTTTCAAATAGTTGTCCATTTCAGAAACCTTATATCCTCACTTTCTGTGAGCAGAACATGCCACTATATAGTCTTGTCTGTTTTGTTGAATGTAATTAAAAATGTAGTGCAGGTAAACAAAAACATTTTAATATGCTCAAGCACAAAGCTTCAACAAATTGCGTAATATGTTGTAATCGTTCTGTATGTTTCAAAATTTATCTCCCTATAGCTAATTCTTGGAGGTTTTTTGAGGCTTGGAAAATATTGATATTAGGAATGTCTTACATAAAAATTAAAATGCATCAATATATTTAGTAAATTAATGAGGTTTATTTTCTCTTTAGTTTCAGATTTTATAAGCAGAGAATATGGTGACATGATGGCTCTTTATGATCTCTTCTTCGCCTTCTTGCAAACAGGAAAATACAAAGAGGCCAGGAAGGTCATTGAGGTGGGATTTTAACTATAGTACTCTAATCGTGCAGCTATTTAGACTCTTAATTAGAAACATTTAAAGTTTTTAACCTTTAATTAGACTTGTTCTGATTCATGTTAATAGAATTCAATTCCAATAATAAAAAAACCTCGGCCAGCTTTATTTTGTATAATTACAGTTCAGAAGAGAGACAGTCGTCTTGTATGTTGAAATTGTTTCCTCACTTTTTCAAATTTGCTCTTATATATCAAAATGATATTTGCATATTAAATATCGGATTGTGGAACAATTAAATTAAACTGGCATTCCTGGGTGTAAAGTTGCTAATCCTCTTTCCGAAGGAATTCTTTGTTCTTAAAAGCACTGGAATTTAATTTGCTGCAGACCATGCTCAGATTTATTTGTAATGCTTGTCTACAAGTTAATCAGCCAAACAAGTGCTGTCTGCTGCTGTTTGGCATTTAATTTAGCATTTCTTCTCTCTCTCCCTTTTCCAGGATAGTAAGCAGCTTATAGGAAGTGGTAGGTGACAAACTTGGTCTATTTAGGATTAGTATATTTTATCTAGACTTGATTGAAATTGTGCTTACTGAAATTGATAAGTCAAAGGGGCAGCTGCAGAGTCTGCCCAGATTGTGATTATTTTTCCTCTTAACACAGTTGTATGTTTTTAAAATGCTGCATAAGTTTTCCAGCTAATGTATGGGAGGAGGCATCTTGCAGAAAAAGTAATACTTTGTCCTCAACGTTTTTGTGTTATGTGTATACACAACTCTAACCTATTTTTTTTTTTCTTTTCCCTCCTAAGACAAAGAATGCTTGTTCTCCTAATTCCCCTTAGAGTATTTGAAATACCAGTCATCCCTACTTGAATTGTCCAATAGAATTTTAGCATTTGAAAAATCTTAATTGAAGATCTACTTGTTTGTCTATGGTGGAACAATACTGTCCTGCTGTGGGGTGAAGGGAAACTGCGAAGCACAGTGCTGAAGCATTGATATTTCTGTTCTGAGAGGGTTTTTTGGAGCATTAAGTCTCATAATACACAAGAAGAAAAAAATTATCAGTATCTGACAGTAGATGACACTGAGGAGTTGAGTTCTTTTTACAGTGATTAAAGTATATAGGAGGTAAAAGGATGAAATCTGAAATTTGGAAGTAAAATTAAAGCTAAATGAGTAAAACTGTTACTTCAGGTGATTTAGCAGCTCTTTTATTTGATACTGGCATTTTATTTCTCAAAATTTATGTTGTTGTCTGGAGCTCAGTAATCATGAATAGGAAAGTAAGAAAGTTATCACATTCTTGGGGCTTTGAAACTTTTGTGATTTTCTTCATAGGTACCAAATTACCTTTGCAGATATTCAGTATTTGGTAATGGATCATAAGTTTTAGTAACCACAGATGCTTAAGCATCAAATATCTAGAGATTAAATGGAAGTTTTCCTACCTTTTAAGCTATTTAAAGTATTTTTACTTAGCTTCTATGAAGTATGAGTTTCAGCTTTGTATATGCTGTTGAGGAAAAGCTGTTTTAAATTCTGGAATTATTAGTAGTATAGGAATTTAGCTAGGAATAGTATGAATGTATTTTACCAGTGGATAAAGTAACACAAAATTGATTACTGTATGATGCATGATATTTTCGGTATGGTTGTGTTACATAACAATATATTAAATATTTTCAAAGCAATTTTGTTCACAAGGGGAGGGCAGAAATCTTAAAACTGATACTTTGCCAAAGAAGGAAATTGTATTGTTTCAAACCATAGGCAAGTTCCTGTTTGCTTTTTTGTTCGTTGGGAAGTCAAAGCTTTAATCGGTGTAATGTGGAAGATGGAGTACAGGGTGTATGTGTATTCTTTTCTCTAGTCCAGTGGGTTTTGTGACTAAATTACTTCTCAGATAGTTTTTCTGTTTTTCTGCTTATGAATTAAAATTCAGCGAAGGAGATAAACCGGTGCTGCTTTCTCTTTTCAGATGCTGTTGCATAGATTACCTTTTAGCATGTACTTTCATCAAGTATTGCTGATTATGGCAATCATTTGATTTTAGTGATATTGTTTTGATAGTATCTGCAGAATTAATAAAGAGTATCTACAAGGGTAGTAATGAAGCTGGAAAAAATTTGCTGAGGTGCTAAGGATATGAAAACCTTAAAGGATATGGTTGCTTAAATGGAGTGTTACTCATTGGAGACCACTGCCTCTGCTTGCTCTGGCTATTTTTAGAAATCAGTAGTACTCAAGGTGGTTATGTGGAATTTAGTGACAAGTGCTGCTTTGAAAAACTTGAAACTCAAAGCCCAAGCAATGAGAAACTAACTCTTAAATCTCAAATCTTTGGTAAAGTGGGAGTGGGTTGCAATACTGGGAAAGAAAGAAGGATAAGATTTGAGTGAGATTATAAAAATTAGGTCAGAGTTGTGTATGTTCCATTATCTGGCCACAAATGTGTTGTGAATGCATGTATATAAACTTGTGTTGTGGGATATAGCAAGAAAGCTGAAAGTTTTGAGGCTCATCTCCTTGCTGGAAGAACAGCAAGACTAAGCAGAGAATGATAGCATAAAAGAAGGAAAGGGGAATAGAAAGGAGATGAGGCAAAGAATGCATCTGACCAGTGCTAGAACAACTAGACTGAAGCATGTGGTAGTTTGGTAGCGCAAGTCTCTCCTGAAGCAATGCTAACTGGAAGAGAAGCTGTGATTGAGAAGTCTGTGGGGGGGAAATGCAGTTTCTGAGGCATCGCAGAGTTTGTACGATAATGTTGCTGGACCGCCTTGTTAAGCTTTTGAAAGTCTGTGCTCTCAGAGGCAATGGCTCCAAATAAGGTAGCCTTGGCTGCTCTGTGAAGTGTAAGTCTATTTTATTCCAGCTGTGCCTGGTGATTCCTGAGCCCTCAAAGTCGTGCTGTGGTAGATGGGTGTGATGGTAGATGCTATTTTGCTTTACACTGGAAACAAGTCCTACCACTGGCTGCTGTAGTACATCAGTGCATGATTTAGTCTTCTTAAGTGCACTTCAGCTGATAAGTTAGCATTTGTCTTGAGTCCCTCAAAGATGATCCTGGCAAAACAAAGTTGGCGTATCTCTCTTCTTGCCCCTTACCACAAGGCTGCATTCTAACTTGCTTTCCCTTGGATTGGCATAGCATGACTTCTATGTCATCAAATCTAGCTCTGGCTACTTAGGATTTTTCCCTTATTTGGAAAGGCAGCTTAATTGCCTTTTGTCCTTGAATTTTGTTTTTCATTAAAAAAAAAAAGAAGGAAAATTAAGTCAATATGTTTTGACTTTTACTAAAATAACCTAGATTAAAACTAATATAGGCTAAAAGAAAGGGATATGAATTTTCAATAAATGGGATTAGGGGAAAAGTACCTTCTAGAAAAATATTTGCTTTACCTGAATGTTGTCTTATTTCCAAAATATTTAATCAAATTTCCTCCTAGAGAGAGATCTTGTGTAATTATTTGTTGCTCTGGGTAGTAGATCAGAGAATCTAGAATTGCTTGACCTAGTATTCTTTTAAGTCTGCTGTATCAATGATAAGAGAATCTTCTAGAGCCTAGTCCCTCAGATCTCTCCAATCTTACCTGTTGGCACTACTGGACAACTGAAAATCCCTTGTGTTAACTCAGTTATTGACTGCTGCTTTATTAACCTAATAGAGCTCATGGTTAAGAGCTGTACTAATGTGAAGGTCATCCAGGAGAGTAGGAATGAAAAAGGGAATGTTACACCACCTTAGGGGAATTTGTTTACTCCCCCTGTCATCTGTTACTTTGTCCTGTTGTTTTCATGCTGCATGGAGGTTTAAAGATTTCACTACCTAAAGTAGTTAAAATACAGTTGATGTCTGTCATTTTCATTCAGTTTTAATTGTTTTTTGTCTCTGAGTTTTGCACAAAGATCTTGTATTTGCAGCTGTGTTACGTGCATGATGGTTGAATATATTTTGACTTGACCTTTTTTTTTTCATTTATTCATGCTGGATGCAGCTATTAAAATTCTTGTTTAATCTATGTGTAATGAAGCCCATGTTCACTCTTGGCCCTTTCTGACAGAGTTAGAAGATTTATGTGTCCTTCAGTACTGTAACAGTCCTGCAGCAGAGGTTCAACCAAGCCCTTCTATAAACCTGCTTAGCGGAAGTCTAAGCCGTGTTTTCATGAAGTAGAAATGAACACTTCACACCTGTGAATAAATATGCAAGGTTTAAAACTGGTGTTAAATCCATTTCTGTACTGTATTGATAAAATCATTGGACTTTTTATGAAGTTTCATTGTACAGCAAAATACTTCACCAAATAAGGCCCACATTCAGAAATATAACAGGTCGCTTGCATTTTTAATTGAGTGCTTAACTGCTCCTCCAATAGGAACAATGGATTGGTTGGTAGCAGTGTTGGACTGTCTTTGTGTTGTCTGAGAGATAACTTCTTGAAATCTTTCTAGATCAGATCACATCAGCTGTTAAATTAACAGCTGTTAATTTGTTACTTCAGTGAAAGAGTAAAAGCTCTCATTTCTGCTCTGGTTTTGGTTTTACTGGAAATGAAGACTAAGAGGATTACTATATTTGGAATACAGGGACAGATCTCAGAACTGTATGGCAGATTTTTTCAGAAGATCAACCTGTACAGTCTGCTACCACTAGAGGAACCTGCTTTGAAAATGGCGATGGATAGTGCATGCCTTCAGGATTCTTGTAACCAGATTTTAATTAAGTGTGATACTATCTTCATCTTCTGTTCTTGTATTAAATATGTCATTTATATTTAATAGTTAAATATATCATACCATATCCGACATATCTCAAAACATTTACGTGAAGAATTGAGGGACAAATGTGAAATAGTTTAATGAAATGTGTTGTGATGTGAATAAATGCAGGAAAAGGCACTTGCTGTTGAAATCTGAGACCTCACAAAAGGACTGTTTTGGGTGAGTACAGTGTACAGGAATATATCTATCAACAGATGTCAGGTTAATTTAGGAGGTAAATAGATTTAAGCAAAGAATTGTGACATCCACTGTCAGCAGACCTCAAGGTACCAGTTGCTATTGGATTTAATCTACCATAAAACCAATGAGAATATTTCTACTTGATATTGAGAGATTACAACCTTCTTTCATCCAGATTGCTTTTTTTAAGAGTCTACATCATAAAATTGAGTCTTGCTGATTTTATGCTGGAGATAAACTATTAGTAGAAGATGCTTTCTTGATTTGTGACAGCAGGATTTAGTGGGGGGTGTTTATGTGTAATTTAATGATGGTCATATCTAGTGTCTGAATTTACCTACGAAGACTTATTTTTGGTCCTGTTGAGAAAAGAATGGAGATGATTAAAACAAAATTTAAATGTTTGTGAACCAAATTGTATTAGATAACAGTGGTTTGAGATTTAGGAATAGTTTGTAGGGGGTGTAATAGCTTTGATTAGAGTAACTGTATACAACTGAGAGGGAGGGGAAAGACTGAAGAGCTTTTAGGCATACAAGCCCTATAATTACAAGAAAAAAATATTTTTTCTTATTATTGAGTCCTGGAACTCCAATGTAAGCATTACTTCTCCTTCTGAAACTGGACTCCAATAGAGTTAGTCATTAGTGAACTTGGATTTTGTGTCCATGTGGGTTAATTAAAAGAAAAGTGTGCTTACTAGTTCAGTGCACATTTTTTAGAAGTTCTTAAGTGTTGCTCTCTTAAAGAAAAGGAATATGTTTCAAATAAGTAAATTCAGTAAAGGAGATTACTACGGAAAAAATTCATTCCAGAGAGAGAGAGGGTAATGTGTTCAGAATGTGGGATCATGGCAAGAGCTGTGCTTCTTTTCTTAGCTCCAGGGACTTTCTGTTAGAAGGAAGAGGTGCTTTTCTCATTCATCATACAACATAAAACCACATTTCAAGGCCAGATTTTTGCTCCTTCTTGAGTCTAGGATATTCCTGATAATTTTGTTTTGAGCGGGGTTTTTGCCTGTTTTCTATGGCACCTTTTCTTTCAATGTGATTATTGTTGTGAAGATCTCTTATTGTCTAATAATAATACTTCACTGCCTGATTTATCTTGGAAATCTTACTGGTAAATGTAGAACATTCCAATAGTGATTAAACTTACATCAGTCTCAGTTGTTATGAGTAATGATTAAGCTGTAAAACTCTTTCCTATTTTTATTTTACTATTTTTGGAAAATAAGCAAGTTGCCTTACATTTTTCTTAATGTTTGCCTAACATAAAGCAGCACGTATGTCTCTTTCAAGTGAAATAAAATTAAGTCATGAATATTTACTCAACAGATACTAATTGTGTTGGTAATGTCAATGAACTGTGAAGCTGACAGAAGTTTTGAGGCAAATACATACTTCAGGGAGAAAAAAAAAAAAAAAACACAAACAAACAGTAAAAACTTTCCTAGTGGAGACTGTAAGCTTGGTATTTTCTTTTTGTGAACTACTGCTTTTTATGTAAAAATTAACCTAATAGAAATAGGCTGGTTGCTATCTTGGGTAATTGTAGGATAGGTGGAAAGAAAAGCATGAGCCTGAATTCTAATCACTCACAACAGGAGGGTTAGGGAGAGTGGGTATGTAGACATGTGTCCCTTTGTCTTTCATTGAATATCTGGTGGTGCAAATAAAATATCAAATACACTTTGGATAGGTTTTGAAAGCATGACTTGCAGTGGAGCAACTCATAAGTTTTAATACTCCAGTACTGCATTAGAGTACTTATCCTCATCAAACATGAAAAGTAGTTATGTTGAAGATATATTTATAATTGTATTCAGGCTTTCATACAGTTAGCCCTTGCCCAGAAAGTTGAACAAGTGTCCAAATATTTCAGATGAGTTTCTTGTTGAAGACATCAGTATTACATGGACTGTAGTGTGCTTAGTCATATTTATTTCTGGTCAAAATTGCTTACAAAGAACAGAAGGAATGATTAATTTTTTTAGAGAAATCTCATCTTGATTATGAGCAGTTTGCAAGGTTTTCCTCTTTTTAAAGAAAAGTGAGTGAGGGATCTTTCCGTGCCATCACTGAAGAAACCAAAAGTGTTACTTCCATTGCCAGCCATATACAGCTGTAGCTCTAATGTCATCCTGGTAGTACAATAACTTAAAGAAAAGCTGAGCTAGAAGAGAACTGAAATGCTTTATTAGACAGCAGATATGATTGCAACAGGAACGATGCTTTTTGATACATAAATTATAATTAGATTCTTCCGTCTCCAAAGATCTTCGGAAAACTTCTGGACTATGGCATATAATTTGGTACGTTCAGAGCTGATAACCAAAATAGTCTCTTTTTTTCTGTATATCCCACTATGATACTTCACTTATGTTTTGTTATAAATTTTATAATGTGAGAAGTAGAACAAAGTGGTATACTTTCATGCATGTAACTCTAAGATTATTAAAAAAAAAAAAAGTAAATGTTTTGATCCGTTTTTTTTTAAAACTAATGCATTGCCATTTGAAGGTGAAGGAGTGTTTAGTAAGAGGAAAAAACATAATAGAAGGGTAGCATAATTCCATCATGTCTAGCAACTAGACTAAGATGGTTACATAAGGTACAGGAATTTTATACTTGTGTGTTCTTCTAACTTCTGATTAAGAAGTGCACATACTGCTTAGTAGAAGTGAAGACTTTTGCTGAGAGTTTTAATATAGGGGAAGATTCAAGCAAAACATACAGTGTTTATGTTGTAAAAAACTTTGTTCAAGTAAGCTGCCATGCAAAAATATCCTTGGCTTTGTTGAAGCTGCATGGAATTTTTGAGATTTTCATAGGCGTTTTTGTGGAATCAGGGAAAAATCTGTCTTTAAATTAAGAACTTCCCATCAAATGTTCTGTTTTCATTGATGCTTATGTTAGGGAGAGCTGTTAGAAATGACATACATCAGTTCTTATAGCTGTCTGTTCAAGGCTGTCTGTTCCAAGAAGTAGTGTGTTTTCTTGCAAGACATTGCTTTGGCATTTAAATCTCAGTAACTGGTTCTGGTACTGGTAGCATAAGTCTGTTATGGCTGTTGATGTAACTCTTCATGAAATGTTCTTCTTCCTTCAGCAGCATTAGCTGTCTCTTAGTATTACTGGCTTTTTCAGCTGCAAAGAGAGGAATGAATGGATCTACCCTTCCAAAGAATACCATTAAAAAGTGCAACATGAACGTTGTTTATAAAATTCGGCTGTTTGTTTTCAGTATGTTTGAATTGGTGATTATAGTAGCACTGTTTCCCTAAGAAAAGAATGAACTTTGCAGAGAAAATACAGGGATTTTGAAGAAAACATAAACCAGTTAAGGAGGTCAGAGTTAAACTCTAATGGTTGGAATTGGTGTGTTATTCACAGTGAAGTTATATCACGAAGGGCCAGAGTTAACTTGACCAGTATATATAAGAATTATTTTGCCAAACAGTTCACAGTAGTAATTTGTGAGAGTGCAGTGTTGGGATGTTGAAACAGAAGTCATCCATGTCGTGTCATGTATATGCCAAATAAAAAATGCTTCTGCTGGCTTTTAAATAATTATGCAACCTTAGCCAGCTAGAGCAAAAGTGGCACCGTTAGGGGACAGATTCGACTAGTTTCCTGAAAGTCGTCTTTTTGAACAAGATATAGGGTTTCTGGTCTGTAAGGTCTGTAAGTTGTCTCTTGTGTTTTTTCTCCCTAAGTAAGTTTTGTGTTTAAAGAGAAAAAGTTTGGTTTAGGCAAGTAGAGAGAAGTAAATAAATATTTCTGTGTGTCTTCTGTAAATCATTTTTTGTTAGAAGGGGTTTTTTTTGAAAGTAAGCAAGTACTGTTGCTCTATTGGCTGTAACAGTTATAGGATGCTAATGTAAACAGAGTTTGAATGTTTCTATCATTATCTAAAAATCTAGAAAAACATCCGATAGATTCTTCTCTGACAGGTCAGTATTTTCCCAAACAATCTGTTTTCTTTCAGCTGCAAGAGGTAGAAATTACCTGAAATAAAAATGTTAGTACAGAAAATCTGGTGATTGGACTCCTTCAATCACCTGTCTGAAATGACTGGTTCTAGGAAGGAGCAGAACAAATCAGATGCTTTTAGAGCGTTAGGATCATTACATTTACATGACAAGAGTTCTTCCAAAGATGCAGCATATTTTTTCCCTTTCTGGTTAGTTTTCCTTTCTATGTGTGAAGGTACAGAATCAGTGAATAAATTGGTGTAGGTATAAGTGTAGTATAATTATTGTAGAAATGTGGAATATGCTGAGTTGGAAGGGACCCATCAGGATCATTGAGTCCAACTCCTGGCCCTGCACAGGATGCCCCAAGAATCGCACCACCTGTAAGTTGAACCTCAGAAAGACAGGAACAGAGTTGATAAGAGTATGGACCGGTTTCTGTAGGAGATATGATGAAGTAGGTGAGTTCTGCTCAGCCTAGAGAAAGAACAGTGAAACTGGGAATTATTTTATATATTGCCATTGAATTATATGAAATTGAGAAGATAAAGAAAAATCACTTGTGCATCATCTTCTAATACAAAATCTAGAGGTTTCAAATGAAGCTAGTAGAAGTTAGGCTGAAAACAAACAAAAAGTGGTAGTGTTTTGGTTGTTTTCAGCAGAAAGTAGTGGAGGCAACCCTTCACCAAAAGATTTATGGTGTTCCAAGGGCATCCAGAAAAACTCCTGGAAGAGAAATCACTTTTTAGAAACACTGTGATCCACTGAACCTCAGGTAGTTAGAGAGTGGAAGACACTAAAGTATTGCTCTGTTTTCTGACACTTTATATTCTGCTATATTCACTGTGTTAGGGAAAGGATAACAAGCTGTGGTTTGATACAGTACAACTGTTTTGTACTGCAAGAGAATGTAAAAGCCAGAAAACCTCTCCATGTTTAGTTTAGATGCTCTATGAATTGCCTGAGACTCTGAAAAGATAAAAAAAGAGAAAAAAAAACCCCAACACAACACCAAAACCCACAAAAATGCTTTAAGACTCAATAATAGATTTTTTTTTTTAGTCCATTGAAACAAGCAAGATCAAAATTGTAAATGGGAATTTGGAAGAGTAATTAGAGTAACAGTTTTTTCCTAATTTTTTTTTTTTATTCTCTGCATTTTTTTGGTTCTGTATTTTAGTCTGCTGTATTGTAGAAAGACTGCTTGCTGCTAAATTCAATGTTTAAAATTCCCTAAGATTGTAAGGGATAAGCTACAAATATGGACTATCAGGCAAGCCCTGGAGATTTAGTTAATCTGACCTAGATGTTCTTTTGATGATTGAGACCTGCAGTATGTGAAAACACTTCTCCATTTCAAAATGAAACACAAGGATATCTGTTGTATAACTCAGCTGTCCTTGTAGTGACAGACACATCAATCATTTCTGAACAGGAAAGGATTTACTATAAAAAGTTTGTAGGTTTGGAGCTGTTGAGTTCATTGGCATTCGGATCAGCAATGATATTGGAAGTTGTAAGTGAATTCAGCATTTGAATTTTACCATGTCCTAAAGAGGATTAGCTACAAATGCAGGCAACATACTTTTTTCTTTTTCATTTTCAAGAGCCTGTTGTGTAAGATGTTAATTCTTGACTTAGCTTTCAGCATATTTTATGTGAAACTGCTTGTAGCTCTTAAAAAAGCACTGAACAGGTACCTATAAATATAAATAACTGTGGGGAGGACAAAACTGAACAATTAATTGGAAAGAAAGCATGTACCTGGAAAGCAAAACTGTGTTTATATATACCATTTTTAATACTTGATAAGCCAGTATTTATTTTTCTGTAACCTCTTGGGTGGAGACTATTTTTTAGTACAGCTAAACACATAGAGATGCTCCGTGTTGAGGATCTGTGGGGTTAGTGTCCTATTTTTTGCAAAACCTTACAATGACTGCATAAAATGGTTTGGGTGATTGGTAGGATTAGATGGCCTAAGATTTACTCTGCAGAACACTGTTTCCTATGTATTTAACAAATTTTAACAGTTTTGATTGAAATTTTGTATGCTGGTTTTCTGCTGTATGCTGAATTATTTCAGAAGGATGCAATGGTAATAATTCTGCAGATGGAAAATATGGGAAAAGAAAATTATTTGTATTTAAGGGTGTTGGTAAATTGACTTTTTCAATAGTAATGTTTCCACTCTTTTCTAACTGAGATTTAATATTTCTCAGAGCTTTTTGTTCAAATTGCCTCTTCTATGCAAACTAGCATTAAAATTTTGGAAGTTGCACTTCTTGTTTAAACAGTAGAGATTTCTTACAATATTAACAGCTAAAAGCTTTCAAGATTCAAAACGTGTTTCTCTGTAGGGTGAACAGACATTTCCTTGAATTACTTTGAGCTATATTAATGTGAATCTGGACACCTGAAATGAAAGCCAGATCCTCTCTGTAAATGATCTTTGTGCTAAAACAAGATAGTATAAAGCAATTAAATCCATGTACTCTGTGGGTGGGAAGGGTAAGATGTAAAAATGATGGATGCTTTGCACATTTTTTTTTCTCCAACTATTTTTAGATGTGTTGGACATGAGTCCTTGAGTGCTTGTAACACGTTTCTTTAAGAATTTTGACTTTTCCTGTCTTTATTTAAGAGTTTATTTAAGTGTACAAACTACTATTTTGGTTATGGTCTGTGGTGCTGACAGGGTACAATGTGGTAGTCTGTACCAAATGGAGTTGAAACAAAAGCCATGAACTTTTATTTTGAATACATGTATTATGTTTACTTTTCCTTAGAATGTTCTATGTGAAGTAATGTGTTTCTTCTTGTGGAAATATTTTACAGACTCCTGGCTTGAGAGCACACTCTGGAAGATTGCAGTGGTTTGCAAAAAGGTGCATATCAAATAATCAGGTATGTGACTCGTATGATGTGTTCTGTGGAACTGCCATTATATTCCAGGAAAAATTGTTTTGAAATATTTCCTCGCTTGACTTTTATGTTTGTGAAAGGACATGTGACAGGCTGATGAGGTGAACTTAATGCTTGGTGTAAATGCTGTTGTGTACTTAAACAGAAATATTATTTTAGCTGAATGCACACAGCTATCTATGTATCTTGTATGTGCGCATAGAAAAATAATTGTTTGGCTGAGGTATAACTATGTTCTTCCTTCTTTCTTTTGAAAGATGGAAACTTTGGAACAGTTGGTAGAATTAACTCAAAATCTATTTGAATGCGATCGAGATGAGATGTACTACTACCTGCTTCAACTGTGTGGTAAGTGAGCTTGAGACCTCTTTCATGTTGTAATCTGCTTTCTTTCGTGGATGGGGATAGGAAATAACCCTGGAGAGAAGTTACCTCTTGATACACAGTTAGCCTGGGTACCATTTCTGAAGCATCTTGCAGGTGAGGGGAGGTCAGGTTCTTGTTTTTACCTGCAGACCTGAACACTTACATGGCACTTACATAGTACAAGTCTTCCAATCCGTGCTATTGTCTTGTGTTGTAATTTGAAAGTTAATTCTGTTTTGGTTTTCAATGTGCTTAAAGAAGAAAACCTGCTCATCTGTTCTCTTCATAACTAATAAAAATCTGGGGTCTCCTGGTTCAGAAAGGTGCATATATTTGTTTTATTTACCAGTTCTTCACCAGCCACAACCTAACTTTTGCATCATTTATAGGAACGGAATAGTTTTTAAAACTGAAAGTTCATTTCTGTGTTACAGACACATAGGATGTGTCTATAGCGGTTTTCATTCCTCTTTTCTGTATTTCTCAGTCTGTGCTGGTTTTGTTATTCAGTGTATCATAATAAAAATTTTTAA
>JAWWLV010000121.1:25444368-25458692 GCA_035041135.1 Platyrinchus mystaceus | reverse complement strand
GGTTTTCATTCCTCTTTTCTGTATTTCTCAGTCTGTGCTGGTTTTGTTATTCAGTGTATCATAATAAAAATTTTTAAGCCCTTGTTTATTTTAAAGTCTTGAAAAAATGCATTGTTTTAAAATTGGATATGAAGCACTAAATAGTAAATTGGGACATAAAGCATTATAGTGATTCCTATGTACTTGGGTAATATATGTGTGTATGTATATATTAATGAGCCATTATAGCAATTTGATATATTTGGTAATGGGAAAACTTTCTTTTGAGCTTGAACTAATTTTAGGCCCCATGTGTATGACTAAGACTAGCGATGCTGTAATGCTAAATAAAACATTATTCAAACCATCTTTTTTCTTTCTATATGGTAATGAAAGAGACCTCTTCCCCACTGCACTAAGCTCAAGCTGGAGAGATGAGTCTTGCACAGAAAAATGACCAGAGACCCCTTGAGAATTTTGCTGCCTTCCCTTTCCTGAAGCCTTGGAAAGCTTCAAACAGAACTGTAGCATTACCTAATTCTGGCTTTGCCCATACTGGTTCACCATCAAAAATCAAGTAGGCCTGAAAATCAATCTTGTCTCAACAGGGAGGGAGCCTTCCTATTTCTCTGCTCATCCTGTTCATCTCTGGCAGTGACTAAATCTGACAGTGTGCCTGCTAGGAAGAGAATCTAAGAAGATACAGTTTATCAAATTCTGTCATGCAAAATCTTCAGTCTTCTTCCAGAAGACAGAACCAATTCCATCTATTCAAAGGAGTGGAAAATATTTGTAGGTTTCTGTCACCACAAAAGACAAAACCCATCCACAATCCTGCTTTCAACCATTTTAGATTACCTATCAAAGCTGCCCCGTGCACAAGTATAGTAGAGTTGTCATTGTGCACCTAAGCCATAACTTCAGATCTATTTTAGGCATATAAAAAAAGAACCTACCATCTAGTCCAAGCAGTGATCAAAAATGTTGAAAATGAGGCACTTGGTTTTTTTAGAATCACAGAAAGAATAATTTTTGCTGGAGAGAACCTCGGGAATTTTAAGCCTAGCTGTTTCCTTCAAAGTCTGATCACATCATGGCCTTGTTTAGTAAAGTTTTGAGTGCCTCCAATGGTGGAAATCAAACAGCCTCTCTGGACAATCTGTTGCAGGGTTGGATCATTCTCAGATACTCCATTGCTGCAGCTTTTAACCATCATCTGTCATCCTTTACTTGCAAGGAGGGATTGACTCACTCTGCTCTGTAGCTGTTAGTTAGGTAATTGAAGGCAGCAGTTGCATTCCCTGTTAGCCTGCTTTTCTCCAGGCTGCCCAGAACTCATCTTCTTTGACTTCCTCTCCTTCCTGATCTGCTCCAGCCCCACAGAGGCCATAGAATATCGTGAGTTGGAAGGGACCTACAATGTCTGTCTCCATGGCTGAGTTCGCTTAAGTTGTTAGGATCTCTTACAGTTGTGGAACCCAAAACTATGATAGATCCAACAGTTAAGAATTTACAAAATTTGCATATATGGCAGGAGAATTAAACCTGGTTCAAATAAAATGCCAAGGGAGTTTACTGGGAAGGACGTTTCTGCTTTAGAGAGCTTATTTTTACTGGGATGTAAATCAGTAGTGTCTGATAATCATAAATGCTTCACAGCTGGTGACTGCAAAGCTAGAAAATGTAAAGGCAACGGGAGAACACATGCTTAGGTAGTCAAATAGTAGTTAACTGTTTTCTTGAAGTCCAGCTTTCTATTTACTTGCATTAATGTACAGTGATGCATATATAAATTTCAATTAACAATCAAGAATAATAGAACTGATGAGCTGGGAGGATCACTTCTGCAATACTTTCTAGCTAATTTCTCATTCATCTGAAAATTTATGTAATCTTTGGGTTTTTTTTCTATTTACATCCTCTGGCATCCTCTATGTATTCAAATAGTTCAGAACTTTTCAAATTGATGCTCATACGAAGCAGAAGTACATAACTAGTTGATTAATTATTTTCCAAAGAAACCTCTTTTAAATCACTTTAGATAAGTATGTACACTCCAAATGTGCTTTTTTGTGAAGATTTTAATCTTGTTTCAGACAACAATGATGACTGGGGGAAGGCTGAAGCTGTTTGGACTAAAATTCAAGAAGAAAATGTTGTTCCTCGTGAGAAAACACTAACTTTACTTGCTGGTATATTTGAGAAAAATGGTCAGGTTGTTCCATTTGAGGTACCTAAGGTAATTGGGGTTTAACTGTGCTGGCTATCATCACTTTTGAATGCATTTCTTCTCATAAAAAATGCTAACAGATAGCATTACATTAACTGAAATGTTTGTATGTTTTAAAGGTTAGGCATGAAGATAGAAGAAGTTTAAGTGCTGTTATTGAGGAAGAAAGAAAAATAAGAATGCTTTGCAAGAAAAATAAAGCAAAAGGTAAACTGAAATCCACTGGGTTTTCTTCCCCTTCCACATTCATTTTAAGGTTTCAGTTAACTGCAGCACTCTTTTGTGCAAACTTCCCTGTCTCTGATAAGAACAGAATTGATTTATGCATTTATGTTTGACTTTTATGTAGAAGAGAGGAGTGTACTTCAATGCAATGGTCGTTCTAGAGCACATGGCACAGGATTCTTGAGCATCTCCGGTGGGAGAGACTCCATAACCTCTCTGGCCAGTCTGTTCCAATGCTGGGTCACCTGCATACCAAAGAAATTCTTCCTCATGTTCAGGTGGAACTTCCCGTGCATCAGTTTCTGCCCATTGCCTCTTGTCCTATTGCTCAGCACCCCCAAGAAGAGCCTCTCTCCAAATCAGTCTATTTCTGGTATTTGCTCAGGAGAAGAGCATTTGAATATTCTGGAAATCCTTATTTTCTTCATCTATACTATAGTAACTAGGTACCTCACTTGAAAGTTGTTTAGGAAATAGAATTCAGTAGGTTTAAAGAATTTAATTTTGCTGAATGAGGAAAATTTATAATACAAGACACCTAGTAATTCTCTGAGTGTAATCAGTATATTTTACAGCTTGGACACACAGATTTTTACCTTTTGAGTTTTTAAAAGAAGTCATTCACACATTTAATTTACATTGTGAGTAAAAGGACCCCATAGAGTTATTCAGTCTAAATATTCAGTTTGTATAGATTAGGAGTCTGAAGTTGAGTCAAGACATTCTGTATATAGTCAGTGCAATATCATGTTAAGAATCATGAGTGTTATGGCACAAATAAAGTTAATGTTTTTAGGAGATTCTTCTTGCTGGTGACTTTTGGGAATCATAAGTAAATGAGAAATGCAGAAACATTTTCACTTAAAATCAGGCAAAATTAATGGAATGTACTTTAAAACATTATCACTAGAGAAGTGTCCTGTGCCTTTGGTATCATAAATCAGGTGGAGAGCAAGAGGAAACTAAGGATGCCTTGGACTTTGCAGGAAGACTAGTTCAAAACAAAAATATAAAATCAATCTGTGATGACACTGGATATTGAATTTATCCATAAACCCCTTCTGCATATTCTTTTATTTAAAGGTGCAGTATTTGAGAGGAGTTGGTCTAGAGCTATTGGGAATGAAGATAAAAAAAGACAATGTTGGAAAACAGTTCCTCTCTTCTTGGGAAGCCATTATCTTGGCCTTAAAGAAAACCTAAAAAGACTAAGCTGTTGCTTTTTTTTATATAACAGTATCATGTAATTTTGGTGTGAATGTAATAGAGCAGCTTTTTGATGGGAAAAAGATTAACTCAATCTAGTTATGTAACAGTTTCACGAACTTACCAACTCTGACACATGTTTTGATAATCTATTCTCTGGAGTTTTTGATTTATGCAAAGTCATATTTTCATTTTTATCTTGATTCCTCACTGAGAGAACTTGACTCTAGGGGATCATGTTACACATATCCCAAACAGTCACAGTTGCTGAAACAGATTTGACTGTCTTGAGAGCTGAGACTTTCTTGGCAAGTTGTCACTTTTCTAACAAATCTTTCTACTTGAAATAGCTGGTGTAACACAATATTATTTTAAAACCAAGAAATTTCTCTTTTGAATGCTAATATACTTTTAGATACCATCTGAAGAAGGCATAAGCTGATAATACTTCAAACATGCTATTTGCACTGATGCAAAATAAAGTTAAGAAAATAATCTAAATAGCATAATCATTCTGAGGTTAGGACTAACATACACAGTAAAACATCCTAGAAGAGCAAAACAAAACCATTAAAAAGATTTTTTAGTTCTTCATTGAAGTAATCATTTAAAAAAAAGAAATATTTCGTTGTAGGAAGAGATCTTACGTTTTATTGACTGTGGTAATTAATGGTATCATGTGCTTGACATCATGTCCACTAGTGGCAAGTCCATTTCTGTACCCAACCAGTGGAAAGCAATTCTTAAACACAGAGTGAAATCCTAGTTCAGTCTAAAGACAGCAGAGCTTTTGTAGGAGTCTCTAAACATAAGGAATTTTTTGCCTTAAAAAAATAGATTTTAAACAGGCATTTATGAGCAGAAAGAACAAACCTATCACCAGTCAGCTACATTTTTGTAAATCATTAGTTGCATTTGTAGCAGATTATACCAGCCAGAGGTTTATTGTTGCTGTTGAATGTGGTTGCTAGTCTGCTGGTACCTCAGATTTCAGAACTGCTGAAGGCAAAAATGTCTTTCCCTCTGAATTTAAATGGGAGCAGTCTGAATGCTGGTGATCAGCATCTGAGTAGGCAAGAGAGTTCAGCACATTGCTGCAGGCCAAGCTTAACTTCAGACCTATAAGTAAAAGTGATGAAGGATTTAAAGACCTCTCCTGTGTGATCCTGTTGTTGTTTCATTGGTCTTTTGGTCGACAGTGAAGTCACTGTTGTAATGTCAATACTGTTATGAGTCATACTCTTACGTCACTCTTGTATACATGAAACTCACATACACAGAAGTAAATTTAATTTTTACTGTGATATTCTTATCCTTTATCTCCATTCATATATATTTTTAATGTAGTTCCAGGCATCCAAAGTAGATCATGAATGGCCATGTTAATTCTAATTATTAACTCGGTGTACGAGTTGGTGTGATGTAAATAACAAATTTTATGTATAGTCATTTCTGTGCTTACATTTCAGGAGGTTTTAATGTATACTCTTTGGTTGAAGAAGTTTAAGATTCAAACCAAAAGGCATACCAACAGCTTTGGTTAAAAGTCCACAACACACTGTAATAGGTGTGGTTAGTGTGGTGCTTCTTGTGGCACTAAGATTCAAATGAGTTGCCCTCATCTTTACTTTCAAAGTATAAGAAAAAAACTTGATGTGTAGCTGTGAAATTTATAGTGATAGTCCAGCTATTTCTGAACTAAGTTGTAAAGGTTATTGTTGCTGTGCTTTGAATTAGCAAATGGATTATTTTATGAATCAATGAAACATGCAGTCACAGTTTAGACGTAAAAGATCATTTATGGTTCTTAACACAGCTTTCTAGTGCATGTTACAGTGTGGATGGCAGTTTTAGCTGCATGTTTATAGCTGTATAATCTTGTTTCAGAAAAATAAATGACTGAAAAGTGTGCTTATCATTTTTTCCCCCTTTTTGGTAACATCTTTTCATACACTGACAGTTATTGTGAATGCATGAAATAAAACTGTTAATCAGTCAAACAAATGCAGTGTAGTTTACTTGTTAAATATCTGTATATTTGTAAATTGTATGTTTTGTATAAATCTTGTCGTAGCCAAATAATTTGATCTCCCCATATTGGAGTCGCCTCCTATATTATTTGTTAAATGCTGTTGTGATCGTGCACCAGATGCTGTAACTATATACCCCAGAATTAGGTGTTGCTTTAAAAATCCCAAGTCTTCCCCTTCTAACCAGCTATGTTGCTATTGAAGCAACAGCCACATGTAAAGAAAGAGCAGTAGCAAACTTACTCTTCTGTGGAAGTATGTGTCGATTGTTGTATACAAGCGGTTTTGAACAAGCTGTGATCAGCAGCTTTGGGCTTAAAGATGTCAGCAAAGGATAAATAGATTTAGGATGGACCTTTTGCAATGAATAGGTGATTTCTTTCTGTGATCAACATTAACACAATATAACATTTCTTTTTTACTTTCTTCTTCAGAGGCCTACGATCTTTTCATGGAAATGGAAGGGAAGGATGAGTTTCAGTATCGTTTTTATGACACCCTTATAAGAGCATTGTTAATGCAGAATTGTCTTCAAGAAGCCATTGAAGTGAAACACATGTAAGGCTTTTCTTTTCTGGGGGGATATTTGTTGGTTTGGAGAGGGAGGTTAAATAATTTCTGGATCATTTTCAAGTAAGTCCTTGTCTTCTAATGGTAAAACAGGTCATGACTAGTGATTAGGAGATGTGGTAAGAAATACGCTAATGTTTCACAGGGCGATATATCATATTAGTAAAAGGTACTAGAGTGTCAGTATGTATTGCTAATAACTTATTTCAGCTAACAATGTGAACAAATGTACTTGGCATCAGAGCTGAAAGTCTACCCTTCTGGCTGTCTGCCTTTTCCTCTTTGGAGCAGTATCCAAACAGACAAGATTCCTTCCCTTAGCTGCCCATGAGCCTTCCCCTCAATGCCTGTCTTACCCTGCCCACACTTCCTGGCAGCTGGCTGCCTGCCAAATGCAAAATGGTATGTTTGACTGTGATGCCAGTGGCTAGGAGATGACCATAAACCTTAGATCCAACTCTTACACTTCTGAAATAAATCCAACCTGCTGTCATGAACTATTAGAATCAACAGAACTGAATTAACCTTGAGTGAGTTGTATGGTACACTCCTTGCTTTAATTATTGCCTGTAATGTGTGTTCTGGTCAGGTTTATGGGCTTCAAATTACAAATGTTGTGACCTGTCAGTGTAGAGTTAAGAAGAACAAAAATTTAAGGATTTCAAGTCTTTTGTTTTCTTCACTAAAAATAAGACTAGTTGTTGTCATCAGGTGTACTCACTGACTGAATACAATGAATTTGAAAGTGCCTGTAGGTAAATTATCTGAGGCATAGAGCACTATAAAAAAAAAACTAATAATTTTTAGAGTCAGCTTAGTTTTTGATGTCCAGGAACAGTGTAGTATAAAATGATATTTATTATTTTCATGTTTTCTTTAAAAGGGTTTAGACTGGAGAAATGTCTTTCATTGAAAAAGTGGTTGAGTTCTGCATTCAGAAGAACAAATAATGTTTTTTCAAATAGGTCACAGTAACTGGGCTTTATGATAAGGAATGTTTGTGCTTGCTGGATATATGGCTTATATCAAGGGAAAACCAAAACAGCTTATCAAATTAAGCTCCCTGTAATGGAGGCAACTGATAAATCTTTACAAATAGGAAAAGATGGAGAGGAGATGTTTTAGGATTACAAAGAATGTTGATAAAATTTAGCTAGTTTGTGTCACAGAAAATACTCAGGTATCTAAAGATGTATTGAAAGGTTTTGCAGAAGTTTGAAGCATTCTACTGAAGATTTGTACATGGATGGACTTCTTCCCTGCTCTACAGCTTTAAACACGCTTGTAAAGAAGATGCAAAAGTAGTGTATGTTACTAGCAGATAGGAAGCAGATTGCAGCAGGAAGAAGGTAGTTTCTTGTTCCCAGAATTTTGGTGATTCAGAATTCCCACTCTAGATTACTGCAGGAAAAAAATAATTTGAAATAAAGAATTTGAAAGACTAAAAAAGTTGGAGATGTGTTTTAAAGGACTAAGCCTCTGAACCTTGAGATATTTAAGAGTAAAGTAAATAGGATTTTATAAGAGGTTCAATTCTTGGTCGCTGGTCAAAGCCAACCATCACCATAAACCCTGTGCTTTTCAGAACTCTCATACTCCATGTTGTAGCATAGAAATGCCAAATAGTGACATTCTGAGACGCCTGTAACAGCTCACTGTTGCATTAAGACAGCACATGCTTTGTCTTGGCGGTGTTCATGATGTATCTGTGTATCTTTTTTCTAGTAACACAATCATGATTATATTAAGCATTTTCAAAAGTCTGTAAGTTTTAAATTATTCACTGAAATGGAGAAAGTGATTGTGTGTGTGCCTGTGGTTGAGAAATAACAAATATCTGTGTTCTGCACACATTTCTGTGTGCTTCACAATTTTTCCAAACTCATACTACAAAGAAATTACTCTTATGAAGTCTAAATGTGTGCAGTGGCCTGAAACCTGTGCAGCTCCTAATATTTTCATAAAATACTATTACTCTTTTTATTGTTTGAAGCCACATTTGAAATGTAAATAATATTTACAGTCTTACTGTGAGCATTAGCATAGGCAACAGAATAACATTTTTTTTTATTTAAAAAGGTAAAATAATTTTAAAACTTCCCTCCTTCAGAACTGAGAGACCTCCGTGAGAAAGGGATGTGGGAGAAGAAGGAAATAGCATTCCTAATCTGCATTTAGGCAAAAAAACAAACACTAAACAACTCAGATTACTGATCTGTTGGTCAATCCAAGTGTAGTTGCTTTCACATTCTAGACCTGTTTTGAGGAATATTTACTGCATGTAGTCCAAGAAGTTTTAAATAGAAATTCAGGAGTATTGGAATGATGGATTAGTTCTGTAATAGTAGCTAACATCTATTTAATCACACTAAAGATTGGAAGATTGGAGAAAGTAAATCCTTTGTTATATGTAATTTACAGTCTCATGCATGAATTGTTGACTTAAGGGCTTTGACAGATGGGACAAAGGGAAAAAAAAAAAGGCGGAACTGAGCAGTGGGTGCTTAGGCAGGGATTAAGGGGATTGGTTGGGAGAGTAAGAAAATCCTGAGTCCAGTGACTGCATTTGTGAGCCTGGGAGGCTGAAAGTGACTGAGAGGATAGTCATATTGTGTGCAATGTGAAGGATTTTCTTGGGATTGAGGAGAACAATTTAGCAATGACCCTGCTTACCTCCCAATCCGCTCAGCCCCTAAGTTCAAGTAGGTAGGCTGCTCAGTTGTTTGCCACAAGATGATCAGTGAGGTTTATCTTGATTGCTGATATGGTAAATGGTAATGCCCCCCTTTGCTCTATAGAGATTTTGTAATCTAGAAATGAACATTTGTAAAGTTATCCTTATATATTAAAAATGGGTCTTGGCTGTATGTCATTTAGGAACAGGAACATTTTGTAGTATAAGACCAATGTGATTGCTGGTTAGTCTCTCTTGACTAATTTCCAGAGTGTTAGAAGAGCTTTAGCAAGGTCATTAAAGATTGTCTTTTTTTATATACATTCATGAAGTTTTGTATTAGAGGAGATAAAGAATTGATAAGCAACATACAATTTTAACGTGGCTAAGGCAGCAAATGTAGTATGTTCACTTTAAAACCTGTATACATCTAGATGACAGAAATTTGAAAATTAATCAACCAAATGACATGGTGTTAGTTCATAATATGCTTTAGTTTATGTTTAAAATATACAGTGCTGAAAATAAATGTTTCATTTTTTATTGCTGAAAGAATAGTTTTATATTTTATAATTATGGTGACTATTGAAAAAAGAAGAAAAAGTATCCAGCTTAGGATATAACAGAACAATGCAGGGCATGCAGTTATTTTAGTCATCTAATATGTCAGCATTCAAGAATCTGAACCGATTGTTTAAAAAAAATCTTGTACTTTGTTTCTTTTGTTGCTCACTTCCAACTTTGTCATCTGTCAGAATGCAAAAAAAAATTATCCTTCTATAACCATTGACAGGATAACACAAAAGCTGTCTCCAGGTCGATATTTTGCAGCAATATTTTTAACATACGAACAGTAGTTTTTATAATTTCACCTTGGTGCTCAACCATTTATTATCGTATCAGAAGCATGTCAGTAATTCCTTTCTAAATGTCTGCTTCTTTTAGTGCTGAGACCCACATCAAGGGCTTCACACTGAACAGTGCTGCCAGCAGCCTCCTCATCATATCGCAAGTTAGGCGGGATTATTTGAAAGGTATGTCACAATGCTTGACCTTTACGTCACATTAATGCCTCTGCAGATTTTTCTTGTAACGCCCTTCGAATACTTGGATAAAGGAGTCCATTTAGCAAATTACCTGCTTATCAAGAGCCTTTTGTGGTAGCTGAGAGACGTAAATTACTGTACATGCATTTATAATACAGCTTGAATATGAATGTACTTGTCATTTGACCACTTAGTCCAGTTTCCATTCCATTTAACACAAGATGGGTTTTCTTAAGATGAATCACAGCTCTTCAGACATGCAAAATTTGTGCTCCAGAACGAGAGAAAGTACAGGCTTTCAAGTGCGTTAAAATTCACAGCACAAGTCATTTTGCTTTGGAAATTAACATACTTTAGAGCATCTGAAACAATTCCCAGCAGTTGTTTCTTGCATATTGTGTTGGTTGTGTGAGATACCAGATGAGTTAAATTGACTGTTAAATGTGCATGATTGTGCACTAAATGATTATAATATTGATTTAAAAACTTAATCAAATACTTTTTAATAGTTCTCAATACCAACAGTAACAAAATATTCGGTTTGGTTTTCTTTTTAGTGTAACAAGGATGATAGAAAAAAATGGTGGCTGAAGAGTACGTAAGAGTACCCAGCAAGACGGTGGATAAAGTTTACAGTTGTTTTGTTTTAGTTGTTGGCATTGATTGCTTTGCAGGCCAGAAGTCACCCGCAGTGTTACACTTTACTTACTTAGTTGTGCTGTAGAACTCTTGCAAGAGAGGAAAACTCTGCCTGCACATAATCTTAGGTGGAGTGCAATGTGGTTTATCCCAGTGCAAGTCTTAAGTACAGTGTTGATACATACTTTTGTCAGTACCTTTAAGCATTAAAGCAGCTGTGTAGGACTTAAATGTATTACTTGAGTTGGGTATTACAAGGCATACCAGAAAATCCATTTTAGATTTTGCCATCATTTTATTTCATTCTGTTTTGTGTAGATGAGTAGCCCATACCTATGTAACATCAGCTATATTAAAACACTCAAGATGAGCGTTTAGACACATCTTCTCACTTGTACTCTTTCTTTCCAGTAGCTGATAAACTTGTCTTTTTTCAAATGCCTTCTTCATTCAGTCTCCAGTTCTACATCATTGTCAACTGAAGTGTTTTGGTGAATGCAATTGCTTCTCTTACTCTTGACAGATCTTTTTTCAGCTTTCAGGGCTGACTTTTCTGTCTGATTTTATTCTAATAAATTTTCTCCTTTTTCTTCTCCAATATGCCATAAAGTTTTGCCTGTTCTTCCGTACTACTGCACACCAAAATTCTTCCCTTCTTCAGAACATCACTGATGTTTCTGTATTCTGCCAGTCTATTGGACTAACCATATGGGGGTTTTTTTAGCTAGCATCCTAAATTTTCTGCCACATTGATTCTGTTCCTTTCTGTACTTTAAAAAGCTTTCTTCTACGCAGTACAAAGTTTCTCAAGAAGTTTGTGGAAATTACATCCCTTTGCAAAATTTTATTTTCTTTTTATCTTGTGCATAGAACAAACTTTACTCTGTTAATTTCATTGAATAGTCAGACTTGATCCTTGTTCCTATTTTAATTTGAAAGGTACTGCCTCTCTTTTTCTAAGTGAAGCCTTTAAAATGCAAGCTACTAAATATTTCAACCATACTGGTCGTTTTCTTAGGCTCATAGATTACGCAAAATATTTTTGGGCACAGTGCTTTTGTCATCTTTTGTTGGTGAAGCTCCATTTGACCTGCATCCTGTGATGGCTTTCACTTGTGTAAAACCTGCTTGCTTTAACACTTCCTCATATAGTTCACCAAATTATTTGCTGTGTAGTGTGGTGTAGTTCAAAGTTTTTTATGGAGGCCCCTAAGTATACTCGTAAGAGCTCTAATACCTTCTAGCAAGAACTTGGTAAAAACCAGGTTACTCTAAAGAGTCACAACTTGAGTTTCACAGTAGGAAATTTGCAGAGTTTATAGGAGAAAGCATTTTGAAAGATGAGTGGTTGGTTTTCACAAGCATATAGTTAGCTGCAGAATTACCCAGTATGCTACTAGTAAGTAATTTCTTGAAGTACTCTTGCACATATGCAGCTTTCAAATCTTTCTCTGTCCTTGTTCTTGAGAAGGCTGGTCATGCTCCATGCTAGAGAGGTCCACACTTTCAGTCAGGAGACAATTTGAACATTGGCATGTGGTCTAAGATTGAGTTTTAAATGTTGTGAATCTTGCCCCTGATGTATTTGCTCCTCTTTTTTCCCTAAAAAGGAGGGGGGGCAGAAAGAAAATTTCCTGTGAAGGAGGGCTAGGCATACAGGATGTTTTTTCTTATTGTCTTGTAAAAGGTAATACTTGGTTTCTGCAGTACCTGCATATTGAATTGGAATGCTAATGCTGTGGAGTTCATGTGGGTGTATATTATGTTAGAAGTGTTATCCCTTGGTATTATAATTATCATCTGTGACTAATCCTGCCTATGCTGGTAAGGAGTAAGAGATTTTTACCAGAGGGGCATGTCTTTCTGTGTGTGTTTGCTCATGTATAACATAAATTGACAAGAATTCTGCTTAGAGAAATCAGGGTGACTTCATCTGCTCTGGGTTTGGAGAATTTGTGCCAGATGGACAGGAGATCTACTTTGTGTTTTTAACATAGGTAATTGCTATAATCTTCGGAGTTTTTGAGATAACTGCTGAGTTCTGAGTTTTTGGTCTTGTATGAAGGCTTGTGTCCCATACTTATGTTTAAAAATTAAATTTTGGGAAACAAAACTTTTGGTGCACATTTCAAAAGACAAATCTCAATATTGCTCTTCAGCAGTTTCAATAATGAACTACTTTTTTAAACTATATTTGTTCTTAAGTATTCAACATTTTTGGTTTTTAGTCAAGCAAACTGATTATGGTTGGGAGAAAAAAAAACTGAAAAGGTCATCAGGACTTTGAAGTCATAAGGGAGAGATGTATGGCACGGCTGATTTTTTTAATCTGGTTACTAAAAAAATATATAAATCTTAAAAGTAGCTTAATGCTTTTTATTTATGAGATATTACAGGATTTTAACCTAAGTTATTGTTGGAATGTGTATAAATTCACATTATGTGTATAAATTCAAGTTGCAATTCACTATAGTGATTTTGGGGCTGAAATTTGCCAAAAGAATTTTTTTACTGTACAGGTGTTTTAAACGGTAGGATTAATGATACCAGCAGCATGGTCGCCTTCTGAACTAAAGTCTGCTTTCTGCTTCCATTGTTTCTTTACCATTGTTAGATGCCTTGGCTGTTTTAAAAGGAATGCTTGACAGTGGCATGTTGCCTTCTAGACCAGCAGTTACTGCTCTCATTCAGGCCCTGGCAGAAAAAGGAGATCTAAAGAACCTGCAAGCACTTCAAAACATGCTGGGTGACATCACAAAATCAATTGGTCTCACTGCCTCACTAATGGCTAATGCTATTGCATTGGCTCATACGAAAACGTAAGTATTTCTAGGAGTAGTGTACGTAATTCTTTTCTGCAGAGTGGTGGGAAATCTCTTGCATTATCCATTTAGTTCTGTTTCCGTTCTTACAGTGTTCTAGATGTTAAAATTCTGGTCAAGTTGAGTGTGCTGTGCAGTTCTGTTCTGGTATTGTTTCCCAAACACATTTGGGGCTGAAAATAATTTAATGAAACACAGGGATAACGATGAAGCATTTGGGAGAGTATAAAGTCTTCTCTGGTGCTGTAAGTTAGCTTTCACACCTTTGTTCTAATGTACTTGAGTGTCCTTGGTGTTAGATCAAAAGCATCTATGGAATCTGAATGTAAAATTGAATTACTTCATCAATATAAATGTAAAATAATCTTGGAACTTAGCACCCACAGATTATGTATATAAGACTTGATTGGAAACAAAAACCTACTACTACCTGTTCTAGTATTGAAATGACATGACAGAGTATTCTTGTGTTTACCTTTAAAAGGTGAAAGGTAGACATATATCTGTGGAGTGGGATACCTTTTTTCAGGAACCAGCCTTCAGGAATCCTACATGTGTTGTTATTTTATTTCAAACTAGTTTCATGAGGTAGACCCCCCTGAGTCTGACTCTGCAGGAAAGCTGTAGAACCCTGGAGTACATCACAAATACCCAGTTGCCTCAGTTGTGCCACACCAGAGAGAATAGTCGCTGGAGTGTTTGGAATAGCAAGAGGACTTAAATTGAAGGAGAGCCACACAGGCCTATTCCAGTAGTGAACTTATTATATTGCGAACACTGAAAAAACATTCTGTGTATTAAGGACTGATCCTGTAAATTTTTAGATCTGGGTGGTCCTTGGCACATGGTCCTAGTGCATGGACTTAAACACTTCAGATGGGAGAGATACTTCAATATTTGTCT
>JAWWLV010000121.1:25333950-25444268 GCA_035041135.1 Platyrinchus mystaceus | reverse complement strand
CTGGGTGGTCCTTGGCACATGGTCCTAGTGCATGGACTTAAACACTTCAGATGGGAGAGATACTTCAATATTTGTCTTATAAACTATATTTTCCTATATTTCCTTGTCATAAAAGTATTGCAAAGTCAGATTGTGTTCTTAAGATGTAGATTGGTGACAAGAATAAATAAATAAATTGCCACATGCAGTAAGAGGTTCTTTAAGTAGCATCAAATCTTCTCATACTGAAACTAACTTGGATGTATGAAAAGACTTAGCAACATAAATAATACACACCCTGTATATTCTTAAATACCTTTCAGTCTGTACCTTCAGAGCTCTGAAAAACAGGTTCTTACCTTTTTAATACGTGTTCAGCTATTGGTAGGTTCATGTTTCTGATACAGTTTTCAAAGTGTTTTTCATAGCTCTCAAATGCGCTGTGTTTCTGCTTCACCTAAAAGCATTCATCATGCTCAGATTTCTTTTTCAATTAAATTAGTTTTTAGAGTGGACTGATAAGAGATGTTGTCATTTGAATATTTCAGACTGCTGAAAGTAGAGGTTACACTTTGGTGAATACTTCTTGCATGATTTTATTAGCATTTGCTGTACTTAAGCCTTAAGATTAAAAGCATTTAGATTAATGTAATGACCAAATGACATTTAGGATTGTCTTCTGCATCCAAAAAAGTAGGCATTGGAAAAATCAGGTAAATAATTAATTGAATAGCATAAAAAAATACTTATGTTGTGTGCATTAATTATTCAGATACCCTCCATTAATGTTTGGATTTTGCCTTCTAGATTTGCAGGACACAATTTCCTAAAGCAGAAAGCTGAACTCCTCTTTCTTAAGGAGGACAAAAGTGTGTCCAAAATACTTAAACTTTGTACAAGTCAAAGGCCATTAAAATTTTTATGTATGGCTTAATTTATTCATTCAGTCATAAATGGTTTCAGTTTTACAATATATAAATGAAATAATTTTTCCATTAATATTTTGCTATCAAGTGGGAAAATAAGTTTGATGTAGAAAACAAAAACTTTAATATAATTGCTTCTTTAGGTTTAGAAATCTTGATTTCAGAAACTGAGCCAGTTCAATCTTTTCCTAGCAATGACCTTGATGCTGCTGTGGAATACCTTGAGCCTCTGCTTATCTCTGGTGCACAGAATCCTGATCAACCTGTCAAAAGTATTTCCTATTTGTTAAGAAAACTGTCTGAGGAAGGATTAGAACCAGCTTTGGAAAAATGTAAGTTAATTGCACTGAAATTTAAATATTCTGACTAGACAGAGGTGTTATGAAAGAGCTATTACATGTAAAACCTGCTCAGTCAGCATAAATCATGCCTGTGAAGTTTACAAAAGTGGCTTTTCAATCAAAGATTTTCCTTATGTACCCATCATTTTGCAGTTGGTGTGATGGCAGAACGACTGGCCAGTCAGTTTGGAATTTACAGACCTGTCACAGATCTTTTCCTTCAGTATGTCAGTGCAGACAGAGTGGATGATGCCAGATCGTTGATACAGGTAATGACATAACAAGAGAGGTACAGAAATGCTTAGAGCTCTTCAAAGGTTAACTGAGAAATTGTCAGAAAGAGGTCTTGTATAGCACAGGCTAGTACTGGTATGCATTTGAATTACAGTGTGAGTAGCAGTGCACAATTTAGACTACTCCAAACCATGAGCTACTATCAGTACTCTAGTACTGCTAGCAGCAGGGGGTGCCAGAGTCAAAGGGGGGTTTGTCTTCCAATACCAGGAAGGAAATAAAGGAAGTATTTGTATATTGCAAATACTTTTATAAGTCTCCTGCAAACCATTTCCTTGCAACTTCTCACCTGATTTCTTAAGTGCTGTAAACATAATATCCTACAGCTGTACAGTTTGCAAAACAGAAGCAGGCAATGTGTGCTTTTCGCGGACTTGGCTGCTATAGTATTATAAATGCTGTATTCAAAGTTTATAAAGAGCTCGGTTTGCTTTCTATTCATTTGAGTGTCACAGTTGCATTAAAACCCAAATGTTGGCCTCTGGGTCACAGTCTCAGCTGAGCTAGGAATTGAAGCAGCTGCGTTCATGCCATTTGTACAGAGCTCAAGGCAAAGACAAGCAGAGGTGGGACGCACTGTGGGTGCTGGGAGCTGCTCCGGCAGCATGCACAAACAGAGCCTGTCAGGGAGGCTCATCCAAGCAGGTGACAGTCCAGCAGTTGTGCCGATGTGTGCGCAGCCTCCTGCCTCTAATTGAGGCCTCTTATCATCTCCTGGTAGTGCGTGCTACTCGTTTACCAGTTCCTAAGTGTTTTAAACTGTTAAAGAAAAAGCTCTGCTCCATCCATCAGATATTTCATGATGTTCCGAGACTGTTTTTTGAGCAGAATGCATACCAGCAAATGTGTTCAGTTACTTCTGCTACAGCATGAGCTTTTATTGTTTGTATGTTCCCCTACTTTGTTTATTGCTTGGCCTAGCTGGTCATCTGAGTATTAAATTAAAAGGAGACTCTTGGGAACATCAAAATGCAAAAAAAGTCTCAAGTTATTTTACTCTTCCTGATTTTTTTGATTGAAATGAATGAAACGGAAGGAGTAAATTAAAATGTATTACAGTTTCTTCGTTTTGTGAAGATACAGGTTTTTGCATTTTTAAGTAAAATATGCATCATCTTAAAATTTTCCAAAATGTGGAATATTCATTCATATATTCCTAAAACTTACTACAACAGCATCCAAATACTGGAATTAAATTCATGGCTACAGCATACTTGAAATAACATTGTATACACTGTATCTTGGGGGAGAATTTCTTCATGTTAAGAATACTTCGTGCTTACTGGATATTCACAGATAAGCTTGGGTTGGAAAACTTTATGTATATGAGAAAAATTGAGTTTTATATCATGCAAGAAAAACTTTGAACTGTGTTAAACATTTGTGACTGCTGTGTGGATCAAGTATTCTATTAATAGCTAACTAGAGATAGGAATAATCACTCTCCATTGTTATTTTTTGGAAAAGTAAACCACAATCTAAATTAACGATTTTTCTTGTAATAATCTGAAATATTAGTATATACATGGAGACTCCTTGCTTTCAAAAATGCATATAGGAATGTATTGAAAAGTTCACGAAACAGCAGCATTGTCTTTTGTACTGTCTGGAGGGAGATTGCTTTTGCTGCTGAAAGTCAAAAGTGGTTTGATATTTTCAACATGGAAGGGGGCTGTGGAAAACGTTTCTCCAACTGGACTCTTTCCTCTCAGAGCATCTACTGGCAGTAGATGAGAATGGTAATAATATGTTGCAAGTTTTTCCCATCAATATTTTGCCTCTATTTAACACCATAGAGCCATTTTTTGTCTGAACACAGGTACATTTTTGTCAGTTTATCTGATGGAATGAGGCGTCACACCTTCTCACCTGGACCTTAAAGACCTTGTCGAACCGTATTTCACATACAGAACATTCATAATGACATAACCCAAAATTTCTTGTTTGCATATGTCTGCAACGCTAATTGATTGTAGGAAATTCATGATGTGCGTATTTTTATTATCACAATGTTCTCTTTTTCCTGTGCATTTTGGTACTGATATACTGCAGCTGGTAAAAAAAAAAAAAAGCACTGTGCATTGTAAGAGTTTTAAGACTGACACCTTTGAGGAACATACACTAAATATTGTCTTGTATATTTTATTTTGACCTTGTTTCTATAGTAAGATAGATTTTTGATTTTTATCTGGTCTGTCGCAAACTTTTCTAAGTTCAACTTCTCTCTCAAACACTGTCTATTGCAGTTAAAGCCTTTTATAAAATAGAGAGATTGAAATCAGTCCTTTGTATGCATAAGTGTAGGTAATTATACTTTAAAGAGAACTTGCTTTGTACATTTTAATTTTTATAAAGAAACGAGCAGTTATCTCCCTGACACCTTATTAAATGTATAATTAACCTTATGATCCCTAGCTCACTTGTGAATGCTTGGCAGTATAATTGGAGAGGAACAGTGTTTCTCTTTTTCATTCTTTTGCAGTCCTAAATCTCATTTTTGTGGTATGTTGAAGTATTAGTTTAATTCTTTCCCTTATTGTTTTAAACAAACTATACCTACCATTTTAAAAATGTTTACCAATGAGGTGCATGAAATGAACTTGTTTTGTGGTTGGTTTTTTGCTTTTCTTTTTCAATCTAATGGTCAATTATTTACCCTGTAAATAGGTAATATATTAGGATCTTATTTTAAGAATCTGTAATTGGAAATTTTCACCTTTTTGTTTATCTCTTCATGTCTGCTACATTAATAATTTCTTTTTCTTCAGAGGTGTGGTGCAATAGTTCAGGAGAAGAGAACTTTAGGGAGTTTTATGTCTAGAGCAGCAAGTAAACCTGGACAGGTATATTTTCTTTTATCTATATAATTTTATATGTATCAGAATATGATTTCATCAACCTTTGTTAAAGTGTTTTGAATCTTGAACTTCACAGTTGACAGCTTTATTGGGTTTCTCATGGAGGGGAGAGGTTCATTTGCAGAGCTGGTTACATTTAAAGGAACAGTTTACATTATGGATCATGATGGATTTAATAATGTGCTTAATATTTTCTATTGTTTCAGTAATTTTCTACGTTTTTGATGTTGCACTGTATATCCTATAAACATTGTGCTTTAAATGTTTTACTGCATTATCCCGTTCACAACCTGAAAGTACTTGTTTTATTGGCTACACTGTATGAATACAAATGCAAGTTAAAACCTCCGTCTCCCTCTAATGATAAAAATGCCTCTATGTTTACATTAAAAGACACATTTCATATCACTTGTTATGGTGGTTTGGACAGGTATCTGGTTTGAGCATCTGTTTGGATTTCTGGCTTTGTGCTCATTCCCTGTAATTCAAAATGCTCTCACCGATGTTCCTGTTCTACTCTTATCCCTCCCTCCTCACATGGCCCCTCAAAGTAAACGAAAAACCAACCAACCAAAAAAAAGGCAAATCCAACACCCCCTAACAAAGAAACAAAACCCCTAAAAACAAACAAAAAAGCCCCCAGTACCCCCCAAATTCAACACTGAATAACAATAAAACCAAAGAAACAAACCCAAACAAACAAAAACAAAAAATCCACCCCAAAAACCTCACATGCATGCAAAACCACATTGGTAGTTCTTTCATAGCATCAGGAGACAGCTAACACACAAACTAGAATGAGTATTTTTCAAATGAGGGAAATGCACATTTATGTTTTGTGGAAATTACTCAGAGATTAAAAGTTCTTCTTTTGAAGTGGTGATGATAAATATGATTATGATAAACACTATCATTTGGTGTCTGTAGAAGGAACTAAAAACCTTTAATGTTTTTTAGTTTGTCAAGCAGAAATTTTAGTAACACACTGAAGTTAGTAGTATGTGATAAAGATGTTAATAATTTCAATAAACTGTTTTTAATTCAAGACCTGAGAGTTTTTGAAACTGGAATCAGAGGTTGAGGGAGGAAGTCTCCAAATTTAAACACATTAGTTAGTGATCTGATGCTTTTTAAGCATTGATCTTAGCTACCATTGACCTCTAGGTCAATGAAGGTTGCTGAGTGTTTTGCAGTTTTTTTAAAGTGGTTGAAATCCTTACGCGTATTTTCATTAATACATTAATTACTTACTTGGAAAAAAAGAGACAGTAATGTTTAGGCTTCTTGAATATAGATTTTAGTCCCATATTTTATAAGCTACATTTTTTGTAACATTTCTTTTACTATTTCATTTCTGCATACAGAATTTTGGGAAAGAAATTATTATGTCCGCTTTCAGTCGCACAGGTCCATTCCTTGTTATCAGTACCCTTCATTTCACTTAAAAGCTCTGAAATCATTGTTTTAACTTTGGTGATTCTGTTTTGTTCTTTAAGATTTCAAGTTAATGCTCTTTTTGTCTGTGCATTAAATTTCACAGGCAAAGGTGATTGAAAGACTTCTAGAACTGATTCCTGAGCATCTAGATCCAGAAGTGGCATACCGTTACCTCTTGAGATGTTACGGTAATATACTGTCCCTGGAATAGTTTTTTTTTTAGTAAGAACTCTTGAGACATTCAGAAAGGTCATGGAAACCCTTAGAAAGGGGAATAGGGTCTACAACATGTAACTTGCTTTACAGTTTGGATCATAAAGATGTGCTGGGGTATCTGAGGTTTTTGTTGTTTAAGGCTGTTGGGTCTGTGTGCTATCCTGGCTATTAGGATGGAAGAGCAACCAATTGACACATAGAGGATAAGCAGGGGCTTCACAGAATAGAAAGGAATCCATCCTAACCCATGGAGAAAAATACTGTAGTAATGAATGGCTTTTAAAATTAATCTAACTTTTTTCCCCAAAAATATGCAGAAAGTATATTGGGTCCGTTTTATGTGGGGGGTGTGTGTGTTCAATAATTGAAAGTGATCAGTTCTATCAGTAACGTTATTGGTGTAGATTTTTATACATGTTGTAAGTTAGCCAGAGTTAATATTCCAGATGCCTTCATTTGAGTTTACATAAATAGTTGATTTGAAGTGCTCATCAGTTCTCTTTATAGTTAAAGTCAGAAATGAGCACCTCTAAAAAAATCAAATTTCTTTTCTTTGCAAGACTCAGTCTACAAAAACCAGGACATACAGCCTCTGTAGCAACACTCAGTTGGAAGCTTGCACCTCTGTGCTGTAGAGTCCTTTGCTTTGTGTACTCTATCATCCTCCAGTTTTATTACAGGGATTAAATACTTTCCACACATGTGAATCAAAAAAATGCAATGGCAGAAGTCCTTGTGCTCCAGTCTATCACAGAGGAGATAAATAGGAATAACTAGGTAAAATACTTCTAACTTAAATCCAAAGGATTTAAAGGAATACATTCTTACTGTATTTGAATCAAGTTGTAGAAGTTCCCATGATGTGGTATCTAACTTACAAAATTAGCTTGCTTAGAAACATTCCAAACAGCAATCACTACCAAAATCGTTTAGCCCCGTAGCTTCGTTCACAGCAGGGTAGATTTTCTAACATGTTTCTAGAAAACAAAAAATGCCCTTCTATCACCAACACTGTACTTCCTGCTTTACACTATCATTAGCTCTTTGCTCCTTTTACCTCAGTACAAATTCTGTAAGTGAACTAATCAACTTTTTCAGTATCCTTCCCAACTACATCATAGTACAGCAGTTTCACCAAGAGATTGCAGAGAATCAGTCACTTGCTCTATTATACATAGAAGAGTGATTAGATTGTATTCAACATATGAAGCCACAGTTACATGAACAGATGGTTGCTGTGGTCTCTCTAGGCAGAGACGTAGGTGGCTCATAGCAAGTTCTAGAGGACACATTCAGTACCAGCATGGAGAGTTTTCAAAGCTGTTCTGAGGTTACTCTGTGCAAACATCTCACCTGTATGAGACATTGATCATTTGACTGTTAAAGTGATCACCAGCAAAATATTTAGTGCAATTGAAAATCAGAAGGCTATGCTTAGGTTGTTTTCTAGCCATGAGGGGTAGAAATAAGGTATTTTAAATAAAAGAATTTTTTAATATATACATAAAAATTAATGCGCTTTCAAACGTGATTCCTTATTTTGGGCCAAGTCCAACCTTGTATTATCATAATTTTCAAGAGAACAAATTATTCTCCTTTCAGGCCATTGTTATTTTTAATTAGTTAGAAAGGGGAATGAAACATAACAGAGTACTGTTACTACGGTTTCTTACTGTTGCTAGATATCAAAATAAATTTGCAAATAAAATTATATTTATATGTTTAGCAGAGATATAGTATAGATCACAGGTCTGATCATATATCAGATGTTTGTGACAGAACAAATAAAAGGACATTTACTTCTTTCCTTGTCCTGCGATGTGATCCACTGCCAGGGCTAGCTTTCCTTTATCTGATGAGAAGCATAATCCTTTGCTGTATACCTTCTAGAAAAGAGAAATATGTAAAATCACATTTGTGTTCTCCATTAAACGCAATCTAAGTATTAGCTCTTTTTGTTGGTGTTTCCCATACAATAAATCTATTTTAAAGAAATAGAAAGTGAACTATTTCTATTATGCTTTCATTAAGCCGTCATTTCCTGCAGTTTTTGCAGTAGCCTCCCACGTTCAAAAAGGAGCTCAGCCACTTGCCAGATGTGAGTGGGAAGCTTTTTCTCACGAGAAAGGGACACAAGCTATCCATTTCTGCATAATTACAGCTTTTTTCTTTTCTTCATGAACCGCTGTTTTTATAGCCCCTGTGATTGCGAAGATGGTGTTTCCAAATGTGAACAGCTAAAGCCTAAGACAGCTCTCATGCTGCAGGTGTTTGCGTTTTCCCAAGCAGCACAATGAATTCAACTGGACATGATGGCTTTCCTGTTGTTCACGAGGTGCTCGGAACAGTTGTACTGTTTGTGGGACCCTGAGGGCAGCAGTGAAACTGTCAGGGGTCACTTCACTTTCATCCTGATGCTTCTCAGGGAAATGTCTGAGCAGCAGAGAAGTCGATGGTTAAGCATGAGTCAATGTAGTAGGAGGAGTTCCTCCCCTCTCCCACTTAAGAGGAAAGAGAAATACATTCCTCTCCAGCTAGAAGTGAATAGTGCTTTAAATAAATGAAGAATGGATTAGTTAGAACCTGTTGTAGGGGATGGTGCCTTTCATGGAATATCCAGAAAAGTGTTATTGGTTATCTAAGTACTTAAGGTTTGTAATGAGTTAGTAGGTCAGCAAAACTTTTTTCCTGCTCAGTAGGATAAAATGGTTTTTAATTTGGGTTCTAAAATGTTCATATGACCTTTGTTTTGTTTGTTCCTTTAGGTTATAGTTTTGACATAGCCAGCACCTGAAACCGTAATAATATTCTGCCCTTACTTAAGGGAATTAAGTTCTGTTCTAGAGTCCTTTAGGCTGAATTTGAGTGGCTTACATTTTAGCTTTTGTTTTTATTTTTTATCATTTGTGTGTTTTCACTGTGCAATCCTACTTCTTTGTGGTTCCAGCACATGCTTGAAGGAATTGATTATCTAGCCTCAGGTGAAAAGGAATGGCTGTATGTTCTGTTGTCTGATGTAAATTGTCAGTAGGATGCAAAGAATATCCAGAATATTGTATATTAAAATATATAGAATGTGTTTTGGCAAGTAATAGGAATGCATGACATCATGGAAGCAGGTGAAAAGAGAAAGAAGTAACCACTGGGATTTTTTGGGTTTTGTTTTTCTCCTCAGAATTGGATGGGGATGTTGCATCTGTAAAGGCTGTATATGAGAAAACAAAAGCAAAGAATATCCAGCTGCATGAGCTATCTCTGAAGTCCTTAGCAGCTTTTCTGAAGAAAGTAGGAGAGCCTGTCCCTTTCACTGAACCCCCTGTGAGTATTTCCTAATTAAGAAATAGATCTGCAGAGTTGTGTATGTTCAGTGTTAGTAAAACAAATTGCATGAATAATTAAATAGGGACCCAGTCTCTGCAGAGGCTCCTCAAAGGAGGTAATGTATGAAGTCCCGAGTGTTGTAGGAGCTGTAGTAATCTTGCATTGGATTTGAATTAAGGAAATAAAACCTCTTGGGGCTTACGATATTTAAACTACCTCGTTGTTATCAGGCACTCATCTACAGGTGTACCTTTATCAAATTTCCTTGGGGCATTTATCTAAGCAATTGAACTTGAAAAGACTTATAGAATGGGTATTTCATTAGCAATTAATGGCTTTTAGTTTTCATTAATTACCTGTTTTGTGTCTAGTACAAGTTGCTGCACTAGTAGAGTGGGATTTTAGAACTGTAGGGGTTATTTTCCTATTGCAGTTTCTCTTCTAACTGTCTGGCAACTGTGCAAATATATGTTACTTGAGGGTGGCAAGTGGCATGATGCTTAATCTGTCAAGACTGCAAATAGTTGTACGTCATTCCTTTGTCTAAAAGTCTATCTGTACCATTTTTGCAAAGCAGATTTTAAAGACTTACTGTATTTCCCCCCTCTAAGCAAATTTTTAATTGCTATTTTCTTGCCACTTTTTATATTCTAAAAGAATGTTTTTCTATAGTTCTGTAAAGACCTGATTTATATACTGTTTCTCCATATTGCTTCATGAAAAATATGATTTTCTTTTCTAATTGTGTAAAGGATTGGAAAAAAATTTGGCATAAAACATGTGGTTTAGCCTTTCAACAGCTATGGTGTGTTTTTCTGCAGCTTTTACATAATTTAGAATCTACTTATTTTTTTGACTGTGATTTTTCTGAGTAAATTTAAAACCTAGAATGTCTGTTTCTTATACGTAACTACTGAAAATAAGAGTGTTTTTTCCAAGTCAGAGATGATTCATTTTCTGATTTCCCTGTTCAGTTTTTCTCTAATGCAGCTTGGTCTTTAAAAGCGTCTCAATTTTTTTGACACAACTGCAGATTGCAGTTAAGAAGTATTTTCATTTTAAAAATGAAATTGATTATATTATTGCATTTAGAAAGAGAAGCTTCATTATGCATTTTTGGCAAGGTTTTCCTTTTCCTTTTATTCACTCTCTCTGGTATTTCTCTTAATTATACAGACTTCAATACAGATCTAGTTTTGCATGACAGAGAATAATAGATTTTGTCAGGACATAAGACTTTGTTCGGAATTAGTAACTTTACAGTTGAAACAATGTTGAACTTGTTTATTCTACTCTATTTATAGGAGACATTCAAGTTTTATGTGGAAAAATGGAGGAACAGAAGACTGGAAGTATCATGAACAGACGGTTTTATGATTTAGTTGTTTATGAAATTGTTTAAATATTACATTCAATAAAAAAATTAAAAAGCATGTTGTCATGTGTAATTTTTAATTTAAATCTGTGACTAACATCACTTTCCATAACTGCAATTGATAGAAACATTCACTAATAGAAATGCTGTTAAAATTGCTGATGTGATATCAAGATGCAGCCTTCTAGGATATTCCATTTTGGTGTATGATCTGCTATAACTTCTGCTGTCTTTCTGCTTGTGTTGATTTGCCAAATATGTGTATATCAAGAAGGTTGCTGGAGGGGTGTGTAACTGTAACTGAAGCAGACTGTCCTATCCATTGTTGTTCTTTGCCTGGTCAATGTACTTTGGGTGAAAGTATAAGGGTAAGGCACGTCATCTTCATGATTCAGCTGTATCTACATAAAAAATAAATATGTTTTTATAAGTTTTCTCCCAGTTGTACTTTCTTGTGTTCAGTATCTCTTTAGGGTGTTTGATATTATATGGAAGGAGACAAAATACTTCAGCCTCTTACACTGGCTTGTGTGTTGTAGTTCTATAGAATCTTCAGTTCATTCTCATAACTGCTAGTTCAGTTAATTTTATGGGTAGAAGAACTGCATATCCATGAAAACATGCCCTTTAAACAAAGCAGTGCCCATTATTTGCAGGGTAGCAGTTTTTACTTGCTGGGAGACTGGTAGGCACACTTCATTTGCAGGAATGTGGGAGAAAAGTTACTCCAATGTGATGTTTCACAGTCCGGAGTTGTGTGGCCATGAAAATAAGATGCATATAAATTACAAAGATGAAACAATAAATAGAAAATACAGCGCTTGTATCTGTGAATAATGATGGAAACTCTCATATGTGCTCATTGGTATAACTAATGGAACACATTGCCTATGCAGTACTTCAAACAGTGAAGAAATGAAAGCTTGTTTTTGTGCATTTCATAACTTTGTTTATTAATCTTTATATTTTTAACCTTATCTTTTTTAGGTTTTCCCACATAGGCAAAATTGCAGTAATTAAAAATTCTTGTGTGCACACAAGGTTTTGGCAAAATTTAGCAAGACTCATACAGTAATCTGAATGTGTCAAAGTTAAAAAAGAAATTGGGGACCTAATTTTTTTTTAATGTGAAATGTGCAATTTAATTAACTATTATATTGAAAAACACACAGAAAAAATCCTGCTGTACTTTAAAAACGAGACTTCACTAATCAGGAGCAGGGACAATGGTAAATTTTGTGTTCCAGGCAACCACGATGAATGCTAGCAGTGCCCGCTCCATTGGTGGTGTGGTTTTACAGTGACCTTCATCACTTCACAGGCACAGCTCAACAACACACGGCAGCTACATGGCTCTAACCGTCTGGCACCCTTTGTTCCTGGCTTGTCAAGATAAGGCATTAACATTTGAAATTTCATTCATAGCCTAATGGTTGTGTGCCCTATCAGAAAGCAAGCCTAGGCAGGACTCAGTTTATTTCATTTTACAAATGGAGATGGTTCTTTTTTCTAAAGCTGCAGCTACATTACATGTGTTTCAGTGTAATAGCAGCATAATTGAAGACTGTGTCAACTAGTTGGCAGCCCTTTCTCTAGTGCCACAGCTCTTGTTTTTAGAGGTCATCTCGTGAATCTCTCCGTTTCACGTGTTCCTGTAAATGGAGTCACAGCTGAATGTAATGTGTGCTGCTGGAACTGAACTAGCACAAGGGATAAGGAAGAGAATATTACTTGGAGCAAACACCAGCTCATCACAGAGGAAGTTAACAGCAGATCCGTGGATCTTAACTCTCTTTTTGACAAGGAGGTGGAATCTCATGTGGCTGTGGATCAGGCACTGTGCTGCGATACCGACAGGTCATGTTTGCTGGTTGCTGCCCTCTGAGACAGAAAAGCAGCACGCAAGGCTGCAGCCAGATGGTTGTGTGTTGCCAGTGCCCATGATGGGGTCTGACTGTGCAGGATTGGTGTGAGTTAGCATTTGCCTTTTCTTTCTAGCTGGTTTCACTCGAACTCTACCAGAATGATGCCCTATAACTGAGTCGTTGCAGTTGTGGAAATAGAAAGTAAACTTGATAGCCTGTAACTGAAAAATATAAACAAAATTTTTTCAGTTCCAGAATTGCCATTTGAGTGTCCTCATGGAAAGTTATGGGCTGAGTGTGCCGGCTGCTGAGCTGGTTAAATGTCAGTGAGGCACTGCAGGAGCATGAGACCAAACAGAACCAGGGTTTCAGGGCAGCAACGGCAGGGCAATAGGCAAAAGGACCAGCTGATTATTTGGGATCACGTGGGAATTGCCCAGACCCATGAAGCTGTGTGATATAAATGGGAAGGCAGAGATAATTCAAAGGATGGGCTGCTGTTGTGTGATACTACTTCTGATTCCCTGTTCGAGTAAGTGTTTCATATACAGTTAAGGGATGATTACACAGAGGAGTGCAGACTCTCCTGTCTTTAAAATGTGGGCCAGTGAGGGATTTGTGCCACTCTGGGACACAATCCTCTCAGTCTGAAACAAGGTTATACCGGAAAGGTTTTGCAGAATCGGCATTTGTGCCAACTCTTCAAGAACACGCTTGAAGTGATAATATGTCTTGTGCATCGGTGTGCTGAGACTCAGCCATTCCAAGCATGAAGAAAAGTGCAGTTTAGAAGGTTGGCATTTATTCACCAAATAAGTAGACGGTTTCATTTCTTCATATTCAAAGAGAGAAACCTGCAACCTGACAAAATGGAGAATGGCAGCCTTGCGAACTTGTCATGGTGATTTACTAGTCCGGATACCAAACGTACTCTGTCACACTGACCATAGCATGCACCCCTCTAAAGCAGAATAGAATTACTTGCCACCGGCTAGTAGATAAGTGGGATTGTGCGAGATCCAGACCAGGTGCAGTGTCTGAGATGGGAGCGTGCCTTTCCAGAGGCCTCCGTGGGAAGCTGAGAGCCTGCTGACATGAAATGACCTGACATGTTACTGTAGAAAGCAAATTGTGGGAGTGTGTATGTGTTTGCATAATCATGTGTCTTGATTGGGCTTGAGAGGACTGGAAAAAGCTTGCTGCTTGAATTGAGATGACTTAATCTCACTTCTGTGCCCTGCGCCACATTATGGACTTGCCTCTTCCCCCACTCCCCTTGAGGCAGGGGCAGGAGGAGGAGACTTCTGGGGTTTCAAGATCAACATGGGAAAAGTTCCCTTGTTAACTAGCGATATAGTCATTTTGCAGCATGATAATTACATGCTGTAGTTTTATCCTTATCTACTAAAACAGTTCGTTCAACTCGTTGTCTCCTGAGACCCTTTTCTGTGGCAAGAACTGTAGCTTGTAGATTTGTAGCTGTCTTTAGACTTCCTTAATATGTACCCACTGTTGAAAATGGAGTAGCTTGGATGCATTGTGTCTCTGGCAGTAAGAGTCATGGGGTTTTTATAGATTGAATGCCTGAGTCAGCAGGATTCCAGCTGCAGTTTACATGACAAGGGAGGATCATAACCATGCAGGTAGAATCACGAGTGCACATATTGACAGAGAAGTAGACTGGTAGTGTGTTCACCAGGGTACTACTGTATTTATTGCTTTTCTTGAACGTGTGATGCTTCCAGACTCCCCAGGAACGCAGCAGAGGAGAAAGGGACAGAAGTGATGGATGTGACCAGGAGGTTTTGCTGTTCAATGTGAGAAATTTGTCAGCATCTAGAAGGAATGTCCAATTTCCTGCACCGGTTTAGTGTTGCTGTAAAGGTGAAAAAGGTAAACATGTAACTATCATTGAATTTAGCCCTTTTTAAAGCGAAGATTTCTCTGCATTTCAAAAAATTATTCTCATCATTTTTGTGTAAAATCAACTGCCAAAAGATATTTCCTTTCAAGAAGGGCTTCAGCCTCTGGTGGTTTGCCAGTGCTTCTGTGAACCAGTAATCAGAGGAAACTGAATATCCTTTTAAGTCAGTGGCTCCAGCTGAGACTGCAATTCAATCCGAGGGCATCTTTCTAAGTGTGAGTATGTAGATCCTCAGCTACAGGAGCAAAATGCTGGGTTTCCCATTAGATATGGAAATAAGAGCAGATATGGAAGTTTGAGGTTTGAGTTTTCTCTACTGTTTCCTGTAATTAAGAAAATGAGATAATAGAAACTGTCTAATGCAGTGCCTGCTATAGACGGGGGTTCCACATTGATCTACTTTTAGATAAAGCTATTAATGCAAGGTTTCTCTCTGATACTCTTAAACCTCTATATTGCAGTTGGCTAATGCTTCACAATTTCTCACGTGATTACCCTTGAACAGCATGATAAAGCAGTGGTATCTGTAGAATTGTCTTCAGTGATTGCTACAGACCTCACTGTAGGTGTGTTTCTCTTAATTTCCCTCAGCTGCAAGTGCCAATGAACTCAAGGTTCAGAAAGCAGCAAGCCTCAGTCTCTCACAGTGATGAGTCTTGACAACCAACAGCAAGTTTAATTCTTGGTTTTGCAAGTAGTTTTGCATCTGCTGTTCTCCCCATAGTCCACAAAACCAGGGCAGATCTGAAAAGTGGAACTGTATATAAGAGATGAGAGGAAGAGTAAAGGTTGGACTTTAAGATAGAAAACAGTTTGAGCTGGAGAGAAAGCAGGTGGGTGTGGACAGGACGAAATCATCCTGGCCAACCTCCTTTGAGGCTGGCAAAGGTGACTCTGAAATGCTTCTTGGTTTCTTGATTTTTATTTATGGGAGATGGGATGGGAAGAATGGTTGTCAAAGTATAGGACCATTGCAGAGAAACTCTGAAGGGATGGCAAGTACGGGCAAAATACTGAATTGGGAAGGATGGGTATTGGTGCTGTGGGTCTCATTAAGACAAGTCCAGCAGCTTCATCAAGGTGCCTTAGGCCTGCTTGGATTGGGAGTGAAGGACAGTGAGGGGGCAAGGAGGAGCCCTCAGCTTGTTGGCTGCTGTGGTCGACGATGCATCACCAAGGATCTTTGCCTTTCTTATGACTCCCGCTGTCTCCTCTTCAACCACTTCTTGAGGTTTGCTGGAGAAGAAGGCAGCAGCAGGACTGTAAGGGTGTGTTTGCTGCCAAGCCCAGCTCAGTGAAGGACAAGGCCGTGAAGGACTGATCAGAGCTGCTAAGCCAAGCCTGGTCCTCATGTCTTTCCACCATGGGGAGTCGGGGTGGTACCAGTCCTGTAATCACAGCTGCGTAAGTGAAAGAACAGGAGCATCTTCATGTGCCACAAATACCAAAGGAAGTTTGTTCCAGCAGCAGCCTCTTCAACCTCTCCTCAAATTCAAAAGCAGCTGTTAGGAGTAAGTAAGTTTTTAGTGTAATTTGGGGTGGTTCTAAAGAGAAGTCTGGATACAGAACAGTGTGTGGCATTGGGGTCATCACCATATCTTTGCATGTTCTGATACTGAGATTGCAGCCTGAGGTGAGGTTGTAAGTGAAGCAACTGTGTCAGATTGCTGAGCCCACTACTGAAAAAATTTCTGAAAAACTTTCTGAAAAACTTTCTGCCTAAACCAAAAATAAATCATGCAGTTGCCCTTGTTACTTGCAAAATTCCCTGGGATTTCCCTCCCATTAGTTTGGTTAGTAGCTTGAACAGTCTGTGTATGTAAAGCTTGATCATCTCTAGCAATTGGCCATTTTTAGAGCCCTTAGAACCCTTTCTAAATAAAATTACACTCTAAAAATTAGAAATTCAATAGAAAGCGTATGCTCACTGGAAAATCCAGTAGGAGCCATATATCTGTAGACTGCTTAAACAAGGTTTTTGCTTTTCTTCATTATAGTGTTGACACAGCCTGTATTTCAAACATTAATGTTCAGAGAGAGTGCATGCCACACCTGGTTAACTGTTCAGCATTCCAGGGAGGAGGCAAAAACTCTGATCAAGTGTGATATCTGAAAATAAATATGTATATAATGTGAAAAAAATTATTTTGAACCCTTTAGCTTTCCATCTTTTTTTATATTTTTAATGACAGCCAGATTTTTTTCAGCGCCTATAGTACATATAAAATATTGTGCTCCAATTGTTTTTATGCCCAGGAATACAATTTCTGTATTTGAGTGTCTTTCTCACTGTCATCAATAACATAAATTTGTCTAAATTCAGCAAGTAAAAACAAGGTTGAAAACTATGTTTTATACCACTAGCTGCAGGGGGCATAAAATTACGGTAATTTGTGGCTTTACTGTTGTCAGTCACGTTCAGGGGTTTTTTCCAGTGGAAATTTATCACGCGCCTGTCACTGAACATACTACAGAGCTGCAAGGCGTTCTTCTAATACAAAGGCACTTAGAAATTCCCTAGGAAGTACATAAAGCTAAAAACATTCATTCACTTTTCTTTTGTCTTGCTTTTAGAAGGGACAAACCTGGAGCAAGTTTGTCCAAAGCGTTTGGCAGTGCTTAGCTCTGCTGTGAGCAGACAGCACACTCCTCTTGGTAACAGCAATACCTGGCCAAAATGCCTTTTTACATGAGTATTTGTAGGAGCTGTGGAGAAAGGTGGCAAGCAGGTACAGCTTGTGGTGTGCACAGAATTACTGTGGGACTGGTGGGACAGGGCCAGCTTTTTGACTGTTCCCACGGGCCTGAAATGCCCTTGTGGCTCTGCAGGGAATGGCAACACGTGCCCCTGTTCCTAGGAATTACACTCCAAAAAGTTGATTAAATGGTTCTTTTAAGTGGATGATAAAAGAGCAAAGAAGTTGTTGGTGTTCTCAGCTGAGATCAAAGTCTCCTGGGGTGATGGCTACCACGTTTGACCTCCAGCTTACCCACCTGAAAATCAAGAAACTGCCTTGTGTAGCATAACATCCAGTACCTGGTGGCAGCTAATAAGGGCAGCACACGTCTCATTTTTCAGAGTTTTCGCTTTGTGTACCACATTTTGCTGTTGCCTGGTTTGAAACTCCCATTTTTTGGCTTCATGTCTTTCCGCCATCAGTTGAAGTGCTGCCACAAAGTGATTAGCTATTTTTAACTAAGAGTCGTACAAGATTTGGGGTGTTTGTTAGGGGTAATGCTCAGTCCTTTTAGGGCAGTCTTCTCAGCATCGGGACTTGAATTGAAGGACAATGTTTACTTGTGTCAGGCTGGAGCTTCTGGTGGCAGCTACACAGGCATAGGAGCGGGGGGGGCTATGTTGTTTGGAGTTTTTTCTTCTGACTTTCTCAGTAGAACATGAAGGGGTTTTTTTTTATTTTCAAGAAGTTTTTGTTGTTGTTTTTTTAAACTCTTCCCCCAGTAAATGAAAGTGAGCAAAGGTACTGTCTTGAAGGCTGCTGATGTTACCTGTTACCTAGTACAGTTGGATATTATTGCAAGGCACTGAGAGTTTGTTGAAAATTTCCTGTTCTGTGCTTTTTGGTTTTGACAATTTGCGAATGTTCATAGATTTCCAATTGCTCTGCATTTGCTTGAAAATTTGGGTTATTTTGCTTGTTTATAAAATACAAAATTTTTTTTGAGGCTAGTGGAATTGCTTGTTTACTCACCATGTTGTTCTGGCCAGTACATTAACATTTGTGCCTCTAAACCCACTTGTTAAACATGAAAAAATATTGTGTTGGGCAGAAACAGTACTGAGATATGCTGGGAATCTTAGCAAAATCTGATCAGGTTCTTAAAGAGGAGCAAAAGGTACAAATGTGTTGTTGATGGAAGAAGCTGGTTTGGGAGCCATGGTATGAGGATTGAGGGGTTAAAGTTTTTTAGCACTGGAAGCATTATAAGTATCTAATTGTGACCATGAAAGCAAAATAATGCCAACAAAATTTGCAATTCAAAATAACCTTTAAGTTTGATTTAATGACAAAATAAGTGTCAGCAAACAGTTTTATAATTAATTATATAAATTGGCAACAGCACTTTTATAAATTATGGATCTGAATTGCTTTTTAAATATTCCCTAAAAAAAAATAAAAACAATCACAGGCATTAGTTGTGTGTGTACATACATATGTATGTAATCCATTCATGCAGATACCTCTACATCTATGTATTAATGTGAACACACACTCATATATATGCTTTCTAAAGCTCGTCAGTTCTTAAAAGGGTTAAGCGGTTTTAAAATTACCTCAACCCACTGCTTAAACATTGTTGCCTTAATTAATAGCTGCTAACATATGAAGGGCTTGTCTTGGCTCTCCGAGTACTAAAAAAGAAAAAAAAAAAAGGCAGCATGTCACAGAGCTCTGTGTACACTGTTTCTTGTCTACTGCCATTAAAATTAATCATTATGGCTAAAACCTGAAAGGTTTGTTATTTCTGGTACAAGTGGACATACCAACACCTGCGATTTCTTACCCAAAGGATCTCCACGTCTACTGTGTTGTCTGTGATTTATTTTTAAAGGAATTTCACGGAGTTTTACTTTTATTGAAAGGAATGGCTATTGATACTTGTTACTTATTTAGCATTTCTCAATGGATTTTGCAATAAACAAATATGGGATGAAACAGCGACTTATTAATTTAGCTTAGCCATAATGAAAGCTTGTCCTTTCCCAAGGATGAGTTAAAAGTATTTTGGAGGACTGCCACTACCCACAAGCCAATATGTAGAGCAGTGTTTCTGTAATCCATTTTCCTGTGCTAAAAAAGTTTGCTTATTTGCCAAGTGGAGAGACTGCATAAACTTGGAGTGGAAACTGGGGAAGATCTTCCTACCTCTGCCTGTATATTAAATACTTAAGAAATAATGACAAATTTGTCTTACCTGTTTCTTTGCAGATCAGATACCGCCTCTAGAGGTATTGTAATGACTCACAGTTCTGTTGTCCAGATGGTACTTTATAGTATTTATGTAATCAGGAAAGATTTTTTTTTTTGTTCTAAATTTGGTGCATTTTCCTTACAAATATTATTTTTGCTTGTATTTGATAATCCCACTCCCCAGTCTGACATGTCTGTAGACTGAAGCCCCATAGCCTGTTGCAGTTTTGTTGTGCCCTGAGCAGTTCAAACAGTAGTTGGACAAAACAACTTGGAAACCGTGTGACCAATTAAACATGGTGCCATTTCAAAACCAGTTTTTCACTGACTCACCTGCAGGAGACCATGACTTACAGCTGAGGAGATCCTTTCTGAAGCTGGCCAGGGAGGATACAGGGAGAGCAAAGACAGCAGTGGGTGAATCCTTGGGGTGGTGGCATTGTTGGATTAGCAGACAGTGCTCTGCTCGAGTGGCACATCTGCCTTAACCGCATTGCTAAAGTTGGTAACAAACTCAATGTTGTGTGTGGAACAGACAGTACAGTGAGTTTTGGGCAGTGTCTTCCTTGTGTTCTGTAGTGTTGAGATTATTATGGACTGCAACAACTCTGGTTACACTGGTACAGGTAGTGCAGACAGGAGGGCACAGCGAGCCAGTCAAAGTACAGGCCAGTCAAAGGAAAAGGAACAGCTACTGAAACTTGGAGAGCAAAGCTGTACTGAAATTCAGTTATGACTTTTAGCCTTGATGTCGTGGTTTAACACCAGCCAGCAGCCAAGCACCATGCAGCCGGTTGCTCACTTCCCCACCAGCAGGACTGGGGAGAGAACGGGAAGGGCAAAAGCCAGAAAACTCATGGGTTGAGATAATGACAGTTTAATAAGGAAAGCAAAAGCCATGTGCACAAGCAAAGCAAAAGAATTAATTTACTGCTTCCCATAGGCAGGCAGGTGTTCAGCCATCTCCAGGGGAGCAGGGCCCCATCATATCTAATGGTTACTTGGGAAGACAAAATGCCATCACTTCCTCCTTCTTTCCTCCAGCACGATGTCATATGGTATGGAGTACCCCTATGGTCAGTTTGGGTCACCTCTCCTGCCTGTGTCTCCTTCCAGCCTGTCATGCACCCCCAGCTTCCTTGCCAGCATGTCAGTACAAAAAACAGAAAAGGCCTTGGCTCTGTGTAAGCCCAGCTCAGCAATAACAAAAACATGTTATCAACCCTGTGTTCAGCACAAATCCCAAACACAGCCTCATACCAACCACTGTGAAGAAAATTAACTCTACCCCAGCTGAAACCAGCACACTTGATTAGAACTCACGGGAAGATTTCTGTTGCCTCACTGACAGTTTGATTTTGCAGCAGCAGCAGCAGCAGCAGCAGCTCCACTCTGGAAGTGTGAGTAGTGGCCAGAGCATACAGCATGAGCTTCACTGGCTGAGGGGTGCATAATTCCCCTAAAACTTGCACTATCTGCAACTCCTGGTAGCACGAGTGGGGCAGGTTGTGTGTCATCCACCCACTCTTCCCTGTGCTCTTCTCTGTACACAGCCCCACAGCATGCTATTGTTAGGCGTGAACACTAATTGCTGGTATTTCAAGGCTCCTACCTTCTTATTGCTAAAGCCTGTAACAATAATCACAGCCTATATTCCCCATCTCTCGGCATCAAGGAAACAAGATATGATCATAGGCAGTGTGCTAATGTAATTGTAGTATATAGAATATGAGCTTTTTCTATGTAAACAGAGGCCTGGCCACCTCCTATGATAGCTCTTCCTCCACTCCACGCGCTGGCTGTTCCTCGGCTCACTGCTCAAGTCCCCATTATGTATACATCTACCCTTGTCATAACACCACCTCTGAAACACTCACACCGTTTGGTCCTGCTGCATAATGTTAAGAGGGTGGAATTTTAAATTGAAAAAGGCTGTTTAAGTAATGTCAGCAGCCTGACTAATTTCACAAAAGGAAGGAAATTCAAAGTTAAGGCTATGGTATATTCTTATCTAGATGCCTGAAGATTTCTGTGCATGACAATATGCCCCTAAAATTCAGAGCTGTCCCTTATGTCTTTAATTTCTCCCATTGTGTCTCTCCTTTTTTTTTTTATTAAACATCAAGGTGAATTCACAACAGAGAGTCAGCCTAGAATTTAATCCTCTAAATACCTTGAAAATAGAGGTTTAGACTAGAAGTACCAATATATACCCTTAAAACTTCAGTGTAATATAAAAGAGATTCTAATCACAACAGATCATTACAAAGAAGAGTAAACCATTTAAAAAAAAAAGTGTCTTAAATATAACAAAAAGGAATAATTAAGAATCAAATAGGAAGCTGCTATTCTGACAATTTAATGATGCTGAATTGGACTTGAAAGAATTGGCTTTGCCATTAAAAGGCAATGAAAATCTGATAATTTCAAAATGGCACTGAGATCAGATCAAGTGGGGTTTTTTGAAATCAAATGCAGCAGAACCAGAAAGATATGGTAGAATTTGCCTTAGAAGAACCTCGGAGTGTTTTGGATTCCTACTACTGCCTAGGGCTGAAGATCTTACTTTATCAGACCTGCTTAATCTCTTTAGACCGGGGTCTTCCTGGGAATATATTGCCTCGTGGAATCTGTGGAAAGTAATTTGGCAGTCCTGACTGCCAAATTGAATAATAAAATATGGATGTTCTTTCATTCTTAATTCTTAAAAAAAAAGCCAAACCAAACCTTGGGATTTACGTAACAGTATCTGGGGCATTATAGCCGATTACAGGAGGAGTTTTTCACCGTGTGTAACGTGTAAATGGAAGTCAAGTAGTCGATCTGCTTTGGGTTTCTGTATATAAGAACAGAGATATGCATCTAAACACTTAAAAGCAGCAAGCTAATCTTACAAAGTGCTCACAGCAACTGCACACTTAATGTGTACAAGCACTTACCATGGCTGTGTGTGAATCACGGCCATTTATTTACTGATACTCATTTTCTGAGCATAACTAGGTGCAAAATTGCAAGCATTGAATAGATTGCATTGTTAGATTTTTAATTACTCAGGGGCAGGTTGGTATTTTCTACCTGAGAACCTTAGGAAGCAAACTTGGTGAATTGCTATGATTTGTACTGCCATGGAGAAAGATGTCATTAATAACAATCAATTAGTATGTATTTATACTGTAAAAATGAATCCAAGAAGGTGAAATAATTTTGTTGTTATCATCTTTACAGTGAGAAAATACCCATTTTGGGCATCATCAGCATCTAACTGGAATACAAAGTTTTAAAATACGTAAGCAATTAGAAACAACACAAAGTAGTTGACGGTTGTATTTTCCATCCTTGCACACGTTCTCCTGAAGCACGTGTGAAATCTTCTGTATTGCTTTCCTCCACGCTGTTTGGGAGTGCTGAATGTCATACATGCCACAGAAAGTAGTGTTCTGATCATCTTCTCTCGCAGTTCTCTGAATTAAGTACGTGATCACTATATGTTTAAACATTATGTACTAAAACATCAGCTATTACCATGTGCAACGGTTCCTTAAAAATCGGTGGTCCATAGCTCAGAATATATCCAGGTGTGGAGGACTCATAAGTGCCTTGTCACCTATGAAAACCGTGTGTCAAGCAAACAAAAAGCCCAAAGCCCACCCCAAACCCCCAGCCCAGGCTGAAGCCGCGGTCCTTGGCAGGCTTTGCGGGGAGCACCGCCCGCATCCCGACTCCTGGGGTTCTGCTGCCATCCTGTGGCAGCCGCGCTGCCGGCGCCCGCCTCTTCCCCTGGGCGGCTGCCGGGGGGACCAAAATTGGGCTCGTTCTTCCCCTGCAAGGGACGCTGTCACCTGCTGCCTCCTCTGCTGTTACCAGTCTTGGGTTGATTTCTGCTTGATGAAGCGCAGAGATAGATAGTATAGAAGCAGGAAGCTGCAAATGATACCAATGAGGACGAGGTAGCTCACGTAGAGAGGATGGGAGTCCAAGTCCAGAGACTGAATGACCTGTAATGACCAATAACAGAATTGGGAAAAGGCACAAAATTTTCATGCTGGATCTGTGAAGTGTATTTTACATGTGAGCTCTCCTGGCCCATGTCATCTTTCCACTTGGTTTCCAACTGGGTACAGCTTTTGGGGTGCTTTGATAGCAGGTTGCAGCTGACCTCTTCCTATTTCAGAGGAGCACAGTTCAGCTTCTGAACAATTTCAGCAAGTGCATAATTGGGGCTTGTGTAGAAAATAGTGGCCCACGATTATTTGCCCTTTTTTTTTTTTCTTATTTTTTTTCTCTTTCACTAAAAGAAAGGCATGTGAGTGACTGCTATAGAGACATCTTCAAGGACAAACTTACAATATACCAAGTGTAAAATGACTTCATGCATTGATTTGGCACTTGCCAAGTTTGAGGCCTACAACATCCATTTAAATATGACAGGCATATAAATAGCATTCCACCTGGTTATCAAATATTTGTAACAATGTTCGTTATGGACTTACAAATTTCCCTGGTATTTGAAAAGTAGTGTTTCCAACAGTCATTTCATATGTGTGGTCAGTGAACTGAATTTGCATCATTCCTTGAAAATTCCATCTGAGGAATGAGATTTTAGAAACCCAAAAAGGAACTGAAAAAAAAAAAACAAACCACAAACAGAATGAAAGAAATGGATACATATACACAAAACTTGAGATCTCAAAAACTGCTGTGCTGCTGCCAAATACAGCAGGTTTGTCTCATTTCTTGACAACCAGAGGCTGTAAACATGTAGGAGTTTATTATTGGACAAAATAACAGATATACTTTATGTTGTTACATGGAGATGGGAAGTGAAGAGTGAGCTAATATCCATATCCATCAAACTCCTACTGTCAGCTGTGTCTTCCTGGAGCTCCATCTTCATGTTTTGAATACAATTCTTTTTACTGAAAAGTTTGGCAACCACATAAGAATCAAGCCTTTCACTAGTGCTTTTTTGACCAAACTTCCTGTTCCCACATTTTCAGATGGAGAAACTTACATGAAATGAATGACCTGACTCCACTGTCACCATCCAAGAAGATAATTGCAAAGGTAGGAGTAAAGCTGAGTTTTCCTGCACAGGGTACACTCTGCAGCATCACAACAACTAATCACTGATGAAAGCCATTGATGTTTCGGTTTGGAGGGATGGTGGGAACTTTGTCTCACCTGTCCAGAGACTTTCCAAGCTTATCACAAAACCACCACTCAGGTAGAAGGATGTGAAAAGGACGTTTCCAAGGAAGGCTGAGAGCTGCAAGGTCGGCAGCAGCGCTGCCACCCAGAGTGCCATGGCACGGGCGCTGTACACAGCCAGCCACACCGAGAGGAAGTTCAGCAGGAAATGCACTGGTTCAGGAATGAGGTTTGCCAGCCAGTAGATGGGAACCCCATAAATTATAACAAAAGCACAGTGTTCTGGGAGCTCCCCCAAAATCTGTTCAGGGAGAAGAAAAAGAAATTACATTAAAAAAAAGAGAGTGAGTTGAATGATAATTACAAACCCACATGCTCCTTAATGTACAGACTTCTTGTAAAAACTACAGGAAATATTCCCTTTGAACACAATCCTTTCCCTGCTAGGAGTTGTCAGTGGCATGCAAAAATAATCTGCAGCAGAAACTGAAATCCACATTAATTTTTTCTCCAGTTGTGACATTGCCTATAACTAATTGTTAAATGGAGAGGACTCTTGTTTTAGGTTAGAAGTCTTGTTTTATTACAGTTTGGGCAGTTTCTAAGAATTTAAGACGCTTTCCCTGAGAACTGGTGTGCTTGATAACAGCAATACTGTGACTGACTTATGGCTACTGTATGTTTTGCCCTAATTTGGTTGAACCTAGTGTGAGATCAAATTTGAGACAAATTTGGCTGTTGTTCCATTCCCTACCTTGTCCCAAAGGCAGTCCAGTTAGCAGCTGAATTTGTTGTAAAACAAAAGCATAAATAGGATTTTCTTGAATATCTGAAGAGGTCTATAGAGAGCATTAGTTCTTTCTTAAGAGGGTTGCTACTATCCTGTAATACTAAGGTTGTAACAAATTACATCGATTTCTCTGTGAATAATGTGCAATCTTTGTGACACAATGCAAAGAATATTTTTCTCTGGCAACCACTAATAAGCATTTAAAATCTTGTGCAGAAATGGAAACCTAAATTACAGATGCCATGGCAGGCAGAACTCGTCTAACAGCGGCAACATCACAAAGAAGGAATTATTCTAAATCCTTGTGAAAAAGAGAATGTAATTTTAAAAAAAGTTCTAAATTTAATTCCAGGAACTCTGGCTCTTCATGCACTTAATATAGGTTTTTTATCTCTGACCAGTACAGGCCGAAACAACTACTGGAAACATCAGAGTTTGTAATTTCTGTTTTACCTTTGCTTTAACTTTGATGCAAATATTTTGTTTTACAGATCAAGACGTGTAAGCAAACTTTCAGAGGTGCTTCAGTGAATTATGCAGGTATGTAAAATTGCCTAAACCCTCAAATTTGAGTTTGAGATTTCTTAAATTTTGGCCAAACAGCCCAGCGAAAGATTCTTCTTTGGTGTCTCTGGTGTGGGATCTCAGCCATGACTTATGGCAACAGATCTAAAGTAATGTGAGGTTTAATCTATTAATGCCAAGGAAGCAAGAACAATAGCCTTAGCTGGCAGACACAGAAGAACAAAATCTGATATGAATGTGATTGTTTATACAACAAGTCTTTGATTTGCTTGTGGTTTTTTTAATGCTCAAGACAGCTGTTTGTATTTCCTGGTAACAAAACCAATTACCTTAGCAAAGAAGTATGGACTGACAGAGTACATTCCACCTTCCAAGTCATGATAAAGCATTGCTCTTTCTGAATGGCCTGCAGAGGAGGAGAAAACAGATCGTTTTAGTCCTTGGGTTGTATTAATAAGTTTAATTTTTTCATTAATTTAGGAATATTTTGATTGCTTAATAATGTTTACAAGAAAACTGACACTTACATTTGGCTATAACATCCAAAATTATTGTGAATGGGATTAGTGCACCTATCATGTACAGCAGTGCTGTTGTGTCCCGAATAGAGAGTCCATCTTTGTCATGGCCATAGTACAAAAATCCAATTAATAATGACATAAGAAGGGCCTCAAATCCATGGATTAATAACGTTGAAAGATCTCTGAAGTCATTGGAGACTTGACGACTAGGAAAACAGCAACATTGACCGTAAGATATAGTATTTAATAATTCCACTCATGTTCAGAGACATTGCCCCAAACACTGTTAAAAGCAATTCATGGAACTTGCTGACTTTGACTGTGATGGGAGTTGGGCTGCCTCTTTCTGTAAAGGCTTTTACCTAATCAAAACTATGAAGCATTGGTAGCCACTGAGTATTTCAGGTCTGAACTGCTGAAAGCTTGAAGGAAGGCAAAGGGTGTGGGACATTCTGTGCTTCTTTCTCATGATTTAAAATACAAATGGGCACAATACATAACTGTTTATGCTGAAGATAAGTCTACCTTAATAATACAGTGAACTGCTTTAAGGCTCCTGGCAACTGATCACTCGAATGGTGAGGCATGTTGATAGCCTCTTCTGAATTTAAATGGGACCTGTCCAAAAGAAAAAGAGAAAAAAAAATTGAAATTAGCGTTGGCTGTAACTATTGTTTCAGATCCTCTGTATGACACTCTTTTCTTTACCTCTGCTGGCTGACTGTGGTCGCAACATTGTCTCCTTCAGTAACTTTCCATAAGAAATCATCAAAATGTTTGACTTTTTCTAGGAACAAGCTGGCAAGGGTATTTGCTCTTTTTCGGCTTTCCGTCTCCTTTTCTGCAGTTTGTTTATCGATACTGGTCAAATCAACTGCAAGACATTACTTGATGTAAGTCCATATGCTATAGAAGTGATAACTTTATGATGTGCTTAAAATCAGGGATTTCACTGTGAACAGATAGTACAACCTGTGTACATGCATTAACTTACAATAGTTAAAACTTTATCAGTTACTTTAGGTAGTTAGAGATGAAGGGATTGTTCATGTGTATGTTTCTTACCTAGTCATTCAATGAATCACTGAGAGATTACAGAATTGCTTATTATAATATTATAAACTACTATTTCAGATTTGTCAAAATTTTACAGTGCCTTGAGAGGAGTGCTGAGGAAAAAAGCAATTTGCATTTCCTTCCTGGCATGTAGGCATTTACAATCTTTTATGTGACTTTGACTTAAATCACATGTTTCTTTCTTCATGTCCAAAATTACAGTTATCATCTTATTTGTATCTTATGGAGTTGCCATAAACTTTACCGGATACTGAGAAAGTCCAAAAGGCATATTATCTAAGGACAACATAGAGACACAGTAGTTGGCTTAACATTATTTTTTTACTTAACAAAATGATTTTTTTAGAAATCTAAACTTACATTAGTATTTTCCCATGTTGACCTTCAGTGTAGAGTGACAATACTTGATGTTTTGCAGATGCTTTCTGAGAGAACTATCACTGCACACTTCCTGATTCCTCTGTTCAGCCACTCCTTAGCAGGAGTCCACCAGAAATTACTTTAGTCTGCCCTGTCTTCTTTTCTACCACGGTCTCCTGTTTTTCTACCAGACACACAGCCAGCATTTGTGTGTTTCCATCACATGCTCCTTTTCCCCGTGGATCCTCTGCCATCCTGTCCTATTTCCACCTTCCTGCTGCCCATATTTCTTTTCTCTTCCTATGGGTGCTGACTCTGCATACTGCTAAAAGATCTTCCTCCTCCCTCTCTCATCCCTCCCTACCTCCATGTCATAAGCATTTGTAACCGCAGGCAGCAGCTACAAGTTTCTCCAGGACTGTCTCTCCATTCCCCTACAGGGGTGCTCAAGCCTTCCTTGAGGCTGTCCTTGGCTCTGAACCCTGATGGTGACAAAGGTCTTTTTGCAGGGCTTGACATCAAGTTTAACTTCTGTTTATCTCTGCACAGCTGACGTTGCCTGCCACATAGGCACAGCTGAAGAGGTTACTGCAGAGCACTGAGGCTGTCTGTACTCCAGAGCTGAAGAGGTTACTCCAGAGCACTGGTATCTGTATGAGGTTTTCTGGCCAACTTGAGTGCAAAGACCTAAGGGCTGCAACTGAACCAGCCTCTGTTAAGAGATTAACAGATCCAGATTCCCTTTCCACGTTGCAAAAAAACGGAAGAAGAATGGATTTGAAACCACATAAACTTTCTTTGAGGAGTAAAAGGATTGCTTTTTGGGGTTAGCTTTTTCTCCCTTCAGGTGTGCTCTGTTGGGCAGCACTTCTCTTTCCCATTTACTGTTTCAGGTGCCATGTTATTGCTCACTCTGGGGAAACTAGCTTCCACATTTCTTGATTGAAAAGTCAGAGAACTGGCTACAGAAAGCAATCAATCAGTTTATCTGTGTCTTTCCCAGTCGAAGTTTCAAACAGCTAAAACATGGGGTTAAGTGTGCTAAACATGTGGAGGAGTTGCTATACCTGGCAGGGTTAGAAGGAGGATTTTTTTAAAAATAGATTCTGTCCATACCTCTTGTTTTTCTAACATTTCCTGTACTGAGAAATAGGGATCTCATTAAAAACAGAACTTGCTGCAATATTGATTTGAGTCAGTTATAAGGCATTTCTAAGACAGTTATTGTCTATAAAAATCAATGTTAGCTAGATACTTATGATAGCAAATAATTTCCAGGAACCTTTTTTTTATGGCAGTGCTTGATACTGACCATAGAAATCCGCAGGATTGCTGTATCTTGGGCAAGGGTAGCCTAGTTCTGTGAAATACTGGACCATGTCTCTAGCTGTTCCACAATAGGCAGTGAGTCCAGAAGTCATCAGAAGAACTAAATCAAACAGTTGAAAGATATCTGACCGAGGCTGATGAAGTGAAAGAAGAACCAATCTGTTTCCCCTGGCCAGTCTGGATAATGTTATCACGAGGTTATGTGCAGTAAAACTGTCCAGTCCAGATGTGGGTTCATCAAGTATGAGTATTCCTGCCAAAGACAATAAGTTTAGCTGTGGAAAGCAGCATGTTTGATTTGGAAAATATGTTCTAAATGAAATAGTGCTAGTGCATGAAATATCACTGATTATTTTTAAATTTAAAGAAAAAAATATATTCTTTTACTTCAGTACCAGTGCATTTATTTCTGAGCATCACTTCTTATAAAATAAAAAGTCTTCTGCTTTCCCCATACTTACAAAAATATAATCCTATACAAGCAAAAAATGTTCAAATCCATTTCCCAGTGGAAAAAAGGATGTCAAATCTTGCTTAAAAAGAGGCTCAGTCAACATTAGCAGTGCTTTTGATATATATAAGATCAGATAGGGGATTCAATCCTGCAAAATCAGCTGTGGATTTAGCCTCATGTTTTGCTTCTGCTAAAGGCAATGGAAGTTTCTAGTTCACCTGCTGCATGAGCCAGCCATGTCAGTGAGTTGCACAAGACTGCAAGGACTGACTATACAGCCAAGAAAATTACCTTCGCAGTGAATACTGCACATGTAAATGGGGGCTGGGTCAGAGGAAAGGAAAACAATCTCCTTGTTACAATAGGCCAGCAGCCTTCCAAAGTAACTTGAGGCATGTGGTCAGATGAAAAAAACCATAACACTGATATGCACAGACCAGAGCACTGCTTGAGGGTAACTTCAGGCAACTTTCAGTAGTCTTTGTGATGATGGGTGAGAGTGGTGGGTGAAGGCTGCCAGGGGGGCTCTGTCTTGGTCTGCTTCCACTTTTCCATTGGCAAAGGTGACAGAAACACAAGTAGGCCAGTTGCTAAAAAGCACTCTGTTCACAGAATTATTACTGTAATAATTACAGTATTATCTGTGATCAACACTGATTTCAATTTGAGCAAATGGACCAGCACTCAGTCACTGCGTCAAACTGTGCTGTGGAGCGGTAACCTCTGGCAGAGGGGGCTGCCAGGTTTAGTGTTCTGAGTGTGAACTTCTCGAGCTGCCCCTGGGGCAGTGTGTCTGACTGTTCCCTGAAAGCTCCTATCTTCTTTTTCTGCCCCATTATCCCCAAGTGGTCTGTGGTAGGCACGAGGAAGGTGTCAGGGTTTTGCTCACCCGGGTTCCAGAGCAGCTGCACGCCGATGCTCACTCTCCGCCTCTCGCCTCCCGAAACGCCACGGAGGAACTCGTTCCCTACCCTGGTGTTTGCACACTGACGCAAACGCAGCTCTGCTATAACATCTTCTACCTGGGGGATCCGAAGGGCAACAGAGTTAAAGCAAGTATTCATTTGGACACTCGTGCATAGGTAAAACTGAAAATAAGATTAACATGGTTAAAATTCGTCTGGATATTTCAGAGCTATCTGATCAAGAGACACTCGTGATTTTAGAGGTAACATTAAAAAAGACTCAAAAGATCAAAAATTGAGTTCGTCTTTCAGCCTCTGTAATGCTTTCTCTAGATTGTCATTTCTTATGAGCTTCGGAACAATTGCTGGTTTCTATCTTGAAAGATGAAAAAGGTTTATAATTCATAATCTACATAAAAAAATACCAGATTAGCTGTTCTGACTCCAAACACACAGAATCTCTTGGATAATTCCTGTCAGACACATTTTTGACAACTTTACTTTTTTCCAACAGCTTAATTACCCTTTTTTTCCTTTGTGAGTCTGAAAAAAACTTCGGAAGGCGCAGTTTGGCAACGAACAATAGTGTTTCTCTGACAGTCAGGTGGGGGAGCAGTCGGTCATCCTGCCGTACATGTGCTATGCATTTCCTAACAAGCTGGGGAGTGCTGGGTTTGTTGTTGATCAGGATTTGACCAGACTTGATCTTGCCTCCGTGATCCCTGCAGGTTATCACGTCAAGCAAGGATGTCTTTCCACCAGCTAGAAAAGTCAAAATTGAAAATTAAATTAATTTCCAAGGGATCATTTTGAAAAGTGGTCTTGTCACAGGCAGACGATAGAAATTTTTGCTCCTTAGCGTCTCTTACACAACACTCCCTGCAGTTTTTCCAAAGCCACAGAGACGGAATGGCCTTCAAAGAAAATGCTGACTATAAGTTCATGTTCAGGAAATCTCTCGCCTCTGGAATGGAGTATGGGGCTTTAACTCTTGTCATTTCTCAGCAGAATTGGGAGGTCAGGCGTTGAGGGTAGCTGCATGAACGCAAGAAACAAGATCTCTTTGGTTACCTCTCTTTCACTTTTGAAACATAGGTGACAAGTGGTGTCTTGCCCTGTCTGCCAGGCTGACACCCAAATCCTAAGCTAGAGCTTTGTTTGTGGAGGGATTTGTGAATTCAGATACATCAGCTGGATCAGCTGAACGACTAAGGTGTTGAATGATTATACAGACAATAAGAACCTTAATCATGATTGAAATAAAAATTATTATGACTTAAATAAGACAAAAAGACAGTTAAATAATTAAGAAAAGCTGGCTCATAACCAGAGGTAGGAAAAGTAAAACAATGAAAACAAAACCTGATTTGGAGTTAAATAGCAAATGAATTTTTCCTTTTTGCTGTATGATACTGTATGTAAACACACAGAGCTCTCTTATTATGATTCACTGTCATTTATTTCTAGTCTCCCTGTTGAAAGATTAACTCCACACTTGTTTCTTAATACATACATTTTAAAAAAAGGAACCCATCCATCTGTAAACCACGTATCGCTCTGTTTAAGAGTGACATATTGATTGCCATTGACAATGTGAAACCCATCAGCAGTTTAATCCATTTTATTAAGGCATTTGATGAAATAAATGATAAACAGCTTTTGAAAATAGTTTGACTGGTTTGCTGAAAGGGGCTTGTGCTCAGTGTGTGTTATCTTACAAAGATGCTATATCTATAACTTTGTATGTTATTTCATCACAAGCTTTTCCTTTTATTTTCAGGAGAATCTCTAAGGTACAGCTTCAATTACATTAAGGATATATACTAAGAAAAAATTCCCATGGCAATAGGGAAGAAACACCTCTTTTTGTAGAAGTAAAGTTAAAACTTTTTGGCAAATATGCCTTGTCTTTGAGAGATAGCATCTTTACTGAATCACTGAGATATGTAAGAGTCTAGTGGAGACACAGCATGGAGGTTTTCCCTCCAAAGTAAAGTACTTTTTGCTTCAGTTTAACACATCGTGTGTCTACTTCTTATCTCCCTAGATGAGCTTAGACTCAGTTGAACACATGGAGAAAACGCCACCTCTCCATTAGACAACCTCACCATGGAGAAGATTAGACCAGTCCCACCACAAAATGAAAGAAGAAAAGAAAAAGACATTGTAAAGCAGTGACCCCAAACAGAAGCAGAACTGTCTTTAAGTTTCTCTTAATTAACCCAAATGCAGTATTTTCTCCTGTTATAATTGTTTCAATCCAAAGGGAATTCCTGCTTATGGCTATGCAAGTTGGCACTGATCTTTCTGATGGGGTCTGTCATCATTTGTCTGCTATGTTTTCTGGGTAAGGTCTGCAATTGGCCTGTTTTGAATCTGAGCCATGAAGCTGATTCATGTCCAGCAGAGCTGGGGCTGCAAGGCCACAATTATAACAATATCCCACTACACCGCAGGAAACAAATAGCAAATGTGTACAAAGCGTAACAAAATCGGGGTTTATACCCAATTCCCCTCCCCCCCAGTATCATTCTTTTTTTCCTCAAAGATCATGTCACTTAAAGAATGTATTTAAGTGACACATTGCCAATAGCTTTGTTCTCAACTAGATTTTGACATTTTGACATTAAAAAAAACTGCGGAGTGTTGCTCTTGGCTGTGTACATTTTATCTGAGAGTTGGTCATATCCTCAAATTTCTTTGCTCTTACCAGTGCTTCCTATAATAGCCAGCATCTGACCACTTCGAACTTTTAAATTCAGATTCTGGATTATTGACACATGAGAACGGGGATCCGATTTCCAGGTCCAGGGCATTTTCATCTGTGCAAGGTTTTCATACCAGGGGATCTGGGATGCTGTGTTAACCTAACAAAGAAATAAACAAGTCCCTTCAAGCAATAAACTATTTAGCAACAAATATCTTCAAAGTTACGATGTTACAAGCAAAGAATATTATTGTTTATCTTCAGAAATACATGGAAAGAAGTTCTTTTGCAGCCATCTGTGGGTTTTGTGTTTTGCTTCTCGTTCTGTTAACCACTAAAACTTTCTGCCCTCTGTCACCGTGGAAATTTATTGCTATTGTAAATTTTAAATGTTTAAAGATTTTAATATAATTTGAAATTCCATAAAACTGAAAATTGTGAAATCTACTTCAGATGCCATGGTGGCACAAAGAAGATGAAAAATTTCACTGGTTCCTTTTATCTCCTTCCTCATCTCATTTTTGCCAGCAAGGGCTCCCAACATCCCTAGCCCAACAGAAAGTCCCTCTTCCCCAACCCTCAGAGGAATAATTTTGCTCAAGACTGAAAAAAAAGCAGAGTTTAGAAACAGATCTTTCTTCCTGTCTTACCCTCTACCTTTACTAAATATATTTACAATGGAGGGGTTAGTCTGCTGTCAATATTGCAGCCAAGAGTATGATTTTACTCACCAAACCATGTATTTGACTGTGCAACAGTTTTGTGAACTTTTTTGACTTTGTTTGGCTTTTAAAATGGCTTGTGTATAGAAATAGGCATTGTTGGATATGCTTCCTGCTGAAGGGTGGTATTTAAATGGCAATTCTTACCTGGTAGTTGAGTTCTTTGACCTCAAGAACATTTGATTTTCCACTGTATGTGAAATACAGACTGTTATCTTCTTCAGAGGAAAAAATAGTATCCTGGGTCTTGGTCTGGAAAAGGTGTTAGATGAATTACAACAGTTAATTACAATAACTAAACTACTGTTAAAATCTGAACTCAGAAAAGACAAAGCACAAAGGTAAATATATTTATGGGATATAACAATATTATTGATGAATTACTGTAGTGCAGAAGTCTGAGGGGTTGAAATAAGTTATCTGTTATCTGTTAATCAGTGTGAAACGTACTTTGTTCTAGTGACATGTATGAGGGCCAAACATGCTGTGCTGTGCTTTCAGTTTAAAGGTGGTCACTCAAAATGGAGATGTCATGCCACTATAAAGAGATTAGACTCTTTTTTTTTTTTTTGAGGAAAAAAGATATAATGCTTCAGCACTGTTAGTCTACTTGATCAAAATGTTGCATATAGTAATTCATAAGTTATGGCAGCTAAAAATTAAGGTTCACTGGAAGTATGTCTGTTATTGAATTCCACATGTACTCCTTAACTTGGAGAATTTGTGAACAAGTGGGTATGCAAACAAAAGTATATATTATATAATATATATTTCTTCTCTTTTGTTTTTTAAATTTACAGTTTGTCAGCTGTGGAACTTAGTGTTCTGAGGTATCAGTTAAAATAATAAGAGTCTCTACTTGGCTTGGTTAACCTTTTGCATACAGCTGCAATTACGAAGTCATTGCTGAGGCAGATTTCTGACTTTGGGTTCAACTCTGTGTGCATGCCTGCAGTTTTTAGTCCAGACAGCCATATCTCTCCCCCAGCCCTGTGCTTTTCCTACGAGTCAGACTCATTTCCTAGCCAAGGCAAACGTACCTGTTCCCTGTTTAGCAGATCCTATCTATGCCTGTGATATCTTTGGCAGCTGGTGACCATGATCTTATTGTGCACCACCTACCCTCACAGCAAACATGGCTGATTAATCTTTTCAGTATAGATACACAGCGGAAAGCAGCGTCACGCCAAGCAGCCTGAAAAGCCACATGAAAGCCCTCCAAACTCCCACTGCTGCCAAAGCACTCTATGCCCTTGCTTGTGTTGAACCTAATTTGTAAAAACAGGTGCTCCTTAGCAAATGTGGATATCAGTTTGAAGGCATATCCTGGCAAAGCCAGTCCAGGTCATGCTCCTCCATCCACATATTTGGAGATCACCTCTTTCAGCTCCACCACTGTGGCATCCGAGCACTGGTCTCATCCCCAGTGTGCTCTGGTGGGGGGTGTGGACACTTTCTTCTCCCCATTTCAGAGCTGGAGGAGTTGAGGGCTCAGCAGCTGTGAAAGCCCCGTGGGAAGGCTGCCTGCCTGCCTCTCCCAGCTCCCAGCACAGCTGAGCCCATCAGGTCCCTCCCCACTCCCTGCAGGTCTCACTCACTGGCAAGCCCTCGCATATCACCTGGCTCCAGCCGGCATCGTCTAGAGAGATATTTTCAGTGGTTTCCTTCATCTTGGTGGTGGAAGGTCACTCCTTGCAGTGGTTTGATTTGTCTCTTTGAAAGAAATCCTTCTCCTCTTGGTTTGGAACTCAGTCCTTTCCAGGCACCTTCACCGCAGCACCATATCTGCTGGTGTTCTGTGTGTCTGCAGCTGGCGTGACCCCGTGGACAGGGAAATATTCCCCTCCTCTGGGACAGTAACAGCTCGGGCTAAAGGTACATCAGATAGCGGCTTCAGCTGATCGCTGATCAGTTGTTCGCAGGAAAAAGAAAGGACCGGGAGCCCCTCTGTTTTCTTTTAGGTGGCAAGTGCTGGGGGCAGCGACCTGCTCTGACCCTGGGACAGCGGGGAGCTGCCGCTGCCTGGCACTGGTGGAGGCATGGTGGTGGCAGCGCCAGGCACCTGGCCAGAGGCTTGAGGAAGGGAGGCTATGGAGCCCCAGCACCTGAGGATGTCGGGCAGAGCGTCTCCTGGCCTGGAAAAGGGCAGCAGCATTGGGCAGACAGGCGAGGTGAAGGCTGGGGCACAGCCGTCCGACAGCATCAGTGTCCAGGGTGTCTCCTACACCATCAGGTAGGGCTGGGGAGGGCAGTACGGAGGGCCCCTGCCTGCAAAGAGCTGCTCCAACCCCAGGGACTGCGGGAAGCTGGGCTGGCACTGGCGGTCTGTGGGTTTGGCTTCAGCCCAGTCCAGGAGGGAGGGATGTTTCCAGGCTGCCCACCCCATGGCACTGGGCCGCCTGCCACAGGGGCAGAGCTCACGGCCCGAGGGAGGCACAGCCCGCCTGTCCTCTGGGGCCTCACCCGTTCTCCCTCACATGTCTCCAGAGGACGTGTGTTAGAGGAGATTTCCAAAGATTGTACCCTTTCCCACTGCCCTTCTTACTGCTGCCAGAAGGATAACGTAGGCCCTAAGAAAAGGGCCGGGTGGATTAGTTGCTGGCAGACGTCGTCAACAAATAAAACCACAGTTCAAGTTTGCCCCTTTGGTTGTAGTCCAAAAACCTCTTAGCAATTATTCTGAAAAATGTGTTCAGACCCCATTTTATCTTCCAGATAATGCTGAAATTAAAAAGTTAAAGCCTGGGGAGGGGAAAGGAGAAAATATTTTGAATCTTATTTTTTTTCCTTCTCTTTAAATCCTTGCAGGCTCCCATCCCACATGCAAGTAGCTATAAACCATTCGTTTGCTTTATGCTAGATTTTTAAGTATTCTCTATTTAATTTTTATTGATGTTTGTTTTCCAAGAGAGCGTGTTGGCCCATGGTGGAACTTTTCTTTATATTGTAAAAAATGGACCCGGCAAATACTTAAGGATGTTTCGTTTCACATAGAGAGTGGCCAGATTATGGGAATTTTAGGAAATTCTGGTAAGTTGTTCCAGAACTTTGAAAGAAATAATATTGGAGTTAATACTGGTTACTTTCACAGTGATATGAATGTGACTGAGATCTGTGTTTTAAATAATGAAATTGCGGCTCATTTTAACTTCTGCTTTGTAAAACTGTGGTGCTTGGTTTTCAGAGTTCAATCTTCTGTCATCTAACTAATAATTATAACTTCAGTAACAGATAAGGTTACTTCTAAACTCAAATGTTCCACTGCGAAGTGTGAATATGTATGAATTGAATGCTAACTTACATTCTTGGTTTCCCATTTTTTTCCCCTTAACTAGCTGCAAATTCAGGACTATTACTATAATGTTATTGTGAAAAAAAGCCTTGCTTCTTCTCATAAGTCTCCATTCAAATCAGGCTACCACTGTTGGAATCGTATCATTCATCTCATCACATGATTAATTTCTTTTGTTTGAAAGGATCTGGGAAAACAACACTTCTGGATGCAATATCAGGAAGACTGACACATAAAGACAACTTCTTTGGTGAAGTGTATGTGAATGGACGTCAGCTGAAGAAGGAACAGTTTAGAGATTGCTTCTCTTACGTACCACAGGTTGATTTCTACATGTATTTTTTGTGTACTGTGCTTCCTTTCATGTAAAGAAAAGTTCCTCATGTAACGGAGTAATGCAATCTGACTGTGATTTTACTAGTAAATTTGGGACAAATCAGTTATTAAACTGCATGTATTAATTAAACTTGCATGAGGAGAGACAAGATAGTAAATTACTGTAAGACTAACTGCTTCTTTTTCTTCACTTTTTTTCAGAGTGACACTTTGTTAAGCTTTCTCACTGTACAAGAGTCTTTGACATATACAGCTTTGCTAACTCTTAAGAAATGCTCCAACAACTTCATCAAAAAGAAGGTCTGTATTTTATCGTCTTCCACCAGAAAGGTAGACATGATGTCATGCAATGCTTTCACCATCAGCATTTTCCATCCATGGCTGTGTTTTATGTTTATGAGGTTTTGTAGTCCTCATTCTGCAAATGGGGAGAAATCCTCCTTGCTGAGGAGTAGGACCCAAGCTCTCTGGTGCTCCCGCCCTCTGCAAGAGGCTTGTGCTGACACCCCAGAGAATCACCATTATGCTGGGATAAAACCCTCCACCCAAAGCTGCAGCAGTTACTGCTGCAGGAGATGCTGATTTTGGTATTGAGGTCAGTTCCCCTTTCCCAGCTGGTAAACCCAGTTCTCTGGGGTGTTTAGGGCCATGTGTGCTGGTAAGTCTCATGGACAGCAGAAATGATTTTGACACTACTCTGGCTCCTATAGGACATCTCTCACCAACCAGAACAATTCCAAAAAGCACTGGTCTACTAAGCCCCCACAAGCTATTTTCTTGATAAAATAGGTATGTTTCAGATTTATTTAAAGGACTCTTTTGAAAGTAAGGATTGGATATTCCTGACCAAATGCTCTTGTTCTCTGTCTCTTCTCTTCATCAGTCTTCCACTCAGTATTTTATACTTCCCCGGGACCGATATGCCTTACTGCTCCCCAATTTTGGAAACCAGACTAGCACATTATGCTTCGTACCTTAACTTCGAGTCCCACCTCTGAACTCTTCATCTCTTAATGTCAACTGAAGCATAAATTTACTCATTTCAGAATACATGAAAATAAAATTTTAAAAAAATAATGTAAACAATATATTAAAAGTAATCAAGTAGAAATGAGGTCATATACCCTCCAACTAGAAAGGATGCAAGCAGGATATTGGGAAAGCTATATTTTAAAATTATGTCTTTTTTTTCCCTGCTTTTTAACATTGCACACAGGTGTCTGAGTTGGACTGTGTTTAGTCTTTTAAAATTGTAATTATTTTTCAGGTAGATGCAGTCATGATTGAGCTGAGTCTCAGCCACATGGCTGACAAAATAATTGGAAGCCGTAATATCGTAGGAATTTCTGGGGGTGAGAGGCGTCGGGTATCAGTTGCAGCCCAGCTATTACAAGATCCCAGTAAGTACCACTGCATGGATTTTCAAATTAAAGCTGTGTCTCTTTGTGCTCCTACCATAGGCTTCCATAAACCACTGTAAAATACAAAAGCATTTACATCCTGCAATTCAGCAAAAGCTACTTTGGAATAACAGAAAAGGATAAAATAGTAACCGAGGTCTACTATTAATCTGTTAGCTGATCTTGGAAAACAGACAATTAAAAAATCTTAGGGATTGAGCATAGGTTTAGATTTGCATTATCCATTTCAAGTCTTACTGGGCTCACTCTTCCCAAATGTTGGTTGTGGCCCATTAATTTATAGTTTTTGAGCACATTAGAGCCATATATGTGCAAGCACTGAGCCTTGCGGTGGAGTCCATGCCATTAAGCTGTGTATGAATGAGCACCATGTATGTTCCAGAGCCAAAAATATTCCACCGAGTGAAAATCAAAGCAAAATGACAATAGAAGGACTTTCCATGGGAAAAAAAAATCACTGTAAATTTTGTCAATTTTGCGATAGTTTCTTGAAGTTGCCAGAATCTTGTGGAGTAAATGTACAGCAGGCATCTGTTGTATGCTGGAGTTGCTGTAGCAATGCAGGTATGCTAGAACTGCATATCAGGCAGGAAGGAGCACTTAAATAGTAAAGTAAGGTGTATCACTGCTACTTGTGACTTCTGGGGAGTTCATTGAGTGTAGTTATAGCTCCGTAAGTCACTAAACTCTATAGTAATTCTGTGTAGATAAACCTATAGCGAAAGTTTCTCTCCCTTCTTACCCTGACCAAGGTTGGACTGCCCTCTTCTGTGCTATGTCTCATCTATATAAAGATAATGGATTTGACTATAAGTTTTTCCCTTCCATGTGCAGTACAATAATGAAGAAAATGCAGTTATCCCTTCCACCTCCCATCTAGGGAATTACAAAGCCATATTTTAACAACTCTTGGTTTTTTCATGACAAATTCTGACAAATATAGATTTAATTCAGATAGTAACTTCTTGCTAATTTTGTCAGTTATATTTATATTTACATACATGCTGAAATTTATCATTATTATTCTTAGAAGCAGATGTATACATCAATTCTATTTTGGTAATTTTCACATTTTACCTGAATTTAGAAAAAAATTATTCTGCTTTGATCCTGCAGTGGTTTTTTTATGTCCTTATTCCTAATCATTGTAACTGAACCACTGAAACTAACTTAAAGATCACATCATGGTGATCTGTGCATACTCTTCTTTACATGTGGAAGTTCACATGCAAAGTAATTTCTATATTGTTTGCTTTTATAAGGGCAGAAGCTGTAGTACTTCCTCCTCATTTACCTGAATTTTAAAGCTATTCTTTGTCATTTGACAGAGGTCATGCTACTTGATGAGCCAACGACAGGGCTGGACTGCCTGACCGCAAACCAGCTTGTCTTGCTTCTCTCAGAGCTTGCACACAGAGACAGGATTGTGATTCTTACAATTCATCAGCCTCGCTCAGAACTCTTCAGGGTAAACTATATCTACTCGCTATTGGCTTTTTTTTTACCAAGCTTTTTAATACCTGGGCTCTTTTCAGGACAGAAGTACAAGATCCAGTACAGTTGCCTCCATAGGGTCTCCTCCTTCCCCTTGCATAAATACAGGCTTGTCTTGAACTTTATAACTCTGGCCTTCTGCCAGTCACAGGGCACTTTGGGACACATACAGCCCTGTGAAAACAGTATGCACACTGACTGTGTGCCTAACCTTTGTGTTATGTTTGCAAAATCAAAACCACTGGGAGAAGCCATGCCAAGGGATGTGGATACACCTTGGTCTCGTGGTGGGGCTGGCCTGCCTTGCAGGGCTTGTACTGTGGAGAGCATTTCTCCCTTCCCATCACTGTTTCTTGCTTTGCTCTTCCGACACATCCACCACCTCAATGTGAATGCAAGAAACCTCTTACCTGGCTGACTGAATTGAAGTGGTTGTGGAGCCAGAGGGGAGCAGCAGTGCTTTTTTGGACTGAAAGCAGTCCTGGTGCCTTGGGAACATTGATTGGTCATAGCTGGTGGGAGCCTTGCTCTGGCAAATGTTCACCCAAAGAGCAGTGCTTAAGCTCTTCAGAAGTCCTTAAGCACTTCAGGATAATCTTGCCAACAATTTGGGGATTTTACAGGCTGGGGCTATTAAGTGCCAAAGGAAGTCAGTCAGTAAGTGAAGGTGCATTAGAAGTGAAGTCATAAAGCCCCAGCACCTATTTCTGTTTGTGGATTACCTCTGTATGCTGCTGTTGCTGACAGATTTGAGAAGCACTAGTTTTACAAGCTTAAAGATGTGTCATTTTACATAACCACAGAAAGGAGTGAAAGAAAGCACAAACTTCCTTTGAGGGAAATATACTAAGGAAGTTTGAATGTGTCAAAATTATTTTTCCTGTCAAAGCATTTCTATTACCAAGGCAGTAGCTGTACTCAAGAATTAATGCATTTCTCAGTACATATTGCTAATATATTAATTTGTCTCTGACAGTTATTTGACAAAATAGCCATCATGAGCTTTGGAGAAATGGTTTTCTGTGGGAACCCTACAGAAATGATCACATTTTTTAGTGACTGTGGCTATTCTTGTCCTGAACAATCAAATCCTTTTGACTTCTATGGTAAGTTTGTCTAAGTTGTTTCAGTAAAACAATTCAATTTCTTCACCAAATTAAAGTTTTTCCAGAGATAGAAATGTGTTTGAATTCTTCCCCAACTCTGTAATTATATTCAGCTCAGAGAGAGGTCTGGGCTGACTCCATAAAATGGCCAAGTTTGCAGTAGGCCTGAAACACAGTAGAAAGGAGTAAACTACCAATAGAAAAGGAATCTCAATTTCATGAAACCTGTGGATTCCTGATGGCATTTCTCTATGGCTGTGCACTGGATGTTGGAAAAAGAATTTACTTCCAAAACTGTGTAAAGTCCGAAGCTCTTATGGACTCTGTGATGCCAAGCAATAGGAAACAGTTGTTGTGTGGAGGGAAGGATGTAGAATAAATATGGGATGACTTGAGGCATCAGTTTCCAGGGATTCTGAGTTTGAGGTTTCCCAAAGTTTGGGGAGTTGCTAATACCAGGGTGAGCTACTGGAATAGAGCATTCGGTGCTTCAGGAGCTGATGATGGCAAGCTGCTGGCATAAGCTGAAGAGTACTGTTTTACCAATTCAGGATGAAAAAAAGGGTCAGCATGAGGCTTTGGAAGTGAGTCTTTGTTTTGCTGCAGGACAACCTGTGCCTGCTCCATACAGGTACATGTTTGAAGAGAATGTGTACGTGTTTGTATGTGTGCATATATGTGTACACATAAACGTACATGTATACAACTCTCTTGTTAAAGCTAATTTCTGACAACACCAGCTGAGCGCTAACCAGGAAATTTGACCAACCCAAAAAGCTGCATTCAGAGGAGGCAGTGAGTGTTTTCCTGTTGTCTAGATGGCATCCTAAACTCAGTGAGAAGAGAGGATGGTTGTTGACATAAAGCTAAATGGGATGAAGCTGAAAATACTGGTATGACAGTGAGGATAATTTTGCCTTCATGAATTTGAATAGTCTTGAAAAGCATAGATGATTTAAATTTTAGACCCACTTTTAAAAAAGCTTGGTGAAGAGTGTGCTGCATTCTTCGAATGTCAACCTTTGAATGTGACAAGAAAGGGAAAAAATACAGTTTAGAGCAAAGATTCATCAGAATATTTAGTCTTTGGAAAATTGGTAGTTTATATTTTTTGTACAATTTGATGTGAATGAAGGGACAGATTCTGATATCATTTACACCAGCAGAGGAAAATAGATCCTATGTATTCAGTGTGGATTATATTATTGAAATGTCACATGTGTTTATAAAAAAATACTAATGCATGGTAGGCATTAGCTATTTGGTCTAGTTAGTTGTCAGTGTTATAATTCTTTTAAAGCACACCTGGTTGCCATTTATTTCCTCTGTCAATTCCAGCAAGTCACACTGGCCAAATTTTAAAAAGTGTTTGTGTGTTTCAGATGTTCACATTCGTAAAAGTGAAGACTTCATTTTGGATATGTTTACCATTAAAGACAATTCTGCTGAATTCCAGCTTTCAGAACACCAGAGAACTATTAAAAAGCTTAGTTCAGGTTTTGAGGACAGATTAAGAATCTTGGACAAGGCCTCCTTTTCTCTTGTTGAATTTGTATTTTCAAGTTGAACAAACATTGCAACACTGAAATCTAAGGATGAGAGGAACCTTAGGAATAAATAAAAAATGAAGGCATCTTACCAGATGTAGATGAGTAATTTAAAATTCTATAAGAACAAATATTCCTGAGAACAACAATCCAGTTTTTGAAACCTTAGCTAATTCATTGCTATTAGGGAAAAGGGAAATTTCTAAGGCATTTTAGCACAATTGCTGAATCTGTATGACTTGTGAACACAGAACACACAAAGTTCTCATCTGCCAATGAAAGAGTTGCTGGTGTTAGGATTATGTTTAGGTGGATTTATTAGAAAGGAACATTAACTGTGAAGTATCTACCTTTCCTAAGTTCCTTGGCAGTCAGTAATATTTCCTTCAGCTTGGGCTGAGCCTACTTGGGGAATTTTGCCTGCTGAACATCCTCTAGCTTCATACTAAAATAGAAGTATGTCTGCAAAGGAGGTAGGTGAAGCCCAGCAATACAGTAACAGCTCTGTGCTCTGCAGGGGGAAGGTTAAAGGTCTGACCAGCACACCACTCAGGCCTTGCATTTCCAGATCAATGCCTCGAACTGCAGGGTCCTACAGAGGCCATAAAACATGGATTTGTTTTGACTGCAGAGTAATTCATTCATGCTGCACCTAACAGAAGGGAGGAGTAAAAGAAACCTTGAATACTTTCAGTGGATCTTTTCTTCTTTGCAGATTTTAGGATGGAAACAAAGATAAATTAGTTGCAAGGGGGGGAGAGATAGGAAGGGAAAGTGATGTGTGTGTATATACAGTAAAAGCTTTGTAAATTTACAGTGGATCTGACATCTGTGGACACCCGAAGCAAGGAACGTGAACTCGAAACCTACGGCAGGGTTCAGGAAATTGTATCATCCTACAAAAACTCGGAGATCTTCAGCAAAGTACTGGCAGCCATTGAAAAAACAAAGTGTATGAAAGACCTGCCACCAATACCACTCAAAAATAAAGACTCACCCAGTGCCTTTTACAAAATATGCGTTCTTTTACGGTAAGACTTTTTCCCTCCTTTTTTTGAAGAAATTTTTTTTTCTTTTCCACTAATCTTTCAGGTCCCATCCAGTCTTACCCCCCCACCCCATATATAAATGCACTTTCTTGGTTGTTTTGATCTCCCACTGTACTTGTCCCTGCCTTTTTTAATATATTAACTTTTTGTGGGCACTGTCTGTATAAGATTTTTTCAAAGCTAAATACCCTACCAACCTGTGGTCAGTCGTAGCTAACAAGTTTATTGTTGCTGTTTTGTTTCATTGACAGGAGGACAACAAGAAACTTCTCCAGAGATAAGATAGGCATCATCATGCGTCTCCTCCAGAATCTGTTGTTTGCCTTGTTTATAGCCTTTTTCCTTCTTAGACTAAGGAATGACCTGGTAAAAGGAGCTGTCCAGGACCGCGTGGGGCTTGTCTACCAGTGCGTGAGTGCCCCGCCCTACACAGGGATGCTCAATGCTGTTGCCCTTTGTGAGTTTCTGTCCTGTGTTTTGTGCAGCAGCAGGTACTGCTGCCACTCTTTCATAAATAGAAAAATGGTTTTTTTTTGAAAATGTCAGAGTTGATACAGAAGCACGAAATTCAATGGAATTCAAAGGAATATGCCTTGATCCCTGCCTCTCCCTTTTTCAGCTGGCCTGTGCATGGAGGGTTTATTCTAAGTTGTGCAAAAGACCTTAATTTGCCTGTGTGTAGAGTTATAAAGCCATGACAAAGTCTTTGTCTAGTTAACATCCCAAGTGAGATCAAAACCAACCACATGGAAAGGATGGAAGCACAAAACTGCATTGATAACAATTAACCATAGTAGGGTTTATGAGTATTATGTGATGATTGCACTTTTTTAGAGGGTGTTTCTCGTACAGCTGCCATACTGAGAGCAACAGTAGTTTCTATTTACAGCCCTAAAAACTGTTCTGCTCATGTAGGGAACATTCACTGCTGTCATCACCTTGAAATCGGAGTACCTCGATGAATTATCCAGTGAAAATGGGTTTTCTCATGTCTTCAGTTTGTATGTGCAAAAAAGAGCAGGCTGTCCTGCACGCTGCCAAGTTAGGCCTCTTTCATTAAGCTTACCAATGTTTGCAATCTGAAGGGAGCATGTTTGGCATTTATAGTGGGGAAAAAGTGATCAGAGTGGTTTAGGCTGAATGTTTCTGACGTATTCTCAAGGTTGTCTCTGTGCTTTGGGTCATTTTTGCTAGCAACAAGTCTTGCTCTTTCTATTTAATGGTAATTTAATTTATTTCTTATATGTTTAATCCAGTCCCACCTTTACGTGCTATCAGCGACCAAGAAAGCAAAGATGGCCTGTATAAGAAGTGGCAAATGCTTTTAGCTTATATAGTACATTTCCTGCCCTTCAGTGTCATCAGCGTGGCAATTTTCAGCGTCTTTATATACTGGTAAGCACCTGTACAGTCTGTTGGATTGTCATTTTCTTTTTGTTACCAGTTTCAATTACCATGTCAGCAAGAGGCCTTCTGGCATGGCTTCCTGCTATTGTCTCTCAGAATGATTACAGAGAAAACTTAAGGAAAAATGACACAAATTCAGCTCTGCTCTTTCAGGCAGAGTTAAAAACACTTTCAGAGTAAGTAAGTTACCAGTTCTCCAGGTAACTTGGAAAGTTTTAATGGACCTGGGACAGTAATCTTTCTGTCATACTGAAAGCAGGAAGTGTCATTTTACATTACATTTAGAAAAATAGGAAATAAAAGGAAAAAAAAAAAAAGAAGTGAGGAAGTCAACCATAGGTATGTCACAGTGACAAAACTTTGTATGTCCTGGAATATTTGGGGCTTAGCTACAGCATATGAAAGTGATAAAATCTGGATCCTTCTCTTACACCCTTCAGAAAAAGGCACCCAAGTGGATTTCTGATAAGTGTGAGCAAATGTTTGATTATAAAGCTTCCCTTTTTTCCCTCCAGTACATTAATTTCATTGCATCATTGTGAAGTAGTATCACCTTCAGAACGGGGTGATGAGATAGTTCATATGCTTGTTGCCTTATCTATCATATAAGTCTGCTCTTCTTCACTTCTGCTCCATTGATTTCTCAATGTAACCAAAATAACCAAATAGCAAAGTACTGTAACCAAATAGCAAAGTACTAAAGACCAATTTCTGCCTTCCAATCTTTTTCTTTTCTAATTATGAGAGATGTCTAGTGCACTGAAATTAATTTTTGTTTTCCTGGGGTAGTTGCAATCAGATGGCAGTCTATAGTAAAATACAGAAAAATGAGGAGCAGGCCTTGTTTGAAAACATGGATGCATGTTCTCTGGTTAGCTGCTGAAAAATGGTAAGTGGATGGACCTTTGTAAAGGAGCTGAAGTGCAGGAGCTATTCTGCTGTAGCTGTGCATGTTAGTGCTCTTCCTCTGCTCTAAGATGCCCTTAGGCAGTTTGAAAATGGGTGGAGTAAAACTGCACCAAATCACTTGGACAACTGAATCAGAACTTCTGCACAGGGACCTAGTCTGCCATTGGAATTTTGCAATAGATCTTTTTTTTCCCCCCATATATTAAAACTCAGGGAAAAAAAAAAAAAGACTATTCTCTTCTTCCTTCTGGTCTGCAGTAGGTAACGAGGGTAACGAGGGGAAGTGCTCATTCAGCATTTACCTAATTCTTTCCATTTGGGATCTCAATAACTGTCAGCTCCTAGATGGAAAGACAAAAGCCCTGAGAGGAAGAGTTGTGCTCCTCCAGATGTGAGGACTTGCATGTATGGGTAAGGTTTTTTCATAGTTTGGTTTTAATATGAAAGTTAGCCACCTTTCCCTTTGTCCCCTTATCTACCTGGGCTTTTATTTCTGCAAGCTGTCAGTGCTGCCTGCTTCGGGCAGGGTTCCCCGAGGCCTTTTTTTCACAAACAAGCAGAAATTCCTCTTCCTTCCACTAAGTGCTGTGCTAACCTGTGACTGCTAGTGAGCTGGTGGCTGAGAAAACAGCCATTAGGAAAGCCCCATTTCAGGCTCAGTGAGGTGCTCATTCCCTAACGAAAAGGAAATCCTTATGGGCAGAGACTTTGCCCTTGTGCTTTGGCAGCCTCAAATACAACCAACAATAAATAGTGTGGTTCCAGTTAATGGATAATATTTGCAGATATTAACCTCCACACACCTTTCCTGTCTGGTGGTTATTTGGAAGCCATTGGTGATATGTCAAAGTGATTTCACAGTGCTCTTAGACCTCTTAGGGCAAGCAGTTTCTCTATGAAATTTTGACAGTCGTATCTGTGCAGAACTAAACTTTCCTGGATGGACTAACTTTTTGTGAGGCTTTAACAGCCTCTCACATGTGTTCCTACAAGTAATTTCTCACAGTTTGTTTTTGTAGGGTCAGGCAGTTGGGTCAGACAGACCCAAACCTGGTCAGACACAAGGCAGGTCTGGCCGAGATCAAATAGAGCCTCTTTTACAATCAAGTGAATGTATTCTGTGTATGCAGATTTTCCTAGCTAAAAATACTTCTGGGAAATGTTCTGACAGTTCACATCATGCTACAATTCTAGTCCTGTAATATTCTCTCTTTAGGCTGGGTTTTTTTCTTCTCTTTTGGGCTTTCTTCTGTTCTATCTGTACCCCAGAAATACTAGTCTGTATCTACATAGCTCTGTGTAAAGTATTAGAGCAGCTCAGAGGTGATACTTCTATGCTTGGAAAGCTGTTTCTTCTGCATCAGTCTGTGCTTAAAGGTTGCTAAATACCTGCTAGCTCGTTGATTGTTTAACACTTAAAGAGTCAATGTTCATCCATCTATTTATAAGTTATTCTGGTGTTACAAAAAACACTACAGGAAAGCCTGGGAGAAAGTTAATATTTTTTTTAAGACCATATTCAAACATGGTGTATAAAAAAAGAAAGTTACAGGGCCTTGCACTGAGCAATAGAAAAAGAAAATTAAATGTGGAATTGCTGCTTGTTAGCTAAGCAAAGCATGCAGCGTGGACCTAGCGTAAGGCAATTTTGGTATGACATATTTTGGAAAAAGAGTATTATGTCACCATGTAATAAAAAGTTTTGTCATGTCATATACACTATGAGGCTGAATTAAGCTTACCGAGCAATTGCTGGCCTTTTTTAACTTTTTAATCTTTAGTACAGATTGAGAGGACTCTTTCCCTTTGATGGTAACAGCATGTTCTATTAAGGAGTGCAGGAGTATGGAGGAAATTGCAATTATAAGAATTACATGGGTGGCAAATTAATTAGCTCTCCTTTTAATTGACTATATCCATATTTACATTTGCATGCACAGCATCAGAAGTGCAAAATCCCTTCTATTAATTATCTGCATAAAGATGCTCTTTAAATATGTGACTTACATGGATAACTCCCAGTGCAGAGACTCTAAAAGGAGAAGGATGTTAGTTTAAGGAATTGTAAAAGCCATAGTGGTTGTCTTGAAACAACATGGGTTTCTACAACAATTAAATCTTTGCATAACCCTCTTTAATCTAGTTGGAGGAAACCTAATATATCTGCACCTACATCACAATATTAAGTGCATGTCCTTTACGTTAAGATTCCAAACAACACACAAAGGGTTAAGGCATAAACTGTTCACTTAAGGACTTGTAACTGCAAAAAAACAAGAACAGAGACAAAAATACTAAACTTTCCAAGTTTAGTACCCAAACCTTGTTTTTTAGATGTTCTTTTGCTCATTTTTGTACAGGACTACAGGGTTGCATCCCGATGCTTCCAGATTTGGAATTTTTTTTGCTGCTGTTCTAGCGTCTCATATAATTGGTGAACTACTAACACTAGTTATACTTGGCATGGTTCAAAACCCAAATATAGTCCAAAGTGGAGTGGTGCTACTTAATTCAGCTGGTGTGATAGTGGGAACAGGACTAGTAAGGTAAGAAAAAAAAATCTTCTTTTGTTATAGTGTTACTGTTAAAGTGAACTACCTAAAGAAGAGTTTTCTAAATATTCTGTATTGCAGAAGTCCAATAATGCACAAGTAGTAATGGAAAGCAAGTACAACCGTGCTCCTTCAGAGGTAGAACTACCTAATATTGTTAGACCTTGTACTAAATACACAAACCAGACACTTAATATCTTTAGATTTCAACAAGGATATTGAAGATTTCCTCCACTTTTTGCAAATAAATTGAAGATGAAATGTAACAATTAGTATCTATCAGCTCACCTGAATTCTGTCACTGATGCTGACATTATGATGTGAAATGCTATCCTCATTAATGCAGCCTACCAAGAAAACCATTCCTACAGCTTTTAGTACCTGCCGAAACTTATCAGACACTAAACATTGGTAATGATGGTTTAAAAAAGCAGTTGTTCTCACCTGTCTTACTAGTGTTATTCTCCAGTTTGGCCAGTAAACTTTTCAGTCACTTTTTCTACCTTTGCAGATTGAACTAAATAAAAATAATAAATAAAAAGTAGTAGTGTAGTAAATATGCAGGAAATTTGTGATCCACTTGCTCTATTACTGTGCAAATGAATGGTTTTGCATTGTAATTGCATGAAGTTTGAATAGTTTTCCCCTTGTATTTGTCAATAGTGAAATTACTGGGGGTTTTTTTGAGGAACTTAACCAGAGTAAATGTGTAATCGTGAAAGAAAGTTTTCTTTATACGTGAGCAAGCAGGAGACGCTCACCTGAGTCCCTCCCAGTGAAAATGAAGAAAGCTTAATGGTGTCAAGTTGTCCTCAAGAAAACTATATGAGTCTTCACAAAGTTGATGATGCTTTGTCTCTTCAAAGCTAATACTTATCAAATAAAGCTAGGTTAATGTCTACTTTTTTTTTGGTCCCTGCCTAATTTCAGGAAGATGTATGTTTATAGTGACAAGACAATTATTCCTGCTACCATAGTCTAATGCCTTAATGATAATTTTAAAAGCATTAGAATGATTTTTAACCTTATTTTACAGTAGAGACAATGCTAATTAATATTTTTGATTAATCTTCATAGGCAATGAAGGATGTTAAAAATAGCATTGAGACTTGGGTTGCTGGGTTTTATTCTGTTTTGGTTTTTTTCTTATTACAAAATCTTGAAGTATTTTAGGTGCTGAAATTGCCCAGTCTTTCGAAATGTGTCTTCTCATTATTTTTGCTTCATTCTTGTTTTGTTATTATTGCTCCAGTGAATTGCTATTCAATCTTTTTTGGTTTTGAAGATGGAGGGAGGGGGTGGTGGTTTCTTACTTTGGAAGATATACATTTTGGCAACTAAGGTTTATACTGGGTCTTGTCATTTTCAGTTATCACTGCAGTGTGAACAGTAAACAACCAGAGAATTATTTGTGACTGTCTGTAAACACGTCAGGGCTGAATGTTATGACACTGTACCAAAGCCAGAGACAGCCTTCACGGTTGTCTTCTCACTTAGCCCTAAAAATGGACTTTATGTTTGAAAAACCTACAGGTACAGACAAGAACTGTTTCTGTCACAGGCTGCAACCAACGATGAGAGCTTGTTTTAATTTGGGGGCTCTTGGAATGTAGCAAAAGCCAGTTTAACTTCTCTGTTTCTTTAAGGACCATTGAAGAAATGCCAACACCTTTTAAACTACTCAGTTTTCTTACCTTTCAAAAATACAGCAGTGAAATTCTTATAGTCAATGAATTTTATGGCTTAAACTTCACATGTGGTAAGTGTTCAAAAAAAGGAAGTCCATTATAAATAAATTTAATGAGGTGTTGATGCTTATTTTCCTTCTACATACATGTATACTGATAAAGATAACTTTTGAGTTCTTAAAAAAAGCTTATTAATTACTACTAATTACTAAAGACTATAATGCCTCATCAGCAAGCCAGACCAGAGTTTGATTCTTTTTTTTCCAACCATTTCTCATTCTTTCTTAGTTCTTCATCTTTCTCTACTTCACCTGTTCTCTTATCCTCTCTTGGGGGGCATTTTGGAAGATAAGTTTGTAACAGGCTGCAAAGTTTTTTCAAGCAGTGTTACACAAATAGAAGATGAATAGAATTGCACAATATAAGATCAAACATCAGTGCAGGAAGTACTGTCAGGTAACACCTGACCAGATGTTTCCTCTAATACTAGTGAGGCTTCAGTTCATGTTACCATGGTACATATTGAGCGCTGTGCTTTGCTGGTTGTGAGCAAGATAAGCAGCAAAACATTAGAATCAATCAGGTTGTCAGTGTTAGTAGCTAACATCCATTAGTGGGGGTAAAACTTACAGCTTTGGACCTATCCTAAGATATTTGGGGCTCCTCTCCAAGGCTATATATTCTGTACCCATTAATCTCTCTTGCCCCTCTTTATTACAAGAGCACAAGCAGCAACTGCTGGAAAACAAATCCATGACTTTGTTAGTACTAACAAACAGTTTGTTTTTAATGTGCCCTTCAGTCACCATTTCTTGAATTTTGGAACCACTCAATACATCTGAACCCTCTACCACATTGCTTCTTGAGGCCCCTCCAGATAATGTGCCTGAAAAGCCATAAATCTTTGTTTGGCATAAACAAAAGACAGAGCTCCTAGTGACCCTTTGTTCTTCCCTTCAAAAAGTGTGGCATAGATTAACTGCAGAAACATATGGCTTGTCTGTTCTTATTCCAAAGTGCTGACAAACACTGTTGTGGGTAGAGTTAATCATTGAAATTATATCAGGGCTGGGTGTATTAAATGCATGGAGTTGATAATGAAGTCTGAGTTTTAATTTTACTGACTTACCTACTAAAGAAACTATTTGTTTCTTTTGACAGGTGGAGCCAACAGTTCCACTGCAAATAATGCTGCGTGTATTTTCTCTCAAGGCGTTCAGTTCATTGACAAAAACTTCCCTGGTGCCTCGTCCCGGTTCACAATCGATTTGCTAATACTTTATGCTTTTCTACCAGTACTTGCCATTATAGCAATTCTAAGCTTCAAAATAAGAGAGAGAATTATTGACAGGCAATAAAAAAGTAGGAGCTATGTCTAATGCTACACTTGTAACTTTATTATGGCCAAAGGCTTAAATTATTGGATTTTCAATAGTATTTAAGTGATTACACATTCATATCATCTTTGTTTCCATTTTGAAAAACAGTGTTGTCATAAGAGTGTGAATGGCTTCCAGACATTGCTATTGCCACTCCTCTCCCAGATCAGCCATAATCAACAGTATTTCATGTTTTAAAGCACTTGTTTAATTTAATTTTGTTAGCTGTTGCTGACAATTTCTAAAAATGTAGCAACGGTGCTCTATTTTTTTTCCTCATTATTTTGGTTTTTGACTATTACCAACAAGCAGAGGGGTACAACTGCTAGTAAATCTCATTTCTTAGGACTTAGAATTGTGTTTTAAGTCCTATGCTTTGTTTTGATACCATTTTAGGGATCTGTAGAAAGGAACAAACCAAATACGTGTAAAGACAGAATAAAGTCACTCCACTTTGATCTTACACACACAATACAACCAATAAGTGCAGATCTTGAAGCAGTATCAAAGTTACCCAACATGTTTTTGCCTTGTGAATGATGGTAAATCAGTGAAGACAGTTATTTATATCTATTCCTTCCTTCAAGTTCTAAATCTTGTTTTGAAAGCAGTTTGTGAATTACTAGAAAACAAATTTGTTTAATAAAGTTTTGGTTTTGTTTAATAAAATGTCAATTTAAGTAGAGGAAAAGTATAAAAGTTGTTTGTCACTTCTTGGAAGCAATGTCATTTTTTTCTTCAGAAATTATTCTTGTGGGCCTCTCAAAATTGAAAGCATAAGAGACACAGAATTCCTAAATTTTGTAACTTATTTTCATGTTCAATGAAAAAATTTTTTATTGCAGAGGGATCACTAGAGATTTCTTCAAGTGTATTTTTATTTTAAAATTCCATCATTATCTAATTAGTTTTATATATAGTTTTGAGATGAGGCACTTTGTAATGAAGAATTTTAAATCCAGTCCTCATGGTAATGCAATTTTTTCATTTAAGTGTGAGGCCAAGATTTTTTTCTAATAGTTTTATGTATAACATTCTGAGATATAAAAGTTTTATCAGAAAAACACTTGGTGAAAAAATATATTAAAAATAACTAACTTTAAGGAGCTGGAAAGACACCACATTAAAAGTAATGTGGTCTCTCCCATTTTTATGCGCATGTAGGGTCGATCTGGCCTGTCAAGTTCAGACATTTACTCTCTGACAAGTCTTAGCTCTCAGAAGACAACTCTGGCTTTATTCTAGATTGTCTTGTGTATTCCCAAAACACTCAGTCCATCTCATACTAGGGAGGGTGTCCGCAGACAAAAACCATACCTAGTTTAAGCTACCATTTTACAAGCTTAGGCTGAATGTGAATCAATAATAGTTCCAGCACTAGCCAAATATCTGTCAAATTAATTAGATGACTTCCTAGCACATTTGAATATATGACAGAAATGTCCATCCTCTAAACTCTATGCAAAGTTATTACAACATTATACTTTGCAAGAAATAATTCCTGTATTAACCTATATGATTCTGAAACAGAGATCTGGATCGAGGTCAAAGAATGTTTTACACTTTATTCTGCCAGGTTTTTTTATTTATTCAAACATATCAAAAATTGAAGCAGGTATTTCTTAAGATTTGCTTTTGATTTATATATGCAAAGAACTAGAAAAAGATGCCCACCACACTCTACTACACACTTTCGTATTTTGGATGTGAAAACTTGTTTATATTTAAATACATGTTTAGGGCAGAAGTATTTAAAAATAAACCAAATGATGTGTTATAAAATAGGTAGAACTGACTAATGTCAGTCCTAACGTTCACATCCATCTGTGAGTAATCTATAATTCTTGTCTCCCCACTTTTTAAAACTGTGCCAGTGCCAAGATACACAGATTTGGACTGAATGAACAGCTCTTTTTATGAAAAATACCAACAGGGATCCTTAATAAATACTAATTTTGTAGTTTGATAATATGTATTTTCAACTGCATCAGATGAAATTGCTAGTGTAATGTTAAAAAAATTTTGTAAACGTTGTTAAACTGAAGACATCTATGGCAGCTCATCAATCAGAGTCAAAATCCATTTCTTTCCAGGATTTAGAGGCATTTCTTTTGTACTGTTCAAGTTCCTAAAACAGAAACATAAATACATATTAAACTAATGTTCTCATTACTAAAAATTGCAAGGAATTTAAATTTTTAATCAGCTAATGTATGTATAAAAACTTTTCAATGTAGAAAAAATGTACTACATTTATATTTAACAAAATTATACTAAAAGTGCTATAAATTTTGCCACATTTGCTCTCATATAGGGAGAAAGATTTTATTTATTTATGTCTAGATACTTTTCAGGAAAGAGAAAATTTTGCCTCTTTTCTTAGACATTCAGATTGAGAAACCAGGCTCCCTATGAACATACAGAAATACAACAACATACGTTTTAAAAAGAGAAACCAGAACTACCCATCAGAAATTGCTATTTCACACACATTATTTCAGGTGCTGCTGTTTAGTGGATTGCAAGTTAGCATCTGCATGTAAAAATGCAAACCCAACGTGGTTATTAAAATTTTCCACCTTTTAGCTAGATTATTAAAGGCAATCAGAGGCTTAAATTGTGGAGGTGTAACACAAGCAAATTGGGTATGAAAGATGAGGCAGTTTACATTTTGCTACACTTGAGGTCAGTGGAGGTCTAGCAAGGCAGACAAACGACCTCATTTCAGTCAAATGTGCTACTGGAACTTTGAAGCCTGTCATAAGAGGTTCTAGCAACGTTACTAGACAACAGTTTCCCCTGCTGAATTTTATGTAGTGGTGTGTATTGTCAGGAATTCTTTCTGAAGATTTTTTTTAAGCAAAAAAATTAATTAAGGAAGCACTACAATTGCTTTCTATTCATTTAAGAGTAAGGCTTCCAACGTATTTACAGGAAGATGATGCTCTAATAAGGTACTGCTAGACCTAGGCATGTACTGCTTGCAAGACAAGAAAGGTCACCATATTTTACTTGGATCAGCAAAGAGATGGACATAAACCAGTGATTAGAATAAATGCAGTGCAGACCCTCAAAAGTGGACATGTATTTTATGATTATTATTTTGATTTTAATAGGATAGACTATACTTATATAGAGAATTCTATATTTAATAGAGTGTTTTAATATGACGGAGGAAGGGAGGTCTGGCTGTAGGTATGCAGGTACCAGAACTGAAAAATATAAGAAAATTCCCACCTGGTGAATTTAATATTAGTATTAACTCTTAATCCAGAGTACAGAGGGAGGAAGAAGAAAATAAAGGTCAGAGCAACAAAGCAATCAATTATCTTAAGATTGTATGAAAATAATAAATGGAATTTTCTCTCAGGAAATAACTTTAGCAGCTTTGACAGTGAAAAGTTTTCAGAAAACACCACAGATGTATGAGCAGTAAGATGATTTTTAGTTAGTGCACATTCTTCCTGATGCTTGCAGGAGTCTAATATTACAGGTTTTTAACTCAATAGTTACTTTAGAACATACTGTGTCTAGTCTAAATCTAGTAAGTCACATTATTAGATACAACTCCAGTAGTATCGAGCTGGTCTCTGTCTAAGCCGGTCTTTACTCAGTATTTTCACTCCCTTGTTATTAAAATAAAGCAATTTTGATCTTGGAACATACAGATCTGTTGGAAACTTGCCAACAGTTAGGAATAGAAAGAATACTGTGATATTTTAAGGAGCACATGTAACCTGCTTTATGCTAAGTAAGTAATTTCAATTGTAGCAACTTTCTGAAAGGCTTCAGGAAGGGGTAAAATTATACAATGAAGTTTTACATGTAAGGACAGTGCTGTCTGGGGGTCATGTCTACAGGTGTTGGCTAAAAAATTAGCCTTACAGACTAATCATCTGACTAAACTACTTTAAGAGAGAGGCAGAAAATTTAGCAGAATTTATTTTGCTGTAATTTTAGCTAGCCTAGAAAGCAATTCAGTGTAAAGTCAATTTAAAACAATACAAAAATGCAAATTATCAAACCACAGCATATATTAAGATTGTACAGCTATTCCACTACATAGAGAAGTACAGAACAAAATTATAAAAATTTGGATGTATATCTAGGTAAGGCCAACATTTAAACTATGAGAAATTAAAGAAAAAGAAAAATGGATTAAATAGGAGGATATTTACAAAAAAAATAATCTTTAACAAATCTCAGTCACTGAGGATGAAAAACGCTGTCAGGAAAGCACAGTTTCTAAGTTTATGTGCAAAGCAGAAAGTAAAATACATCCCCCTAAGTTAGAAATGTAATGGAAAAATCTTTCAAATCTTCTGTTTAAAGATCACTCTAGAGACCCTCTTGGAAAAGGGCACCTTCCTGCTCAGAAAGTTCTATACTACAAACCTAAGCAGAATTGTAGAATATACTACAATGATACAATCAGCTAAGAGATCTTCTCTCCAAAGTGAAAGAAGGTCCTGCGAAAGAATATATGTTAAAGTACTCCAAAATCTTCATGCTAGCATTATGCTATGTTTGTTTTGTGGGCAGCAGGAATAGAGGGCAGAGGTCAGATTTACAAAGAAATAACAACTGCAATTTAGATGTGCTTTCAGTGTACTCTGAGTGTTTAAGTATTATTAGTGCTAGCAGCTTATCACAGATGTCTCAACACCGGCATAAAGTGGATTTAAATTTTTTTTAAACCTTAATGCTTCTGTACTTCTGTGTTTCTGTAAATTCTTCATCTGTCAAATGGGGAAGATCACACCTAATATCATAAAGGGATTGGGAAGAAAGACTTAAATGATGTTTGTGAGGCACTCAGATAAGATAACATTACCACGCATTCTCAGAGAAAAAAAAATTAATACTTTTGTGTTCATTGAAGTGTCTGAATGGCAGGTTGAGAAATAAGGTACATAAAGAATAAGGATGATGAAAAGAAATACTGAACAATTGAGTAGAGACATCAGCAAAATAGTATATGATCATGTAATTAAAGACAATATCGTAATGTCTACAAACAAGGGAAAATTAAGATTGTAGGAAAAACCTTAATTGTTGCATTTCCTCAGTTCTGAGTGACTGATATGACTTTACTTTTCATGCAGCTTCTTACTAGAAGTGCCCTCAACCTGGAACATGGTGAAAACAACCAAGTACTGAAATACTGATAAAAAATCTTCAGCACCTGGTGCTCTTTAAGTTGGTTTAAAAATGAAATCTTTTTTACCCCTTTGGACATGCTTTCATGTGAAAACAAGAAATCTGGTTATTGGCAGTTGAGTAAACATCCTAAATTACTTTTTCTTCACATTATAAAGAGAAAAAGAAAGGTGGTACTGCTTTGTTACCCAGGTTAAAGTAGGTGCCTGTCATACTTCTCTGCCCAGTAACATTGGTCTGACCAAGGAGATTCATAGCACAGTATACAATTTTCTGTTTCACTGAATAAGACTGAAATTGTCCCAAGTTCAGCAATATGTTCACGTCATGCCGAAAAAAACTGGCTCTCATTCTATTGGCCAGTCCAGTCCCCATCTCAGACAGATTGCTGCAGATCTGACACAGAGGTGACATTTAGCTGAGTGACATGGTTAATTAGGTCCCTCCACTTTTAGGGGAAATAAGACTATTCTTCCTTCTGAGATGGGGTAGAACCTTCTTGAATTCATGCCTTGTTAAAGTCTTAAGAGTTACAGCCCTGTCCTTTAAGATCTGCTGCCATTACTTCTTGTTAGCTGACACCAAATGGCACCAGGTATCACCTTTGTTTGGAGTATACTTCAATGGCATGAGGCTTCAGCTAAAACTGGCACCAATCCCTAAGTAATAGCTCTGTGTAACAAGGACCAGTCAGTGTGAACTTTGGCACTGAATGACCTAAGTACCTGTGTAGGCTCTGCAGTTCTTTGAGCTCAAGGTTGGCTCTATCAGTTGCATCAATGAATGAAGCTGCAGTCAAATGTCCAGATCAGAAAGATCCAAGTACCTATTTTGAATATTAGCAGTGAAGGCATAACAGGAAGCAAAGAAAAACCTCCCAAAAGATATCTTAGAATACTTACATCTGTGACACAGAGCATTTCCAAAGGAAAGAGAGCAGGCATCCCCAAGTGCCACCCCACTGCCACAAACATTTAGAAGGAACTAAGGAACAACACTTTCATAGGTGATGTATGTGTAGCTCTGATCAACAATATTATTTTTAAAGATCTCAATCTTGTTCAAGTTATGTGTGTCCCAAAAATGAAATTAATGTGACCTTAAGGCATCAAAAGCCAAAAAGCTAAGAGGGAATGGAGAGAAATGGATGACAAGTTTGCCATGTTGTTTATGGATGAAGAGTTAACCAAAAGCTAGACATTAAAGGCCTAGTAACGACACAAAATGAATGTTTTTCTTGAATCTTGAAAGCCCTGGGCAAAGAGCACAAAATTCCAGTAAATTCTGGAGAGAATCTGCTAGTTAAGAATTACATTAGAAATGTAAACGCCAAAAGGGTCCCTGGTGCTGTGTTCTCTCTCTCAGAGTTTAACTGTAGAGAATAAAAAGGCAGTAAACAATTGCAACAGCACAGTTTGACATAAACCTGTACCATGTATGTCCGTGGGGCAAGAACTAGGAAAAGAATTCTGAAAAGGCATAGTTGAGAAAGATGTGCTCCATCTTGAAGAAAGGCCTCAAAGAGCTTTCCAGAGCAAAAAAACGTTTAGAAAGAGAGTGGCATGTCTCATAGTCAAATCTGAAAATATTAAGGAGGCAAAATAATCTGGTCTAAGAGAAAACACTGTTGTGACTGAATTCTGATAAGCTAGACTCTAAACTTCTACAGCCAAAAAGCATCTCAGATAAATACTTGCTGACAGCGAGTAGCTGGGAGTCAGCTGGGTACTTTCTCGATTCTATACTTTTCTTTAAAAAAACTTTTTTTTCATTTTATCCTCAAGAATTCAACCTTTTACTCTGCTGGAATTCAGGGAAACCCTCAACCATGGTTACAAGGTTGGAAATTACTTATTTCAGCTTTGTATCGCCACAGTTATCTATAAATCTGTTACAGTATTATTGAGCAATCCTGACTGAGTCAGTCAGGTATGCTGGTTCTACTATCACACGCAGTGACAGAGGCTGTATTTTGTTTTCGTTGCTGGTTTTGTGTTTATTTTTCTTTTAAAGCTTATCTTTGAGATAAACAAGCAAACTGGTTATCACCTGGAGTCCAAAGTAACATATTAATTAACCGAAAGTAACCGAGACAAATGATAACATGAAAACATTCACTGTTATCACATGAAAATTTTGCATTATGTCCCATGATTTCATTAGCAAAATGTTGCATATTAAACATATTAATATACTGTTCCTCCTACAATAGATACCATGAGAATGTCAGACTTATGATGCATTTAAAATGTTGCTTTAAAACCAGGATTTTTGTGCCACTTTTCATTTAACTGGGAAATACAAAGACACTTTAAAAACCACTGCAGCTAGAGAGTTCTTTTCTTTTAGATGTATATTTCTATCTTGGTGCATTTCAAATTCTTGGAGTATAAAACATTTTAATAATGTGCAAATAATCTTGTAAAAATTGAACTTCATGATAGAGAAACTTAGGAAATAGCTGCAGATAACAAAAGTAATTTTCTCTTTAATGCTCCAATTACTTGTCTTAGTCTAACTAAAAGAAGCTACACTGGTTTGCAATGCCCTTGAACAGATTAAGATTCTAAAAGCCAGTCTCTTTTGTTTAAAACCAGAAAATTAATAATTTCCTGTATGATTTAATCAATGCATACCAGTATCTTCTTTTGCAAGACATTATTATCTAAAAATAACAAACCTAGTACACCATATAGCTATTTTCAGATATGTAGATGTACTGAGTATGAGATTGTATTATAAATTCCAAAGGAAGCATGCTTTACAGATTTCAATGATTTTTAAGACTGCACTTGATGTAATGGAAATTCAGAACTGATGCCTACATTAACAGGATATTACAGGTAATGTGCAAGTTCAAAGGCTGCAGAAGATTCTTGAAATTGCTTTATTCTTTGGGTAAATCTTGGATTGATTTTAACAGACCCGTACCTGATATTGATGAAGACTATTACACACAGTACTGCTACTCAGGTGTTGTTATATACTGATGGCTATAAGGCAATGTTTTAACCTTCATCTAGTTTTGCCACAGAGTTTTTCTATAAAAGTAATTCACCACTAATCTAGAGAAATGCAGAAATACCTCAAAATTAAAAAGAAAAAATAAAAGACCTTTCCCCACTAAAGGTCTCCCCTGGAATTTAGAGGTTAAACCATGTGGTTAACAGAAATAAAAAAAAGTTAACAGTCCCCAGCCCAGACCTTGATATTGCTTCCTAGACTTACTGTTAGTCAACACCCAAATGAGAGTACAGGGTGCAGAAATGAAGGAAAGACTGACAAGAAAGCTTCAGAGTTTTGCTTCAATATTATTTTAGTGAAGTAATTCTAGAAAACAGAGGGAAAATTTGAATTATTAATTTCTTAAGAAACTCAAAGCCAAAAACTTTGGGATCTGACAATGCTCTACCAGCTTAAAATCTACCAATGGAAAAAACCCCCAAACACACAACCTAAGCCGAAATCTAAAGCTGAAGTTATTTAAAGGCAAAAAGGGGAATACAAATATATTCTACAATTAGTTCAGCAACGCTGGTGGTTCTGGAATACCTGACTGTGAACAGCAATTGGAGAATTCCCACACACCTGGTTTTTCTGAGCTCTCATGACATCAACTTCATACTCAGCATATTGTGTATCCTGTGCAGGGTCCTTGGTATCTTGTAAGTCACAGAAACTCTAAAAGAAGAAAAGACAACAACCCAAATGATAGAATCTATCTTCTGTTCTTTTAATGAGAAAATGCCACACTGTAGATCCAATGGAAGTATTTGCTTTTAATATGAATATATTAAAAGCTTGCATTTATGGAAGAATTTTGTGCTTTAGGACACAGATTAGTTAAAAGAGCTCTTCTATTAGTAAAATGATGAGAAAGTAATACTGCAGCTAGATCTTAAAGGAAAGAAAATATACTTATTTGGTACTTATTATTCTCAAACCTCAAAATGAAAATATCTTTTCTGGCCCATGACATTTGGGCATAGTTGAGGTTGCTTTTGCTGAAGCATTTAATATTCATGAATAGAACTTTGTTCTGGTTATCAGAAGCTTTACTTCAATAGCTGAGAAATTGATTACTATCTTTTTGCCAAATATCTGAATAACCTTGAGGGAACTATAACTTTAATTCCAAAGAAGCAAATACACTAATAGAAAGAAACACTATCAAATAAAGAGGTGAGTTTTTTTAAGTGTTGTCCTGCACATTTCTCCTTATTTATAAGAAATGGAAAATAGGAAGAAGGCAATCATACCAATGATGGAATAAAATAAAGCAGAATTATACTTATATGAGGCAATGGAAAAAGAAATTTACAATGCATAAAAACAGCTTTAGAGTTTCAAGCATACTTTGGAACCAAAACAGAAGACTGGAAATCTATTTGGCAAATGTTTAAATCTTTAATTAGACTGATACACCAATGAACACTGATGGAGCTTGCTAAGTGAGAAGTTTATTCATTTCTCCAGCTGTTTCAGAGGGAGTTCAGATATTATTGGGGGGGAAGAGACATTTGTTTACTGTGTTTTTAAAGGCTGTGAGAAAAAACAACATGAAAAATAACAGTTCTGTATAGTTTCTGAAAAGTAAAGTTTAGTCTTTATCTTATTGGGGCATCTTATACAGAGAATGGCATCTTTCCTAACTACTAAATGTAGACAGATGACTGAAGATGTAGAAGCTCATAATCAAAGCATCACTGCATACAAATCTGTATGTTTTAAAAATGTATTAATTAAAGGGAACTGCTGAGTGAGACTGAAATTCCAGTCAGTGGACTCGAAAGACAAAAAAATCAGTAGGGGTATTACTAATATTCTGTAAAAAAAGCAGCTGTGCATCTGGCATGTAATAAATACCAACCTTGGGAGGAAATGTTTTCTCAAATACTTTTCTCCACAGTTCCAAAGGTGTGTTTGCACGCATCTTTCCAATATCACTATCAGAGACAGGTGGTGGTCCTAAGGATTCATAACAGTATAAAATATAAAATAACTTTGCATAATGATCTATCTAATTTAGTATTTTATCTTCTACAGTGACAAGATGCAACCAATTAGAAAAAAACATTGATCTCCTACCATGAAATGGGCTGAGAGGCATTGTATATTGTATTTTCTTTTAGATCTAAGCTTATTAGTACTTTAGTATTTTACACAGTCCTGATACTTTATTGAACTACCTAAAAAAACTGCACAAATAATTATCAATAACATACTGAATCAAGATTTTAAAATTTTTAAGCCATTTCATTCAATTACTGATACTGATGTGCTATAATTAATTTATCTGCTTAAAATGTTCTTCTCATTTTCAAAACAATTAAGCAACAAACACAATGAACAGGGAATGTCCTAACCTATTTGGCTCAGAGAATCCAGGCCTGCTGGTATAAACAGAGGTTTGCTGGGATCCACTGATACAGATTTGCTGAACAGAAAAAAAGAAAGTGTATCAAGTGAGCACTAAGCAATCAATGAAAGATTACATTATTCTAGTCAAGATTAGACTCATACTGGGCTTTGCATACAAATATATGTAGATAAAAAAGTCCTCAATTCCAGTGGTAACCAATTCATCGCTACGGGGATCGCAAACAAAGGAGTAATCACTGTCCTGTGCAGACATAGGCAGTTGAGTTACAGGACTCCAAGTCCATGAACAAGAATCTTTCAGAGATCATATTTAAGAAGAAAAAGTTTTGATGATTAAAATATTTTTATTAATTAATTTTAGACTCTGGGCAAGACATTTAATAGTTGAACAATAATGTTACCTTTTATCATAGCCAAATGCCAAGTGGTTAATAAGAACACGGGCTTTCAGCAGGAGAGCCTCAGATTTACTGGTAAACTAAATGAATCAGAAAACAAAATACACATTATGACCTTCCATCATAGAAATATTAAATTATGCCATCTACGGAGAGGATAGAGCCTTGCTAATTCCTGACCTCAATAAATCTGGTATATGTTCACTGAATTTACTAGAATAAGAATCTTACCCTCCCTTTCCAAAATATGAATATTTGTTACTGAATATATTGATTGAGAAAGACTAAATGAACAATAGTATAAAGATTACAGACTGAATTTTAAAATATTGATTCAAAATCTTTTGTCCAAGACTAATGAGTTATTAAGATTTTAAATTAGATTAAAAACTATGCAGAATACCATAAACATTTAGAAATGTAATGAATAACTATATAATTGTTTTCACATCATAAAAGCAGCTTCAAAGTGGCAGAATGGTCAGATTTATCAGAAAGCAGTTCTCAGAATATATTCCCAAACAACATGTTTATTCCTGTCTAAGGGCTCTTGTATCCTAATAGATTCATGTCTTTGAGAAAGAATTCAGATCCCTATTGTGGAAAATTAATTTTCTCCCACTCATTTCCGTGGGAATCAGGATTTAGCAGCCAAAGAGTTTTAGAATTCTAGTTTTTAATTTTTCATTACAATAATGCTAAAATACTTTATAAAAAATAATCAAGACAGTTATATTCTCAGTTAACAAAAGACGAATTCATGTCAATTCACATCAAAGTAAAAAAGCTGTACAGGTTTACATGGATGCAAAAGGACATGCTGTGATTATAAGAATTTAAAGCAAATGTAAGTTGTTTTGCTAATCACTAAGCTACTATTAAATATTATTAATTTCATAAATAATAGTTGGTACAATTAGACCCATCTTCTGATGTAGAATGGGCTCAGGAGGCAGTGTTTTTGGACTGTGAATCTCAGCATGCATGTTTCTGCCTCAACAATCACTGCCAAAAAAATCATTTTGCCCACCCTCCTTTCTTGTACCAAAAATAAATTTGCCAAATGCACAGTAAACTCAAGACAGGAACTAAGTTGGCTAACAGATAACTATTTTTGTTTAGTTTTTCTTGATACTGGGAATTATGCAGCTTGTTTGTTCACAAAGCATGTCCATCCATCCCCTGCCAGTGCCTGTACCTCATTAACAGGTAGCCTTATGAAGAAAGCTACTGTAAAACCAATTAAATCCCATTTTTTTTCTGGGAGTTTTACATTTGTATTTTTTAAAATATTTTTTATAACAGAAATACTGTTCATCTTCTCTATGCTTAAATAGAAAGTGAATATACACACCACTAATGATGCTCCATAATAATGTGAAACAAATCGAAGTGTCTTGCTTATTATTTTCCTCAATTCAGAGTCAAACTCCTGAAAAAGTTGATATTGGAACATATACGTAAGAAACAAACCCCAAAATATTACATTTAGAACTTTCCTCTTTTTTTCTGTATAAACTGCAAAGCATTTAGTCTACAATATATGAGGCTTTCAGCTGTCAGCATAATTATATCTTAAGACAGAATCAGTAACAGCCTACTCTGAAAAGAAATGTCACAATTTTCCTTTGTTTCTTTTTTACAGAGGGAGCCTAATTCAGGCAATATGTTAGTCCAGAAAAAGTTTCTTAATTGGGAATGTATATTCAATTTTCAATTACCTGGATTTTGTTTTAACTTTTTAGAAGTAGAAGTGCTGCCTACTGTAAGAATAAGGATTTTTTTCTTTTTGTGAAAATATTTAAGTAATCTTTGGGTATATGCTCTTTAAAGTATAACACCTGCCAGACTTGCAAGGTGCATAAAAATATCTTTTCATTAATGTTTCTTTAATACAAGATCATACTTCTCTGGATAAAGTGGGTGAAAACATGGTCCAAATGAAGTCTCCGGGAGTCTGTCCATAGACCCCAAAGGAACTAGGCTGTTAAGTTGTGCTTATTACATGAGAGTCACTGACTTTTTTAAAGAGGTCATGGCTCAGCATAAAGCTTCAGTATGAGAAGAATTAAGTAACTCCAAGAGTCAGCCAGGTATCAATACACTATGCAGTCATCCAGAGAAGCACAGGCTGCCAGCACGACTCCTGAAAACCCACCATGCTGTCCTAGCTTCTCAGGATCAAGTGCTGTGAGGATGCATTTGTTTGGATTTTTTACATTCTGCGAGAGAATCCAGCAGTACTATGACATTTTTTTCCTCTCCCCCATAAAAGATGAAATTACTTACTCCCTTGTCTCTAAAAACTTTAAAAGTACTTTAGAAGAAGTTCCAGACCAAAATGATAGTTTACTGTTTGTGCTGCCACAATGACCAAAAGATTTGCGGTGGAAGTGGATCAAGGGTTGGACTTGATGATCTCAGAGGTCCTTTCCAACCCATCTGATTCTGTGATTTGTGATCTGATCAGCTGACTTGAGAGACACCCTCTTTCACTGCCATATACTTAGAGCTGCTGTGAGAAGGGACACATTGAGCTGGATTTCTCTCATTTTAAAAGTCATCAACATGCTGTTTTCTCACTTCCCTCTTTGGTCTGCAGCCACTTGTGTCTCAACATTTTCCAAGCACATCTCAAAAATCATTAGTTTGGGGGTGTTTTGTGAAGGAATGACAATATGCCTTCCTTAATGCTCTTGGATGGAAATATTTTTTTTTGTGGTAGAATGCTGACTGGCCATATTTTATTCAAAAGATTACTATTATCTTAGTGAAATTTTAGGGTATAGAATATTTACCGGGAATATTTTCATTATTTAAAATCTATTTAAGTATTACTTACATGAAAAACATCATATTTGCTTCCAATTATCACCAAGGGTATAGGAAAAGGGTCAACTAACTCATAATCCTATTAAAAAGATATAGGACAGTTAAGCAGTGTAAACAAACTGAAGAAGATTATAACTGTTAAAACAACTGAAATGGGTTAAAAATAATTCACAGAAGACAAGGTTTTCAAAACCTTAAATTTGATGAATAAACTTTAATGCAATATCCATACCATGTTCTACAATTTTCCCATTTTCTTCATAAAAGGTCAGGAAATAATCCTTGTGAGAAGTCAGAGCTTTTACTGGCATAAAAGAGCTCTTACACTTATATACTCCAGCTCCAACATTAGATGGGAAGGGAAGACAGGAAAAACCTCATGTATTCCAGCCAGACTGGATTACTAGAAATGGTTTTTTGACACATTCCTCACATAATATCTAAAGCAATACAGACAAAATCTAAAGAAAAATAAGTGGAATGATTTGCTTGTGTCACACATTTTTCTTTCCTACATCATATTTTCCAAACTCTTAAAAAATATTTAATGTTTTCCTGTAGTCCATATGAAGTGAGATAATCCCCTCATGTTCATGCAATTATTTATTCAAGCTGCTTTGGTTGCAGCAGAGTGGAAAAGAGATGTGTTGTAGCAGAGGTTGGCCTAACTGTTCTCTTCTAAAACCAGTTATTTTGCATATAGGTTAACTGACAGTCAGGATGTTGAAAAGAAGCTGAACATACTGAAAATCCTCTTCTTGGAGAGGAAAAATAATGGCTTCACTCATACACTGTGAAGGCCAGAGCTTTGAGCAAAATTATTGTAACTTAAAACTGAGTATACAGAATATAGAACTGAAAATAATAGTTTTAGTTTCTTAACTAAGAGGAGAAATTGGGATAATGTCAGAAACATTAAAACGAGCATCTTTTGACTGTGGAATTAATTTTTGACTATGGAGTACTTTTGGTACATCCAGCCTGTTTAAACAAAGTCTGCATCTGATATGTTTTATCAACACAGCCAATCCTTTAGCTAAGCCAATAGAATATATCTAATCTTTAAAAATATAATCTATGAATTTTATTGATTCCCATTTGTCATAAAAATATGTTTAGCTATAAAAAGGCAAATAAAAATCTGTATAAATTGTCATTTAATGTGACTATAAAACTCAGCATTTTCTCCCAGAAAACTGACAGAATTTTTCCTTGAACAATGATGAAAGTAAAAAGAGAACCAAGGAAAAACATAAAATTTGCATTGAAAGATAAATAGAAATTCTTTTTTGGAAGGTATAATTGTGTTCCCTAGAGGGCAAGAATAACAATTCTCTTCTTAACAATCAATGGCATTGTTATGTTTACTTTATTTCAATAAGCTTGCAGTTTTCTGAGATGTAAACCCCTATGTGTAAACCTGACACTGTGGTCATGATTTATTGCCAAATGTGGTTGTAGGCATTTTGGTTTTGTGTATTACCTTCTCTAAAAGTGAAAAACACAATCATAATCCAGATCTCAAACCCAATACTCTAAATCTACTGAGTGTTGCATATGTTGCTTTCTCATAAATTTTGAGTTGCTTTTAAATTTCTGGGCTTTATATGCTTTTGCTGTATTAAAGCATTTTATAGAAGGTACAGTAACTAGATTTACATGCCAAGTCTTTGAATTGTTGAATACTTATTTATGCATTATATACACACAACATTTGCAGAGGTTTAATGCACAATGACTTTTCACTTCTATTGCGCATAATCTAGTTTAGCTTTTCCAGAGATTTAGTTAGCAATTATGTTTAAAGGACTGATGTTAACATTTCTGAAACTTTATAATTTAATTAGTTGTCAGATTATCAAAAGGCATTGAGTTTGTGATAGACATTTAAATAAATGCAAAGTATATAGTCATGTTGATGGCTGTTATAACTATATTCTTTGCTTAAATTTGTACCTTCAGCTAGTCTCTTGCTAGATGACTTTTGTACATTCTAGTTTTCATCTTCATTTTAAAAAGATGAGGGAGAAAAAAAGCAAACTGCTACTCTAAAACTATTTCTTTTGATTGGTGTAACATGCCATAACAATCACATTAGATATCTAACAAAAAGATATAAGAAACCTTCTTTCCTTGTTTCTGCTCTTATTGAATTTTTATTAAATTGCTATAATTTTCCAGTGAACAGGTTCATCTACATCAAATGGATTTTCAGTCATGCATAAAAATCTAAAAGAGTTGTTTATGATTTTCGAAAGCATTATCTTTAACTGTATAAAGGCCTGTGACATCTGGAGAAAATATTAGAAGTAACTTACCGGGTGATCCCTCTGCAGATTGTTCCGCATCCTCTGTTTAAGTTCAGCAGCTACTTCAGGATTTGTCTTTTCTAGTTTGGCTAAAATTTTGTTCACGTGGTTCCTGGTGACCTGCAGAAGGTTCTCCATAGTAGTCCAGAGTTCATTAGGCTTGGACAGATCCAATACAAGAACTACAGCAAAGGATCTATTAAAAAGGCATTATTTGGTCGCATATTTAGTGCATGAGGCAATCAACATTTTCATATAAAACTGTACTGTACTACAAATGATGAAAACACAAATGCTGAGAGAGAATTAGGTGTGACAGCAGAGGAAGATGGCTTCAAAGGATACTCTGCACTCTGAAGAAACCTTTCCCTTGTCTCTTTTTAGAACTATTATTTTGGCAACTTTCCATCAGAAGCCTGGGGGGATTGCATGTATCAAACATTCTTTTAAAGCAGTAAAATATGCAAATATCCTCAGCCCATTTAGCTCCTTCTTCCTGCATGACCAGGCTTTTATAGTGTCATGTATCTCTGCCATCTCATAACTCTACAATCCCAAATGAAGCATTGTTAGCAAATAGTTAGGGTCTTTCCTAACTATTAATATATTGGAAAGTTCTCTACTTTCATTATTCTTTTGTAATATGAAATGGAAATGAGAAATGTTTTACATCTGATCTCCTTTCCTTCCAAAACCCTGCCTCCCCAAAACACCAACTGCAGTCACTTGAATGGATGCAATCATTCCATCACATTCCAGCCTGACTTGAAAAAGGGGATTCCAGACCAGAGTGGTATTAGAAGGGCTACAAAGCAAAGTGAATGTCCAATTTCACTTTAAAATGCTGTGGGTGGAAAAAAATCTGGTGAAAAATCTCTTGATGAAACTAGATACAGTGGAACTTTTAAATAAGCAAATTGCTTGACTGCAGAGAGATAAGAAAGCCAGTGAAAAGCACTTATACTTAGGTTGAAATGGTAGAATTTTTTTACTAGCATGTTAAAATACTGCCTTATGAACAGAGGTTCATTGTTCTTACAGAATGTTGCTATCCCACCAAAGAATCTTAAGATTATTCACGTCAGCAAAAAGGAAAGAAAAGACTGATGGAGGTGAAGATCAGTTAATTTAATTTACAAGGGCTGAAAGATGATAATTAATTTTTTCTCTCCCAAGCTTTTCTAGAAACCAAGAGCTTCACATGCCATGTTTCATTTTTATTCTTAGTCTTTTATCAAATAATGACATTATTTCAGTAGTCCAAACAGTAGCAAATCTACTTTATAAAAATGGTATCCCTCCTTTTCTTTTCCCCATAGAAGTTAAAGCTCACTACCAATGAAATAAAGCAATGCATCATAATACCAGACTTATCTTTGGATCCTTTTCTCTTCTTCCACTTTAAACTCCATCTTCCCTAATCAAAACCCCCATAAAACACAACCCCTAACACACTCTCATTTCTTCAGGCAACTTTTCAGGTATTTCTTCTTCCTACGCTATCCCATTACTTTAATGGATTTTTCTCACTCCATTCTCTTAATTTGATCCAAATTCCTGTTTCCTTTAGTTTTCAAATAAGTTCAGTAGCTCTAGTACCTCTTGGAAACATCATCTCTCTGTTACTTGATCTTTTGGTCATTTCCAAAACATCCAGATATTTTTTTGGTCACGATTTTTTTCCTTGTTTTTCACCCTAAAATACTGTCCCTCACAGAAAGAGCATCTATGTTTGCATACAGAAGTAGGAAGCAAGATTTTATTTTTCACATGCCCCAAGTTGCTTTTTCTGCTCTTTCACTGAGCATAAAGATATTATGCCTTCTCTCTTTCTGTATGTCTTGTTCTATGTGCTTAAGGCCAACCTACTTCCTCCATGTCACCACTTTTTTTTGTTGACATTACTGCAAACTTGGTTTATTAGGAGAAAAGCATGAAAAGGAAGATCAAAGTATCAATGGTACTACGACGATTTCTAGAAAAAATCATAAAGTTCTATCTTACATTTTGAAAGAGATTTTCACAATGAAAGGTCTAGAGATTTACTAATGTTTGAAGGAAAGCTGAAATTAACTCTGGAATTGTAATCTTTACACTCACCTTAAGTTTTGGCTAGTGATTGGTATTCGAATGAGTTCCACTAATGAGGTTCCACCACCTAGTTCCCAAAAATGAGCTATATCTTTAGGCTGTAAAAGAGTCTCTTTATGTTAGAAACATGTGCTTCCATGCAATACCAAGGAAAAGTTTTCATCTGGTAAACAGGCTTTTCATGCAAGTGACTCAGAACAAGAACACATTTCACTAGTATTTTCTAAAACCAAAACCAAATACAAAATTCCCCATGTTCAAGTAATCCCATATAACACTTAGAAAAACTCCTGGCATGCCTATGACTGTCTTGATAAATGACTACTGTAAAGTAAAAAAATAAGGAAGCAGCATGATTACTGATAAACATTAAAAAAGATAAATCAGGTTCTCTTCACTTTCTTTTTGTTTATTGCAGCTCAAGACTAATGCTTTTTGAGAAGTTTGCAACTGGAAAAGTAATTAATCTGTACCTTCGGATTCAGTTTCTGGGAAAAGCTTTAAGTGATTTTTATCTTTCAGAGCCAGGTTTTCCACTCCCCACTTCAGCAACTGAAACAGCAATTCCCTGCAACAAGTTATTGCTGCTGAGCAGCGCTGTGCTGTGGAGGGAATGGGTTCACTATTTCCATTAACATAATCTGCAGTGCAAAGTTTAACGATGTGGAGACATAACCCAAAAACTTAATTATTATTTAACATCCTCTAAGATGACTATTTCTCTCACATCATTGGTTTTTACTCATTTTGTATGTTAAAGACAAAGTTAAAGGCATGCATACTATGTTGCAGTGGGCAAGTAAAAGCACTCAAACACAACTCAAGTTTTTATAGATGAATTTGATTGCTTTGTGTTATAATTTGGTCTCTGATCTACTGTGTTTTAGTGAGGATGAAAAAACATATTACAAATTAAAATACAGAATTAAGCTAGCTAAATAAAATTATATTAAACCCCCTTTTTGTTTCACAGACAAGGTAAAACACCTAAGATTCTTATATATAAAAATAAAACATTATTTTTATGCATATGTATACAGATATATATGTATATATGGTAAATTAAACTTTCTGGATACTCACTGCATTGTGTCTCCTTGCCCTTCTTCCAAAGGTATATTCCAAGGCTAATGTTGGCTTTGGAGTCTCTTCCCTATGCAAGGAAAAATAACTTCATTTTGTCAAGATCCTCTAAATAAAGGAAGTTAATTCTACAGTTACTAAATTACATTTATCAGTTAGTTCAGAATTTGGCTTAGAGACAGCAGTACAGCAAGGACACTTCAAGACAGGAGGTCTCAGGTACCAAAGACAGGAGAAGCAGCAGCACCAATCTGAAGAGATGGACCACTTCAGCTCTCTTATACTGGAGGAGAAGGACTGAAAGGGTCAGATGACAGGCAGTAAAGAAAGGAAATAAGCTCATTCATAAGTGACCAACCAGCTAGAGAACACATCTGTATGCATGCATTATGAATTATCACACAATATAACTGCTATGTAAAATTCTAATCTACAGGTGAAAACTGCTTTTAAATAATTGACACATACCTCTCAAGACACCTCAGTATAATAGTGGTCTTTCCCTGGAAATTAAAAACAAAGAAGAACCCCACTGTACTATCAGTAAAGCATAAAAGTTGTATCACTAAATCAAGTTATTTAACATTCCAGTAATAGAGTACCAGAAAATTGCAAATGCATGTAATTGTTTGTAGCCTTATAGTTGAAACTTAACTCCAACTTTCAGTCAGAATAAAATTATACTACCATTATTATAATTATAAACTAATAGAGATGACAAATACAGTAATAGGAACAGTGTACTTAAAATTAGACATTAGTGATCAATTTGACCAACTCTTTTAATCTGCTTAACAGTTTTTAATTATTAATAACACATTTATATAATGTGTGGTTTCCACTGGAATTAATGATTACCAATGAGATGGAAAGAAAAAGACTGCTTAAAATACAAATAAAGAACAGAAAAATACATCTTTACTTTGTTAAAATTCAGACACTGACTACAATGCCACACTGTAGCACTTCTACAGTTAACTGTGTCACTTCCCATCTCAAAAATCAGTGAATTTCAGGTAAATATGAAAAGTCATTGTATTTTCTCTGAAAAAAGTATTTTAAAAATTGCTGATTAAGAGGTTGCACATTTACTGGGCCTTCTTAAAAAAATATGACTCAGTTCATCAAAAAGGCAGATATTTCCTGATTAGCTTTACAAATAAATGCTAACCGAAGAAAAATATGAAATTACCAGTGACCAACTTATGGGACACTTACGGGACAATGAGCTAGAACAACTTCAGGTATATGGAGTCATGAGTTTGCAATCAGTGATACGGCATGTTCAAATAGGTCTGACATAATACAGACCCAATTCATTGTGGCATGTCAAGGCCTTGCTCTACAACAAATCTGGTATCCATGCACTTAAACTGGACTGTTACCAGTTAAACGGGAAAACAATTAAAGACAGTAGAATTATTTCTGGCAGTTACTGCAAAAAAATAATGAAGCCAAACCTCAAAGAATCAGCACATCATTGATAACCCTAACCATAAACTTGAATTCACACTCTGTGAAATGCCCACTCTGCGGAGCGAGACCATGACATATTCTGTCTTTAAAGTTAAATGAACTTTACATGTGAAAATAGCAGGTATTTTCCCTGACACAAAATCTGTTTGAAAGGTGTATAACTGTATAGTATTTAGCATTACCCCATTTTTGTTTCCCATAAATAATATTGATTTTTCCCAAACTTCCCCCTGCTTGACATCATCGTCAGGGTTTTCTCTCTTCTTTACTTCAGCTATAGCAAGATCCCACAAAGTATCACTAGTTGGAAAAAAAATAAGAGGAGAATAATTAGAGAATGACCACGGACCATAATTCCTGAAAATATCTAAATGAAGGTTATTGTGGTGTATATTTTTATTGTGATTATTTCACATCACATGCCCTCTGCTTGTCACAGGGCTTTTAACCAAACCAGGTTAACATTCCTCGGGTAACCCCAGCTGCCATATATGGCACACGCAGAGCAAACAACAGCTGTGCGGTGGGAGGCCTGGAGTACTTTTAATCACAGAATCAATTAGCTTGGAATAGACCTCTGAGATTGAGTCCAACCTGTGTTCGAACACCACCCTGTCAACTAGACCATGGCACCAAGTGCCGCGACCAGTCCTTCTTTAAACACCTCCAGGGACGGTCACTCCACCACCTTCCCGGGCAGCCCATTCCGGTATCGGACACCTTTAGAAGGTTTTCCGCCGACTCAGGCTTTCCGCAGGTCCCTGCAGGAGGCAGGCAGCCTCTGGCGGCGGCAGCTCCCGGACGCCGGTCCCGGAGGAGCCGGTCCCGGCTCGGCGGGCTCGGGAGGGCTCCGGACCCGCGCTCGGTGTGCCTGGAAGCTGCTGCTCGGGGCCGCGAAGGCTCCCCGTCCTCAGACTCACCCGTGGTCACCTGCGGACCCCTTTTATGTGGGGGTCCCTTACAGCAGAAACCGGACAAGGGCCACGCGTGCCCCCTCCTGCCCCCGGCCCCTCTCGCTTTCGGGGCAGAGGCCGGAACGGCCCGTTTTAAGCCCGCCTCCCTCCCTCCTTCCCTCCCTCTCTGTTCCAGGCTGTGCTCCCCGGCCGCCGGCTCCTTCCCCCCACGGCAGCGGCAGCGACCCCCCATCACCGAGCCCGGGCAGGGCTCCCCCGTACCTGGGCTTAGGCATCGCTCGGCGGGGCGCGGGCCCGGCTCCCCGTGTCCCTGGGAACCGCGCTGGGAGCGCCGGGAGCTGTAGTTCCGAGGGGACGGGGCGGCTCCCGCCCCTCCTCCGGCCCGGCCCGGCCCCGGCGCTGTGCTCGCCCCGGCTGCTTCTCTTTGCAGGGCTCCCCCGCCCTTCTGCGCCATCCGGTGTGAGCGCCGGGTCATCAGGAGACCTCGACTGTAGCCTTTGTCGTGAAGGGGCAAAATACTCCAGCTACGGAGGAAACCAGGGATGAGCAAACAAGTCATTAATGGCGCGAGTCTTACCTGACCTCAGCCTTAAGCACTGGCTCCTGATAAACTATTCATGGCCCCTAAGTGAGATTTGTTACCAGTGGAGGGAATGAAACGAGACCTGAGTAGTTCCCTTATACAGGACTGCTGTATAAGAGAGTGTAATTATATTAGAATAATTATTGTGTAATTATTTTATTGTCCAGCGGAGGGCAGCGAGGGTGACTGGGAGACTGGAGCATCATGAGGAAAGCTGAGGGAGCTGGGCCTGTTCAGCCTCCAGAAGAGACGACTGAGACGGGACCCCATCCATGTCTGTAAGTATCTGAAGTGGGGGTGCCAAGAGGATGGAGCCAGGCCCTTCTCGGTGGTGCTGAACAGTAGGACAAGAGGCAAGGGGCAGAAACAGATGCACAGGAGTTTAGGGAAGATCCACCAGAGTATGAGGAAGAACTTCTTTACTGTGCAGCTGACTGTGCACTGGAACAGATTGCCCACAGAGGCTGTGGAGTCTCCCTCACTGGGGATGTTCAAGAACTGCCTGGATGCAATCCTGTGCCATGTGCTCCAGGATGACCCTGCTTGAGCAGGGAGGTTGGACCAGATGACCCACTGTGGTCCCTTCCAGTCTCACCCATTCTGGGATTCTGTGATTTTGTAGTTACTGGAGCATACAAAGTAAGATGCTGTAACAAACAGGGGCTAGATTATTTCAAACAAAATCTATCAAAAATCAAGTCCAAAAATCATGTTAGGCTTGGATCAAAATGTAGCATTTAAAGGGTGCAGTAAAACAGTAGGATGACCTTGAATATGAAAGGGGTATAGGATGTGCTACATCAGGGAAGTGACCCTAAAATCCAGGACAACAGTTACAGCTACCTTCTGTAGCTGAGTAGCTGCTTTGTGTCTTGAGAGAGTGGAGATAGAAAAACCTTAATGAAATAATTTGATCTGTTTGATCAAAGCCAGGAAAGTGGACTCATTCATACTGATTAACTCAGATTTAATTTTAACTGTTCCTTCTTCCCTACCCAAAGAAGGCTGATGTAGCCTTCCACTGACTTAAGTAATGCCCGTTCTTTACATAAGATTTTTTTCTTCTAAATTTAGCTTGCGTATTCACTCTGTTTCAGTTCCAGAAGCATTCATGTGGCTACTTTTGTCTGGGTTTATTTAGTTCCAGGTTTTTACACGCATCTTCTAAAGAATTTGCTAAACTCCTATGGAAACCATGGTCTTGCTAATTAAAATCCAGAAAGAAACCTCATTGGTTAGTTGTACAGTGCAGGTCATGCTGATGCCTTTCTAAGTGCATTTCTTTCATCAAATTCAGTTCAACAGAGCACTTCTGGTACCTTGGTATATATATGAAACCAATGCTGATTTATAATCAGCAGCTAGATGTAGTAAAATCTCTGGACAAAGCTGGTCTTGCTCTGCCAAATATAGCAAAACTATAGTAGGAATTGCTTCTGGCACTATAACCTAGGCAGGTATTACTGCAATAGCAAGAGTGTAAGATTAAAAAGCAAAGTATTTTTACAGTGATTTACTCACTGATGGCAAATCTGGAAGATGCTGCAGTACAGATTTGAGCTGGGAAGCACAGTGCAAAGGTGTACAATTATTAAGTGTACTTGAGCCCAAATTAAATTAGAGTTATCAGTATTTTATGTTTCAACTTTCTCAGTTTCATTTCTTTTGCCCTAAGAAACTGTAAAAAACCCCAACAAAAACACAAAATTTTTTTCTTCCTAATTCATTATTACTGAGTTACTAATCACCTTAGTTAAAGTTAACTCAGACTAATGGATTGTACTAAACTGTATGGAGTATTAAAGCTCTACCTAAGGCTTTAAGTGCTGCATTCCTTTATGCAAGAATGGCTGCTTTCCTTCAGGAAAAATTAAAACCTATAAAAACTGTGGTAGTCTGACAAGGGACTCCAACAACAACACCAACCTTCTGTTATAGGGAAATATGAGCTTCTATTAAAAAAAAAAAACTTAAATCCAAAATAACAAAGAACAATAATATTGTGGATTGTATTAAAAACTCAAAAGTTTTATCATTTGCCTGCTGTACTACAGGGGTTAAGTGGGTCTTGCTTGTTTTAGAAATCAGCAGTTCTCTTACTAATACTGCTGCTCAGAAGTTGACACGGCAAAGTGAAGTTCAAGTAATATATTAATTTACATTGCATTCTAAATATTACTTTCTGACTTCTAGTTCAAAGCAAGCACAAAAGGTGTTCGTTCTTAAGTTCATGACAGAAGGTGAAGTCTCCTTGCATGTGGTGACATATTAATCTCATCCTGACAATATTTTTACAACCTAGGTTCTGCAAGCCTTGAGAATGGGAAGTTCTTCAGCATCAGTCCCAGAAGTCCCTGCTCATTTGGCAGCTCCCATAGTATCATCACTGCTGAAGGTTAGAAGGTGAGAAAGGTCTAGTTCCTACCTGGGTTTTAGTCATGGATTAGGTAGCACAGTATGAATTGTTCTGGTGGACGGCTCAAGGTTAAGACTGAGATGTGGATTACTCATGACGCTTGGGCTGGAAGGCAGATTATCTGCCTGGGCTCTGAAATTTTCAGCTTTGCTGTCTTGCATTGTGTGGTAGCTCTGGAGCTCGATTAACATGGAGCAAATCCTCTGAGATATGCATAGCTGTGTTTGGAAATGTACCTGCCTGTGTAAGGGACTCGACTTGCTGACTCTCTGAAGGAAAGTGTCTGCTTGAGGTTACTATCACTACAGAAACCTCACTCTTGCTAATCAAAATCCTGGAAGAAGCTCCATTGCTTAACCCAGTGTTGTCACGGTAACTGTGATTCTGAGTGCATTTATTTCATAAAAATTAACACAGCATTTCTGTTAATGTGGTTGTATGTGATTAATGGTGACCGATAATGAGCAGTTGGTAGTACTAAGTCTGGAAAGTGCTGCCATAAAGAAGGAAACTAATGCATGAATTGCTTCTGCAGCAGCAAGAGCTGAACACTAAAAAGCAAAGCAGTGTCTAGAGTTACCTATCCAAAGGGAGGCAGGAAGGTCATACTCGTCTTCACAGATTGTATGCTGCTTTATAAAACAACTGTTTGTAAGCCTGTGATAATTAAAGCTGTTTAAAAAACTCGAATCTGCAGATCAGCTGTTTGTATTGTATATCACGTTGTCTCAGAATTTAATAAAGATTTTAAAAACTACATGACAAACTCAGTACCAAAATGCTCCACTTTTTTTGCCTTCTTAGAAAAGAACCTGATCGGCCACAGTCATTTGAAACTGGACAATTAGAACTACTAGTTGGAATATTCTAGGTTGTCATAATTTCATGATGACATGAAGAATTTTGTGTTTGTAAACTAAAGTTTCTAGTCATCATATTTGAGAAACTTTAGACTATGACCTAAGTGGTGCAGTAGCATCTGTCTGAATTTGTAAACACCCTGCCAACCTCAAATCTGAAATGTAACTACTCTGCTGATTGCAAAGGGGTGTCAATTCCTAAATGAATTTCACCATGGTATCTGTATCACTTCACATAGGGTGTGACACAAAAAGATGCTGCCGTTGGTGCCAAGGTCTCCTGTAGCTCCCAATATGCTTCCCCGGATGATGGCAGGAGACTGGCTGCCTATGAGGAGGTAAACCTCCTGCTGCTGGCCCTGCCTCATTCAAAGAGAAGGGTCTAGTGCCACAACCACCACCAAGGGCTGGAAGTTACCAGGAAGTTTTTTCCACCTTGCAATTGTGAAAGCATCTAGGTAAGTATGTGTGTTATTTGCTTGTAATTTTCAAGACAAAGCATTGGCCCATGGTACCATTCATGAAGTGGTGTCTGAGCCCTGTGGGCTGAAGTAGCTGTGGCAAGACCTTTGAAAGCTTTCTGAAGAAATGTATTTATCAAGTCAGCTTGCCTGTTTGCCTTTCCACTTCAGACCATGTCTTCTCTTCATGGCCTGTATATCCCTTCCAGTCTATTTTAATTCTTTGGGAGGATACTCCCTACCTTTCACAGAGGGCAAACAGCTGAAAATTCCTTTTCTCTAACTATGAGTATGTATATATCTGATACGTTTAAATATCATAAACCAGAGATTTTCAGTTGTGAAATTACTCCAGTTTTAAGTAATAATAATCAAAAAATCAAACAAAAAACAATGAGGTCTGGCAATGAGGGATTAATGATCCATGATTATTAGCATGTGCAGAAGTGGAAACTGTAAAATCTATATAAATCAGTGATTTATGTCGAACACCTTCTTTATGGCTGAGCCTAAATTATCTATTGGAGTATGCTGCTGATCCATTTCAGAGCCTGCAGAAGTAGTTTATTTGCATGGAAATGAAAACAAGAAGACAGGAAGAAAAAAAACTGTGTGTAATTTCTATACATTTGACCCTCTGTAGCACTGAGTCTTGCAGCTGAAAAAGGCAACTGGAAAGTGCTCCAAGGTCCAATAGTGCAGATGCAGCATTATGTCTTCAGTGTGCAAGAACATTATATTTGTATTATAATATGAAATGTATAAATACAAATGAAAAAAACCCCATGACTTTTATAAAATAATATTATGAATCAATGTATATACATTAAACATACTATACATGGATTTTATATGTCTCCAGATTTACTCACAACACTTCAAGCAATGGTTTTCTGTGTTATTCTTGTGTTTTGAATTCTGAGTCATTCTTGCTATCTGCATTATATTATTATTCTGAATTAAAGAAATTAGGTACAGGATCTTGTTTAACAAAACTGTACTACAGTGCCCATCCAATTTTGATTTTTTCAAAAGGCTGGAGCAGAGAGGGTTTATTTAGAAATTGACCTGACCAAGGCTGAAGATGTGCCAAGTAAAACAGCTGTATAACAAAGCCTAGAGTGTATCATGAGAATACTCTTTTTTGTAATAGTTACACGATGTGCTTTTGCTTGGGGTTTCTTTAAAGGAGAAACAATAACACACAATTCGTTCTTTTTAGTCCCATGGTGCTTGTATTGCAAATAAAAATGGTTCTGGAAGTGGAAATTGTTTTGTATTTGACTGTTTTTTTACATAAAAATTCCTTTTCAAAATGAAGGTTATACAACTGGTAGAATTTTGAAAAATAGAGATGAACAGTTGAAGAGAGTTAAAGAGAGTTTGGTCCCTGAGTATATATCTGGAAAAATCGATTAAAATCTAGACAATTGTTCCCAATGCCAGGGAACAATTATGGGCACAACTGACCACCAGTAAAGCATAATCTTTAAAGTGGCTCATCATCATTCCAGTTCAGGCCAGGGCTTTAATTAAAGGGCTACTCCTGTTACATGCCACTGAAATGAATGTAAACCTGTCCACCTTTCTTTTGTTTATGGACCTGCTAATGCTCTATGTCTTGTACATCAGAAGGTTTTCAATCAGTTTAGAAACCCTCTAATGAAGATTATCATGATACTTAATCCTTTCATAACAAAGTGGGACATTTAGTTGGTCTGTTGATTGCAAGAAGTGGCTGACTCCCCATTTCCTTGAGTTTCTGTCCACTTTGAGGTGCCAATAATGCTGGAGCAGAGAGGTGGTGAGCAGCTCCTTTCAGCTGATGAAAGTTGTTAATGTAGCTGGCAATCAGTAGAGTGATCTCAAGAATCTATAACAGGAACATACAAAACTCTTTGAAAAATACAGTGATGTGTTTTGACTGCTGAAAAAATAGCTAACTTTTTAGCAAGTGACAATCACCATCAACTGGAAAAGTACTTGTACTTTACAAATTAATGATGGGGAGAGAGGAGATACCTAATAAAGCTTTTTTCTATTGCTCCTTGCAAATAATGTAATGTTATTCCCATCAGTACATATCAAAGATACTTTGTCTATCACAATCTTAAATGATTGAGTGATGGCTTCTTTCACTCTGAGTCCAAAGGATGATGTTCTGAGAAAAAGCTTTCACAATGTGGTCCCTCAGTTTTGCCAGAAAATCTCCAGTGCTCAGAGAAGTCAAGATGCAGAGTAGATAAAGGGAATAAAGACATCCTAGAGCTTTTTATCCTATTTTCTCTTTGTGATCCATACAAACCTTGATGAGACACTGAGCAGGTTGCCCAGAGAAGCTGTGGATGCCCCACCCCTGGAAGTGTTCAAGGCCAACTTGGTCGGGCTTTGAACAACCTGAGCTATTGGAAGGTGTCCCTGTCCATGGTAGGGAGAGGCAGAACTATGTGATCTTTAAGGTTCCTTCCAACCCAAACCATGCTGTGATTCTGCAGCAGCACAATCTGAGGGAAACTTGAACAGATGTATTTTACTATGCTTATTTATGAAGAGTCATGTTTTGACCCCAATTTATATGTGGAATTTTGTTTTCTGTTTCATAAATTTTTCTGACTAACAGCAAAACATTTTTTTTTAAGAAATATAGTCAATCTTACCAGTGAAGGAGAGAATCTAGATTTAAAAAGCATGAAAATTTCTTTTTACCAAAGGTGAAAATATTCTAGGATTTTTCACAAGACTGATTTTTCTGATGGTTTGTTCTACAATTTCACTGCAGAACACAAACATACTTTTAAAAAAATTATCTCTGGTGCTCATCAAGCAAACAGACTAGGTTTTAGGTACTGCATGTAATTTCTGTCCTTAATATCCTTCTTTGTCCTTCTATGAAAAATCTGCAATGCTAGAGAAATGGACATGAAAACAAACACATCAGTATTGCCACAGTTAGCTTTTACATTACTAATTGTTTTGCACTCTAAAGTCATCTGGCAAAAGTCAATAATCTGACAATGCTAGGATTAAAGAAGGTGTTTCATCTTTCACATCTGTTAAGGATTACCCACTAAAGATAGCACAAAAGCAGGTGGTGGGAAACTGTTTCAGGTAATATACCAACCTTTGGTTTTGTCATGGCAAAAAGGTGTTTTTCAGTTGTTTTGTCCCTTGTCTGAGCATTGTTAACAACCAACATGAAATCATCTTGATAGCCTCCGAAAGTCATCAGGCTCTTATATGTATATGTAACTGTTAATCGCTTAAAAAAGAAAATCCCCAAAACAAAACACAAAGATATTAAGCAGGACAGTGCAAGAAAAACAGATTATGACAATTTTTTCTTTTAAAAAATATAATTACACATATATTTTTCAAGGGTGTTAGCCTCTTATGAATCTTGAAATGAACTGAATTTTGGGATAGCTTCATTCAGACCTTCATGATGAGAGATTTTCATTACAGATGATAACTCTTGTAAGTTTGACCTCTGTTTCTATTCCAAATTAATTAGATCAAAGATACAAGCAGTTCAGGTCTGTAATTCCATTTACACAAGTCTTGACTGAGTTTGAGAGAAGTTAATCTTAGCAATTCCATTTGAAATTGAAGCAGTGTCTAAACAAATGGCAGAGTATGAGACATCTAAAAGAATTTAACTCCAGGACTTCTTTTTGTGCAGCAATATGTAGTTTGCATACACACAAATTAAACTCTGTTCTCTTTTTTCAACATACCTGATGAAAAATAAATGTTCTTCAAGGCTCCTCAGTTTTCCATGCCTTGGTTGTTACTGTTCAATGTTAAAAACCACGCTAGTGGCCTTCAAGTTAAGATTAACGTTGATTGTTACAACTCATATTAATTTGCTGCAGATGTTCACATTTAAAATTCATTGTCAGACAGCATTTTTACAAAAACTGACAATGTCCTTTGGTTAATAAACCCCTTTTTGCTCTAATTTCGAAATAGTATTTTCTCTATCCCTTGCAACATCATTTCTGATAGCCCCGACCCCTCCTACAGAAAATCAGAGTAACGCCTGGAAACTGAGGGTTTCTTGAACAACAAGTAAGGCCTGCTGATACTGTAAACTGGCAATGCTCTATAGAAATGCCATAGCTCTAGGAGTAGATAGTGTTTGTAGAGATTTCTGCTGTCTAATGCAAGCTCATTTTGCTTATTCCCTACAGAGAGCTGCTGTTCGCTCTCCTCATATTCTTTGTTTTATTATTTCTTTAACTGCAAAGAACTGTAATGAAAAGGCCTCTATCAGTACAATTATAAAGCTGAGATTTTAATTTTCTGATATTCAATATTAGCACTTGCTAATAGCACCATGCCATTCTGTTTCTTTGCAGGATACAAATGAAAGCAGGGATATTTTCAGGCACTGCTTTTTTTTTCACTGATTACCATAAGTTTTTTGCAAAAACTTGCATTGCAAATAAATAAAAAAAAATCAGAAAAATCAGAGCCAAAATGACATAATTAAATAACACTGGGTTATATTACCTACTATTAAACACAAATAATACAATGAAAAAACCAGTCTTTTAAAGTAACTGCTCTTTGCAGAGTCTATGTATTATGAATAATATTGGAAAATGAAGTCTCCAGGAAAAGAAAATTAATGTTATTGTAAGAACTGTAACTATGGATCTCCTGACATCTGAATGATTAAAACATTAACATTTCATTAAATGATATAAAAATTGTATTGGATAAACAAAAATTCTGTGCAAATAATTCATTACTTATTTCTATTGTTAGTGCTACTATAATGATGATAACATTACATTGTTTTGAAAGGAAGGAATTTTTGCTTTAAGAGAAAGACTGGATAACTTAGCATGGAAGGCTAATGCCATCTTTTATGGAGCATGGTGGTGAATCTCCCCATATACTCTACTAAAATCTACTTTGAAAAAAATTAAAACAGAAATTTCACTTACCATAGAACTGTAATCCAGGATGCTTATGCCATCCTCATGTACAGCAAACCATATGAAGGACTTCTCACCTGAAGATGTTGATACAGGCTACAAAGAGAAATGTTCTTTAATTACTGTTTCAACATGAAGCAATATGTGTATAATTATTAACTCCATCCACAGATCTTACATCAGTTCCCTTACACTAACATCAGTGTAAATTTCAGTAAAAAAATTAAAACAGCTGCCCAAAGCCACGTAGGCAGCCAGTGGCAGAATTATGAACTCAGCCTAATACTCTTGAAGCCTCCCCTGGTGCTCTGACCAATAAAATGTATAGTCTCTTTATTAAAGTAAAAGTCAGGTGTTAATGTTTTTTCATTAGCTCATATGTGTATATAAAAAAGAATGGAGTGCTGATAAGCAATTTTAAATACGTACATATATATATTATAGATATAATGGGATTACCTAATAAAACATAAGGCGTGAGGTGACAGTTCTGTTTAACATAGATGTTATTTGAATCAAGAGAATTAAGATACTCTTAAGGTTTAAGAGAAATTGAGGTAGGGCAGGACAGAAGGCAGTGCTCTAAATACTCTTAACAACATTCAGTGCTTCTGCAAGCTTCAGCTTTCATAGCCAGTTAATGATGTCTTTTCAATGTTCTCCCATGTAAAAAAGGTAAAAAGAAGGTAAAAAAGTCTAAAATTAAAAAGCTATCTCAAGCCAAGATATAAGGAAATTGAATGATACTACCTAGATTAATAATGTCAAACAAGCAGTAAGTGTATTGGAAAGTTACTATTATGGTATACTTAATACTACAGCTATTATATTTCACCAGTATATGACTTAAATTAGTAATTTCACAAGAGATTCAATCAGCCCATATACAACACAGTTATTTTCAAAAAAAAGGTATTACGACTTGCAAATTATATTTATATTTAAAACCCCCATCACTCAAACCCAAGTAAAGTTTCTTACTTTTGCTGCAAACAGTTTGGCACCAAAGAAAGACCATTTCCTGGCTACAGTGAGATAAATGCGCACACAGTCTGCAGCACTGTGCCCCCGGAGAGCCATCCATCTTGTAGACAATCGCTGACAAAGCTGTCTGTTGAAACGAAGTATGTAATTTAGTTATTGAAAGGAATTTAAATGCTTACCCACAGCGAGTTTAATGAGCAAAAAAAATAATCCATTTGTTAAAATGATAATTTAAGTTAATACAACAACTATCACTTATACAGTATTAAATAAATCCAAAGTGTCATTTAATATTTTAATGCACATGAACATTATGAAGTATCTTCTAATTTCTGTAACATTATGATTAAATATTGATGTAGCAGTTGCAGCATAAAGGGAAAAAGTCTGGGACAGCTTTTAAGGTGTCTCTACAGAGAATCAATCAACCTTTATCAGTACTCAACAGCTTTGTCAGTTGTCATTCCGAAAATCCATCCAGCTTAGCACATATCTTTACCTGTGGCAAGTAGTAGGTGCGGAAGATATGTTTGGGTTTGTTTTTTTGTTTTTTTTAGTGCACTGCTACCAGAAAGGTTGCTTCTGATCAGCACTGCACCCTTGGCAAAAGAATACAAGCAACAGGGCAGGTATAGAGTGATTCTTTCCCTGCCAGACTTGCAGCTATGCCAACTGGTAGTTTAGGGACTACTTGAACAGTTCAACTGATATCTGACTTACCCTTAATGAGTTAGTCTAACCCAGGACCTCTTATAATTTGTTCTCTGAAATGAATTGCATAAATTTCTCTTCGTTGTCCATATACATTTGAATGCCCTTGTTGTCTTCTGAGAATGTAATAATGCTACTATGTGCATATGATAATAGCTTTCAGTTTTCTCAGTTCTGTACTGAAGAACTAGGAAAACATTTCTGTGATGTTTGCTGGACTTCAAAACTGCTGTATCACTGATTTGGATGGTTTACGACACTGTTCTGCTTGTTTTCATGTTAGTAGGTGCTGATTCAAATGACTTGAAGGTTATTAATTGTAAATTAAGTGATACCTTACTAGCAAGTCCACTAAGTTAACATATTGCCAATCTGACTGGCTGCCGGAGATTGCACATTAGAACAGCAAATAGGTCAGGTCCTCATGTCTTTTACTTTCAGTAACTCTTTAGTCTGTGCACAGACTTAATTTAGATTTGCTGAAAAGAAAAATAAGAATTTCAAAATCACTGGGTTTTGTAACACTGTGTAGTAACTGGTACAGCTTTTGCTGGGATGTGTGCTTAATGATGGTCCTTTTTTTGATTAGAAACATGCAGAGGAAATGGGTTCTTCAGTTTAACAAGAAAATTAGTTTCAAATATAGGTTTAGGCAAATACAGCACAAGAGTAAATTGTACCCAATAATGATTTAAAACTTCCTTGTTTCACTCCTAGTTTTTTAGAGAGTATGAATCACAAAATACATCTCACCTTAGTTGTTCCTCCGTACAACTTTGCCTGTATCTCTTAGGGTAGAATCTCTCCAAAACTTGTTTTAATGTTTGGTTGGACTTGGACTGGGAAGTAACTTGCCCTGCTGGAGTTGAGAAAGGCCGTTCAAAATCTCCAATCTCCACCTAAGGGGACGTCCAAGAAGAAAATTTTGTTACTACAGAGTAATTTTCTAGCTGGATATTATGAACTGTCTTTTAATCTGTATTACCAAGTATAAGATGAAAACCAGTTTGTCAATTAATTTTTCACCAATATAAAAGTTATGCAAATAATCTTCTTATTTTCTATTTACCATGGATAAAAGTTAAACATCAAATATAAATTGTACAAATATAATACTAGTTCTGCTCTGAGATTGCTAGATCTCCAGCTAACACAAAGCAGTTTACATTTATTGAAAACAACATCAAGTAACTTTCTTAATAACCTTCCTTTGAGCTTTTAATTTTTTAAATATAACACAGCTCTTATCAAGACCATGTGTAGTAAAGAAGTCTTAAGCTTCCATTAACAGCTGTTACTTTGGAATATTAACTTGCAGAAGCCATGTAAGGAATAGTGAATGAAGAAATGGTACATGATTACATGATATTTAATCCAAGAAGGCCTGACTGTGTAAGAGGTAAAGAACATTTTATCAATACTGATGGCCCAGCAGCCTATGCTGTAAAGCATTTCCACTTGAAGTCCAGAGTTGCCTTACACAAAGATTCTAGCCCAGTCTCTTTCCTGCACTATCATATGTACAAGGTGGAAGTCATGTGACTGTCAAGCAATCCTGGACCAGTTTGCTTATTTAAGTATTTAACCTGTAAAACTGCTGTGTGAGTCACTCATGCATAAAGATTACCTGGGCTAAAAGAGCTGTCAATTCCATCGCTAATTCTTTGTTTACAGGGAAAAGTCCATTGACTATTTGATCATTTGTCTGATATACGAGCAGCAGCTTCTCTCTGTCTGTCTCCCCATGAACTTGAACTGAAAAATAAAGCCTACAGAAAAGACAGAAAGTTATTAAATAAAGGAGACAGGGAAATGCATTAGCCCTGAGGATTAGCAGTATCTGCTCTGAATGTGACATGTTTATGTCAGCGTCAAAACACATTAGCAGAACAACACTTGCACTTCAACTACTGGGCAAGTATTTAATTTCAGTCCTCTGATTTCAGTGTTGGCTTTTTTTTTTCCAGTTCTGCTCATCTCTTAAGGACTACAAAAAATGAACTGTATTAAAAAAAAATTCTCCAGTTACACCCATTTACTATTTTTGTTGCAAGCTTCAAGTCAGCCAATATTTTTCAGGTGAAGAAACTGCAGAAACTAAAAAACAAATCTTGGGACAAGGCAGAGATATTATACTTGCTAAACAAACCTATTTTTGTAAGTAAGGCGGACAGTCCTTGTGCCTTCACATTTCCCAGGGTGTTGTTCTTTGGAGGCTTGCTCCCATTTTGAAATAATGTCACAGATCTAGAAGGAAAGCAATACAAAATGGGCTTTGCCATGTCTTCCTATTTGAAAACACCTTTGAATAGAAATTGTCAACTTATTTTAATATCATCTACGTGTTACGTATCAGAAACATACATAGCTTGAATTTTTAAGCTTACTGAAGTATAACTTCACTTGCATTTCTTAGTTGGAGCATTTAATAGTTAACATTTTTGTTATTTGCTTTGTTGTTGTGAGGGTTTGCAACACTCACACTAAGTTGGAAACGAGCCCTAACATGCTTATTTGGAAAGGCCAGGTACTTGATTTAGCAGCAGCCAGTGAATGTGTAATTATACAGAGTTGTTATATAATTAATCGAATGCCTTTGATCTCTGCCCTCTCTTTCTGCTGCATGCTGGAGTTTTTCAGGTCCTTTCCAGTAACTGCTATAAAGCTGGTATGAAGTTTGTTACAAAACGTAGCAAAAGTGGTTCACAACAAGCAGTGCATGTGGGTAGGTGGGCACCTGGGGAGGAGGTGGAACAGAGGTTCTAGGAACAGAGGTTCTAGGAGCCCTGCTGGACCTCATGTCACTGTTCCTTCATAAAAGAGCCTTCCTGGAAGCAGTAATGTGAGTAGCTTCTAAAGTTTCAGTTACCTAGAAAATAAGTACATCTTTTAGGAATCTTGCTTTCCAGATGGTAATTTTTCTGGTACAGGAAGAAGGCTGATTGTGATGACAAACTGTTTGTTTGTCACTAAGGCCGGGTTGTATCGCACCTTGTAACTCAAAAGTGCAGCTGTGAACACTGGCCAAAGGGTGCAAAAGACTACTGTGGTAGAAGTACAAAAAATTCATTATTCATTAGTTGCTAAAAGGCTTGAAAAATATCTGATACCTTACTAAAGCACAGATTATGTTGCATTTTTTCACTCTTTACTGCAAAGAATTTAATTCTAGCAATAGAGGAAACAAAAATTTAGAACAGTGACAAGCCTTTCATTGGAAATTTCTTAAACTGAACCCTAAAATTATTCTATATTTAGATAAAAAGCCCTTTCTTCTTTTCCTTCCCCAGGATCTCCACTTGAGTATCAATGACTTCTTGGACCTCATGGTCATCTTCTGGAGCTAAATCAGAAATGTTAACTGAAATCTCTAAATCCATGTTAGACTCCAATTGCTTTTTAGTTTTAAAGAACTGTGATTAGTAACAGCTTACTTTTTTTAACTCACCTGTTACTTCTCTGAATAAGATTAATGTCCTCTTAGCTTTTAAGTATAGTTAACTGAATGAATTTAAGCAATTGAAAAAATGTTTTTTAAAAAAATCTTTCACATTAAGAGAAAAAAACCTAAAGACAGTTTTCAGCCTGAAAAATGTTTTCCTTTATCTTGTCTGAGGAGAGCTCTGTCAAATGAAGATCCTTTGTTTTTTTACACACAGAGCTCATTAAAGGCTTTTGTTTACCTTGATGTTTCCTTGAAGACAGTGCTCTATATCCTTGCCAGAGGGATCATCAGAAAACAGTGCAAATCCTGACTGAGCTGGCTTCCTCATCCCTGTATCTTGGTTCAGGGTGTTCAGAAATTCCTCCACTGTGGTAGAGGCATCAAACCCAACAACCTAAAAAAGCAGCCAAAACGGATTTTGCTATCAAGCTTAAACACCTCCCTTTCCTTAAATTGAAGATTTTGAAATATAATACCTCTACAATAACAGTGGGTCTGTAAGACCCATTGCATCCTCTGTGAATATTTGTCACTGGAAATTAAAAATTTCCAGAAAGGATCTGGAAAATATTTCCATGTGGCAACTCAATTTAGTGGAATTTTTCTCTATCCAAAAATTATTAACTTCTCAGCAGATTGTACCTTATCTTACTTTGTTTACCATATCAAATTCACTATTGAAATGCTTCCAAATGTAGTATTTTTGGGTTTATTTTCTTTGTTTATAGTGGTTTCTTTGCTGTAGCGCTTGCTACAGTTGAATTTCTGTTACAAAATGTATGTAACAGGTATCAGCCTAGTATGTGCACTTTTTGTGACAAATACCACTTGAAAAATTAAGAAGACTATGATTTCTTCCACTTTTCAATACAGTGATGAAACAAATGAGATCAGTTAATAATTTTTCATCATGTGCAACTTCAGAGGGATATTACATGGCAGATCTACTCTGGCAGATTCAAAATATTTTACAAATGTTGCTTTGTCAGCAATACATAGGTCAGTAATATACAGAGCCTTCTAAGTTTTACTTCCCCAAATATGAATTTTTGTCCACTGTTACTAGTATTTGTTTGTAGTTACTAGTTGTTACTAGTATTGAAGCATTTTAGCAAGATTGCAAATGGCTTTCATACAGATACCCGTTGCTGATGTTCACTTAAATCTGTATTAAGGGTGTTTTCCTGTATTTGACTTGGTGCAAATATTTTATTCTTGGTAAAAAATGTCTTGAAAATGGATCTTGGACTTCTGTTTTGTACTTCTCAGTGTCTGGCATTAAAATAAATATCTGCTGAATCTAGCTTTTCAGAGATGAATACAGGAGTTTTCAGTATATCTATAATTGCTTATTTGCTGATCCCATTAAAGTAATTTAGTTACAATTTTAGTTAAATTAGTTAAATTTTTTACAAAATTAATATTTTTACAAATCAGTAGTTTAATTACAATTTTTACAAGTTAGTTACAATTTTTACAATTAGTTACAATTTAGTTACAATTTTCTTGGCCCTTGGAAATATACAATTTTGAGCAGTAAATAACTAATGAGCAGTTACTCCTTTTCTACTCCAAACTTCCATTTTGAAACCTTTTAGGTTGGTTTAAATATATGTTGTTTTTTTTCTGTTTTACTGGGCAAGCAGGAAGCATTAAGCAATTAAGAAACTTAGCCGTGAAAAAGAGCAGAGTTGTTCTGTGACCTGAAAGGAAAAGTTTATTTGCTATAGCCTTGATTTCATATAAAAACTTGCCTTCTGTCTAGGAATACTATGAATTGTTAAAAAAATCTTTTCAGCCATCTCTCTCAGTTGCAAACACAAACCAGGATGTGAAGCAGCATGCATGGGAGCCTGTGAAGAGTTTCCTGCAGGCTTTGACTAATGAAGTCCCACAAGAGTTAAGAATGAAGCCATGTTTGTTCTGTAACAAATATGGTTATCCTTCATGACTGATAATGGGAGTTACAGCTGTGCTTCCAAGATGTCTGATGAAAGGAAGTGGAATTTAATACCTTTCCCTTTCCTTCACTCTAATTCATTCAGCTGGTGGTCAGGTTAAATAAGAAACAGAACTTTCGAATTTTTCATTCTTAAGAGGTTTTGCTTTTTTATTTTCTCCTAAAGATTTTCCCCAAAATCTTTACTCTTCGTTTATCAAATCAGATCCCAAGTACCATGTGCCTGCCATTGCTAGCACTGGCACAGGATGAAACTTGAACCAGGTTTACCTTAACATTTACAATTCTCTTCCTGGTATAATACTTCATGTATATGCTAACAGCCAGGGGTCGGGAGAGCTCAGGTTTTGTGGTCTACATGACATTACCTGATATATGCCATTCATGAAATGAACTGGAATACTAAAGGGCAGCGAATGGTGGTAGGGATTTCTTAGAAGAGTGGAAAGGATTTCCATTCTGGAAGGTCTTGCTTCTCGGTCTCCATTCTGCTGGGTACGTTCTACACATCGCTGACAATAGATTGCATATTTCCCAAACTCAGTCCTGTGACAAAAAAAGAAGTAAGGCAATCCTTGGGGACTGATTGAAAGGATAGCAAACTGTGAGTAAATCTCTCTGGGGATGTCAGATGGGAGGAGCACTCAGATTTCACGCTGTGAGATTTCCAACACATTTTTTGCACATGGAATTAGAAAGAGAATTAGTCTACTAAGACCAGCAGAATTGTGCCAAAGATGAAAATGGCTCAGGGTGTGTTGTGTAATAGCTGTCATATTTTGGGTTTCATGGTTTTGCAACATACAGTCAAGAGTTCCACTGCAGATTTTTTTTGAAAAAAGGGGTAACTTTCCCAAGTGATGCACAGAACTAACATGCACTACATTTTAGTAGCAATTCTACTCAAATTTATTTTAAAATGTATGTCAAAAATCTGATATACTGCAGGAAAGACTGAAAATAAGGTACTTCAGAAAGACTAGTTGACAAGCTGGGTAATAACATTCAGGCACACCTGGAATCTGCATTCTTCTTTAAATGAAGTTTAAGAAGCCAAAGGAATGGGTGCTGGGGCAGAAAGAGTCCAACGCAGAGAGCCAAGAGCTGCAATCCCTGAACAAGAGGAATACATTCACTGTTTTAAACATCTTACAACATAAAACTTCCTGCTGTGGCTGCTGGCCAGCAGTGCAGCTTATGTGCCATGTCGAGACTGTTGAAACAGGAATGGAAAAAGCAAAACACAGAGAAAAAGCTGACTAAATAAGTATGTCACCTCATTGAAAGGCCAAGGCTCTCCTTCTATTTACTTGTGTACAGCAAGTTTCTTTTGGGGCTGGAAATGGGAAAGCAGCTCAGTTTGTATAAAAAACTTAATACACAGGAAAAAAATACTAAAGCTGCGAGGCCAAGCACTATGAAATGAGCAGAAGCCTGTGAAATTTGAATTCAACTCGCCTGTTACACATATGATGAAGCAACACTTAAGACATTTTCCTCTTACTAAGTGGACAGTAACTGTTGAAAAAAACAATTTTTCAATATTTTGGTATATTGTTGTTGCTCGGTATGTATCCATAGACTTCACTTATTACAGGTTGCTCTCATGTACCCTGGATATACACTTACTAATATTGCAACTACTTTTCTCACAATCAATGCTTCATATTGAAATTTGAACACTGGTGTTTCTCCATCTTGATTTATCTGACTTGCCTGGTATTAAATAGAAATTTGACAGCACAGGCACCGTGCTCTCATCAAATATCTGTACTTTGATGGAGGATAGCATCAGCTCCATTGAAGGTATACACCACAGTACAAGCAAGGGTAGGAGACTACAGAATGAATTTAGGACTTAAAAAGCTTAGTGTAAGGCTGAAAACATTTTTGGAATGTGTTAGCTCTTAAAAATCATTCCAGTGTGTTACAATTGCAACAATATATTTATCTACATCAGAGGGAAGGCCTTGCCAGTGGTAAGAAAAGTACCAAAGAAGGACTACAGTAAGTTTAAATTCCATCAGCCATACATAACTCCAGTGTGTGTTAACTGACATGAATTTGCTATGTCTGCTATAAAAGCTTTGTCAATGTTTTCTGATGCACAAATTGAATCACAGAATGGCTTGGGTTGGAAGGGACCTTAAAATAATATTGTTCCAATGCCCCTGCCATAGGCAGGGACACCTTCCCCTAGACCAGGCTGCTCTAAGTTCAATTCAGTCTGGCCTTTAACACTTCCAGAAATGGGGCATCCACAGATTCTCTGGGCAACCTGTTCCAGTATCTCACCACATATCGGATTAGAGGCTGTTTCTAGATAATAGGTATGTCTGTTGGTCATGTTCTACTTTCTGTGGCAAGAAAAACATGACTATTACAGAAGCCTTAATACGGTAACGTTTTCTGATGCATCTCCTAGTTCTGTAGGTATTGCTCCAGTAATTAAGATATTAGCTCAGCTTTTTATCCAATTTTAAGTAAGCAGATGCTACAGAAGAGCATAGCCTCTTTACCATTCTAAGCAGTCTGTGTAGTTCCTTTATTGCTGTTGAAATCGATACCATTAAAATACATAGTGGGTTACCTGTATTGGTCCTGCCTGGTTTTGTGGGTGTCGACGTCTAGTCTGTTTAATAAGCTGGCAACAGATCTCATTTTGAAGTTCAGGATGCGTGAGGCAGATCTGCAAAGCACTTTGGGCCAAAGATACATGGTAATCAATGGCAGGAGAGTCAACTGCAGCATTTATAAACAACTGGCAGGTCTAGATATAAAATAATAAGCAAGTGAGTTTACATACAAAAAGCTCCAACTAATCTTTAAGATGTTCTGTATAACAAAAGTGTGCTTTAATTGAAGTCACAGTAAGTCTACCAGTAGACTAAAGAAACCCTGCTGATTCTGCAAAAAAGGGGTAAAAAGCTATGTAGTGAGACTTAAGATAAAAACACCTCCTTGAACCCTTGCTTTTCACTCTGCATCTAATGGAGTGAACTCTTAACACGAGTTGCAATAGTTGTGGCGGTGTGCAAGTTTAAGGACATGCTGAACAAAGCTGACCCTCTACAAGACTTGCAAAGTCTACAGCTCTCAATGGCAGACTGTGTAAAATGCTTGTGCAAGTAGTGAGCACAACATGGCAGAATATACACAGATAAGAAAACCATAACTCAGAGCCACTGATTTACATCTTGGCTTTCCCTGATATCTTTACTGTGGGTAAGCATGAACTTTCCTATCCCCAGTACCGTCTTTCTCAGGAAAGCCATGTGTTAAGCATTTGTTGTGCTGTATTAGAAGAAAGCATATGTATCACTCATTGCATTTACTCTATAAAATAGTTGATGGAATTTTCAAGGGATATAAGGAAAAATACAAGAAATGGATGGAAGCCCAATCTATTTCTAGTCTATGTGCAAATATGTGGATTTTCACACAGACTAATTTTTATCAGCAATTGAATAACTGAAACGTGACTTGATTTGTTTCTAAATAAATTCCTTATCTGACTTTTAAACTGATTTTTACAAAGTTTCAGTAAAGGTCATACAAGCAATCTCTTATTTATTTATTTTAGGTAAGTGTGTCTGATTTGAACTAGGTCTGAAAAGTGATTTACAAATAAATGTACATTTGTTTTTATCAAATAAGTACATTTCCTTTTAAACTTTCATGCTGCAGGATTGCAGAAAGTAAGATGGATGTACTTCTTTAAAGTGTTTCAAACATTTCAGAGAAACCATCTGGAAAGTTTGCCTACAAGTGGCCGTGACTAAACATACAATGCTTGTCTTGAATTCCTTTCTAGATCTGAACCACAACATCAGAATTCTCCAGATATTTGATGCTTCAGGGACTTCTGTCTTTAGACTTGTTCAAGTTTTGTGGAGAAAATTCATTTATCCAAGATCCATGCCTTCCAACTCCTAACTTCTTTCACAGCATACAGAAAAAGGAACAGCAAAATTTTATTTTGTCTCTGTAATAGACTTTATAGCCTGAAAGAAGGTTAATGGCATTGCACATAATACTCTCACCTACCTGGCCTTTAACTGGAAAAGATGTAAATTCTTAGTAGCAGACAAAATTTTTCAAGAAACTAGCTGTGGCTCAGCAGTTATGATCTGTTATGTGTCTCCTAGTCATAAGGCCTTTTCACTACTCCTGGGAGATATACATATGTATATTTTTAAAGGTGTATAAAAATCATTAAAAGTGAATTAAAAAAAATGTTGTGAAACACTTCTTATAATTTTGCTCTGGAATATTTTCTCTATTTATATTACTGAATATCTAATCTATCTTTTAAGAATAGCTACTTCATAGGAAAATATTTTCTTTTTATTAAAAAGAGCAGTACAATCTCTGGTTTTTATCTCAGTTTGAAGTAGTCTATAACTTGCTTGAATTTAAATTTTGCTTTTTCTTCCCATTTACAAAATGTCTCCCAGATGATTTAAATGTATCTGTGACAAAACTTTCACCTAGTATTTTCTCCTCCAGAATTTAATTAAAGCAACAGTATTTCAGCTACAGTTTTCTGAATGCAGAGATCCGTCCATTCTCGAAGCTGGTATGTTCTTTAGAGCTATGAACTTCAAGACAAAATTTTATCATTCATGGTGGCTGTGGATTTTTCTTACGAAATAAGTAGGAAAGCCAGAAGTTGAAGCCTAAACTGCTCCTCACAACCAAAAGTGATATATTTACATTGGAAGTGATAGTCTTTGGTGAGATAATGAGGCTGTTCTGCTGCTGTCCATTAGTTACCTCCACTAAAAATAAAAGTAAACTTCTCTTTTCTTTTTTCTTATCAGTTGAACATTCCTAGTAAGCCAGCTAATATCCATTCTTTAGCTAAGAGTTAAAATAGTCAGTTAATAAAAAAGGCATCTGCTATGGTTTTACCTTAAATAATTTAATTGCTTCAGTTTGCAAGGCTTCTGATGGCAATGTTGTAAGAGGGGAAGTAATTCCTTCTTTGCTATGGCAAAGGGTAGGATGTCTCCAAATCTGAGAAGCTAAAAGGATAAAATATATAGGTTTTGCAATTAATTCAGTACATAAGTACATCCAGTAAATAAGCACTGGAAGATTAATATGTTGAAATGAAAACAAACTTACTGGCATCACCTTCCACATTTAATAATTTGCAAAGAAGTTGTTCAAACTCAGATCCAACATTTACACTGGTACTCCCAGCTGCAACTGTCAGATGATAAAGCCATGTGTCCTAAAGCAGAAAAACACAGCAGTTCACTCATTCCATGTTGGAAGGAGCTGCTTCATCAGGGTTTTGCTCTCAGCTTCAAACACTACCATGCACTTCTTTTGAAGCCCGAAGGAGTTTGCCTTTGGTTGAATACCAATGTATTCGTGGTCCCTCTGTTACAAACATTAAGCAAGGCAGATTGGACAGGGCTCTCTTCATAAGTTTTTACCCTGAGAAATCATGTCTAATTATCAGGGCATTCTTCCTTTCCTCTTCCAAAAGCTTACATAAGTGTCTTTTTATCACTGCCAGATCCCACTAACCTGGGGATAAGGCCAGAAAGCAAAACAAGGTCTACAAGACTACTTGAGAACAATGAAGCAATGATAATAAAAATGGTTTTAACCACACCTCTCATTGCTCCTTCACTTAAATAGGGCAGTCTTTGCTACTGTTAATCTTTTCAGTGAAAATGGATACAAGTACTCTAAAACCTCTCAGGAAGGTCAGCTACAGGTCTGTCTACAAGTGAGTGTACGTGAGCAAAATTCTCCAGTTACAGCATATACGATACTCTGCACCATCTACTTGTATAGGCAAGCCTGCTTATTTTTGTCTGTTTTAACAAGTATTACCCACAGCAGCATTGATTTACAGACAAACTTTGATTGATGTTAAAAAAGCAGAACCTTCTCCTTGCTTATTATATCAAACTACAAGCCAGATAACTTGTAGGTCCCCTTCTTCCTCCTTAAGAAATATTCATATCACATATGAGCACCACACCCATAAATGTGTTACTGAAACTCAATAAAAATGTCCATTTACTACCTTCTCGTGTTTGGATCCTATAAGAAGATAAGTGGGTCCTTGGTCTTTGGGGTGGATAACAACAGTGTAATGACTTGATAATAAACTGCGACCACTAGCTTCATAATCTTCATCAGAATCACAGGATCTATCAACTTCTTCAACCTTTGCCTCAAAAAGCTTGATTTGGCCAAGAGGAAACTAAAAGTAAATATCAGAAGTGGTGAGAGAGGTAATACTTCAGTGCACTCTGATTTTATATTACATATTATTGTATTTATTATTATACACAATATATTGCAATATATTGTGTATTCTCCAATACTGTTCTGCAAATAGAAGGAAAACCATGAACTATCATTTGTATTTGTTCATTTTCAGTCTTGTCAAGGAATGTCAGATATGCCATCTATTGCAGAGAGCAAAAGGAGAATGACGTGTGCCAAAGTCTGAAGGTGAGATTTTAAAAAATTCTTTTCTGCCTCTGTGCATAAGTAATGCAATAAATGTCTGTTAGGGTAAGAGAAGTCATTCTTCAGAGTTTCCAGACCTGATTCCAAGCAAAAATTCCCTGCATCAAGCCTAGAACTTTATGATCTTGTAATTTCAGAGGGCAGTAATGTATTATTAATGTATCTGTTTTGTTCATGCTATAAATTCAGAAGGCAAATTTTTTGTGTGGTAGACCTTCCAGTTGGTTTCATTCTCCAGTCTGATAGATCACAGTACTTCAGTGTTAAGTTGTTTATGTAGCTTGCATCACTTATCAGGAAATGTACATAAAAAAGCCATTCAAGAGGAAATTCTCACAGAAGTAATTATTTCATAGCCATTAACAGGAAGCAACAACGAACACAAATACAGCATAAAATCTTCACAGCTGGGTGACAGTACTGACAGAGGCTGACAGTCTTACTGGCTACTTTATGCAAAGCTCCTTCCTTTCTCACAGCCCCACTGTTCTTTCTCTAGCTATTCAGACATGAGGATGTTCAAAAGAATGTAATTTAATGGTGCAGTGAAGAAGCTTTGGTTACTGAAGTAAGTTGTCTTGAAGCCACAACACCAGTGAAAAGTAGATGAGGCTTCTTAAAAATATTCTTTAAAAATTGAAAATACCACACTGGAGAGTAGCTGTCAAGTTTGACTCAATCTGAGGTGGGATTCTTGAATAGTGATTTAATACGAGCTGTTAATAATACTGTCATTTGAAGAAAGCATTACACAGTGGTGGCCCTTTCCTCCAATGCCTTCACTAGTGAGGATTTAAGATGCATGTGGTGATTTGTACTTTCTGTACTGCTTCTGAAGCATTCAACTTTTTGAACAAGATAAGATTCTGAGAAGCAAAAGATGTCATTTCACATGTAAGTAGTCCAGATTGATTTATTCACCAAGTTTAACTAAAACACAGGGGGCTCGTTTTTTAAGTTGAATTCCATTTCGAAAGGAAGCCTTTTAAATGGACTCCATTACTGTATTAACCACTGCAGATTGTGTAATTTATTTCTGCACAGACATACTCAGCTACAGGAAGTATGTTCTTAATGAGCAAATTGTTGAACATTAGAAATTAACTAGCTTTGGAAAGTTTTCATACGTATTCTGCTTACAAAAGCTACATCCTTATTTTATTACAAGTTAGCAAATTAGTTTCAATTTTACTTTAAAAGGGCAGCCAAACTTCTACCATATGTGAGGGATATTCACAAGAATCCAGCAAAATTCTTAAATGTTTCTAAAGGGCATTCTATAATCCCAAAACCTTCAACGGTAAAAATGTGTAAATCCATAAGAGAAATTGCTAGTTAATTTTAATGTCTCTTTAGGATGAGCTAGAATTTAATACTCTAGTTGGGTGATTCCTGACATCTATATTACATTGTTTTAATTTAAATAAAATGTTTTGATGGATGGTTACTGCTATCTTTGCATATAGTTCTTGAAATAAGGTTTAGTTGAATGTTTAAAAATGGCTAGAAATGGAAAGGACGACAAAGGGAATAACTAGCTCTACATAAAAACTACTAATTACTGGCTCCATTGTGATTATTTGATTAGGACAAAAGTAAAAAAAATGAAAATTTCTGGGTATTTTTAAACTGTTAGTTATAATGGCTCAGTGGACTGTTCCAAAATCTAGTTTCTCACCCACCTCCATTACAAAGATATTTCTTGACAAAATACAACGCCTTAGGAGCAAAGGGACAGGTGAAAATTATGACTAGGCAGTGTCCTAGCTCTTGCAGCACTATGGAGGTACAGTGACATACCAAAGAGTAGGATTTGGAAGTCAACCGAGGGATAAAAAGAACATTTAAATTCTTGAAACTTGCAGTCACTGCCCCCTGCAAGCATATACTAAAAAGGGCCTCCTTCCAGGAGTACATGACAGCTAGAACTTTTCTAATGAGCCTCATGGCTGTCAGAAAGGGACACCTGAATTGTCAGCAAATCAGTGTCCCCTTTCAGCTGGGATGAGATCCAGAATATGTATCATGTCCTGTAGAAGGAGACAGAAGGGTGTGTCCTGGATTAGTAGCAATTAGACTGGAAGCTTCCAAGTTGACAATCTGTGCACAATGCCTAGGGCAACTGTACCTTAATAAAGCTGTAAGTTACTGTTTAAAGTCTACATTCATTGAAGAAACAAGTAAGGGACCTACCTTGTCTTCTTGATTACGGAAATAATACAGAATTTTTCCAACTAGGGTACACCAAACTCTTTTGGAATATCCATGTTTCACCTGTGATTACAGAACATTAGGAACAAGCACAGTCAGAGAAATACAGACTAGTTTTCACCATCTCTGAACTTTGGCAGTATTGGGAATAAATGCCTTGGTTCAAACTCTTTTCCCCATTGCTAGACAAAAAATTAAAACTTCGTAACTCTATTAAGGCCATAAGAATCAAAGCATTAGACGAGATGCTCATCTAAAACATCGTAAGGCCAGTGTTTTTCATGTGACTTTGAATCAGACATAAATTAATGGAAGCTAAGAAAATAGAATAATTGAAAAAGTTTATTTTCATTCAATATTCTAATTAACTTTAAATAATCTGTTGCAGTGAGTAATACAGAAAAAGAGAGCACTCCACTGAAATCAGGTTGGTCAATTAGCTACTGAAACATATGCTGAACTAGGATACCACTGAAGTGCAAATGGAGAGCTCAACACAGGAACTAATGACTTAAAAAGACAAAACCAAAAACCAAATCAAATCAAGTAACTAGAGAAAAAAAAATTGCCCAAAGTAGGTGAGTTGGTAGTCCTTCTGGATTTTTCACACTGTAAAGTACTGAGGAAGCAAATACATGTCTGTTTTACTTGTATTTGTTTTACTGTAGGGCCATTCTCATCTGGCTATTGTTCTTAAGAAATATGGAATAAAGCAGGTTGGGGGAAGAAGAATTTTCCTACCTTTGTAAGTAATCCTTTCATGGTTGGCTTGATTTCGGACTTTATGAAGAGTGGGCTGGCAGCCTGTATTTTAAGAACGTTCTGTAGTACTTTGATCCATTCTTCTAAGATGTTGGGAGAATCTGCAGTCAGGTAGTATGTTCTTTTTTCTGTGGTCAGCTATGTAGTAACAGAAGAGTCTTGAGCTTCAAGAACTTTATACATTCAACACCACAGTGAAGGGGTTGTAACATATACTACCCAATGTAGTTCCACAGCTTTGAGGGGTTTATTTCTCCAAAGTACTTTTCATTAATGAAACATTCCAAAGCCAGGCAGAGCAAACGGACCCTTTCTAAGTATTTATCTGAAAAGTTCCAGGACACCACGCTGAGAAAACTCAATTTATCTCCTTTCAGATAAATGACTTTTCTTAACCTCAATGGCTGGCCCCAAAACTACTCTCCTTATTTCTATCTCATATGTGATGACTGACCTTTGTAGCAATACAAACAAGACTCCATGGCCTTTTTATATTTTCTGTAACTGAAATGATTCTTTGGTTTCAAACAAAGGACACTTATTACTTAATTCCAAGTCCACATTTGGACTGCCAGTGCAATAGGGACTGGAACAACGAGTTGATTCTGGGGATGGAGGGAAGGCCAAAAACAGAGGAGAAAAAAAGGCACCTGAATTGTTTGTTTTCCATCACCCCTTTCAATATGGCTAGATGCATTTAGCTCAATTTGGCCTTGAGGTTTTCGAATGACATCACTCTGTATGGAAAGAATGGAAAAAGAGTATTTTAAACCTACCAACAAATAGCAATAAATAATTATACAACTTGTTTAAACATTAATCTGGATAAATAGTTCCTAGTTAAGCATTGAGTACCTTGCACACCTCTTGAAGAAATGAGTCCTGAATCACTCTAACAGCTCAGACACCAAAACTGCATCTTTTCCTTCTAGCAGCTCAATATTCTCAGTAAAAAAATCTAATATCAAACAGCAGATAAGCTACATGTACTTACTGGAGATTTGTAATATAGTAATTCGCCTCCTTTAAGCACAAACCACCGTCGTTTCCAGGTCTTTACTTTACCACCCATTTTTAACAGATATCCAGATTTTTCCAAAGGTTCCTGATTGTTTAGAGGTTAGATAAAAAGTAGTTAGATACACATATATACCTATATCCCTCAGAAATATTTCAAAAATACAGACACAGATCTATTAATGACTTAAAAGAATGCTAAATAATAATTACAGTACATGATTAGACTTTTAGTCCAACAACAAAATTTTTACAAGCATCAATTAACACAAATGCCATGCACATGGGGTAACTAGTTAACATCCCTATTTACAGTTATAGTATATGAAGGAGAATGATTTGCCCCAAACTATACAAAAGAATGAAGATTATGATGATTTCTGACTTTACTAATTATTTATATTAAACAAGGATCAAAATGAATATAAAATAAATATATGTTTTTTCCCAACTTCAGGATCTAACCTACAGACCACATAAAGAGCACTGTAATTCAGAGCTCCTCACAGACAAACTTTTAGTGTTTACACCTGTAGAACAGAGGTCACAGTTTTTCCTCTGTGAAGAAAGCTTAAAATAATTTTCATCACCAGGCAGTCAATCCACTTGTATATTAAGACACTAACTACTAACAGAAGCAATTTAAAAACTCCTGGGAACTGACCAATACCCCATAATGGTTTGGTTTCCTTGACCTGTCCTTGCATATTATGCTACCTATGATTTCTTTGACGTGTAAAGTTTTCCCTGTATGAGGAAAATATAAAACGTATTACTGCACATAGATTTCCACTGATAACTTCACATCCTTCTTGGAATGCCCCTCTACTTCCCTGAATATTCAAATAATAATTTTAATCTGCTTTTAGTTTTTCATATGCAATCTGATACCAGACCTGATTCTTAGAAATGAAATCTTAAATACTTTGAATTCTTTTCTGGAGATGTCGATCTATTTTCCTTTATTATATAGAAAGCTCAAAATTACCCTCCATTTTCCTTCAATAATTACAGTCTTATACGGTTAACTTATTGTTGGCATATTTTGCTATTTGTAATCATAAGGCATTCTGTGAGTCAGCAAGATTGAATATAAAGATATAAATATACATACAGCACCAGAAGTGGACTTCTTCACAGAACTTCAGTACTCACATTTTTTCCATTATCACTAGATGAGGATGAGGTCTTAGGAAGTTTCTGCTCTGGCTCTGAATAGTCTGTATCTACTGAATATGCATCTGGAGGAATAGCATAGTCACTTTCCGAGGTCACAGAAGACAGAGACGCACCTGTGGTAAAAGAAGAAAGATAGTTCTTTATGCATTTGTTTATTACACTAGAAACAACTGAGGTCAGAACACCCATGCAGAAAGAATAGCTGAATAGAATCTGCAGGCAAACACAAGTATCAGCATAAATCTATCAGGAACCAGGGACTTTTTAAAATATCAGCACGCTGAACTATTAGCACAGTGCTAATATCTGATTCTTGTTCATAATTACACAGTTTAAGTCCCTTGTGAATAAAATAACAAATAAATGAGTTAGTGCCATGCATCATACTCATTCTCTAGAAAATGAAAACAGGATCTTTAATTAAACTAAGCAGCTTTCCCCCTCCCCTTTCTATCTTTCACTCTCGTATCTGGATTTCTCATGCAACTGCTTGCGTACTAAAAAGCCATGCTCAAGATCTGTGTTGAACCTGCAGGTCACTGTATTTTGCAATGAGTATGAATTTTTATACCGAGGTTTTCTCAAAAATTTGAATTCCAGATTTCAGGTGGTTTTCAAAGTTTATTAGCTTTAATGTTGAAAAAATGCACACTGTTTTCAATTCTAGGGAACCATCAATACAAGTTTAAATCTCTCCCTCACTCTTCATAGAAATATTTTCATACATGTGAATATGTTTTTCTGTAAAGACTAGTGTTTTTACTCTGCAAGGTTATACTCTCAAAGACTGAAATGAAGAGGGCTTGTTTCCTTTGTTTCATTAATTTCCAAATTAATTTGCCAATTTTATTTAAAAAAAAAGCTTTTCTCATTTATTGCTTTGTTAGCACCTGGGCTGTCAGAGTGGGTACTTCTCTTCTCATGTAGGATCTTTAATAACAAAAAATACAGCAAGTTATTTATGCTTCTGGTGAAATGTGTGACTGCCTAAATTTTTAAACAACATGATCTCAGGAAAAATAAGTACCTATACGTTTTGTGGTTAAGAAAGGTTTCCACACATGAAACAACAAAAGGACAGTTTTATGGGAAGAAGGCACGAACAAAAGGAATGGTTCCACTTTACAGGCATGGATATAAATTGTAGGTGAAACCAGATTTTAAATTACCCAATTTGGCTTTCCTGTTGTGTGAGCACATAACACGAGATGTGTCTGCAGCCATGGCACTGGTTTTCACTCAGCAAGATGGAGCTGCTGAGAAGCAGAAACTATGAGTCCTTTTCACACTAATGTAGGAAAACTTTAACTGCATCACTGGAAACAGGACTCGAGTCCACATGTGGCTGGCACTTGAAAACTCCAACTGGACCCGTGGCTCTGTCAACCTGCTCCAGGCTGGCTGAATAGAGCTCCTGCTAACTGGGATTTTTGTGTATAACAGAGACTACTGAGTCATGTTATTTTGCATTTCTATGATAGATGTTCTTAACACTTGGCCTCACTGGAATCTTAGTCTCCCTTGATTCACCCAGTGAAGAAATACTTGCACTGCTAATGTCACCCTATGAGGAAGCACTTGTATCTTTCAATGTTATGAAGCACATTATTTCCATTCTGCAGGTGGAAAACACACAGTTACCTAGAACTGTGAGATTTGTCTTCCACAAAACACAGGACATTACTGGATTCAAGTGTTTTAACTAAATCTTAGCACAGGACCTCGAGACAATCACTGTAAAAATGGAAGAAGTCTCCTATTACATAAAGTGACAGAACCAAATAATTTGGTAAGGAAACTTTTCCACCTGCTTTCTGACCATGTGAAAATTGTTTTATAAACTCAAATATATGTGGGGTGTTTTTCTGATGGCAATTAGTTTTTTTCTATATCATTTTTACTTATCTACAGTTAAAGATCACAGGAAGCCCTTGGCATAACAGAGTATGGATAGAATGTTGTTTCTTGCTTTAAATGTTCAAGTCACTTTTCCCCCCCTGACAACAGCCAGCTGCCAGATAACCGCCTTAAAAAGACATCTATAATAACAGCAATAAAAAAAAGCCATGTGTAACAGTCCTTACTCCTGCTTGAATATTAGATCTAGGCTTTGAGAGCTGAGATAAAAGCCTAGATTTAAGATGTCCACACTGTTTAAGGAAGAAATCAGTTTCTAAGAAGATCATGTAAACTGCCTAGTTTTCCAGACTTCCCAGAAGTTACTTTTCTTATGGTGCTGCCTACCTCGTTTCATAGCCCGAGGACTACCTGGACCACTTCTGCTACGAGAATCAGACTCGGAAGTCCTTGAGCTGGACCGAGAGCTGTCTTCTTCCTCTGATCCTGATGACTCATCTATAAATGGGCTGTTGCTTATTTGAGTTGCTTTCTGCATAAATGAACATAACATTCTTTGATACCTTGCATAAAGGCTATCAGTCATTTCCTTCATACTGTGGCAGAGCTCTGTTGGCTTCCTAATATTCAAAGCTGTTTCTTGCTTGGGTTGTGGGTTTTGGCACAAAAATATTAACATGAAACTGAATTCCCCCTGCCCTCTGTATACTCAAACACACCCACACTTTAAAACAGAAACCTGAGGTAGCTCAAGGCATGGGTCTTTCCAAATCACAAAAGACTGTCAGAAACAAACAATGCTGTGATTACTTACTGTTGGTTATGTGCCTAGAAACAGCTTTGGCACTGACACAAAGAATTTCCACATACACACGCTTTTAATTATGACATTGAACACCATGTGGTTCTGTTTAATAATTAACAAGCCTTTGGAAAAAATCAGCAAGGAACCTAAGAAGAACTGACCTAGGCTAGTAACATTTCATAAGCAGTATTTTTTTTCCCAGCTATTTGACATTTCTATTACTTCTGAGGTTCTGTGATCTCTAAAGATCAACTTACAACATATTTGGCATGGTAATATCAAATGTAAAACAGGAAGTTCCTGGATATGAAGCCCAATGGTATTTAAAAATTTCCTTTAAACAGTAATACAGTTACCCCTTTCAAAGTGGTATAGACAGGAGTGGTCATGTTCTTATATATCAGAGATGTATATAATCCGGATATGGAGCATGAAGTTAGTGAAACAGCACCTAAAAAAGCAACATATTCTATAAATGACCTTCTTAATTTACCCCTCAATTAACCAAAATCAAATGTGATTTTTTTTGGTGTTAACTGCTATAAAAAGCAAACTAACTCCCGAACTGATTTAGATGGGAGATTTATAACTTTTTAAAATTTGCAATGGTTTTAAGAAGCATAAATAAAATTGCAGTCATGAACACTAACCCTTTTTAAATTGGAAGTATAAGTTCTTACCTTGGTACCTGGTATAGAATATTCAAAAAGAATTGCAAAGTAAACTGGAGTGAACAATGTACAAATTCAGCACAAAATCAAGACGTAAGGTAGACTATGGAAAGATAGCCAATAATCTTCTAGGTTTTAAATAGCTGATAACTAAATCTTCATAGAATTATTTTAGAAGTCCTTGCTTACACATCACCATAAGAATAGAATTTTTTTTGATGAGACAATGAACAACTAAACCACTTACTTTTATTACGAGATTCCAGGGTGAAAGCTTCAGACATCCTTAAACCAGATTTGGCTACAGCATAAATTCTGCTTTCCTATACAAGCAGAATGGATTTGATGGTAGATAATTAAAACACAACAAATACTTTTCTTCTGTTTAGCCTCCTAGTCTTTGTGTTAGTGCAACTATATGCTAAAATGGTTCACAGAATGACAGCAGCTGAAAAATGCATCCTTCTTTTATATGCCATACCCATCATATTCATAGTCTGTTTCAACATTTTTCATACAATGCTTGCCCTGTAGGTAACTTATTTTTAAAAATACTATTGTCAGGTGCCAAAGAAGCTATAGCAAGAATGTTTTTTTAATGGAAGATTGTATGTTAAGAACAGAGAAATGCCACTAAAAGACAGTTTTTCAATCATTTTGTTAGAAGACTAAAATAAGAAAATCTATAAAGAAAAAAATGCACTAAAATATATACATAGAAAAGCTGTTACATTAATGCATTATTCATCTCTGAATCATTAATAAATCTCTGACACTGGAACCGCAGAATCAGTGAGTCTTGACACGGTTAATTTTGGATTTTCTGAAAGACTTATTAATACCTACTTTAATATCCTGACTGATGGCTTTAAAATTTTATGTGGAAATGTGATCGATAACTTCTGTAATCTGTAGTTGACTTCTGTCGACTTGACTGTCTAGATTGTGAGTCGTAGAGTGGTTACAGCAAGGGCACTGACACCAGCATTCTTAGGCTGTGTTGGCATTCAGATAAATAAATAAATGCAGTCACAAGCATTACATCCTTTGATATACTCACTCTAAAGGACATATGCAACTTAGATGTGATGTGAAAATACTGGTCTTATCTACTTATCTGAAAACAGTGACTTTTTCAATGGCAGAAATACTGTTCTTAAAATTTAACGTGCTTCTGAGTTTGTAGTGTTAATTCCGCTTAAGGTAACACCCAGTCTTGTCATTAAACAGAGAATAAGAAAAATATGAGGCAATAAAAATCATAGAAGAGAGGCATGAAAGTAAGTTAGCTTCACCAGTAGGAAAAATATCCATAATCACACTTACCCAGGAAGGAAATCGATGTAGTGGAGGGGTTGGAGGTTTGTTGCCAGCACCCTTTTTTGTCATTTCACAAGGTTCCTGGATTTCAGCATTTTGTGCTTCAGTGCAGTCATAAGTAAACACTCCTTCATCACAGCCAATCTCCATTTTCTCTAAAATATCAGTATCTTCTCCATCCACCAGATCTATGTCTGTTTCCTGAGGTCTCCATGGACGTATCATGCTTATGGCATTTCTATTTCTACCAAACATTCTGTCAGAACTCAGCTGGGGCTGACTTAGGTGTTTCTTTGCTAACACTGAATTCAGACTAAAAACATTAGGAGTCCGTAACTTTGGAGGCGGCAAATTTGAGGGAGAATCTGATGGAGTTGTGCATTGAGAACCTGCAGAAGGTGCTAGAATTGGGTGTCTGGGTGTCAGAGCAGGGGTTAAAATTGGACTTGGGGTATTTGCTTCACTGGATGAGGATGAATAATCTAGCCTCTGAGACTGAAATTTCTTATTCAGTTCATCTGAAGAACTATCTTGGTCTTTCTTTTTACTTGTGAAGTCAGAGTTGCACTTTCCACCCAGATTGTTCTGGCCTTTTCTTTGGGATCCTTGCTGCCAGGAGAATAATTTCTTTTGCTGAGTCCTCTTAACACCAAAACTCTCTTCTTCAAATAGAGAACTACTGTCATCAGATGCTGTCAAATACATTTCACTTCCCACTCTACTGTACCTTGCATTCTCTTCAGATGTGTGGCTTGAAAGAGTCGATGCACACCTGGATTTCAGTCCTTTACTGTCTCCTCCATCCTCATCTGAGCTCCAGTCACTCCCAGTAGTGCACGAGTTCTTTGACATGTCGCTGTCTATATCTTTGGATGAACAGCTTGTTCTCACATTTTTGTTCTGCTCTGAACCAGAGGAACTTTGTTGCAATGACTTCTGACCTTTATTTGTCTCATGTGCAGGATTATCAAAGGTAGTTTCCAGGATATCCTTCTCTAGAGAAGAAATATAATGAACATGAGAAAATTACTTTAGCAAACTAGACTGATAAAGGGTTTTGTCATCGTGTCTGAGAATAGTAAGTAGGTAATAATTTCAAATGTGTAAGCATATTTAGATTTTTAATACTGTAAATAATAAACATTAAGAGCATCTATAAATTTTTTAATGTGACTGAAATTGCAATTATGTTTGCCAAAAAATGTAATAATCATTACTCAAAGTTCTAGCTGAACTAAAAATGGCAATAAATGTAAAGATAAGCAGACTGGAATAATATTTTAAAGTAAACCATAAATGGATGAAAACAAATAAACAAACAAAAACAACAAAAAGCCAAAGACTTAAAAGGGCATAAAAATTTAGCTGCTTTATTAAATCTAAGGAAAATTAGAATTTAATAAAAGCTTGTCAGAAAAGATTTTCATTAACAAATTGAGTATTCTGAGCATTTCTACAGTATTTATCCACATAAATTTCTTCTGCAACCTATTATTGTATTCCCAGTGGTGAATTCTTAGGATAAGGATATACAAGGCAGGCTCATGGAAAATACTTAAGGAAAGATGATGTATTAAAAATAGCTTTGTTTCTGCTGTTCACTTTTACCTGGTTTTGCAAGAGAGAGCTATAGCTTGCAACGTGTTAGTAAGGCCTGCATGCTCCTGAGTTAAAAGAGATGCAAGAACTAAGTCTTTTCTACACAGACACTTGGGAAGGTTATTATTAAATAGCTGTATGAAGTTAAATTCATTGGGTAAGATTTTGATTTAGTCCACTTTAAAGTAATGCAGTCCCCAAAGTTGATCTGTTTCCATCTAGGCAGGTCTAAGGTTCTTTTTTTTATCTTTCTGCTTAAAAAGGTTACTCTTACTTTAATTCCCTCATCTATAAAAATGTAAAGAATAATACACAGCCACTTTTATAATGAACTTGGTGTAACATAAATACACAAAATACTCAGTTTCTGATTTTCTACAGACCTTAACTTGCCATTTTAGATACCACGACTAACTGTGGAGAAAATATCGAGGTCATAAATAGTACTGTGGGATTCAAGCAAAGGACCAGAGCAACAGTCTCCTTCCTGAGCTTTTGTTTTCTTAAAGAAAGTAGCAAACTGCAATGGACTTGCTCATGCCTGTAACAGCATGACAGCATGCCAACGGCAGTACCGTACATCAGGGTTTGTCAGGGGAATTGTATGAACTGATCTTCTTTGGACAGGAAACCCTGCCGCTCTCTTCAGTTTCTTCTGACCTTCATCACACTGCTGAAAAACTACTGAGTTGATCTTGTTGAGTTAGGGCATAAAAATAACACTGTAACACCAGTGATAGCATAGCAAAAATGCAGAAACTGGATTTAGGTGAGACTCTACCCTACCCAGGCATAAACACAAAACAGCTCTGCCTGGGGGACCGGCAGCCTTAAACTCCTTATGCTACTATGGAGCAAACCTGGGCCAAGACAAAGTCTTCCCTTTGCAGCCAAAGCACCCATCAGTCACTGTGTGCTGCCAAATAATTTATCAGTGGCATTACAAAGACTCTCGTGCTCAACAGGATTTCCTCCTAGTAATAGAAGGGTAGCACTGAAGAAGGAGAGAGTGCTGTTAGGCACTTTGAAAACAGCTGGTTTGGATACACTGACATAGTTGAAGATTTCGGTTTTCCATTTGTGTCAGAATAAAATGGCAGATTGGTGACGAGGTACCTGGCATGTTTTTGCCTTCAGCGTAGTCTGGCTCTTTAGACGAAGACTTGCTTATTTCTTCAAACTTAGAAGATGGTTGAGGACTTCTTGCTCTATTTGAAAAGCATCCAAAAGTCAAACCGCTTAGTCGCTGACACTCTCCAGGTTTTTGTGTTGAAGTAACAGATTTCTTGCCAGTAGCTTCTGAAGAATAGTAATTCAGAAATCTTGTGTTAATGGGACACAATAGCTATTCTACTGCTCTCTTTACTCTGCAGTGTAAAGTTGGTTTAGGGTAACTAAAATTTAGGAAAAAAGGTAATAAAAAGTTTATTATAGGAATAAAAATCTATCTGATATCAAAAGAAACCCAGAACTACATTTCTAGTTCTTAAAATTTGATTTTAACATAGGAATTAAAAAAAAACTAACAATTTCACAGTACTAAGATATAAAACATGCACTTAATACAGAATGAAAACATAGTGGAAATACCTGATTTTATTCTCCTATGACTGAAATTAAACCTATGGGTTGTTCTGGGATATATACTTTGGAAAAGACTGTAGAACAATAGTATTAAATTATGTGATGGCCTTCCCTTTAGATAAAAATATTAAAAGAATCTGTAGTAGGTGCTACAGCAAATATAGAAGAGTAAGTTCCTAGGCTTAGAAGGAAACGTGGAGGAAATGTTCAAGAGACAGTGAAAGCATAAATTGGTGAACTGCCTCAAGAATATGAAATCTGTCATTAGGGACAGCTATTCCACCAGTAACTGATATTAAACAATGCTGTCCATTCCTGCTCATAAAAATCCCTGCAGCAGATCCAGGAAAAAAAGGCCCTTACACATACCTGTAAACTGCTTAAAAGAGTACCAAATGCTCATAATTTATAGCCTGTCATCAGCATGGACATTGCAAACAGCAATAATAATTTCTTATTATTTTTGAGTAACTGTTCAGTAACCGTGTGTTGAAAACCAGCTGACAATTTCTTAGGGTCTCAAAAAGCCTTTTAATAGATCTCTCAGAAGAGAATGACTAAAGCTGTAAAGTGCTGAAGTGTACAGAATTGCTACTGATTCAAAAATAGCAAAGAAGCA
>JAWWLV010000121.1:25293113-25333850 GCA_035041135.1 Platyrinchus mystaceus | reverse complement strand
TAGCAAACTAACAAAATGTTGTAAATTGTCAGATCAATCAAGTATGGAGAGCACTGTGTGACCCTTCAGACAGACTTAAGAAAGTTGGTGAACAGGCAACATGGTGGCAAATAAAATTCAACTGATTAAATGTGAAATAATGTGATTCAATGTGAAATAATGCTCTGTGAAGGGGATATTCCTCTTTCTTCTGTTTACATTTTATAATTTTTAAATTTACTATATCCACTTGAGGAGGAACCTGGTAATACTGTGTCTGAATTAAGATTTTGGATCACTGTAATCAAATGTAGTAATTAGAAGAATGTGATTTGAGTTCTCATTCCCAACTGACCATTTGCTAGAAAAAGCAGATGCAGAGTGACATTCATGTATTCCTTAACAGTGATAAGACCACCTAGCTATAAAGAAGTGAAAGCAAAGATCTATCTTTCTACTATTAATCTTACTACTTGCAGAACCTCTTAAATTACAGAGATACCCGTTCACCCAACAAAAAAGTTGTGGTTTGTCTGCGTGTCTTTTCATTAAAAAAAAAAAATATTCCTTTCTAACACCTTTGTGTACAGTCACTCTGATGTCAATTCATAGTATCTGAAATCTTTGTGTTATCACAGAATATCTTCAGTCATGTGGATGCACAGATTAACAGGGAATAGAAAGAAGAATGCCATATAGAGAGAAGTTTCTAAAAGATTTGTACATTTACCTTGCAGTTTAGATTGTACTGTTTTCATCTCTTTGGTTTGCTTTTGGTTGATCAAGCGAAGGTTCTGATTTTCCACCTCTAACTAAAAGCATACAAATGTAATATCATCCATCAGTGAAACAATTTTTAAAGTCATTACATTGTTTAGATTTTCTCTGAATTTCTGCCTATGTCAGGACAGAACTAGTTCAAACAGTAACCTCCTCTCTGCTACTTCTCTTAATGGCAGTCTAGGCATTTGTTTATTCCAAACAATGAAATTTCCTGCAATGATTATTTGCTCAACTTCTGTTAAAATCATTCCCACAACCAAGCAAACCCAAGACTCCTTTAAAAATCCTTAATAAATAAGAAAAAAATCTGCACTGGAATTTTTAATAAAAGCAGAGGGCTAGAATTGCAAACTTCTGTGCCACTTGGCAAACCCAAGAGCAAGCAAAGGAATTAGAGGGAATGATGGTTCTAATGCCTCCTACCATCCCACAGCAAAAATTTTAAAAAAATAAAATAAATAAAATAAGTGCCAACAAACTTTATACAGAGCAAAAGTCTTTCTAAAGGAATTTAAAACCAACAATGCATTGCTGCAGTGCACTACTGTGAGGTAAAAGATGTTGATTCAAACTCCTGCTTCAAATTAGGCAGAGACTTGAATCTCAGAATCCCCTATGACACAGAGGGGAACCATCAATTCCACTTCCCACTGAGTGACACTTAGTCACATATGTGAAACTAGCTTGAGATTCTCCATGTTTCAAACTAAGTAAATAGTTTGAGTCATACTTGATTTTGTCCAAAGTTTTTCAAGGTAATTTTAGCTAAATTTAATGGCATTTTTATTAAATTACTTCAAAAACTCCTCTCACAGGCTAAAAGTAAATGTTACTTCTATTTTCTTACTATGAAAATAATAATTTGTTTTTTCAACTAGAGTGAGCATAACTTCCAGTTAACCACAACAGAGTAGGATTTTAACTTTTATGGGTAACTTTAAATTCTACACACAGGGAGGAGAAAGCGCAGCTGCACACCAAAACTGACAGCCTTAGGCAGGGCTAAGACATGGTTATTTTACCACAGCAGAGAAAAAAGGGACACAACAGGTCTCTTGAGACTAGAGCTGGTGGCTCTGAAACTATTCATGACTAAGAGTACTGTGGGCATTGTGAAATAAAAAATGATCGAGTCCTTTTTTCTGCCAGGTCCCAGCAGAGCTGGTCAGCTTTCTGAGGATTATTCACACTTCAGGCATCTGCTTGAGCAAGCTCAGTTTGCCAGCTAAGCTCTCTCAATTAGAGGAGAAGTTGACCTTCCAGAGAGCAGCTCTGGGCCCTTTCTCCATAAAGAGGACCCAGACATACTAGCTGACCAAATCAGACATCAGAATTTAAGTAACATGGACCTCTAGTCTCTGCCATTGTTTTAATTTTTCCCCTTTCAAGCAAATAACTGTATAGGTCAATGAAACTGGGAAGCTTTTTTTTTTTTTTTACTACAGCACAAAGGTCTTTCACAGCCAAGAAGTCTAATGCATATCCACTCACACCATTATATTTTCTGTGTAAGTATTGTAGCAAGAGTTATACCTCATGAAGCTTGACTGTCACCCATTCCTTTATTTTAGCTGCTTTTTCTTCTATGATTTTTGCTTCTTGCAGTCTTATTTGCTTCTGGAAAAAATTGACATAAGCATATTTTTCACTGAGTAATATAGCCTGCCTGAGTAGTATCTTCAGACACAAATCCTAAGATTGTTTGAAGCAATTCAGGCTCCTAGGCAATATGCAAAATTGCAACAATTTTCAAAAAATAAGGAATAGGGCCTTCAGAGAGGCTATTGTTCTTCTTTCCTCTAGGAAAAATGAAAGCTCTTCAGGGGAGACAGTGAAGAGGAAGAACTTCTTTCCCCTCTTAAGAGTTAGATGTTCTTTCAAAGGAAGCCAGAGCATAATTTCCAAATGAATAAACATTATTCAAAATATATACTTCTCATGGGAACCTCTTTAATCAAACAACAGAAATAATGTTAAACTTTTCTGTCCTCTATTGATCTTAAATTTTATTTTCCTTTTCTATAATTAAGAATGGAATTGATGTTCCTCTTTTGTAACACCATTATTTCTAACCTGTTCTTCAAGCTGTTTCTCCAGTTTTTGTATTATGTCATTTTTATCTTGTATCAGGATCTCCAGATCTTGACATCTCTTATACAGCCTGGTTTCTGATTCACTCGTTTGAACATTTGCTGCTTTTAATTTTTCTTCCATGACCTGCACCTATTTGGAAAGTCAAATATAAAAGTTTAAGAAACATAATACTCCGAGGCAAAGGTAGTAGTCTAAACACAAAACAGACTGCTAAAATTGCCTCCACACTTAGATTCAAGATAACACTGCAATGTTTTGAAGCTTATTTGAGAAGAAATCCCACAGTTCATTATGTCTCCCTATGCATCTAATACCAACAGAACTGGCAAAACACTGAAAGACCTTATAGAGATTTTGTTAAGAGGCTTCTAGTTTTGTAACACACACTTTTAGAAATGCCAATATGGAAAGAATGCAATTTGTCTACAGGGAGCTGTAGTTAGGCTTGATAAACAACGTTTTAATAAATAAACAACTGCACACTGTAAAAAAACTCCAGCAGGTTATCAGCAGCATTCTAAAAAATAGCTTAAAAGTACTTGGCTTGTAATCAGGAATGTTTCCTAACTCCAAATTAGTACATGAACATTTTTATTCTTAAAATTTTCAGTTTCTATCTGTCTCAGAGTAAGATATGAAGGATGTTTTGGGAATACCAGAGATATGTTCATAAAATGTCTACAGTAGATATATCTGCCATTTGGAATTGGAAAGCAACTTTGGTTAAATATTTAGCCATGATCTCACTCTTTAGATGATGTAATTTCTACAAGAGGAACAAACAACATAGAATAGTCCTATTTAGAGACTGTATTGGATAGCCTTGTTTTATTTTCTTACAGATCTTCTAGAATAGGTCACTGTTTTCCATGTGCAGACATATCAAAGACTCATGATGCATCAGTGAAGAAGTTCATTACATGTATCTATTTTTGATTTGTGATGTTAGCTTTGACTTTATTGACCTGAACGGGACAGCAAGCAAAAGAAGGTGTTAGAAAATCTTTGTTAAGAAAAATCAACAGATGTAAAAGAAACTGTCTTCTCCTTTTAGAGAAGAAGAAGTAGAGATTTTCTGAATTTCACTTCATGCACATAGTATCACACACATAGCTAGTGAGAGATATTTTACAATATATATATACCTGCTGAAATGCTCTCTCTGCTTGACGATCAGCATCTATAACTTGTTTCTCAAGCTGCTGCATCTGTAGACATATAAAAACATACAGTAAAAAGGCCATGCCTTCTGCCTGTTGCCAGAAAAAGGTGTTTTCATGATCTGTTTTGAAAAAGGAAGGAACAGGTTGTGGGCAGGAGCATAAAAATAGGATAAACAGCGCATTGGACTGGGAAAAGAATTCATCATCATGGCTGTATTAAAACATTGTAAAGATTCTTCTGCAGAAAAAAAAGTCAGGTTTTCTTCATAGTATAATTTTGTGGCTGCTATATGACATACTGGTTTTTTTCTCTGCTATCAAGAGTAGAAATATCTTTGTCAATAGCCCTCAAACTTTCTTCATGTGGGCCCAGAGTCTTTGAAAGTAGTAAGCTCCTCCATGTCCTTCCAAACATGGCAGGAGTAAAGGGTACTTGGCACATTATACAATTTGGGTGCTAATTCTTCTGAAGTTGATGAATTCAGCCCTTTGGACAAATATGCTACGAGGCCTGTCCCAGACTTTTCCACCCTCAGCATGAGGAAGGCAGGATGTGGCATAAGGGTCACAGTGGACTCAGGTGCTCCACAGGAGCCATGGATGAATACAGAAAACAGTGTGACATGGGGGAGTTCAGGTGACCTCTGAGTTGGGGGAGACCCTGCTCTGTTACTTTAAAATGTTGCCTAATGAATCACAGGCTCAACCTTTGCCCAGGGCCATGGAAAACCCCTGCATTTTACATTATTTATTTTGAAGGCTTTCCCAACAGAAAACGCAGCAGAAGAGGCCAGAAAGATATATTTTTTTTTACATTTTGTTATGTTTTGTTAAGAGCTCTCTAGTCTGATTTTGGTGACTTTTTCAAAAAGTAAACTGTGTAACTGTTAACTGAAGTAACACTTAAAGTACATAAGGTACTCCATGACTTAAGGGCTCACTGGCTCTCAGGAGAGACCTAGCTGAGACCTCAGTTCATCTGAAGAGGATGAAACATCAAATAATTAATATGGCATACTCAGGATTCAGATTGAAAATTGTTCATAGAAAAGCATATGATACAAATAATGCAAATGAAAACCATTTATTCCTTCTCCAGTTTACTTAATAGTTTTAAAATAATCAGTTTCATCCTGTCCTGTTTTTACTTTATTTCTGGCATCTTTCAGTTTCTTTTTCACTCTCCATCTCTTTTTTTTTCTCTTGCCAATTATGTTGTCAATCACATGGAACTTTTAGCACCTCATTCAGACAAAGACACAGAGTCATCATTTTCTATCAATCAATAACTGAAAATGGAGAAAAAGGGTTTTCACTAATACAAAAAAAAAGATGTGACTGGCTTTCTAGTACTTTCTCATACAGTACAAAAAACCAAACTCTACATCATAATACCACAACACACCACTGATGCAAGAGCAACAAACATTTCACAATCCACATGGTTATGGTTGGGTCCCCAGTGAGTTGTTTTGCAAGAACACTTCTTAGGATATGATCTTCCCAGTCATTCATGTGCTTACAGTCCAGGCAGATGGACAAGGAGATAAGCCTTCTTTGTTCCTCTCTGGCCACATGTATTTAATTTATTTGTATGACCTCATATGGAGATTTTAACTTTGAATTTAATTTTCAGAATTTTGAATTCTAAGGTTGCTATCCATCTGTCTTTTCTGGTTTGACATTCAAATAGAAGTGGGGTTTGCAAGACTCACTTTAGTATAGTTTTTCAGACAGTTTTTAGTGAGTTGAAGATTCAGAAATCGAGGTTATTTCTGCATATATGGTCAACTAACATTCTACTGTAGTAAAAGCACTATGCTAAACCAAGTGCAGCTATTATATCAATAATGAACTAATATTCTGTAATATTATGACTCTAGATACTCTAGAATATTATGACAGAAAACTCCTTCAGATATTTATAATATGAAGTTTATCACTGATGAATAGAAAGTTTTTCATCAACTTTCACAGGCAAACAATTTGTAAATGTGATTGACAATTCATTTATGTCCCGTAGGTAAAAGTAATTTCACCTGTAAGGTAGTATCAGAAACCTGACAGATTTAATAAATGAAATTAAAACCTGAAAGTACTGCTTGCCAAGTTCACTCTGCTGCCACTGCAGCTCAACTAGCTCCAACTCAGCTTAAACATGAAAACAACCAGTGTCTCTAGCAGTATCTAATTATCACTGAGTCACTGTACAAGCATTAAGCAGTAGTGCTGCTCTTCTACACAACAGTTGGAGTTCTGCTTAACACAGTGCACTAATGACCTAAGTTCCTGTTATGTTTGCACACTGAAACTACACAGTGCACCTCTTTTGGGGAATATATACTGTTGCACAGGACCAGGAACATAATAGCATATTCATGTAGATGAAGAATATGATTTGAATAAAGCTGTTGCTAAGATGAATGTAAAGCTAGGACCCAAAGAAGCTAAGAGAATTACTAAGAGAAAGGTCATTCAGAGATTAAAAATGGAAGAACAAGGTTTATTTTTGCTTCTTTTACAGTTAACTATTTCAAGAAGGTATGCTAAGGAGCTTTACATGGTCTCACCATACAGATACGTCAATCAGCTTCCTGGCAACAACTAAACTTGAGTTTTATTTGCAAAATTTCTGAAGGGTCTTTATTTTAGGAGACTCCTGTTAAAACAAAGCAATCTATATTATTCAGCAAGAATGGAATACCATAGTTACCAAATGTGAGCACTTCTAGTAAAGTTAAATTGGCCAGCATTTCAATAATTTGATGCCACATAATAATTACTGAGTACTGATTTTCTCTTCATTTAGAATTTATATAGATTTGTTTTGCAGAATCCTGTAATAATAATGAAACTTAAAAATATATTTCCCCCATTTGCATAAATAATCTCTAAACAATCCACAAAACGGTTTTGCCTGAAAAATTAGATTTACATCTATACTCTGACTGCTTTCCTTCTTTATAGGTCTGCAAAGTTAAACAGGAAAAAAATGATTGCTTTAGGATATTCTGAAGGCTATAAAACTTGTAGGGCAAAAGATTAGAACTAGTTCCAAAGGAAGGATTTCTCTTCACAAACAAAACATAACCTAAAACCTTCTTAAATTGGTGATGAGTTTAATAACAATGACCACAGCACTGCTGAAAGAGAGATGAGAGAAGGTGAATATTTGTGACTGGGCTAATAGCTAATTGTTTAAATCAAGTTATGCTTTGAACTGGTCAAGAATGAAATGCAGTGGTAAATCCTCCTTACCCAATGACTATGAAGAGAATTTCAGACCATGGATTGACAGCTTATCCTCAAATAAAAATAAAAGAAAAACAAACTCACAGTGGAGGTGGCAGGTAACTGCAGTCATGTCCACATTTAGAGGGAAAGGTCAGGTGTGCTCTATGTATGCAGATGAACTCTAACCTATGGTTGCATCCTGAATATTGATGACCAACTCTGACTTTATACAGAACGTGATTTGAAAAACAGAAAATCTGTTAAATTATACCTCTGTCCCACCAACTTCTTTCTAGATACATCTATGAAAATTGCCAACATCACTGGGTCGAAATGTTACATATCAGCTGATAGGCCAGACATTGCCTGAATGAATTTCCCAGGAGAAACATGCAGGGCCATCATGTCATTGATAACATCTGGCAAATGAAGTATATTCAAGCTTATTTTTCTATGATGTCCTGGATGAGGTAACTTTAAATAATGCCCCAATTCAACAAACCTCTTATAAGGAATATTCTTGTCACCCACATGAGATTGGTGCAGGTTCTTCCCAAAATTCATTAAGAAATCCAGAGATGTCCTGTCATAATATATACTGGTTTTGATTTTACAGTTTTAAATATAAAGAATAAATGTTTTAAGCTCATGACCAAAAAGTACATGCATGCTGACTGAAGAACACTATCATTACAGAAGAACAGACTGCTATTTTAACCTGCACTTTCTCCTTCTCTCTTTAGGTGAAAAATTCTCTTACAATTTTCAGAAAATGTGTCAGTGCATGCTGCATCAATTATCTAAACTATAGAAAACAGTAACTATTGTTAGAAACAGATTTGTTTTTAAACTTAGTATGGAAATAACCAGTCTACATCTGACAACCATCAAACTGAGCTATTTTTGTTCAAAAAATGAACAGAGAAATGCCACACATGAATAAATACTGAATCCTTTGAAGAAACATGGCAGCAATAAAAACCAAGAGGTGTAATGCCTTGGAGGTCTTTGAAGACCAACACTGAAGCACAACACATAGTTGCTGAGAATTCTGTACAATACAAAGGCAAATCATACAGTGATTCTTTTTCAAAGGTCACCTGTAAGTTTCTTGACTGTATTCAGAAATGTTTAGCATATATATTTTTATGCAAGTAAAGAAATTTTCATTTGATTAAAGCACGTATTGCATGAAAACACTAAAGGGTATAAACTCAAAAATCATCGCTCATAGATTTCAAAAATACTCCTTTTGTATGCATACATATGTATATTATAAATGTATGTTATGTATAAGAACAAACCCCTAATTTTTTACCCAACTTAACTTTCAATGTAACGGTTTGTCCCATTCACATTTGAATTTTACATTATAATCAGTGCATAACACACTGTCTCCTAGTTTTTAATATAATAAACATCACAGTTTCATCACATAGACTTTTTGGAAATCTTTTGAAATAAATATAGAAAAAAATATGATCATTAATGAACAAAGAGAAAAACATTTCTTCTCTATATGCTGATAATAGGTCCAAGTTTTCAAAAATGAAAAATGAGTTAAAACCTAATGTGTCTGAAGCACAAACACAGTCTGTCTATTGACGAAGTGCAGAACTTCTACTGATTTGAGAATGGTATGTTTAGAGTCTGTTTTTTTCATTGCATTTCAAATTTTCAATTTTTCTCATCTGAAAAAAAATCCCAAACCATCTGTGGTTGAAAAATAATGTTCCACATAAAAAAAAGAGTAGTAAATTTTTTAGATTCAGTGATTCAGTCCTCACACCACATAGGACTTACCAAAACCAAAGAAACATGGGTATACAGTTGCTTCTATAAATAAACAAATAGGAGAAACAATTGAGGGATAAACACACCTACAACTGTCTTTCAAAAGTGCAAGCAGATATAAACAGGTAATAAATAAACACAGACTGGCAATTAGAAGATCCTAATTTTTCACACTGAGTAAGAAAGAAGCTATAAAGGCAAAAGATCTGTTTTTTTTATCTTATGCTTGTTAAGTTTATAAATGGTTTAAAGAATATGCCTGCCAGCTATTCCAGAGAACTGCATGTGACCAAGATTTCCCTTTTTGTTTCTGTACTCCTGTGTTTAGACCCAAATACTTCAACAAATCTTTGCATTTCCACAAGGAAAGTCAGTACTCCTTAAAAGCAAGTGATCTGCTTGCCAGTGGCTTTGACAACCACCAGTTTTCATGGTTTAAAATATGTTATGCCCAATCCATACATGTATAAAGCCTTGCATACATTTGTTAGTTAAAAGCAATGGCAAAACTGTTTTAGAAGCATTACCTGCTCTTTTTAAGAAAAGGTCTCTTTTTTGGTGGTTTAGTTTAGGAAAATACACTATATATTCCTCCTACTTCTGTAACTCATTTATTAAAAAGCTGACTGGGTATGTTACATCCATATTTTCAAACATTATTCCTTCTGTCTTGACATTTCTCTTCTATGTATTACATATTTTCCATAAAGGCAGTGTTAAATCTTTATAAACTACAACAAACTTCAAAATATGACCTGACTAATTAAGCCACTGAACACCTAAAGATGAAACACATAATGAACAGAGATGTATAAATAAATATACTAGTATTTCACAGGAAAAATAAACAAGAAGATACTTTGCACAGGAGGAATGAGCACATGCCTTGGGGAAGAGATACTTTGTTCTTTACTGGTTGCTTTTTTTTTTATCCCAAAGGAAATACAGTAATTAGAAAGACTTATCTTTAATAGAACAGCTTTTCATTTTAACTAATTAAAAGAAATATATTTTGTCACATAAATCTAGGAAATGATACTTCAGACTCACCTATATTTATAAAATTAAATATGCCTTCAGTGAAAAATGAAATTGAATATTTTGTCACAACAGCTTTTTCCTAGAACAAGACAAAACCTATAAAAGTATTACTCAATTTTTTAGTCATCAAAATGAAGAACTGCTTTCTGTAGCTAATCTTTTTGCCACAGATCTCCCCAAAAGGGCTAATGCTAAAGGCTGAGTCTCCATGGGGCTCAAATGTTCCTTAGGCTACTCACAGATCAAGCATGGTGAATTTTCTTGACTATTTTACTGGTTCATAATAAATGAAAATTTACTGTTTGTTATTATTTCCTACATGAAAAAAAAAATCTTTAGATGAAAGATTTAGTTATCTGTCTTAAATCCCAAAAGCTACAGCCTTATTTTTGCCCTGAAATCCCACCTGAATGCACACCTAGGTTATGACTACTGCAACACACAGCTTAGTGCTCACAACCTGTTAGTTTGCAAGCTGCCACTTTTCAGTTCACTCCCATGTTTCTTCTTCTCCCATCTTTTTCATTTTTAATACCAATTAAAAGGGAAAAGACTATGATTCTTCTCATGAACAAAGCAGTGTCATAGGACATTTGCATATTCCTATGTAAATCTGCCATCTAACCAACTCCATTTTATCTGTCTCTGTCACACTGATATATGGAGTGTAAAAACAATTTGTTTCTTTGATGTCAAAGTTATATATATTATATATATATATAGGTATGTAAGTCTACACACACACACATACATAGACATATATACTGCTGTTACTTCTGCAGATGGCTAACAGTTCTACAATCTTCACCACAATCCTGTTCACTTCTAACTACTGCAACTTCTGACACTGCTCTCCTAAACAGACAAAAGGCACTTCTTAACTGCAAGTCTCTCTTAACTCTCCTTTTTAGCACTTCAGCTCATTCAGATGAACTGTGCTTAGCACAAAAGCCTTTCTTTCCTTGGAACAAAATGAAACTTCAAAAAATTATCAGTCTCTATTTGCTCAGTTTCCAAAATGATCAGGCTCAAAATTTCTGTCATTCTCCATGCTGAGACCAGTTTTACCACTGAGTTATATTTTACTTCTTTCAGCATGATTTTAAGAATTATTTGCCTCAAAAGGTTTTCTTAGTGGCCATTAAGTGGATGAAAAGTACACATGAAAAAACCCAATCACATCTCAGTTGAGTTCATTGTAGTAAAATTAATGATTTCTTCTGGAAACTATATAAATTAAAAATATAGAACAGAAAAGCCCAGGGAGGGAACTCTTCCAGAATTGGTAGTCTAGGACAGCTGCCAGTAAATATACAGACTCAAATTCAGCAGTGGGATTTGGGGAGGCAGTGTAGTGAAGGACAACTGAGCAGCATGCAATGTTGGCTGAATAACTGTGCTTTTCCCAGCATCAGTCATAGGACTTTCCTAAGCCTGGTAAAACACCAGGAACACTAGGAATGTTCACTCTTTCTGGCTGTCATCTTTTCCAACTCAGATCTTGTCTTGATAGTTAAACTGCAGAGACATGATCATATATAAATTCGGTAGATGGCCACTCTAACACAAACAGACACTACCCTAACATCCAAAATCTTGAAGAAAGATAGTTTAGCAAGAGGGACGAAGCACTTTGGCAAGCAAAGGAAAAAGAAGTCTCACATAGTGCTTAAAATGAAAAAGAGAAACGTATCAAGAACTGCTTGTTGATCTGCTTGGTTTTGTATTGATCACTGTATGCAACTGTGGAAATTCCATAGCTCTGTCTCACTGAGCTGTGACTTCTGATTAGGACCACAACATGAATGTTCATCTGAAACAGGGGGCCTGCTTTCATGCCACTGCCTAAGAGGATGGCTTAAGAATCAAAGGTACCACTCACTGCCAACATTTTACAAATTGAAAACTTGACTGAAATTGAATTTATTAATGAAATTAAAGGGTATAGGACACTTAGGAAACAGATGTTGAAGAAGCAAGAGATTCTAAAAGTATACATAAGGCTGCACATTGCAATTTGAAGACAAGACAACAGATATTTAAAGCCTGAAAACACTTGCCAAGGGAATGAAAATTAAATGTGTAATTTCTAAGAGTATAAAGAGTTCTTACCATGAAAAATGGAAAAAAAACATCTTGTAGCTTCTAAAAATGAAATGCTGAACAAATATTAGATTGGCTAAGAATCTGCACAGGTGGCTGCCCATTATCACAGCTTCCACAAACTTCCCCATCTCAGGTGTGCTGGAATAGAACTGATGACCTTGTCTCCATACCACCCAAGGGAAGATATTAATCCTCTGGCCTCACAGCAAGGGCTGTGCTCTTCATGCCATTACCCAGCCAGGCCCCTACAAGAACAGCTAATTTATTGCTTCCTGAGTTCTTTTTTTTTTTTTTTCATCTTCAGCCTCCTTAGAAAGAATGTAGTTTTAAGATGTACAAAAACAAAAAAACCCCTCTACTGTTATAAAAAGGCACAGCATAAACTTAATAATAGACATGGCATAACAAAATGAAACTATAAGAAAAATGTGTAGGTATTAAAAAGGTGTAAACAGACCTAAAACTCTAGCCATAAAAATTTTTATTCTCTTTAACTCTTGTTGCTCTCTCCTGTATCTTCTTAATTGCATCTGAATGTATTTTCCATGACAAGAAGTCTTTAAAGAACAATGAAATACTGAAAAATAACCTTCATTTGAATAATTTTGATTCAATAGTACTTTGCTCTCTTTTAGTTTACCCTTCATAATCCTTTGAATGGAAATACTCATTGTGCTTTTTTTACAATTTTCATATTGGCAATCACTTCATAAGTCAAATGTGTTACAGACTTTGCCTCTGAAAACATTAAACATGAAACTGTCATGCCAGAGATAACAAAACATATTGCATCTGCTTCATTTTCAAATGTCAAATGACATACCATAAATAGAACTGTGAAATTAATAAAAATACAGTGGGACCTGGATTGAGCTGTTGGTTTGTAAGAAAAAGTCCGAAATGTGTTATGCTTTGGAATATGTAGGGAAATAGCATTTGGCCTAAAAGTTGGTTATCATTCAGTTTTCTTAAAGTATAAATATTATGGCATTTGTCATCTGCACACTTGGTTGGCAGCTGAGCATGTATACGGAGAATATACAAATGGAAGGTTAAAAGCAAACAAATCAATATACATATGAAAATAACTTAAAGCATAACATAATGACCCTCAGCACTGAAGAAAACAAACTTGGGGGATGTTCATGTGAATGCTGAGTATTACTGGACAGCCCATAATGCAACATTTGGGTTAGTGCCATATTCAGTCCTTACAGGCTCTCATGAAAACAAAATTCAGTGGAGGCTGCTCCAGTGGGAATTTAACACAGCGATGTAGTTCTCCTACTAAAAGAGTTTTTTAGCAGTAGGAAGAACATTAAGTTTACACCTGATGTTGCACATATATTTTAGGTGAAAAATGTACTTACTATGAAAAGAATGAAGGTCACCAACTTTTCCTATGACTTGAAATGCCAGTGGGAAGCTTAACTATCAGTATAATATTGTAATCTTCTATTCAACTAAGTTTTTTTTACTAAGCTCTTCATATACGTAAGACTCAAGCTGCATTAAAATAAAGGCTTCTGCTTAAAACTCAGTTCCACAGCCATCCTAAATTTGGCATACTAGGATACTTTCTACATCATTCCTTAAATTCCTGTAAAGACCTCTCCCACTTACAGCAGCAGCTTCTGCTTAAAACTCCAACAAGGTCTCTTTCTTTGCACGTTAGATTTATAAATATAGACTCTTTACTTGGCAAAATGAAAAAATATTAAAAACTCAAACAAATAAACAACAGTGAATGGATTAAGTTTTCTGAAAACACTGTGTATTCTGTTGCTTCCCTCTCTTCTTCTCCCCAAGTTCACTAAAAAATTTAAGTTCTGCCAGACTGCAGAAACACATTTACAATGCAAATTTCTCAACCTCCTCAACCACAAAGGTTCAAAGATGAGTACTCACTAAACTTACAAAACACAGTAAATAGTTTGTTTTTCTAAATTAGAACACATCTATTGAAATAATATACTCAAGACTTTTCATATTGATTATTTATTTGCAGGGGCAATATTAAATAAGGTAACTATGCGAAGATATTTAATTTCTAGTGTGTAAGAAAAATACTTCAATTAATCCACAGCCTGAATACATTTACAGAAGCACACAGGTCACAGATACATATATTGGAAATGGACAGATTCAAGCAATCCCTTATTTAAATCTGGTTTTAGACTAAGTTATACAACAAATATAAGGGGGAAAACTCAATGGCAGTTTCTGAAAAGCCCTACACATAGTGTAATAGGATGTAAACTCCTTTTCTTGATTCACTGTCTTGAAGAGATACCTCTCAAACACACGCAGAGAAAGGCTAGAGAATTACCACCAATTTATTTCTCTTACCTTCCTGTAGAGAGTATCTGTTTTTGTCACAATATCATTCTTACTGTTTTCTACAACAATTACATAGTATAATACCCACAGGGTTTTATGTCTGTCACGCCACAGTACTGTGATTTCTGCTGCTATTTTGAAGTGGAACACTGTCTGATGCTATTGTTCAATGTTTTAGTACACATTTCATAGCACAGAGATGATTGTAAACAAAACCACAAATAAAGGCCTGTGCTAATCAAAGTGAGAATTATTTGTGTGCTTTGCCAATTTGTCTCATTCTGTAACAGGTAATAAATAGCTACTAGAAAGTACCTATAAAGGCTGACATCAGCTTTATTATTCTTTGTCATTAGTATCAGGATGATCATCAAGTACTGGCTAATCACGTTTTCACTATTCACTTTGCTATTTCTCAAATATATTTGTGAGAAACAATTCCATGCAGTTTAATTTCAAATTACTGTGAGTCTATCTTTCCTTTAACAAATAACTGAGAATTGTGTGTGTCATTTCAAAAACTAAGTATGTGGAAAAAATAACCACTGGATTATTGGCAAACAAAACCAACACGCAAATACATACAAACACTTCAGTTCCCTTTTTTGAACCTGGCTGGTTTTGAATTCTTCAAAATTGCTAAATTTGCAGACGAATATCATCTCATTTTGTTGAGCTTTGACCAGTCTTGAATGCATATCCCAGCTGAATTCCAGCTGATAAGTGAAAGATTCATTTAAAAAGTCAAAGTGACAAAGTAAGGAGAAGGATCATTTTTCAGGAAGTCTGCTAATGCTCTGCTCTGCAGAGCAATATATCAAATTATCCCAACTGAATACTGGGTGGACCTGTGGTCTTCACCAGAAAATGTTTCTCCCATTTGTAATTCCTGTAACACTTCACTTTTTCTAAAATTTCTGTGAAAGATAAGGCAAACCAAAACAAGAGGGCAGTAACATGACAAGTGCTTAAGATTTTTTAAACTACTCTAGAGTTATGTTTATCACAGATGTGAGAGTGTAATTTGCCTTTGAGTGCTTTTTTTCAGGCCCAATGCTGAAGATTTGTGATTTTATCCCCCTTATTCTGTTTGTTTGGGGTTTCTTAATGCCAATATTTGGAATTATATGATTATGCATATATTTCTGTTAATTTAAGGCCATATTTCTAGCAGTTAACAGCCTGAAAATGAAAACTGTAAAGGAACAAAGTGAGCAGTCAATAGAAAGCATTCAAATTTCTAAAATATTTTCTTTAAACTCAGATTGTTTTGTGAAGGGCTGTTCATGAATCTTTTTGGTTGCCAAAACTATAATCAGCAGCAACCACACAAAACATGGTAGTTACGGCTGCTGGAAGGTTCCCAGAAAAGTCATGTCCACTGTTTAGCCACTGGACTTCCATCCCAAATCCCGAAATGCAGTGATCCACGTGGGGTAAAGAGACAAAACAGATATGTATGATCTAACAGCTCCAACTGTGTAAGCATCCAATAATCTTGTGGAGTTTTACAGCACCCACTATTGTACTCTTTGATGGATGTTCTCCTCCAAGACTGATGATCGTAACTTATTATCTGTGAGCTTTGCAAACTGGAATGAAAGACACGAGTAGCTTTCCTTTTCTATTTTCTTTTTTTATGCTTAAATGAAATTTCAAAGGATGGCTTTTTAATAGCTTATTGTTCTTTCAAAACCTAATATTCTGCAATACCTCTTCAATGAGGGTTTGCCATACAGAAAAATTGCAAGATTAGGTAAACAATTTAGAGTTTCTAACTACACTACTTTCTAATAGCAATAAAGTATATATTTAAACAATATTCTTCAAATTAAATTATACAATAATTTTCAACCTCCTGGGTCCCCAGACTCAGGTGATGAGCCATAGTTGGAGATGTCTTATTATAGGAAAATAAAATTTGGTATATTACATGATTCAGTCAGTAATACTGGGGAAAATAATACTTCTGGATTTTGTCTGCGATGATTTCTGTCTCTTAAATCAATCTTAAATACTTAATAAATGTGTTAAATACTAACTTCAATGTTGTAGAAGTGATTACTGGATACATATTTTTTTATGCAGGAGAGTTGCCAGTGTGCTGTTATTTGAAAATGAACATTTCTTTCTGGCAATTCTGATGTGTGAAATTCTTTTACAGCATTAAAACATACCTGTTTTCCATATATTTTGTTTTAAAATGCTATTTTTCCCTTCTGAAAAAATCTCGGTACTTGTAATCTCAAACCATGACATGTGATCAGCTGCCATTATAAAATAATTTATACAGCATTAAAGTTGATATGATGAGACCTACCTTTTCCGCTAACAATTCTCTGATCTTGCTTGCTTGGAGACGAAATTTCATTAACTGTGACTCCAAAGTTAAACATCTTTCCTTCCAGTTTACAGTACCTTCTGGCTCTGAAAGTTCAGCCATATTTATGCTGGAAAAAGAAAGGGAAAAAATCCCCCTATCAAATTGAGTATGTATTTAATGTCTGACTTTTTTACTATGCATACTAACCTATTTTATATAAATCTTAAGAATGCCCCCAAATTTTATACATGTACAGTTTCATAAAATTTAGTAAAAATACACCAGTTTACAAAAGCCCTAATCATAACTATCAAATTCTGAAATTTGTGTTCCTAATACTTAGTTTTATCACATTTTAATTTCTCCAAAAATTTCGGGGTTGCAATTATTTTTCCATGATAAGCAGAGACACTTCACAGATTTTAATCTCCAGTTACTGTATATATCCTTTCTTACTCAGGAGAGGCTTGTAGAGAATTGAGGTTTTGCTTAGGAAATGCCTTACATAGGTGTAACTGTCTGTGTGTTAGTAGAACATTTGGTTTTATGAGAGCTTAATGTTTGGCAGATGACTCTTTTAAAAGTGTTCTAAAGTTCTTATGCCTAATCAAATTGTGTTTAAAATTTAATATCCTTAATGAGATGCAAAGGGGAGTTTCTGGTTCCAAATGCAAAGGCAGGTGAGCAAATGGTCCCTAACGGACCTCACACATGAAAAACAATCCCTTTGCATTATCTGTTGCAGATCTCACGACATCGTGGTTCATGCATGTTTCGGTTTCAAATCTGTGCTTTTATCCCCATTTAACTGCTCATGCCTTCTGGAAATTAATCTCAGTGCCCTTCTGGACAAGCAGTACTGGAAAAATTATTCAGGATGAGAGCTGGCTCATCATGGTTTGAGTCTGAGAAGCCAAGAAAATCATCTGTGTGCAAGCAAAAGGGCTGGGCTCTGCTGTGTTCCAAGTGTTTGTAGACAGTTTAATAAAGAGTAAGTGGGAGGCTGAATGTAACCATTCAGTCCAAGAAGTTCTCTTCCTAAGTAAAGGCCCTGGCCTTTGCAGAGCTTTGAAAGCTTAAGTGTGGCTTTGAAAATGAAGCCTGAATAGCTCCTAAGTATCCAATTTATCTCAGAAATAACAAACAGATATAAAAACTCCATTCAGTGGAAGGCAGATGGAAGATAACAACAAAGAAAAAACTGCAAGTCATAAGGTTATATTGCATGTTTGTCACCTATACCATGAACATTGAGATCCTCACAAGGAAAGGCAAGTAGCCACTATTTTCAGTGTGATGAAGGAGGCTGACACAGGAAAATCATGCATAACACAGATCTCCATACTGCAAGTCTTGACACAGTTAGCATGGATCAATAAGTAACAATTTGGAGAGCCCCCCTCCCCATGATTACTCCAGTCCTTCAGAAGCCTAGGTTTGTTGGAGGAGGTAGTCCCAGTTGATACCCCTCAGCTGGAGCTGGATGTATGCATTTATCTTTTCCACTGCTTCTGACAACAGGAAGAAAAAAGGTAAAGGCAAAGCATCATAAGACAGATCAAAGTCATGAGGAGGATTCCAAAAAGTCCTTCACTTTGCTACAGTAATATTTTCTAGTTCTCCTCTAAATTTCCCATGTCTTGCATTACTCTCAAGTTCATCATACCTCAACAGGTGAAAAACTGGCTCAAAATCTTCTTTCTTGTCACATACCCTAATTTCCTTGTTTTTTTTCATTCCATATCTTAAGTTAGAAGAAAAATTAGGAAATAAAAACTGAATAAAATTTGTCAGTTTTTCACCACAATCACCACAATCAGTCTGAAGATAACTACTCCATTCTTGGCTCCTTCTTCCTTTTGGTCCTGCAGACCATGATTCAAGCTGCTAAGCCAGAGGTTACAACCATCCCTATTCAGGAATCTCCCACTCAGAATCCCCATGGAATCACTAGGATTTAAGCATGTTATTAAGGCAATTTCCTGAGCCGATCCTACAACACCAGAGTTCTAAAATTTAAGTACACAAGCATTTCAACTGCTATCCTTTGAGGTGACCAAGACACCTATTGTGTCTTTTACCATTCCCCCCACATCTTTTAAACTTGGCAGAAAATACCTTGGACTGTCAGGCAAGCAAGTTGCTCACCGTTGTCCTGTCCCTAATACGTGCTCTTCTCTCCTTATGCAGAATCCCCCCGTTCAAGGGGAAAAGGTGGTGCTCCCAAGCAGCAGCTTCTCTTACTTTACCAGAGGGAAGAAGAAGTTTCAGCTGCAGGTTGATCTGGACAGACAGCCTGGACCCTGCTCTCCCAAGTAATGAGGAGTGGCAGTTTACTATTAGATTGTCTATTTAGCTACATGAGACAAAAAGGGACGCAGCCAACATCTGGTTAACAGTAGGATATTTCAGTGTTTGTGGCAGTGGAAACCCAAACGGATCAAGTAATGAAAGAATTTTTGCTTTTCGGTAGGGCACAATATTACAGGGTGGAGTTAAAAATGTTTGTCTTTCAACAGACAAAACATTTGAGTAGATGGATTTCTGGCAATGAACAGTGTGTCCAGCCAAGTAGTTTCTCAATGTCCAAGCTAATTAATATTCCACTGTATAAACATTACAGATAAAAAGATTGAAAATAACCTTTTTTATGGTGGGTTGTTTGCTAGAGATTGTAATAATTTACTTCGCATTTTCCAACAAGCCAATGGGTTCTGAAAATATTTACAGGCACATAATACACTGTTTACAATTGCAGAGTGAATGATCTTACTTAGAATCAATGACTTCCTGTTTCTTGTCTGATTCCCCAAGGGAGGAAAAAAATGAGTTCATCTCTCTTGGCTTAATAGAGCACTCTGAATCAGCACTCAAACCTACTCAGAGTCCGCCCCTTCTTCCTGCTCCAGTTCCCACCGCAAAGCCCTCTGTATCCCCTGAGTCTTTAAAAATTAAATCTTTGGAAAGTAAACTAAAAAAGCACACATTAAAGTCTTAAGTTCTAATTATGTCATCAAAAATTAATTGAGACAAGTTTGACAAGTCTGGAAAGATTAAATTCATCGTTTTCATTTTTTAAGTTTATAAACCTCTTTCTAGGCTTCAAGAAGTCAGAATGTCACATTCTTCCCAAAGGCATTGATATAATTTCCTTTTCTTTGCCGTCTGCTTGGAAATTATCAAAATACATCTCAGGGGGAAGGAGGGAAGTGTTCTAGCTTTTTGAAGCATGTTAGAAAATTTACATATTCTTTATCGTACTGTCGAGTGTTTTCCTCTGTTTTTAACAAAACTGAGTGCTAAATGCTTCACATTCTCTCCATATGTTCTGAATGTCCTTTCTGTGCTGAAGAAAGCTTGGTAAGTTAAGTTCTTCTGGTTCAATAGGCGTGGGTTTGCAGAGTATATAGTGCAAATATATACTTCACCATCCCAAAATGTTCACCAGCCCAAATGCATTTGGACTATACCTCTCGAATTTCAGGTCCCTTTTTTCCACATTTTCATCGACACTTAGAAATTTTTCTGGAGCCATAAAGGTTGGACTGGAGAAGGGAAATGATGAGACACAAAGTGGACCTGTTTAGGAATCAAGGAAGTCATTCTCAAGTTTGTTGCTGGCCAGGGCCCTTACTCACCTCCAAACACTGGTAACTTTATTTTCCATTTGACTCATTTTGCATAATTCTGTGTTCAGACAAACTGTAGCCTAAACTGTTTAAAACTTCCTTCAAAACCTCATTTATGAAATCTCATCCTACTGCTTCCTAGATATTGATAAGTTTGGTCCCTAGATATTGAGAAGTTTGTTGTGAAACAACACAGCCAGCAAGGGCCTCCCCACTCCAGTCCCAGGCACAGACCCACACAAGCCCCCTTGATTTCAGGGGCCAGGCTGCTTGCTCCCAGCTCATTACTGCCTGCTCGGCTGCCCGGGGAAATGGCACAGCAGAGGGCTCATCTGCATCTGCATTTGACCAGTGTCAAATGCGTGCAGCAAACAACATTAAAGCACATAAGATCGTTTTATGTCCTTTGCCTGATGACAGCAATTTTTAAGGTTGCAGCGTGACACCACACCAAATACCAAAGTTTAATTTTTACGTGACATTCCAAAATCTTGCAGTGTAGGTATTTCAAAAGTATCTTAATTTTGCTCGTTTGTTTAGGGGTTGTGTTCTTCCCGCTCTTCTATTTTTGGGAGGACAGCAGGGATGCGGCAGCGGCACTGCCAACTGGACGAGAGGAGCCAGGAACCCGCGGGACATACACCGCCCTCAAGCCCGCCAGTCCCCGCCGCGGGGACACCGCCCACGGCACCCCGTGGTCCTGTCGTGACCCGACACCCCGCGGTGACCTGACACAGCATCCCCCGACGCCACCCGACGGTGTCACCCGGGGGGCACCGCGCCGCCTGTGCCGCCGCGCCCCCGCCGCCGGGGAGCGACTCCCGGCCGGCAAAGAGCCGGGCTCGCGAAGGGAAGGAAGGGGGCAGCGAAAGGGAGGTCAAACCTGGCCGGCCGTGGCTCGCCGCGCCGGGCGCCGTCCGGGCTGTGGGCGCTGCCCGCGCCCCTCGGCGCCCGCCCCGCCATCCCCGCGGCGAGCGGCGCGGCCGCCTGAGCGACGGGCACGGCGGCCACTGAGGAGCGGGGCCGCCCCCGGCGGGGCGCCCGGGCGGGGCTTGCGAGGCTCGGCCGCCCCGGGAGCCGGCGGGAGGTTCGGAGTCGCGGGCCCTTCCCGGGAAGCGGACTGGGGCGGTCCGGCCGCGTTGTCCTGCCGGTGGGGTGCGCCCCCGGCGCCTTCTCCTGCCCCGGCGGGGGCGCCCGGACGGAGGGCAGAGGGAGGCTGGCTGGAGCCAGCTGCGAGGGGAAGGCTGGCAGAGGGGTCCCAGGAACGGACGGCCCGCCTGTAGTCCTTCCCCATGCCAGTTTTTAAAGTTCCCGTGTGAATTAGGAATTTTCCCTCTTAATTTCGGAGACGATGTTAAGCAGCGGCATCCTCTTGCCCTGCCGTTCCTCGGCTCCAACGTTGGCGCTTTCTGCAATTTAAATTTCACACCTTGTGGGAGGTCATTTGTCAAGTACAAACCGGAGGGCTGGAACCGTACAGCCCGCGGGGCAATGCTGGGGATATTATGGGCTGAGTGGGTCTCGCAGAGCTGCCCTATCCTATAGGTAACAACACGCTTTTTATTTTAGTTCCAGCCGGAATGAAGCAGCAGGTGCGTGTGCTGGTGGGTCGTGCTGTCAGCAGGCTCTTGATCGCCTACGGCTGAAAAGAGCTGAGAGTACATCTCAGGTAACCAGCCGCCTGTGTGTCTTTTAAAAGACTGACTAAAGTATTAAAAAGTATTTGGAAAAAGTAATTAGTATGTTGCTTGTCTGGTATGTACAGAAATCTTCCTCATACACATGTTGATTTGGATTGAGATTTAGGGATTGTATTTTGTTTGGGTTGTTACTTAGGGAGGCAAAATGTTTAACAGACTCTTCTGGTGCATAAACAAACCACACCTCACCCTTCCTCTGGTGGCTATTTCTAATGTAGGTGTGCAGAGTAAACTGCTTTTTCACATTCATCTGTGAGTCATTGGAAGTGCAATTTTTCAGTTTAAAAAAATAAAAAGGTCTTAAAAGCTCAAATATTCCCCATCTGGTTATACACAGAATTTCATTTTTTCCTATTCAGTTCAGTACAGTCTCCAATTTTCCACTCACTTGCAGTGACCTTAAAGTATCCCAACAACTTTCCTGAAACTGCTTCATTTGCTGGTACTTTCCTAAGTGCCTCGTAATTTTTTTAACACTGGTCACTGAAAAATGTATTAAAAACATGATTGGTGGTATAGCAAAAAGTGCATTGTTTTCTATCCTATACTTTCTGTGTAAAGTGTTCAAGCTACATTAAAAACATCTAAATTGAAAAAAAAGAATTTTTTTTAGATTACAAGGTCTAGCTAAAAGAATCAAGATAAACATTTGGTTCCCAACAAACTCTATACCAAATGCTTTAGCACTGGCATTTAATGAAAACTTTGACCATATTGTAAACTTCAATAGTGACACGCTCTCTTTGTGTACACCCAAGTGTGCAGAAAGCTTTTGAATCCAGAGAGCAAAGAACTAGCGGAGGCTGCAGGAATGATGTGCTTGGACCGCAAGAGGGAGAGCAAAGCCTGCTCACTCAGTGAGTGTTTCTTTCAGTTTGTTTTGTGCATTGACATTTTCTCTGCCCCCGAGTAATAAAAATGCTTTACAGTCATGCAGCTCTCAATAGCGACACGTAAAGAGGCATAAAAAATATTCTGGAAGAAGGAATAGAGGTATTCAGGATTTTCTCTCAACTGTCCTTAGCTGTGAAGAATGTAGAAGTGGCTAGATTCTGTGTTCAGTTACTTATAGAAATAAAATTACCAGTGGAACAACTGGGATGCATAGAATGAAACATAACTTTGTTTTGTAATTAAAAAGCAAGAGGGAAAGCCATAAATCTTTCAGGCAAAGACACAGAAAACTATTATACATGTAAGCACAATCTCAGGAAGAGAGTTCTTTCTCCTTACTGTTCTCACTGATGGAAGTTACATGCAAGCAATAATAAACCTGCACAAATTCTTGCAAATATGTGCAGGAAATGCAAAACACCTGATACACAGTACATTGTAGAAGCAAAATGCAAGACCAGGTATTTGCACTTTGGAATGCTCATCCGTTAGCTGGCTCACTACAGAAGTAAACCAAAGTCAAAACATTATGAAATATTTCCCTCTCTAATGAGGACTCCTAAGTATTAGCCTCCCGGTGGGCTGAAGATGTGCGTTGTGGGCTTCTTTACTGTCTGTAATTGCCTCAGTAAAAGAAAGAAAATCCTAAGTTGTTCGTTATCTTACTAAACAATAACCTCATTTGTTTTAAAGTATCATGAAGATTGTATTGCAAAACATCTACTCTAGAGGATGGAAACTAATCCAAAAAATGCCACTAGCTACGTTCCAGAGGTGATCAAGTTGTCATCGAACCTGCAACTAGAATGTAAAATTTTGGGTTTATGAAACTTTCCTGCATATGTAGAACATGACTTGGACACGCTGGATCAGAACCTTACCCCATCATGACAAAAGGAGTTCTTCTGGTCCTTTCTCACATAGATAAGCATTGCAACCATTTAAGTTTAGGTATTTCAGATTGGTATGTGTGTCTACAATTGGAAATATATGCCAGGAAACATTCTGTGATACCAAAATCTTAAATCATAGTGTCTTCTCTAGGCTCATTTTTGTGTGGATTCTTTGTAAAGATGATGAGACTTGCAGTAGAAAAAATATTTTTTATACTAGTTGCAATTACAAAACTGTGATATAAATAAACAGATCATTCTCAAGTGATGTTCAAATAAATTTAAAAGTATCTTGATCTTTCTTAACAAAAAGCTTTAAAGTTATTATATAAGTGGAGGAGAGGAAGCGAGAAAGATCACTCCTGTTCAATTATTAATGATGATGATGATGATGATGATATGACTTAAAATGTTGCTTATTTAAGGCTACAATTTATCTTTCTGTGACAGAAAAAAAGCATTTTATCTAAATAGCCCCTAGTATTTGTGCGTTAGTACCTTTGAAGGGAAGAATCTGGGGTGACTTTAGTTACCAATAAAGGTTTTTTCTATTTAAGAAAACTACAGTTTCCGAGAAGGTCCACGGCTCCCTTTAAAAACACAGCTGCTTTTTAATTGTTTGGCGCCACATGGTGGGAAAATTCTATATTGCTCCAAATAATCGATTTCTGAGAGTTTTCAAATTATGAGATTATCATCTCCGTCTGAAAGAAATATAAAATATTCTATGAACTGATAGAGGCATATCTCAATCAGACTAGAATTTACAGCTTGAACATTAAAGTTTCCATGGGTTAGAATATTTCCTTTAAGAGGAATTTTCACTGGTGGATGTTGATTTGTCAAAACTGTAAAGTCTGTGAGCATAAATCCTGTGCTTAGAAAAAAACTTCTGATGAATTGAAGAAATATGCTGGGACATCCCATAAAAATGGGATGAGCAGGAGCTCAGAGCAGAAGGTCAGCAAGCCTGGCACCCAGTCACTTGTCTGTTTTCCTCAGACAGGGCCTGGGGAAATTAAGTGTTATTACCCCAGAACTCTGTCCCAGTGTCCAATGGTTCAGAGACTTTGTGAGGCAGAAGTTTTGTATATTTTGAAACTTTTGCTGTTTTTGTTTGTTTGTTTGTGGGTTTTTGTTGTTGTTTTTGTTTTTCCTCCCATGATTTAGTCCAGCTGCTGTTGAACAAATGTAATTTTCAAGATCCAAAATGTCCTAGGATGATGATCTCTGTGGTTTAAATAATTCATTTAGTTTTGGACATGCCACCTGCTTATTTCATTTGATGCCCCTAATTTTTTGCAGAGACAATGAAAAATGTTCTTAGAAATTTCTGTCATGTTCCATTTTCTGTTTAAGAGCGAAGTTACAAATTCACTTTAATGGTTCCACAGAGAGGTACCCCTCTCTACCACCCCTCTCTACCTTTGCCCATCCTTCTTACCCTACTCCACACCTCTGGAAATCCTATTACATTCTTTTTCTGTAGGGATGAACAATGCACACAGTGTTTAAGATGTAGATATATTTATGCAATGACGTTGTGATGCTTTATTGGTTGGTTTTTGTTCTCTCCCTAGAAATTTCTAGTGCTACAATGCTGTTTTGGTCTCTGGCAAGATCTCTGGCATGCAGCAGAGCATATCAGAGCCACAGCACCAGTAATTCAGGGGTCTGTTGCTCCTTACCAGCAGATCAGAGATTATGAAGACAGAGTGACTTACCTTTTTAAAGTCGTTAAGTCTCAAAACTCCTGCCTGCTGAGCTGCTTAGTCGTGGTATGTGAGCTAGTTCTAAGTAAGTTATTTTGAATACTGGAAAGTTGGTTCTCTTAGAGAACAAAGCAATTAAAATGTGTGGGTGTTGCATGCTATAATTTCATTTCTTGAGGTGCCTCTTTGCATTCATTGAACTACAAAGTGTGGATTCTTCAGGTGTTACCTGACAGCTCCGTGGCACTGATATTTTCCCTAACTGGAAAACCTTGGGGAGAATAAAGCTTTTTTGGAAAGCAGAAAGTTAACTGGAAATAGTATTACAGAAAATGAGCTGGAACCTTGAAAAGGTTTCCTGAAATTGGGGAGCCTGTAGAAAGAGGATCATACTGAATGTAAAATATGCAGGTATTGCGTTGGGCTGAAGGAACTGGAGACTTTACTTCAACTACATGAAGGTGTATTGTCTGATTTGTCTGGAAGATTAAATCACTTGTGAGCATTCAGTCTCTCTTTGAGCTGAAAAGGATCCAGCATTTAGAGTAGGTCACTGTGAGAGGTAGTGCCAAATAACAGTGTCAATTTCCTAGAAATGGCTGAACCCAAAACAGAGGGAGAATACAACCAACTAACAAATAAAAACTCAAGTTATTTTCCTTGTGTTTGTATATAAACTTTTTTTTCAATTCCTTTGGCCATTACCATGTCAGAAGTCATAAGGTACTGTGAAGCTTCAGTGTTAAAGGGGGATCCAGAAGTTTGTTGCAAGTCCTGAGCAAACTCTCGTGGCCTCTAGCTGCTTTAGATTGCTAAGAAAAATCACTATTGGGTGAAAGTCAAGTGGCAAGGAATGTGTTTTGTTGTATTTGTCTCCCTTTTCCTTGCCAAAATGTTGTTGCTCTTAAATGTTGTTGGAAGCATGACTGCCATGTTGAACTGGCATTTTACAATAGCCACTTTTGCAATAAACATTTTTAAAATGAGTGCAAGATTCCCCTTTTGCTAGATACAACTCCCAGACTCAGGAAAGACCATCCCCATTTGATAGTTCTGTTGCTTGCCAATTACTTGTTACGTACATTATATTCACATGGGGCCTGGGAGGACTGTGAAAGGCACAGCACGTGGATGTTGGAAACTGAAAAAAAAAAAATCTGCTCTGGCAACAAATGAAACCAGAGAATCATAGAATGGTTTGGGTTGGAAGGGATCTTAGAAATCATCTAGTTCCAACCCCTCTGCCATGGGCAGGGACACCTTTAACAAGATTACATTGCTTCGAGCACCATCCAGCCGGGCCTTGAACAGTTCCAGGAAAGAGGCAACCACAGCTTCTCTGGGCAACCTGTTCTGGTGCCTCACCACCATTACAGCAAAGAACTTCCTCCTAATATCTAACGTAACCCTACTCTTTCAGTTTGAATCCATTCCCCCTTATCCTGTCACTATGTGCTTCTGTAAAAGATCCCTTTCCAGCTTTCTTGAAGGCTCCCTTGAGGTACTGGAAAATGTATAAATGTATAAATGCTTATATATAAAAAGTAGCTGGGTTTGATTCATAATTTTCTAATTTTAGAAAATGTGGAAGTGCTGATGAATTAAGAACTAAGGATGGGGTATTAGAATGGGCTTCCCACAAAAGCGCTGGAGTCACCGTCCCTGGAGACGTTTAAGGAAAGACTGGACGTGGCATTTGCTGCCATCCATAGTCTAGCTGAGGAGGTGGTGTTCGGACATAGGTCGGACTCGAGGATCTCACAGATCTCTTCCAACCGAACTGATAGTGTGATCCTGAGTCTCGCGTTCGCGTTTATCTTTCAGTAAAGACAAGTTTTTTCACGGAAAGGCGACACCCGCTGCGGCCACCGCCGCGCAGCAGGACGGGCAGCGGCGGCTCCGGGCGCTCCCGGCGCGGCGGCGCTGCGGGGCCGGGCCGGGCCGGGCCGGGCCGTGCCGGGGCGGGGAGCGCCGCGGTTGGCGGCGGGCGGCACGTGGTGCGGGCGGGGCGCGGGCACCGGGAAGAGACGAGACGCAGCCGGCGGGGTCCGCTCGGGTAAGGGGCGGGCGGGCGAGCGGGGAGCTCTCGGCCCTTCCCTTCCCCGCCGCCGTAGCCGCTTCCCGAGGCGGGCGCCGCCGCGCTGCGGGCTCGGGAAGGCGCGGGGCGGGCGCCTGAGGCGGTGGCGACGCGGCTCGGCCCGGCCCGGCCCGGCCGAGCGCTCGGAGCCGGCGTGGGGCGCGGGGCCGCTCGGGAGGGGAGAGCGCGGGGCACCCGCAGGCAGCGGGGCCTGGGCAGTCGGGCTCTTGTCTTCCCTTGACCTCCCGAAAGTGCCGGGGGCTGCGGTGTTGGATACTCCAACTGGGACTAGATAATAGATCAGATCTTACCAGTGTATATAAATATATGAAGAGGGGGTGCAGACAAGATGTGGTTGGGCTCTATTCAGTGGTGCCCAGTGCCAGGACAGGAGGCCACGGGCACAGACCGAAACACAGGAGGGTCTCCGAGGCCATCAGGAAGCACCAGATGTGGCATGAGGGTGTCCAGGCACTGGCACAGGTGGTCCAGAGAGGCTGTGGAGTCTCCATCCGTGGAAACATTCAAAACATATCTGGACGTGGGCCAGAGTAACTGGCTCAGGTGGCCCAGGTTGAGCAGGAGATTGGCCCAGATCCAAAGGTCCCTTCCGAACTGATCTATTCATGATGAGCTTTTATGTCAGTGAAGCTGTAAGCACATTAAATTTCAATTACCTAAAATAAGAAATAATTTGCTCTTCGTAACATCCATAATAGCAAAGCGGTTTTGTTTGCTACACAGTTCTAACTTAACATCAATACAGGTTGAATGAGTTTTGAACAGTAAAACAGAACAACAGAAGTTTTGTGCCATTACTACCATGCTTCTGTATGATGGCTCCAAATAGTGATCCGGGGTCATGCCAGGGACAACCAGTAACAGCTGCAGTCAAAACTCCAGTGAGACAGTTTGTCATTCAGATAGCAACTCCTGTTTGCTGTGAGTTCCATTTTGTGTCATGCAGTTTGGGTGAATTTTGGATGAAATGCTTGAAATAGTTGAAGTTCATAAAGAGAGCTATTACCTTGAAAAAAATTGCACAGGTAATGCAATAAACATTATTTCAGGACAGTAGGACAGTGAAAAGGAAGTGTTTTCATAGAAAGTGTTTGTAATTATGCTTTTAAAACAATGTGACCTGTTGGTGTGAGGTTTTTTTGTTTGTGTGTTTTTTAAGGAGGTATTTCTCTAATCAGCTAAGATGGTTTTAAAGAAGAAGAAGAAGGAAACTCAGGTGGATGCATTCTTTCTTGATCATCATCAGCTTGAAAAACTTCAGAGTAAGTAGAGTGTATTTTTCTGAACTAATGTGTGATTTCTCTTGCCTTTGAGTAGCTGAAATTGATCTGTGTTTCTGCTTGTTTTGTTATGTTTCCAATGTTTTTGCTTTGTGTTAGGTGTGTTTACTCTCCTGTGGTTTGTTTTTATTTTATAATGACAATGACTTCTTACCTTGACAGAGTTAAAAAGACCGTTTAGAGCACTGTGGTTTTGATTTGAAAACTCTTTGTTTTGTCTTTGGTATGAAGGTGGTAGAAGGTCCTACTTGTGATCCCACTTGCACACCTGTAATTCAGTGATATATGAAGCACTAGCTTTAATATGTGGGCTAATACTGAATTTCCAGGAATCACAGAATGATTGAGGTTAGAAGGGTTCTGTGGAGGTCATCTTGAGTGTATTTTTCTTAGTCTTTGTGTTTTCTGTAGTTAACTTGATTTAAAGATACTGTTCATATAGTCTTTTTTATTTTGTGCAGGGGTTTTTTTGGCTTTTTCTGGTTTGTTTGATGATATAAACTTCCAGTGATACTTACTTTAAAAAACCCAAAACCAAGTAATGCAAGATTTGTATACTAAAGTATACTCAAGTTACTATGAGGTAGTACTGCTGAGGTCACACCTGGTGCACTGCATCCAGTTCTTGGCTTCCCAAGACAAGAGCAATATGGACATATTGGAAAGAGTCCAGCTAAGGGCTTCTAAGATACTGAAGGGCCTGGAGCATCCTCCCTATGAGGAAAGGCTGAGAGGGCTGTGATTCTTCAGCCTGGTGAAGAGAAGACTCAGGGGCATCTTACCAATGTGTAAAAAATACCTGACCAGAGGACATGAAGGAGGCAGAGCCAGGGTTTTTTCTGTGCTGAACAGTGATGGGACAGGAAGCCATGGACACACACTGAAACACAAGAGATTCCCTCTAAACATCAGGAAGAGCTGTGTTAATATGAGGGTGACTGAGCACTGGCACAGCTTTCATGGGGAAGTCAGGGAGTCTCCAGCCTTGGAGGTATTCAGAAGCTGTATGGCAGTGATCCTGGGCAGCCAGCTCTAGATGACCCTACTTGAGCAGTGGTGTTGGACCAGACGACCTCCAGAGGTCCCTTTCAATTCAACCATGCTGTGATTTTGTGACAGTGGTCTTCATACTGCAGATAAGGTGTTTCAGTGAAAGTGATTTTTTTTTTCATTTGTTAGGAAAAAAAATTGGTGTTAAGGTGTTGTAAGGTGACTTAAGGGTTTGTGGCACCAGTAGATTTACTGGAACAGGGAAAAAACCAAGAATTAAGCAGTCATTTTATATTATTATAAATTATGTATTGCGTATACTGTTTATTGTAATTTCTTTCTAAAAAGGTATTTTTGTTCCAAATGTAGAGTTTTCAAAGGCTGAAGAGCCAAACCTGGCTTCTCTGCTTCTACACTGTGCACAGCTGAGAAATGGCATCCAGCAGATCCAGTGTATTAAACAAGTAAGACTTCACTGTTGTTAGTGTGGTTTTTGGTAACTGTGTCGTGCACTGCTAATGGAAAATACAATTCAAAATAAACTTTGTAATATTTTAGGCATTCTTGGAAACAGGTAAAAAGCAGTTGTTACTGCTGCACATACAGCAGGTAGAAATGTAGTTCTAGTACTTAAATTAGTTACTGAAAATGGTGGAAGGCAAGTGATACCAAGTTTCCTATTTTGTAGGTATGTATTTTTGGTATTACAGGTGTTCTTGCAACATTATCTAACACTTCAAGCTCAAAGGAAATATAATAGAGGACAGTTTTCCTCCATATACTTGGAGGAGAGGGAAATCTGCCATTGTTAATGATGGTATATCCAGAGCTTTTTGTTCATCGTATGTTCTTTTGATTGTAGATTATGCCATTGGTGAAGAAGATGGATCAGAACTCTGCATGTGATCCCATGGTTAAAGCCTGTTTGGATGTTTTGGGAGAGACATATTTCTCACTGGGTGTGAAGAATCCTTTGAAAAAAGTATTAGCAAGGTAAAAAATTGAATAGTAAGCCTTTATTTTGTTCAAATGCTCTCTTTACCTAGAAGTCAGCAATTTGTCATTCACAACAAATTGCTGTAGTTTAATTACTGAAAAATTGTGGTACAAATACATGAATATTAATACTATTTTTCTTTCTGGGTTAGTTAAAAATTTTAATTATAAGTTATCATTGGATAAATAACTTCAAAGTGAAGTATTATTTTGATCTGTTTCATTATTGGAAAGACAACATACTGTGTAATTAACAGTGTGAATTTTAAAATCCAGTGTTAGAGTAGAAATTCAAAATACTTCTGTTAAAAAAACCCCTCAGCTTTGTCAAGAGAAAGCAATTCAGAAGAATCATAACTAAACTGATTTCTTATGCCTATTTTTATTGCAATTAAATTTTTCTGTTGCAAAATTACTGCTCTGTTTCTTTAGTGAATTTATTACAGCCTTAATGTTTTTTAGGATCCAGTGCTTAGCTTTGTTCCTTTCTTTGTCTAAAAATTCATTGTCCCCCCTGAGAGATGCAGGGCTTCTGTCCTGTCTTTGATTGCAGGCCAGAGCTTTACACCCATTTGGCAGGTTTTCTAGCTGCAAAATTAGAACCCGCATGCTTATTTTAAAAACAGACTGTTTCTGTTTATTAGAATTTTAGCTGACATTGACTTTAGTTGAGTGGATGTTCAACACCTCAGTGTAAGCAAACTGACTGTGCTGTTTCTGGCTGTTGCAGTTCACTGAATGGTCTTCCTGAAGAGTTGATGATGTTAGGTGTGCAAAGCTTTGTGTGCTGCCTTAGGGAAGAACTGAAAACCACAGATGTGTATTTGTACAGAAAAGTGTTGGACAACCTTGCTTCCTGCATGGAGGACTTCAGCTTAGGTACAGTGACATTGGATATATTGTTGTCTGGTTTAATTGGCTCAGTGCTGGTTTGCACCTTGGTGCCACAGCTGATAATAGTGTTTGCAGTTATGTTAAATAGATAGTGCTGGCTGGTATTCAGTACTTAAAATATATTTTCTTTCCTCTAGGTAGAGCAAGTATTAAGAACCTGTTTGAAGAAGGTAAACTTATATTTATAGCAAAATATGCTTCACTGAAAATCATTGGGGAAGGGGTGGATATGTGAGGAAGTTACATGAAGTAGGCATGAAGATCTATCAGATCTGATTTCCTGCTGGTTAATTTTCAGTAACTAGTACCCTCACATGGTACTTTTTTGTCAAAGACAAGACTTTGATTTGTACCTTTAATTTCCACAGTCAGTCTTGCTTTATTGAGCAACCCTAGAATAAATCTGTAAAGGTACCAGTGAGTGATTCTTAAAGGGCTGGGGGAATTGATGCTACTTTGCATGATGCATTCTCTGTGTTGTGCTTCATAATAAAGTTGGGAATAAATCAGGGAACACTGAGCTGTTAACAGTCAACTACAGCACACCCAGGCCCACTGGGCAAGAATTTTGTTTAACAGTAATTTGGCAGAAATCTGATCTTCTGGTAATGTGGGATTACTTGACATAATGTGCCCTCAGCATGCAAGTAGAGTTCAGCTTCATGTGGACTTTTTATGGCTGCTGTGTCTGTTTTGGTAATTTCAGCTTTTCGCTGAGGAACCAGAATTCTCAATACCTCATAGGAGTGGGCCAAGTGGGTTGGAAACTCTTGTTCTGTATCAGGTTGTTGCAAAACAGTTTGAGATTTTGCTTCAGCATTGCTTCTTTTGGTCTGCACTGAAATGTCAGTTTAATTTGTTGTTGGAGTGGAAGAAACACCACTATATGGATAACTGTTCATTGTAGCTGAGTATGATGTGTATGTGTGCTTGATTTGCTGGCATTTCTCTGTTCCATTTCTCTTTTAAGTAAATTCATACCGTAATTATTTTCACTAGTTCTTCAGTTTCTGCAGAAGTCGCTACTTGACATACAGGAAGAAAACAGGCAAGTGAATTAAATATAAACTCTATTTTATCTGTTTTTATTTCACTCTTGCAAGATAATGTGGTTTGAAGTATCCCTTTAGTTGATGAAAGATGGGAATGTCACTTTACAATGATGTGTATTTTAAATAAAAAAGCTGCTGATTAGTTTCTTTTGTGGCAAATAGGATATAAAAGAGTAAGGCTCTGATACTGTGTAGGAACTACTACTTCTAAGGGAGGTGTTTGAGTTGGAGTTTTGCTATCTGAATTGTAAATAAACAGTATAATCAATAGATGTAAAATTCAGGTACAGTAATACTCTTTCACTTCCCATGAGTGTTTAATTCAGTGTTTGTATTCTGTTTAGTCTGTCACCGCAGTCATCATTTGATATTTTCTAGCAGTGCATAAAGTGAGGTCTCTTCACTGTGGTCTCTCTCCAGAGGAGGAAGGTGGTAAATGAAGTGTTTTGTACACTAAAAGTTTAAGTATTTTCAGTTTTCATGTTAAAAGAAAGTTGAATCATAGAAATATGCTTTGCACAAAGAGGAACTACTTGAAAAATGAGAAAAGAGCAGCACTGCATTCTGTTGGTCTTCTTGGAAAGTTTCTGGAAAAATTCAGCTCTGTTCAGGCAGAATCAAACGAGTGAAAGTTTGGTCACAGGAATCTGCAGCAAGTGTAGCAGAATTTGTAATTTTTTTTGTTAACTTCATTTTAACAGACTGCCCTTGAGTCTGCTTCTATTTTTCCTGTAGTTACGTATCTGGTCAACTCAAGCAATTAATTAGTTTTTACCATTAAATCTTTCTGAAGTTGGCAGAATGCAGTTTTTGGGGATGGTGAAGATTGGCTTTATTATCCTTCTTGTATGCATGTTTGTCTTTTTTTCTTTTTTTTTCTCCATAGAAAGAATCTTGGAAATTGTATTGTTCAGACTCAGTTAATGCATGATTTACTGATAGCCATTAAAGTTTCAATGATGCTTATACAGAAATTACAAGAAAATATCCAGGGAACTCTTTGGAAACACAATGAATCTTTTGTTTGGCAATGTATGTGTAGTTTACTGAAAAGCTCCACAAACTTCCTAATGGATGGTAAGTTTAGTAACATTCAAACCCAAATATTTTTATTGACTCAGTATTGTTGTCTTTGTAGTAAATACAACCTATATGTATAAAAACTTAGTTTAGCTTGAATGGAAATTGAATTACTGAGATTAATGGAGGTGGGAACAGTAGTTGGTCTTTCAGTTTGTAGACTGTGGTTTAGGAGTCTACAGTTTACCTTGTCCTACCGTAAAATAACAAGGTAAATGCTATTACTAATAATTCAGAAACTAACAGAAATGCTTTTGGGACTTGTTGAATGTCTGTGCCTACCAGAAATTTATACATCTCTGTGAATTATGCTGTCAGAACAATTAGTGGGTGCACTATAGTTATATTTTCTTTTTATACAGTCATTTTTGTACAGTAGAATTTAACGTGTCCGCAGGCTCTGCCACAGCCCTCCTTGGCTTACTGGTCAGTTCTATACTGTCTGTCTGTTAAAAGGTATTGACAGTTTCCTTTTACACTAGAACATTAATTCATTAATACTTGCTAGCCAGGTGGACGCTACAGATTTGTGATTATACAACTATAAGTAGTCTAGGAAGATGCAATACCATCATCATAATTTTGATATATAGTTCTAGCACACGATACTTGCTGCACTCTAATGTAAAATACCTTTCTCTGCCATATAGCAACACTTCTGCAAACTGTCCAGACTACGTCAGGACTGGCTGTTATTCTGTTTACTAGAGCTATGTATGAACCAGTTGAGGAATTACCTTCCTTGGTAAGTGCATTTCTTCACTAGGACTGTGCAATGTCATGGTGTTGTTAATCTGTGCTATCAGAGTTGTTTGGAGGCTTTGCCAACCTCTGCATCAGTCTTCAGCTGGGACGTACAACTGTTACTCGCTCCTTGCCATCTGAAATAATAAGACCAGGGTTTTGAATCTGAGGAAACCAGTGTACAAGAAATCTCTTCACATCTTCAAAGTTATGCACAAAATAGCTTTTCTCCTGTGCTGAGATACTGTAACGGGTGTTATTTTGCTGTTACAGGTCAGTGACTTGCTTCTTGGCACAAGGAAACACGCAGGTGTGCCGGCGTGGTTTGTGAGTAACTGTGGGGCTCTATGCACGGCAGAGCTCCCCGACTCAGTCCTTCTCTTTCTTTGCCATGGAGCACTGGCTATGCTGGATTGGAAGAATGGCAGCATGGGTGAAAATGGAGAGAAACTATTATTAGACATTGCATCAGTCTTGTTGTCTTTGAGTTCAGAGTAAGTTTGTGTTTTGATTTGTGTTGTTTCATGTTTGGGAGGAGTGGTTTATCTTTCTACTTCTGTTTTCACGTAACTCCTGTGGTCCTGGTGAAATATCTCTGTTTTCTGTGTTATGATATTAGATTGTGCCACAGATCACATCAGTTTTTTAATATATTCAGAATTACACTGTAAATTTTAAAAATATAATGATATTGCATAGATAATTCTAAATGCCAATTTTTTCTTGTACGCTAAAATAAAATTTTGCTTTCTAACATGAGTGGGATTAATTTACCAACTCCTTTATGATAAAGGGTGTCAGAATCAGTTCTTATGTAGCCAGATAAACTTTAGTTTCAGGTCATCATGTCTTATTCTTCTAAAAGTTATGAAGAAAACAAAGTGTGCCATTGAGTGGAATACTTGAAGAAAGATGAGTTTGGTTAGTTTTTTTTTTCACTGCAAGCATTGACTGCTTGCATCTAATGGCCTTACCAGCACTATTGGATTGGAGATTAAAGCATGTATTCAGTTCAACCTTTGTTCCTGCTTTGGAGGTCAGTTTTGTGATTTTGGTTTTGCACATAGGGTACTCAGTTTTGATGGTTTTATATGACCATGGAAAGTTTTCCTTATATTTTCAAGAAGCATGCAGTAACATAATGCTGCTCAAATATTAGCAGGTGCATAGTAATTTTTATTTTTGCTTTTAACAATTAAGTGGGGCATGTCAGGTTTCTTTTCATATTTTGGGGATTTGGCTGTGGCCACTTAATAGCATGTCAGGTGACTAAGCATGCACTTTGCAACATTGAGTTCATCACTTCTGTGTTCATTCCTTTTCCTTAAGGAATGGCTAGTGTTTTCATGTAAGGTAAATTAATGTGATGAATAATTATTTTGAAACACAATTTTTTTTTTTGTAAGTAATAAATGAAAATAATGAACTTTATTTTTTTTTTGTTCTTTTTGAAAGGTTAAAAGAATCCAGTGTGGCAACATGTTTGTCTAGAGTCCTTGCTATTTGGACTAATTCAGCACTGGCTGCCCTTGCTTCGGGCTCTCCAAATCTGAAAATCAAGCTCAATGGGAACTCTGACATAATTGGGAAGCTGCTGGAATACATTTATACACACTGGGACCACCCTCTGGATGCCATTAGGCACCAAACCAAATTGATATTCAAGAATCTTCTTCAGATACACCAAAGCACCATTACTGGATGCAATGAAGAATCAGACCCATTCTTTTCAAGGCTGATAAAGCATTTACTGAGCTTGGATTGGCATGTGAAAGGGAAATACTCTTCTCTTGGCTGCCTTGTGGAGTGTGTGGGCACTGAAAATATACTACAGTTGGACAGAACAATTCCAGTACAAGTCCTAGATGTGATGAATGATCAGTCTCTTGCACCTTATGCTAGTGATCTTCTGGAAACCATGTTTACAAATCACAAAGCCCATTTTACTTCGAGTTTTCAAGAAAGCACCTGGATTGATCGGTGGCACAACATCTGGGTTTCTCCTCTTCTAGTAATACTATGTGAAGGGGACCATGAGCAAACTACTTACATAATAGATTACTATTTACCAAAATTACTCAAGTGTAACCCTGACAGCCTGAGCTACATGATTAGAATTCTTCAGGCCTCTGCAGATGCTAATCTGGGTAAGAAAATAAATTTTATGTTTGTAATTATAATTGGTTTTTTAAAACAAAAATCTCAGACATGATTTCTGATCTATTATTATTGTTAGAATTAACTTGGGAGAAAAATTCCAGATGGTTATTATTGCTGTTAGTATTTCAAGGTGAAAGTCACAATAATCACAAGTGTGTCTTCATGACATGAGCAAAATAATTACTATTCCTTCCCACCTCGTGGGTGCCTTACTGTTCCCTTTACATGCCAGGGTTCATTATGTCTTGCACATATGTGGATACAAGATTTATGTTGCTCTTTTAATTTTTGACATGATTTAGTATAATTCTAAAATAATGGCTTGTGGGACCTCACAAGGTCTTTCTTTCTCATATGTGTTCAAGATGAAGCTTCTCAGGATCCAGGCAGTTCAGAACTAGCTTAATCTGTAACAGGACCATTTTTGGGATTTTCAGGCTAGAATTAAAAGGGGGTGGAGATTGGTCACGTTGAAAGTGTTGGGAGTTTCTGACAAGCATCGCAAATAGTACATTGTTTGTGTTACTCAAACTATAATTATTACTAGTTTTAATTTTTTTTTAGGCTCTTGCAGTACTAGAGGAGCTCTTGGAGCATTAATGGCATGCCTGAGAACAGCCAGGGCTCATGGACACCTGGAGCTTTCAAATATCATGAGTAATGGTCTTGTATCCACTGAATGTATAAAACAAGGTCTAGTTCATCAGCACAGTCAGGTAAAGGTCAACCTTTTATGTGTACCTTTAAATTAGAACAATTGCTTTGATTCTGCTCACTGTGTCAGCATTGTTTTAAAACGAAGGTATCATCACAGGTGCCAGTAACTCTTTTATGGTTAACTTCCAAATATCTTTCAGGTTTGCATTGATGCTTTAGGTTTACTTTGTGAAACCCATCGTACCACGGAAATTGTATCTATGGAAGAAATGCAACTAATTCAGATTTTTATGATGTACAACTTGAACAGTCAGTCTCCTTCAGTAAGGCAACAGATCGTTTCTTTACTGAGAAAGGTAATTTCAGACGATAAGCAATGTGCCTGTTACGTTAGTTTTAATGACATTAAAAAAAAAACATTCCTGAGTATGTTAGGAAGTTGCTCATCTGAAAGAACACAAACTCTAAGACCAAGACTTTGCTCTATGAATTACCCAACTGCATTAAGTGGTTGGTAGGCACAGTAACTTGATCATGAATGGTAGTGGGTGTTGCTTAACCTGTCAGCGCCTGCACAGTTTGCCAATAGCAAATCAATGTGCTGTAGGGTAAGCAATGAACCTCATGTTGCCTTTGCTGTGGGCTCAGACTGTGCTTATATAGACTTGTCACACCTCAGGCAAATTCACAGTCGCTTAATCAGCCTCAGAAACCTCACCTGGAAGACAAGATAGAGGAATATTACTGGAACAGCACGACAAATGTGGCTGTGCCATTACAGTCTGCAGGAGCTGAGTCTGTCAACGCTGTGGAAGTTGTTGAGCTCACATGTAGTTCATGGCAGAAGCATGTAGGTAAAATGAGGAAACCACGAATGCATAAAGAACGTTTTGGGAGATATTAATGGGAAAAGAAAACAGTGTGGAAGGACAAAATAACTAATTTGAGATGGGTGGTAAATGAGGGAATAGGTTTGGCAGAAACAAAAGAGAAATCCAGCTCTTTCAATTCTCGCCTGGTGCAGGCTGAGGAACATGAGATGGAAGAATTGTGTTAGAGGGGGTGTAATAAGAAAGGAGATATTACCAGGGGGTAATAAAAGAGGTGGAGGAAGCATTCTGTAGGTGCTAGCCAAACTCTTTAAGAGACACTGAGGCTGTAAAAATCACATGCATTAATTGAGCTTTTTTATATGTCCCACAGAAAAGGAGGAGGTGGGAGGAGTCTGGCATGAATTTAAGGAGGAAGATGAAAGAAGGTGTTGGAAGTCAGAGGGAGGGGAATAAAGGTCACAAGAGAGATGGGAAGCAAATCCTTGGTTTTGGAGTGGAGAGAGAGGGACCTGATCTTTGTTGTGTTGTGTGCAAACTTCCTAAATATTACAAGCAATATGATCTGGAAAATAAACTGAAAATCTGCCTCTCCCTTATTTAACTGTCAATGATTCTTGCCTTACCTATGTTTTGCTTTTGTTTTAAAAGTTATTTTGTAGGATACAAGAAAGTTCCCAGGTGCTTTATAAATTGGAGCAAAATAAAACCAAGCAAGAGTTATTTGAAAACTCAACTACAATGCATCCATTGGGGATTTTGCAGCAATATAAAGTAAGTTAGACTGCTAGACACACAGAGGTAAGAGGTAGGATAGCGTTTCTGAACGTTCATTGTTCTTGAACAGCTCTGAGTAAGTTAGGCTGTATGTTAGGAAATAGTGCAGTGCAGAAGGAAAAAACCTGTAAAGCCAAACAGTGCTGAGGAGCTTGTCCACTCTGATGCACTTACACAGGGTAATTTTTGGCTAAATATAGTATTGTTGATGAACTGAGTGCCCATTAGTACTTGGAGGTGTCTTTAAGGTCAATGTTTTTCAAAAGCAATAAAAGATTATTATCTGAGTGGTTGCTCCATGATGTGAATTAGAACAGCAATAAGTGAGGAACGCCTGAAGAGGTAACCTCAATCCAAAAAAAAAAAAAAGAAATTGGGTAAATGTCCTGTCAGCAGGCCATTTAGTAGTGAGTTTTAAATGATGTGTGTTACTTGGACTTCAAATAGAGACCAGTTGAGCTTCAGCCTTTTTCTTGCTCTCAGAATGATCAGTGAGTGAGAGCTTCAGTATGAAGACTTCTTTTGTACTTGTCCTTTTTTACCTATTTAAAGGCTCACATCATTGATTTCTTTGTGTTAAACTGTTTCTTTTTCTTGAGTTCTACTTTCCTGGGTCAGCTAATTTTCAGGTTTTGATACAATGGCCGTCTCTTTGTGGGAGTGGGTAAGGGAAACTCTTGGGTTAAAAAATCCCAAAGGATTGTCCAGCTTTCACTGTGCTCTAGGAGACAAGAAATTTTGTCAGTACTACAAAGGTAGGCCTCCCATTCTTCCAAAATTAATTGTAAGGTCGTAGTTTTCTGGGTAACATGTAAAGCAGAATGTCCTGAATTCAGTTACTTAGACTCTTGCTTGTAGTGCAGCAAGTAAACTGTCTTAAATTTTTTCTTGTGATTTTCAGGATTTCATGTCATCTGTATGTGACAGACTTTTCGAGGTGTTGTTTCCTGGTTCATCACACCCAACGAGGTTTTCTGCACTAAGTATTTTGGAATCAATAGCAGAAGTATTTTCTGTTCCAAAAGGTGAGAAGCCTAATTTATAGACTGTTGGAATGAGTGGTATTGGACAAGATTCTTTTACACCATCCAATAAATTTCTGGCAAAGTGAAATAGTATTCTTAGTCCTTAATTTCTGTGGCATTTCCTGGGTTGATTTCATTTTACCTGATGGAAGGATAGTAAGTTGTATTGACAAAAGTAATATTGAAGTGAAAGCAAATGTTTATGGCCTGTTAAATATCTTCCATAAATTGGAATTCCCTTGCATATATTGTTTTTTAGCAAGGTTTTTCAATGAATTTTTGTTATTATGAAGAAAACTTCTGGAAAAGTTTCAGTATATTTGATAACTTACTCTTTTATTCTCTTCAAACCTCTTGATAATTTAAAAAACTGAATTCATAAAAACTCTTGATTGAAAAACCTTGCATATCCTCATGAAATTATTCTACTAAATAAATGGTTTTATTGACCATTTAATGATGTTGTGTT
>JAWWLV010000121.1:25252409-25276470 GCA_035041135.1 Platyrinchus mystaceus | reverse complement strand
TAAATTCTGCTTAGCTGGGGATGTAAAACCAGGTGCAGACATGATCAGAAGGAGTAGGTTTTGCAGAAAGTGTTGACATGAATGAAGAGAACTGCAAAGAGACCTGTGGAGAAGATCCATGAGAAGTTTTGCTTGGTCTCAACCCTAGAATTGTGTCCCCCTTGTGTACCCAAAAATGAGCTAAGGGACACATCCTGAAAGTAAGCGGGGAAAGCCAATTACCAGCAACAGAAAGAGAAAAGTCAAAGAAAAGAGAAGTCATTGTGAGTCTCCAGGTTAATTTTGCTTCTGTTAAACATTTGAGGCAAGAAGTGCCTTTCTTTTATGCTGTGGCATGAGGTGACATACCTCTTGTGAGCCCGTGTTTCTCTAGAGTTCTGGACTGTTGGTTTGCAGACACTGGTTTGGTTCTGGCTGTGGTTTTGAAGAGACGGTGCCCTTAAAAAATGGGGAAGAGGCCTGGCAGCAGTGCAGGAAACCTGTGGTGGAAATCCTACAGGAATTACTGAAGAGTAAGAAGTCTCCTGCTGACCTCTGTGGCACTTCCTATGACCTCAGTTTTCTGCATTACTAATTTTCTGTTTATTTTGTAAAAGACGGAAAGGAAGGTTTCACTACAGATTAAAGTCTCATTTATTGTTCACTATCAGGTTTTTAGCCTACATAAATTTTTGCTTTAATAAGAGGACGATGAAGAAGAAGAGAATAGATGCAGACCTTCCAATAAATTTTGGTTTTCACCTGCTGCCTTTTACCTTTTCTTTCAAATTCTATATTTCAGTCACCTAGGTAGAAAATTTGATTGTAGTCTTACTGTAAGGTCTCACTTCTTAATCACGAATTTAATTATAGTTTATATTTTTAGGTAATGCAAGTCCTGCATGGTTGAGATAATTGCAGCTGTATTGCCCATAGTGATTATTTCTTTCTTCTACTCTGAGTCAGTGTCAAACCAGTGTGACAGGTTTTAATAACAATGTCCTGTTAATAGAAATTTTCGTAACAATGAATGATCCTCGTGGAACATTGACATAAGATTAATGAGCTGGTCTTGCACACTGAATATGGTACGTGTTATTGAACTGAACAACACCAGAATTTGAAGTAGACTTGAGTTTTCCTTGTCCTTGGAAGTCCTTTGCTTCCAGGCAATGCTGAGTTTTATAACTGCAGAGGAGGAGTATTTGATGATAGGAGAGCAATTTAGGTGTCTTGTCAAAAGTTTGACTGATTTAGTATTTTAAAAAGAGCAATATATCTTGTTTTTCATTCCTTCTCTTGCTCTGAGGTTTGCAGGGTTATTTACGTTACGTGTACTTACTTTGAGGGGCTTCAGTTTTGGTTTGTATGGTTATAAACATAATTGTTAGTTAATGTAAGGGTCACCCATCACCTGCTGTGTGACAACAAAGATATGAATTTGTGAAATGCCACTTCCTACACAGTGACTGATGTGCGTATATCCAGAACAGGATAATGGTTCTTGGCAGGGTATTGTTGCAGTGTGGAAGCACAGAATCTTGTTTTCTGTTCAGTGAAATATATTTTCCTCGTGACACTTAATAAGTGGAGCTAATACAATTTGTACCAACATTGGAAAAATATACAGTTCCTTTTTTAATTTATTTCATTTCATAATAAAAATCTGCATGTATGCTTGGAGATGTTAACATCTAGTAAGAAATATTTTTTCAGGTCACTAATTGCTTTCTTTGACTCTGTCCTGGTTTTCTTTGTTTGTTTCCTGTTTCTCATGTATTTGTTTGATATAGGTGTAACAGTGAGAGTCTGCGCAAGATGCCAGAGCAGTGGCTGAGCTGTGTGTTGGAAGAAATCAAATCTTGTGATCCTTCATCTACACTGTGTGCAACCAGACGTAGTGCAGGAATTCCATTCTATATACAGGTACCAAATAACGTTATTACCCTTGACTTAAATGTATTCACCAGAAAGGACATAAAAAAAAGAGAAGTATTTATTTTTCTCACTTCAGCTCCTTTTGATCAAACAGTTGGGATTTTTTTATACAGACTTCTATACAATCTTTTACACAGATTGCCTTTGTGCAATTAATAAACTGCTTGTATGGCACCTCAGTTCTATTGACTCTTGAAATTTTTGGCTTGAGGTGGGTTTGAGTGGCATTTCTAAAGGCTGAGATTAGACTCTGTGTTGCCACTGTAATAATCCTGGCAAATGCATAAATTAATTCACAGGTTAAGTAAGGCTTTGTTAACCATGTAACTTTGGGCTTCTTCAGTGCAAAGTGGGAGGGTGCTAAATATGAACAGACCTTCACAGAATTGTAAAATGCTTGCTTGCAAATAACTCAGGAAGTCCACTCAGTAGTAATAAAGCACAAGTAATAGTGTAATAATAACTGGTGTTGACTGACAGTCCGGAGTAGGTTACTGAGACTCCTGTTTGTGAATGTGGGACCACGCTCCCGCATTCTTCCCGCTCCCCGTGTTAACTATCAGCTCCATAAATCCCAGCTTCTTTGGCTTCTGCCAAGTTCAGAAGTGATGGCTGATCAGCTGGTTGGCAGTGTTTTGTCTCTGCTTGAAGTGTCACCTCTTACTGAGCGCCCCACATTAGTATGCAGCAGCTCATCTGCATCCTCGTGGGGTCAGCCACTGCAGAGTTGGTCTTGCAGATTACACTTAACTGTTTTCATTCCTTAAAGCAGCCATGTTTGCTTTCCCCTAAATTAACCTCCATGATTTTGATCTTCAGCCGGTTTTCTGGGACAGGAGTCCAAGATTAACTGCACAATTTGTAACTTTCTTCACTCTCTGAAGTGTAGTCTCAAGCGTGTTCCAAGAATCTCAGGGACTGCTGGGAGCAAGCTCTTGCTGCCAGAATAATTCATCTTGCTTGTTTTTCACTCCGAGTTTGCTCTGAGAAAATTGAGGCAGCAGGCTTCTGTCTGACCTTGCTTATGTCAGTCACAGCCTGCTCCTGGCTTTGCTAGATGTGTGTGTGCTAGACAGCAGGGATCAGAAATAGGGCATTGGTTTTGGAGACACTTTTCCTTCTCAATTTCAGCAGTTAAATATCTTTCTCGTTTATATCTGTAAGTTGTCTGCAGAATGAAATTGATAATTTCAAGTTTTCTGGTTTCCCTATTCACATCACATAGTTTGAATCCAATGGACATTACCTTGTGTTAATCTTGAGGATGTGAAGAAACAAACATGTTTCAATTAGTTTTTTATGTAAAAAATTACACTAATATAAGGAGTAGGTGGGCCTAATGTTATCCCATTGCAGAAGATGTGTGTAGTCTGCAGTTGGCCTACATTACTGGTCCATATTTTGGATAAACAAGTCAGATGCATTGTTTTTGACAGCTTTGGAAGTGTACAAAATTAGTCAATTAATGAGAAGGTTTAAAATTAACATTTGGGTTATTCTGAATAAATCTATTTTCAAATTGTAATTTTATAGCAAAGAGAGGCGATAGTGTTCTTTGGCAGTAGTTTTGAATGTGCCCATAGCACTCAGTAAAATGAATTAAACCTTAAATAGCATGTTGCCTTGAGATAATAAAAATACAAGTTGTAATGTGTATCCTAAAAGAATTTTACTAATGCATTACATTGAGTCACAGCATGGTCTCTGTTATCTACTTCCTGTGACGTGTTCTTGTTTTACTGAAACATGTCTATTCTAATGATAATGTGTGTTTTAAGGTTATAAACATTTCATAACATCTTTAAAATAGAAATGTTATTACTTAATAGTACAAAGGTGCAACTCCAATTAGCGGGTGAGGAAATGGTAAGAAAATACGAATTACAGCTTTAACATTTTTAGGGTATGAAATTTTAGTCTTCAGTTCACTTTCTTCTCTTTTATATTTCATGTACACCTTTTTTTCCCCCCTCCCCTCTCTTTTTCTTCTATCAATAAAGGTATGATAAACTGACAGTGACTAATTCTGAGTTTCTGCCTCACCTCTGTACTTCATTTGGCTTGCAGCAGATCTATTTGGTTCTTACTGATGCTGAGCAGACTCTGGGTCCCACAGCACAAATGGATAATAATTTTTTATTAAAAATAAGTGATTTATGATTATCTCTTTGTACTGATTTGGACAAATTCAACAAGCCCTACTAGACAGGGAGAGAAAGACTGTTTTTACTCCAGTCCTGAACTTCAGATTACTAAATTAGAGTATTTCCATCTCAGCTGGATGTCCTATGCACTGAACTACTATTTGGAGATGGATGCACCTCTTATCTCTTCTTTATCTCTCTGCTGCTTTTTTTATCCTGTTTTGCAAACCAGAATTTATTCTTTGGCCAGCCCTTATCAGATTTATGTTATTAAACTAAAAAAAAAAGTCCACACTAGGAAACATAAGTATGTATAATATGGCAGATACTTTTGCTGTCATAAGTACAATAATGTTTTTGGTCTGTGATAATTTTTTTTTCTTGTATGCAAGCAAGTTTCTTAGGCAAATGAATAGGGCATGAGAAGTGTTTTCCTACTGTAAATTTGAATGCTGGAAGGCTTTGAACAAAGCTAAGAGTTGAAACTGAAACTTACTTTTTGCAAATTTTTATTTAGTCCTTGTGTATGGTCAGAATCGAGGCTGTAATATGGTAAATGTAGGAATGTGGAGCAGAGCTGGTAGTAAAGAAAAATTACTAGAAACATCTGATTTTTTTTTTTCTTTTTTACTCTATGTAGGCTTTGTTAGCATCAGAACCCAAGAAGAGCAAAACAGATTTGCTGAAAATGACAATGAAAGAATTGATATCTTTGGCTACACCTTTGAATGAATCATTAAGTGTAATTCCACAGGTAAAATTCATCAAAAGGCAAATGTCAAAAAGATGTTTGTGCTATTTCAAACAATTAAGGAAAACCTGTGTTTTTAATAAGAACATTCTGATTTTAGTATCTATAGCTGGATTTTAAAATATGTTTGCATGTGCAGAGGTTGTGAAGTTGCTGGCATTTTCAATCTCTAAGATATTAAAAAATGGATTGGGCATAATTTTGTATTTTTTTCTATGCACGTGCAATCATGTGATCAGTTTACTGCCTGTAGTATTTCTAAACAAATAGATAAGTAACTTCCTTTTTACAAGGGAATTAACAAGCAAGATTTTGTTTACATTTAGAGTAAATGAGTTATTTATGCATAAATCATATTGTATGCAGTAAAACACTAGATGAGGAATGATTTTATGCCTGCTCAGTAACTTCAAAAACTTCATACATTTGGAATACTAAAATATATTTTAAAGGCAAGACCTTTATCTTCAAAATGTTGCTATGAAATACTGAATCTTTCTGTTTGTAAGTACAAGCCACAATTTGTTGACAATACATAGAAGTATGTCCTAATGGCTCTGCCAGATCTTCTGCTGGTATAAATTTATGTAGCCTTGTCAAAACCTGTGAAGCTACACGGATTGCCACCTTCCCTTGCTGAGAGAAGAGAAATGTCAGAAAACGCTCCATATGGTGTAGCGAGCCTGGCTGTCGGTTCTAGCTTAATATTGTCCTCCTGTGAGTTGTAGTTTATTTTTTCTCACAGTATCTACAGCGTGTCAAGAATGTTGGAAAAGATGATTCTAAACTTTGAAAGTTATTTTTACAGCCATGATAAGCTAAGGAAAGAAGAATGTTGGACTTCGCTTGCAATGCCTTGGACTATAGTTGTTACAGGAATTTATTTTTGAGCTGCAAATGCTGCACTATTTTAATGTATTTTTTAGTCGCAGTATTTCTTGTATTTAATATGGAAACAAAGTGCTGTAAATGTGTATGTAGATTATTTTTGCTGTGCATGTTCAATGTTGTAGATACATATATTAAATTTAAGATATTTTCTAATGAATCTATATCTTTGTTATATTTCTACTCCCACCACAGGTTCATGCTTTAAATATCCTACGGGCACTGTATAGGGATACACGTTTAGGTGAAAACATCATGCCTTATGTTGCAGATGGAATAAAAGCATCAATTCTAGGGTTTATGTCGCCTGTCTGGGCAGTAAGTTAATTCTTAATTTTGCTTCTCTACTTTAACAGAATATAAAGTGGTACTGTTTAGTGAAGCTTTCACCATTATTATAAATGTCAGTACCTCAATTTCTGGAATGTTACATGGTGTAATGTTTTAAGGTACAGTGAAAAATAATGTGGACCTGCAAAAAAGTCATAATTTTAGTCATGTTTTTTGGTTTTGTTTAATTTTTCTTAATGTGAAATGCTGATATTCATAAAAAAATAGGGACAAAGATTACCTTACAGGTAAAAATATATCTAGCTTTTGAATTTGGAGTCAGTGCACCTGGCCCGTAAGGAGTGCGTTTACATTCATTCTCACTGTTATTTTGCTCTTTAGTAAAAGATTCCATATGGCATATTCAGGTAGAACATTTCATGATATGCTATGCACAAGAGTGAGTGCTTTGAACCACTAGAAATCTGGATGTATCCTTTATTTTAAAGATGGACATCTCCAAAGAGCCTGAACTTTCTGTTAGTATCATCTTGATTGGAAAGGTGCTCTGAATTGCTTCCATGTGCTGACCTCTGAGGAGCAGGCACATTTTCACCCAGCTGTTGTTTTTGACTGTACATTAGTGACTGTATTTAAAAAGAAATAGTAAATTTTAAGGGATTTTAAAAGCATAGTTCATATTCTTTCCTTTTTCCTTTAGGTAAGAAATTCATCTACACTTCTTTTTAGTGCTCTGATTACAAGAATTTTTGGGGTTAAAAGAGAGAAAGATGAAAATTCCAAAAAAAACAGGTAAGCTTCACTTTGTATGAATTGTAAGTTTGCAAAACATGACCTTAGCCAACAACAATTTGAAAATGTTGCTTGCGTTATGGATATACTTGAATCATGATGTTACAAAAACATCTAGCACTGCTTAAACTATGCTGCCAAGATGTAAGTGGTAGGGCCAAAAATATCTCCTGTTAAACCCAAAGTTAATTTGTACTCGTGTGCAGTTTCACAGAAGGGGAATGTTGCTGAGAGATTCTGCTACCAGTGGCTCTTCCAAATGCCTGGTGGCTCTTTTGGCCACAAACTAACCCATAGCTCTTGACAGCAAGGAGAGGGTGAGAAAGAGAAGAGGAACAGTGATTACATGTGTGTTCACTTCCCTCTAGAGCAGGCCTGGAGGCAGTTTCACCCCTACTAATTTGAGATTTTTCCCTTTAGTCTTCTTTCTCTAGAGCACTTTCGTGTCTCTGTCCTCCAAGCTCCAAAAATGGCAGCTTGCAAAGCCATTTCTCTTCCAAGGGATTCCACCCTTGGATTCTGTAGTCCGGCTTCAAATCCCCTACTATTTCCCTTTCTTGTGTAAACCTAATTCTCCTCTGACTCCTAAAACTCCCTAGTCCTGAGCATTCCTGTTTCTTTGTGCCCTCCAGTTAGTGCACAAGTACCCCCATGTTTTCTTTGGCCTTCGGCCGCTTTCTTTTGCTTTTGCAGCAAGCGAAGCATGTCCATGCCCTGTGCTCTATAACTGAGGTTTCTGCTCTAGTGGGGATGTGAAAATAACCCTGGATGCAGAATAAACTCATTAAAAAATACTCCTGGGTAAGCCTGTGGGGCCATGGAGTGGTCACGGTATGGATATTATGGTAACCATTTCAGAAATTCCTAATGGATTTTCACATCACAGGCAAGGTATGCAATTTCTGAAAGAAGGCAATTGTTATGATTTACCTTGAAAAATTCCACTCTCTTTTACTCATTATATAGTGGTTCCTTACTGTTGATCTATGTAGCTAATATAATTTTCATGCATATTATGAAAAACTAAATGTCCTGGGATGATACCGGTCTTTCATTTTTTAGGTAGGTTCCATTTTAGCTGTTTGAAATAATTGATTTCAGGTATCACTTGAAAAAATTAGTTAATATACAGTTAATAACCTGAGGAAGAAATAGAGGTGGGAGCCTGGAGGGAGAATTCCCTTAGGAAACAACTTCCCCAAAATAATTTGAAATGTTAGCTCCCCTACTGCATGAAATTATTCCTGCTTAGTCATAAACCCAAATAACTTCTTGCCCAAACCTGGGACTTACTCCTATAACCCCTGAAACCCAAGCAGGGCAATAAAAAGTGTTTTTTATTTCTTGCCTTCTCACATTGGTTTTGTAACAGCAGTTAAAGCTGGTTGGTTTTTTTTCTTTAATTTTCATATTGAGCACTTACTGAAGGAGGTACAACACACCTCAGCTTCTTTAAGCTTGTATCCCAGGGAGAAACTTTACACTAAGTTCTGCAGTGGGCAGGCAAAGTGACTTCTCAAATGCATGCAGTGTGATGACATATGGATTCTGAGATTTCTGTTTGGGAAGCTGCTGGCATCCACTTCCCTAATGCAGCTCTCTAACTAGGGCTTTTGGGTCCCTAACTGTGTGCAGGCTTGGTGGTGAAATAAGAGAGCTCGACTGCAGCAGCTAAACGAGGGTTTTATTCTTCGTCCTCTTGGTCTTGCACGCAACAGGGTGAGAGGAAGTGGGTGGCAGCACCAGAAATGGTGGAATAGCCAAATCTGGAATGCAATGTTTACATTAAGCATATTTATCACACCTATCGTAGGGGTCTTACAGGCCACAGGGCAGGGAGCTTGCAGGGAACTGCTTGGCACACAGTTATACACTTTCTCAAAACTTATTCACTCTATTCAAACTCTTTTACACTATCATATGGCACTCTGGTATTGCTACATATAAGTCCATATTTTTTCTATAGGTAAGGCAGGGGTTAAAAGTTCTTTTTTCTCAGTTTTAACTTGAGCTCCAGGTGCCCACTACATGATGTTCTTCCGCAGAAGTTTAGCAGCTTCTTCTCTCGTTTTCACTGAGAATCCAAGGCCATTTGCTGGATTTCATCCTTATCTCTGAGGCCTCTTGCTGAGCAACTGCACCTGCTTTCCCAGGCCTGATGTCTGCCTGGTACCCAACAGGAAGCTGCAGAAAGTAATGCATTTGAGCATCTGTTGGGGATGGGAGATACCAGAATGAAGGAAAGCAATCTTCTACATAGCTGAATTAAATTTATTGAAAAAACATTGCATGTAGTCACTTCTGCTGTTTCCTACATGTAGTTGTCAATACAATGAAACAGGGAATGAGGAGACACTTCTAAAGACAGGTCACTGAGATACAGGAGGTATGAAAATGGAGACAGAGTGATTTCTAACTCCTGTCTCTACAGGAGAACCCTGCTGGTGGGTGTAAGGTGGGTTGTGTTTGGGAGGAGATAGGTCTGTGTTTCCATAGTTTGGCACCACGAGGTGTCACCGTTGCTGCACAGCTCCCTGCAGCCTCATCCCTGGAGTGCAGCTGCGCTTGGGCACTTTGGGAGCTCTAAAGTTTTGTTGAGTGTTTTGCCAGAACAGAATTCATATATTAAGACAAAGTAATTTTTTCCCCCACTTCTAAATATGGCAATTTACTTCGAAAGCACTGGCATTTTAGAAACTAGAATCTATAGGAGCTTGTGTGAAAGTCATGTGGGTTTGAGCTGCTTGTTCTGTTGCCTTCAGCATGTTCTGTTTGCATTAAGGGGCAGTCTGTCTAGATACCAACTCTTTATTGCTGCCATTGAGACACTATATAAGTTTCTAGTTTTTCTAATTTTAGATTAGGGGTTTAAATCTGTCTCTTTTGTGTCAGCAGGGCTCATTGCTGGGCTATTCTGAGCATCTTTCTAAAAAAGAATGGACTTTCTGACTGTTTTCTCAATAAGAGTTCCTATGAAACTGATAAAATTTGGGTGATGGAGAGTTTGTGTAGACTTTAAGAAGAAACTTTATGCTCCAGCAAACCTATCAGTGCATCTTTTTAACTTCAGCATGGACAAAAAAAGATAAATTGGAAAAGTCATATGTGAAAAATGAGACTTTGTGCAGCTCTTGCAAGTAAAAGAGAGAGAAGTTGTGTGAAGATTGTTTACAGTGCTCCATGCAACTATCGAGTTTGAGCTTTATCTCTCTAGTGAAAAGAAAGTTAGAAATAGAAATCTCTGGGTTTTCTCTTTCTGAGAAAGATGGTACCAAAACTTCTAATGCTGCTGCAAGTGTGTGTGCTGTGTATGTGTGTGTGTGTGTATGCATTTGGCTAAATGATATACCGAATTTCAGAGAATTTACATTTGAAAAATGATCCAGTTAACACCAGTAGAGGGTTTAGTTTAGGTTTTGTATACTTGATTTGGGAATATAATTTTCTTAAATGCTATGATAATTTCAAATCTAGTCTTCTTGGAATCAGGTCTTCTTGGAATAAGATTTATAGCCTCACAAAGTATTGAGGAGGGGTTGGAAAGAAGTCTCTGCAGTGTGCCCATTGGTACTTGTTTCCAGAATGTGTGCCCTACATATTGATGTGTCACGGTGTACTTTAGAGAAAATAACCACCCTTCTCTGAGCTCTTCACAGCGCAGGTATTTATGTTAGTGTAGTCAGTCACTTCATGCTTGCAGGATGCTAGGTCTGCACCCCATTTTTGCCTACCTACCGTGGTATCAGCTGTGAGCTGTTCCCCAGCCCTGCTGCTGCTCAGCCCTTGCAGTGTGCACTGGGACCTTCTGTCTCCCCTGGCAGTGGTGCTGGAGAGCGGGCTGCCATGGCCCCGGCCCCCAGGCACATCTTCCCACAGGCTGCTCTGGAGTCATGGAATCACAGAATGGCTTGGGTTGGAAGAGAACTTAAAGACCATCTAGTTCCAACTCCCTGCCGTGAGCAGGGACACGTTCCACTACACCAGTTGCTCAAAGCCCCATCCAACCTGGCCTTGAATAATTCCAGCGATGGGGCACCCACAAATTCTCTGGGCAGCCTGTTCCAGTGCATCACTGCTCTCACATTGAAGATTTTTTTTTCTAATTTCTAGTGTAATCCTGCCCTCTGTCAGTTTAAAGCTTGTCCCCATTTCCTATCACTACATGGTCTCATCAAGAGTCCCTCTCCCATCCTCTTGTAGGCACCACCCTGAGCATTTTGTCGAAGACCCAAGTACTACACTTGGTTTAATGCAAATTGATCGAATAGGACTTTAGACAGCAGTGAGTTCTGTACATCAGTGAGTTTTTTCTCTCATTTTTGTACTAGATAGCCACTTCTGGTTTTCCTGTGCAGTCAGTATGCAATGTAGATTTGTTCATTCATGCACTTTTCAAGAAGCTGGGTTGTAGTGTATGCTTAATAGTTCTGTTTCTTTCACAGGCATTTGTTTTTTTCTGTTAGATGATTGGCAATCTGTAGCAACACTAGAGTAAATGTTTGCTATAGTTGATTGTAAGCTGCAGTGTTCATCATGTAAAAAATTAGGATGTCTTGAAATTAAGAGATATATATTGTGATAGTTAATGCAGACCTGTACATGAGAATCAAAATAACTTATAAATAAAGTTAACTGAGACTAATTTTGAAATGTAATTAAATTTCTCACTGCAGAGAAATTCTGTCCAAATGAGTTACAGTAGTAATAGTGATCTTTCATCTAAATTCTTACAGAGTCACTTCTATATATGTGTCTATATATATGTTACATATATGCATATTTATAATAGTGGAGTACAGACCAGTGGTCCATAGTCCAGTGCTATACACAAACACACACATATATATATATCTCAGAGACCCTTTTGGTCTGTAGTACAATGCTAATTAAAGCTATTATTCCTTGTTAGTGGACAGTACAGTTGTCATAAGACATTTGATGAGACTCTTTTATCAAATTCCAGGTATTTCTGGCCTTTTTTTTTTTTTTAAGGATGTGCATGATCAGGAGTTGCCTTTGAGATAGTTTGCCATTTGACTTAGACTTCAGTCTTTAGGGTGATAAAAAAGAATCATCCTGGTTTATCTGAAAATTGGAATATAAATGTTGCGGAATGCTCAGAAAGAGTAACCAGTGGACTCAGGTAGAGGCTGGGGTTAAAAGAAAGAATGTTGGCTGGGGAGAATTCCCTTTGATTCTCACCTTGGTGGAGGAGGTTCTAGGATGGAAAAGCTTCAACTCTTCGATTAAAAAATAGATTTTTAAGCAAGACTGAAATGGCTCAGTGCAACCTGGTGATTTTTACATTTTGTAACCTGTGTATATAAATGTATATAGTTGTATTTTGGGAAGGGGGAAGCTCCTGTGTATTTATAGTTGAGTGAAGGAAAAATACATATGCAGAAAAATACTTAGCTGTCAACACAGATTTTCTGTGGCCTAAATATTCATGCTGCTAGGAATTTGAGTGTGAATGCTGCCATCTTCTCAGTGTCTTATTTGAAAAGAAAGAAAACTTTTATTGCCATCTACATAGTACTTCAGGTCTTAATTTTCATTTACAGCCATCAGTAAATGTTGATGGCTATAACTTTAGGCTCTTGGAAAGGGTAAGCATCTTTTTAATTATGACAGGATGAAAACTATTTAAATACAGGTCATGAAGATGCACTGTTGCTGTGAGGCAGTCAGCATGCATGACTGCCCCCTGCTTTCCTTGTTTTTGTTGCAGGTTGAATGTTCAGCACTTCTTTAGTAAGTGGTTGCTTGCACACTTGAAGGTCGCTGAGTAAAATTAAATTAACTTTTTTAAAAACAGCAAGTTGGGGGTTTTTTCTCCTAAATTGTATGCTTTTCTTTAACATTAAGGTTTTGTGTGAATACTAAGGTTTTTAAAACCATAAAGAATTGCATTTTACATTGTGAAGAGTTAAAGGAAAACATTGCAAATTGAATGCTCTCATGCAAACCTCTCTTTTCAGAATGCTATCCCTAAATTAAATGCATCTGGTATTGTCTTCCTTTTCTCTAAGCTGCTCTAGACTCTAGAGTTGTATTGTTAAGGTGCATGGAATACATCATAAGTACACATGATTCCTGTTGAATGTTCCATTCCTGGCAGGCTGACACGTCCAGTATTTCTGACTTAACAGCTGAAAAATCTGTCTTACATCAGTGATGTTTTGTCAGTCCTAACAGTGAGTTTATTTGCAGTGTATCGTACTGGGCTCTGATAGGACTTGGGAAATGGGTCTGTGTTGCCCACAGAGGAGTGGCCAGTACTATTTTGGGATAAGCCAAAATAAACTTTGGGGGCACTAATGTGGCCAAGCTGCAATGGCACATGAGTGTTGCACAATGGGATGGCCCTTAGGCGAGTTTTGCCGGGGACAGTGCTCTGACTCTGCGCTGTAAATGCTCACTGCTGACTGGGAGACACACCACTGGCAGAGTCCTGGTGCCAGCTGAGGTCCAGCTCCGTGTGAGGGATGTGACTGCAGGGGGAGGTGGGCCCAGGAAGAGCAGCACTGAGGCAGCAGAGTGCTGAGCCTCTTGTGCCCACTCCAGCAGGGAAACACAAGTACGGCTTGATTCACAGACCTGGCCTCTGAGCTCTGTACCTCTTGGACTGCCTGCTGCGGAGGGAAGGGTTGGGATTGCTTCATTTGGATCTTCTTAGTGATTCCCTAGTGGATTTTCTCTGGCAGCCTTGGCCCGTTGCAGCTTTTCGGTTGAAATACTGTGTCAGTGACACAGTTTCATGAGGTCACGGAGCCATTTCAATGCCTGGGGTCCTTTTCCTCTATCTCCTTCTGTGTCACCTTCTGCAGCCTGTTCCATCCATGCCACTACAGTTGTTCCAGTGAATGCTTGCAAAGTACTTATTAAGGATGTGGTGCAGTAAATTGCCTTGTGAGGGTGTTTTGTTAGGCAAAAAATCCCTTCCCCTTCTATCTGCCAAAAATAGGCCACGTTTATTTTGTTCAACTTTTTTGTTTTTAATGCTCTGGCTTTCTTTTTTTTTTATTGACTTTGACAGATATAGAAGACTTAATCTCAGAATTATCTCAAGAAAACATGCAAAAGTTCAGGCTGACTCAGATAACTGTTACGGCTTTTACTGATTAACAGTTCAACAACAATATACTTGTTCAAACATAATTTTAAACAAGCTTTCTAAGTGTCTCAGAATAATGATGATAAGGTGCTTTAACTTGTAAATTGAAGGTAAAATTTATGAAAGTTTTGTGCAGAAACAAATTGAAAACAAGCTCCTAAAAAAAAAAAAAAATCCATTTCCCTTTATATTACTGCTTCAGTTACTCTGTTTTGTAAGTCTAATCCAAAACTATCTAAAATTCCCTGTAGAAGAAAATATGGACTGCCCTCCTAGAGACTGAGGGTCCTCTCTATCTATATAATTTCTGCAGATTTTAGGAACACAATGTGTGTCTCTGTCTTTTAGATAAAATACCAAAAATCTACAGAACCATTTTTACTTCAAGATTTTATCTTGTATATACAGAGTCAGAAAAACAGTAAGCCTCAATCCCACATAAACCCCAGTCACGTTTTTCGGGCCTAAAAACACAAATCACTTGTGTGCAAATGTGTATCTGTCCTCTCCTGAACATGGAGTATCTTCATAACATCCTGTCTTAAGTCAGCACCAAAAAATTGAACAATGATCGTGGTAAAGTGACATGAATGGAAGTTTACCCAAAGTGAAACATCCTAAAAATACATGTGCTGGCCTGGGGTAACTTCAGTCGATTGATTTGTTTTAAATAAATTAGGGGCATGATGCTAATGTTTATTTCTACCAAGTGAGTAAAATGCATTCCATGAAACAAAAATTACTGTAAACCAACCACACAGGTTGGTAATTTAGTTTCTGCTGTAGCGATAAAAGTTTTCATTAATATGAATAGATGTAATTATTCTGTTTTGATCCATGCATAATGTACATATCCCTTCTTCATTAACTTCACTACACTAATTAAAAAGCAGGTACTCTTCACAAAATACTCCCAGACAGAGAGTAATTGTGGGTTATTCAGAGGTAAAATTTACAATGCTAATTTTGTGGTAAGAGATGAAAGAAAATAGCGTTATAGGCAGTGATTGAACAGAGTTCTTGGAGACTTTTTAGAGATCTATAAATATCTCTTAATTTTAGTTATATTTGTGTGTGTATTACATTTGTATGTACATACACACATATGCACACTCACGCATAATGCACCGTTCAACTTTCTAAAAAATGTTTGTAAAAGTAATTATATGTAAAATATTTATTTTAAGCTATTTTTTAGATATAGTTTTATGTATGTGCATATACAGAGGTACATTTGTCTATCAAAACTGAGTGATGATTAATATCGGTGCCAGGTTGTATCTGATGTTGGGTGGTTGTTTACTTGTTTTTATTCTGAGCCCATTGTATGCTTGCTTCTCTTGCTAGCATAGCAGCAAAAATGCTCTTGGAAAAGTGCTCTCCACAAGTTTAGTGAACTGTGTGTTGCATAATTATTCCTCTGAGTCACACTTTTCCTGATGTATTTGTTCTATGCAGGTGCTTTCTATACCTGATTACACAAAGAGTGTAATAAATAGCAAAACAAGAGGTATAAAAAAACTTGTACTTAAGAGATCAAAGCAAACCAGACCATGCAGTCCTTTGGAAATCTTGGCTAGCTCTCTTGTAAATAAAAGTGCTTCTAAAGCAGAAGGTATTTAACTACTGTATTTATAAAGGTCTTGATTGGCAGTTCAGTTATTAACCTCATAAAAACACAGCAGCGTAAACTAGTAAGAATGTTTATTCTAGCACTTCTATCTGAAGGAAAATGAAAACCAAGATATAGGAGCATATTCTTAGTTCCTTTTAAGTATTTATTTTAGGTCTGTGTAGCATAAAAGAATGTTTTTTCAAGTCAGTGAACTTAAACTATTTTGCTTACTGTTCTGGGATTTAAGTATTTCCTAATTCCTAACAAAGAAAATGTTAGATTTATTGAAGGAACAGAGTCACCACATCTTTATTGAAGGTGCAAACCCCAATCTTTATGATTCTTCTTTCCCCTTCACAGTGTTTTTCATTTCATGTGGCGGGAAAAAGGAAATTTGAATTGTGTTTTTTAACTAATTTGATGAGGTTACAGAAGAGTTGTGCCTTTGTGTCACTGAAGAGGTGTCCTGTATCATGTTAGGTCTAGAAAAACAAGTATGCAATAATCTATATCCTTCCTCTTTGTGTTACTAGCCAATGTATTACACCAGGTTCTTTTAGAGTTGTTTTTTTTCAAACACTGTGGCTTTTCAAGCCTCCCACAAAATTACATGGCCATTTTTTCTTCTATGGCAGTGCTGAAAATCTCTTATGCATGTGAAATGCTTTCTTGAAAGCAGTTTGTCAGGAGTCGTGAGAGTGTGTGATTTCAGGAATTTAACTCATACCTATGTTCTTTAAAAGAAATTATCTGAAGCAAATTAATATTTATATATAATCTCTATTTCTGAAGGAACTTGCCTATTGCTATTGTCTCAGTCTCTTAGTAAAAAAATAGTGATGATTCTCTGATTATCCTCCACAGGGTCTGCTAATCAAGAGCTTTCATAAATATATATTTCTTTCTGAATGAAACAACATTTTAAGTGGTTATTTTTATTTCACATCAAGCTAGTATTTGAAATACTAGTGTACGTTGTGGAAGGAATACTTCATGCTGAATTAAAGACTAATTTACTAACTTACTAAAAACGTGTTAAATCTCAAGAATTTTGTGGTTCAAAGCAGGAACTACTGTCAACTGTAATTGCAGTAGGTAGTGATGGCCAGGAAATACAGGAAGAAAAGAAAAACACTGATCTATTAAGAAGGCAAGGTTAAAATCATGGTGCCAGAGTGGAGAGTAGCTATGTGGAACCATGCAGACTGTAGAAGCATCTCTTTATTCTGTTTTCTTGATTTTCATTCAAAGTGTGACTCCTGGCAATACAGGTCAGCAGTGACTTTGGATGAGTTAAAACCTCTAAGGATGGTCATTTCACAACCTCTTTGAGTAATATATTCAAATGCTTTGTTCCCCTTGCCCAATTTGAAACTTCCAAGCTATGATTTGTGTCCTTTCTGTACTGTCTGCAACTACAAGATTAGCTCTCTAGTCTTTAATTCCTTCAAGTGGTTGTAGGTTTTTGTTAGATCTACCCTGGACCTCTTTGTTAAACAGAGCAAACCTGTCTCCTTCAGCTTCTTCTTACAGGGCAGGTACTGTAGGCCCCATCTATCTGAGCAGCTGTTTGCTGGGCCCTCTCCTGTGTTTCTAATCTCTTCTGAGCCTGGCAGCCCAGCTTGATGGAGGATTCCATGTGCAGCCTCTCTGCTTGATCTGCTGCTGCTTTCATCCTGATGAACATAGTCCCGTTTGTAGTTTGTCCTGTTTGCAGTGAGGACGTGCCATTGGCTCCTATTGAGTTTGGCATCCATTGTAACCCCTGTTTTTTTTCCTATGGGGCTATTGGTTTCTGAGCCAGTTTGTTACTCAAAAAGCCTGTACTGATGCTCAGGATTATTCAGCCAGGTGCAAAATGTTGTTTCTCCTTGTTGAACTGCATGAGGTTTCTGTTAGCCCAAGCCTCAAGTTTCTCAAGGTCTGTCTAGACTGAAATTCTGCTGTTTGGTGTTTCATCCACTCCCTCTAAAGCAGTGCTGCCTACAGATCTTCAGAGAGAGTTGTTGATAAAAATGTTAAGGGTGGAGTGGCCCCAGAACTGACCTGTGGAACGTTCCACTGGTTACCAGCCAACAACCAAACACTGAACCACTGATATCTGTTGGGCTTGGTGGTCCAGCCCAAATGCTTTGTTTATCCAAGCTGTACTGCCTCAGTTTCCAAATGAGAAATCTGAGCAAAGCTGAACCTGTTTGTCAAGTACAGCATTTTCTAGTCCTTTTTAAAGTTTTTTTCCTGAATGAAAATATAATTTAACTGCTTTCCCTAGGGAATAAGAGCAGATTGCAGTGCTCACCAGGTTCTTGGATTCTGTGTGCACTTATGGACAAGTTTCTTTAGGTTGGTTTCTGTTACTTACTTGTTTTTGTACATGAAACTGAATCCTGGCAAGTTGGAGCCTTTCAGTAGTGTGTACTCTCTCTTCCCAAACTCCATTTATGGTGCTTGCCTTAGAATTTGAAGATTACCTCCTTGAGCTGGCCATAATGTGGTCATTTTAGGATAAATTTAAGATTCTGCTTCTCTTTTCTCAAGTGAAGTGAAACCTGCAATTCTTATGGTTTTTGATTTTCAAGAAAGTGTGAGCTACCTGTTCATCCTTTCAGAAATGCTCTGCAGATTTCAATTTGGTTTAAAAAGGAGTGAAATACAAGCAAGTTTTTAAGGGTGAGGACTGAGTGCCTGGAACTTCTGAAAGGAAGTTCTACACATTTTTCCATACTCATCCAGCCTGCATTTTGGAATCTGCTTACATACAGTCTTGGCCTGATTGATGACATCAAGGGCGAGTTTTGAAAATTACTGGCCGATAATCTTTATATAATTCTGATCAGCAGAAGTTCAGTACCAGTGGAACTACATGAGTTTAAGAAAGGGTTGGAATATCCATGCGCATCAGCATGTCACAAAACCACAGGAGCACACAGTAGTAAGGGTTCTGTTGGTATATTGTCTTGGTTCTTTTCATAAACAAGCTTGCTGTTCTGTTTCTTTTGTAAAGTGATCAAGTCTCATCCTAAAAACTTTTCCCACTATTTCTGCAGGAAGACTCCCTGAATGCCACCTTCCCAAGTAAAACTTCTCAAGAATCAATCTGCTTTTAAATCATTAGAAATGTAACTGGCAATGTGTATGTATCCGTGGCCCTTTAATGCTCATTTTTTATTATGCCAGCATTGTCTCTTATTTTAAATAATTGTTTTCCCTCCTGATGCTTTTCTTATTGTATTTGTGGGTGTCCCTCATATATCCTGTCCGTGTTAATTTTGCCAGACAAAACAATTTGAGGTTTTTAAATCTATGCTCAGCAAATTTGCTTTCTATTCCCTTGATCATATGAGCAGCTTTTTTTAAGATTCTGTCTTAGCTGGAAGTTACCTGTGGTTTATTCCAGCTTGTATATTGCCTGTTTTTGGAGAGTGGCATTAGTACTTCCTTGTCTTCTGTACTGGCTATATCGGAGTTTATGTATGACAGAACCACATTTGCCCTTTGTCTTTTTCCTCTGATGAGGGATCCAAGGTATCAACTAATGTGCTTGGATCCTTCTGCTGTTTCCAGCTGATGAACTCCTAATTTGTAATACATTTTTTGAAGTACTTCTTGAATATGCAGTCTTTTTTTGCTGTTCATTTCACGTCCTGGTGCTCTGGTGCTCAGAATACACAGTTTTGTTTCATAGTGCTTGAATCTTCTCTCTCAACAGACAGTACCTCATAACTTTTGTTTCATTGGTGGATTTGCATCAGCACACTCCTGACTCTCTTACTCTGGTCTTCGAGTGTAATAATATTGGTCCCAACAATCAGTTAGGTGTACATCAATAACTGACTTGAAACATGTTCTTTTCGGTCTTTCTTTAAGTCCTGTTCATTCTCTAACTTCACCATTTTATCTAATAGCTTATCCTAATTACAGTGTGTCAGTATTTTACTGTTATTTAGAGATTACGTTGGAGTTTAATCTGTTAAACCAAAACTGTAGTTTCAGAGTGGACTTCATGTAGACATTTCCTGAGACTGTTGTGGGATGTTGTCTGCTTCCTGCTGTGTTCTCTGTCTCTCAAAAAGCCCAAGGGTTTTTCAGCTGTGAAGGAAGCACATGAGAACTGGATCTCTGCTCCGAGCTGAACCTGCCCTGCTTTTTACTTTGAAACAAGTTTTGAGTGTAAAATTTGCAGCTTTCAAACATTTCATTTGTTAGGATAACGTTAAGCAAAGCTATGGGACTAAAACTGTACTATTTCCTTTGTCTAGAAATATTGTTACTGATCTTGAGTAAGGTATGGGTTAGGTTGGCACAATCTAGTTTCTAATAGTTTTGCATGTTGCACCTTGTTCCATTTTATCTTATTCCTGTATCTTTAACTGCTCTTTTTTTTCTATAATTTTCTATGTATTCTTGAGGCCAGAAAAAGGATCTGTAGTTTCATGAATCATTCTCCTTACTAGCACTTTTGAATAATTTAAAATGTTATATATTTGCTTCCTTATTTATAAAATATTATCTGTCTTGCTGTGTTCTAAAATCCAAAATAAAATCCTTTGAGTTGAATGTAGTAAATTCTTTGAGTTTTACTTCCCCTGCAGTTAGAATATTTTCTGTTTTCTGTACCTTTGTTGTTGTTAGTCATCCTGTCATGACATGCAGCAGATTGTAATATACTTTAGTCCTATTTAAGGAAAAAAAATTAATTCTTAAAGCATATTAGATTAGCTTTGGTCTTTACCAGGACCTCAGCATAAATCAAAGTGCCGTACATTTTTTCTTGGTCTTTTTGTAGTTGGAAAAAAACCTGCTTTTTTCCACTTATTTTAAGTTTATGCTTTTGAAATATATGTTAATAGGGAAATATGCTTCACATATTTTGAGACAGTATTTAACTGCTTAACAAATGATAAGGGTCAGGGAAAGAACATGAAGTTAAAATGGGTGTCTAAAAACTAGTTAGCCTAGTTAAGTTGCATTATGGGATTTTTTTTTAATAATTCAGTGAAATCAGGAGAAGCAAATATGTAAAATGTGTATATAAATCTGTCCTTTTGAATGACAGTTTTGCTAAATTCTGTCCTGGTTTTCAAGGTCTTCCAACAGCAATTGTCCTTGCAGTGCAAAGAGTAAGTTTGATTCTGTTTCTGCATTACTGCTCTTTAACATGAAGGATTATGTGACATATCATGGTTAATGATTCCACTGTGAGGATTGGTATAACAGGAATAGATTATACAGTAGATAATATTTCTATAATCTCATTAAAACTATGTTCTTGGTCTTGATCTAAGTGTGTCTTGTCTATATTTTTTCACATTCCAGTTCTGTTTTTTCTTTTTAAATATAACATTATTTTTCCCTGTCAATTATCTGACCATGCTTTTGTCAGCTGACTTGAGATGTTGGCAATATTTATATTCAAAAAGAGCACCAGGGACCCTTGCCCTCAGAAGATTGTCCCCAAATCTCACCTATGTTGTACTCAAATATTAACATATTTACTGCAAATGTTCTCTAACATATCAGTTACTAAAACCAGCCTACAAGGTTATAAAGCTTTGTTTTTCTGAAAAATAAATGAAAGAACAGAAGCAGGTGATCTTTGACACATGTCGCAGTAAAATGATCTGTATGCCCCAGTGTCACAGGAGAATTTTAATCTCCTGGAGTATTCTTTTAAGTGTACGGAACAGCTTTAAAAAGAACACTGCAATGTCCATAGTTTTATTCTTAAATGTATTTTTTAAAATGCAGTTAAAAGGTCCACACACTTGCTATGCATAAAGATGGAATATTTATTTAGAAAGACAGTAGTTATACAAACATAGATGCTACCCCTTGCATTATGTAGAATCAAGTTGCTACTGAGACAAACATAATGTATAGTGACCAGACATGTCACAGGTTGCAGCAGCATTTATGAATTTGGTTCCAGAAGTTTGATGGTAATTAATACTTCCACAAGCAAAGCAGATGAAATGAAAACTGGTAAGTACATGATTTTTATCTTAACTTAAGCCATCCCAGGTTCTACTCTGAAAAGTGATAAAAGCCAAAGAACTGGTGCTAAATGATTGGAAGAACTGCTCACAATGGAGTATAATAAGGGCTTCTGGGTTAGGTTATTTTTCAGAAAAAAGTAAAACTGATTTTTGCATATTTTCTGAAGAAGCATTATCAACACTTAAGCATGATAGTTTACATAGACTTTTCCTTGAAGTTTTACAGATTTACAGTCTGCTTTGAGTTATGCCTTTTTTGTAAAAATTTTTACTCCTATCACTAGTTGTTGGGGTTTTTTTTGGAACTTAGCTGTGATTCACTCTTGTCTTCTGAGTGCTTATTGCTAGCAATTAAATTCTGACCTTTGTATCATCACATGCTTTCCTGCCAATTTATATAAACTCTGTATTCTGTGAAAGATGTTTCTTTTCCTCACTTTTGTCTGCTTCAGAGTCTATTTAAGAGGGAGAGTTTGACTCAGGGGGACACAGAGAATTGTTATAAGTTGTGAGTGTCACTTGGTTCTGTATGACACAGTACAGAAGATACCTCTGTATTACTGTTTTTCATTAATGGAACATCTTTTCAGGTGGAAAACCTGAGTGAAAATGGAAAAGAAACTCATGTATGTCTCTCTACATAAACACTCTTGGTCAGTCTTTCTTGTGAGTGCTAACATGGCTGCTGTCTCTAGCCATGAAAATGAAACCTTTTGTGAATGGGCTGTACTCTAATCTAGTCATCTGGCTTTTCTGCAGTTACTTGCATATGAGAAAGCATTAAGATTGTTAAACTGCAGAGTATCTGACATGTAAATATTGCATCTTCCTATCTATGTACTGCAGTATTCTGCGTGTATACAGTTTTACAGATTATTTTTGCTAGTGAATTTAGGAGGATGTGAGTGCTCCCGTTAGTTTCTCTCTCAGCCTTTCTACATCAAGCATCATTTTAATTATGTACTTGAATGACATTTTACATCGGGGAGAGGGATTTTATTGTTAGCATCATCAGCCCATTGAGAACTTCTCTGTTTCATTACTGTACTTCCTCTTTCAGTAAATAACCTTCCACTAGTTCGTTATTTAGGTCTCAGTAATCCCATATGAAATTCTGGATTGTGAAATTGTGCTACTCTGAGTTACTAACAGGAAAAAAGAAAATGTTGTTTCAGAGTCTGTGGTTTAACATATTATCAAAGATGAGCTCTGAAGCAATATAAAAATAGTTTCAGCTGGATATGGGGAAAAATACTAGTATCTTAAGGCTCTTCTCAGTTACTTCTTTTATAAACACATTTTAGGGTGAGTAGATGTAAAATCTTATGATCTGCAAAATGTTTGGTTTAAGAATTTAATTATGGTAGCTATGTTGCCAAACATCTGTGTTTGAACTGTGTCAGTGACTAATGGGAAGATAGTTATCTATAGATATTTTTAATTTAAACCTATCATTCCCTGTCAGATATATTTTAGGATGAGGGGAAGAGTTTGTTTCATGAAAACAGTTAGCAGTGGTTTTTGGATTGTTTTAGTCCACTTGATATATTCCTATATAGGTATGTCAGGAACTTATCTCCTTGTAAAGATATGGATAGCTTATTAATTATGAAGTCTAACTCACATATGAATTGATGATACATGCGTGAATCTGTTTATAATAGTAACATAGTTAATAATAGCATGAGACGTATCTTGGTTGGTATTCATTTTTCACAGGAGTACTTTTTTGATTAAATTAATAGAAAATATGTGGCTTAGTGTCATGAACGTTTTTGAAAAGCAGAACCATCACATTTTTTCTTGTTCCAATCTCAGTTACAGTACACAAATACTTGTGTGTACCTTATAATGTGTACATGTTTCCAGGAGCAAAAAAGATGGTCAGTAATCAAAAATGAAACAACTAAATACCTCTGGTTTATTCTGTCTAGCTGCTTTTCTTTCTGCTTATTACCTGTTGCTCTTCAATCCAGGCTTGAAGTTCATTCCACAGATCACTCTCCCGAAGCACTTTGCCAACTTATTAAAAATAGCATCCTGCAATCTTCTGAAGAATCCTTGGGGTTCGCCTTCAAGAAAAACAAGGACTGGTTCGATGAAAACAATCAAGAGATCCAGGACTTGTTGAGAAAGAAGAGAACTGCTCATCAAGCACACCTTGCCCAGCCATCCTGTCATGTAAGGAAAACAGCCTTTCGAATCGCATGTAGCGAGCTCCAGCAGAAACTTCGTGTCATCCAAAACCAGTGGTGGATCAATCTGGCGGAAAAAATTCAATTATGTGCAGACACGAAGGACTACAGGGGATTCTATGAGGCTCTGAAAACAGCTTACGGTCCTACATACCAGGTTCAAAGCCCTTTACTCAGTGCAGATGGACAGATGCTTCTCACAGATAAAACTTCCATCTTGAACAGATGGTCTGAACACTTTCAGACTCTCTTCAGTACCAAGCGTGTAGTTCAAGATTCAGTGATACAGTTCATTTCACAACAGCCGGTGAAATCTGAATTGGATATTGCCCCCACTATGGGTGAAACGCTTAAA
>JAWWLV010000121.1:25204248-25252309 GCA_035041135.1 Platyrinchus mystaceus | reverse complement strand
TTTCAGCCATCAGCGAGCCTGTAGCAAGCGTGGGTAGAACCCTTCCCAAATCTTCGTTCGCGAAGCCTAGCCATGATTACCTGTTGCGCATATCCCTGCTTTGACATCCCCAGGTAGTGGATTCACGCTGAAAACAGTGCTCTGTATTTTTGAGAACACCTTTACATTTTGCAGCCCTTTTGCTCATGTGTAGTCTTTCCTGTTTCCTCTCTGAACTGGAGGCCCTGTAATAGTCTGCTCAGACAGTTGTGTCTCTCTTTTTCTGAAAGTGCGTGTGGACATCTTTTCTGCAGCTACTGCTGATTAATGGTTTTGATTAGGTTGCCTTCTCCCCTCACGTCAGCTGTGGAGCAGTAAACCAAGTGGGAGGGTATGTAAGTTACCCACTTCAGTAGTTGTTGTTTTCTGTACCTGTCAAAAAGGTTCATGAAACCATGCTAATTACAAAGAATTTTGAGACTTTGTAAGGATATTCAATTCCACTATTTAATATTGATTCTAATATGGCTGCTGAATTAAAAATGGACCTTTAAAAGTACTTGTGTGAGATGCTACTGGTATATTGTCTTCTCTTAAACCTCTAACCACTGACCATCCATTCCATAGGAATCTTAACCCCAATTCTGCTTTTGCTTGTTGCACTCTGTGGCACAAGAGGTGGAGGTGTCACAGTGTTTTTGGATAGAATTTTTTTTTTTTTTATTTACCGAGTTCCTAATGTTTTATGTAAGAAAAACTCAGTCAGATGGGCTGTTTGACTTGATATACTTAGATCTTACGTTTTGTGCTGTCTCTGGCTTTTCATCTTCAGTTTGCTACATAATGTATGTACAGAAAATTGAAGTTGTTTTGAAGAAGCTGTTAGAAGAAATTACCTGAGTGTCTTCTTCTTAAATAACCAGTGATAATCAGTACTGATGTCTTTAAACTGTCCTCATTAGTGCTTTTATTTATATTCATTCTTGGTTTGAATGCTTCCATCCAGTTTTTTAACTTGAAGCCTTTTTGTAGCTGTAATAGCTACTGCAGATTCCTTGGACATTCTTGTAGTTATAGCAACTCATTATATTGTGTATATATATCTTCACAGTATTGTTTCTTTCGTGCCTAGAGAAAGTTTCCTGTACCTCTTCAAACATTTGTTTCCACCTAGTAATCTGTTTTTGCTGTGTTTATTCTGTGGCCTGTGGCTAAGGCATGTTATGTTAGTGGAGTGCTGGAAGAAGCTGTGCTGATGCTTCCCATGTGCTCGTTTACTCGTGCATGATTTTTTTTGTCTGCTTATTTTTACTCACATTCAGTATTGCCGTCTCATTGTGTTACTTCTCGAGACCCGGATCCGTCTGCTGGTTGTAAGCGCTGCATTGGAGTCATGCTAACATGCTAACGTTTATCTTGGTTGATCTTGTGGCAAGCAAACCCTGTGGTTGGCTTTCTTCTTCTAAATGGATGGCCTTTCATTCATTTATTTATTTTTAAAGGCAGTCTGTTTTATCTGCATAGCATATATGGCTAATTAGAACCTCCCCACTGTAACAATCAGTGAGGATGGTTCTTGCCTAGATGATCCTGATTGGTTTCCTATAAACCACGAAGCCATGCTTTATCCAGTCCAAAGCCAAACAAATACAGAAGATTTCTACGCACCTCCTTTTAGCTTGGATTGATTTGCTGTTGCAGCTTGAACTGTGCCACCTTACTAATTCTGGGTAGGGATGAGTTCATTAGGTATTTGTGCATTGCTCTGATTTGGATGTGGTTGCTCCATCTACACAAGCAGAAACTTGGCCTGTACATGTCACCACTGTTATATGTTGGAAGCAGCACTGGATAAAGAGGGTTAAATGAAGGTCAGGCGCATTTTACAGATCTTCTGTGAGTTAGTATTCTGAGATGCTTTTTACTGTCAGTAAATTATGAGCATCTGTTAGTACATGTCTATTAAGTATATTTTATTAGCTATTTAGTACATGAGCCATGCTAAAGCAAGTGTAAGTCTTAAAATGGTGCTGGAATTTAAGATGTTTATTTTCTTTTTAGTGTGATTTCCCAAAAAGGCCCAACCAGTTTAATTGACCAAGTGTTAGTATGCACACATACAGACAGAGTTACTTAACTTGTGTAAAATACACTGTATTATCATTTTTAATGAAAACATCGTGCTGCCTTTGAAAGCAGTTCATCATGTGTGCATGGTTCTTCTGGATTGCCAGCTTCACTGTAGCATCAGAAATCAACAAATAAACTGGTATTTTGAGTGCAGCTAATCACTGCAGAATGCTAATTGTGACTCTTACACATTTGTTTCTGCAGAATGACAGGAGGGGAGTTTTTCTCTCGGTTTCCAAGTCTTTATCCTTTCCTTCTCAAGCAGTTGGAGGTTGTAACCAATACTTTGAACAGGTAAGACAATGTCTAAGAAATATAAAAAAATATAAAGTGGAATGAAAAGTTTAAACTGAGTTGTGTCACATACACCCTAATGGTGCTGTATATGTCAGTACTTCTTGAAATTATATAGTTCAACTAAGTGTCTTTCACTAAGGCTTTTTTCTTTTAGCCTTTGCACATCTCAGTAAGTCCCTGAAGACTAAACTACTGTTGAATAATTAATAGTTCCTGCATTCCTAGGATCAGATGTTAAAGAACTTATATTTTTCAGGGCAACAGAAACCGGGTGTTTGACTTTCTCATGTTTAACAATGAGGCTTCCTAATGTGTTTTAAGTGATACAGGGTCATAGGCCTCATGTAACCCCAAATGAACACTTTCCAGCCTGTGACACACTGACTCCAGGGAAAGTCCTTGGTCTTCTTTTAAGGACTCCACAAATGGTGGCTGAGAGCTACAGTTTGATCAATGCAGATGATACCATTTGGGATGACACTGTTACCCCCAGGTTCATGAACTTTTAAAGTAAATCAATGCTGGGTTTGTTTTCTCTTAAAATGCCATGGTATAAACTGTGGAAGTTGAGTAGCTGATTTATGGGTGAGGTTCAGCTGTCTTGTCTAATGGGCCTAAGGTGGATACTCTGAAGCAGAAGTTTCACCAGTCATTGCACGTTTTGCAGTCTCTGCCTAAGGAAAGAGGGTGTGTGTATATTCAGTGCAGCAGGCTGCTTTACCTGACGTTTTGAAAGGTGACAGTGTCATCACTGGTAAATTTTGGGAAGTGTTTCAGTTGAAAAAGATTGAAAGCTGCTGTCTGAAATGTAGGCCTGGAATGCTTTTTCAGTGTGAATTCAGACTTGTATCTTATTATTAGTCATTAAATAAATCAAGAAGGGGTGATTTTAACTTGGATTTCTGATTGTTTTTAAATATGAATAGTAGCCACTTGGTGTCAGTGACAAGAACTATTTTTTAATAAAGCCTGCTGTTTTGCTAAATATACATTTCCTTCCAAACTGATAAAAAGAGGGTTTTTTAAACCCCCTTTTTGTTACTAACTCCAACTTCATAGTTTCCTGGTTCATAGAGAAAGATTATCTGTGCGGGTTTTTAATATTATTTAAAAATGAAGGCAGCTCACCATAATTGGGAAAAAAAGAGGCTTAGAATAATGCAGGGAAGTGAAGACAATACAGCCACAAGTGCTTCATTACAGGGGTTCCCTGCAGGAGAACTGGATGCCATGTTTGATCCCATCAGGTTTTGCACTCTCTTGTAATGATCAGCCTAGAATGCCTCCTTGAACCAGAAATACAGAAGCCTATTTTGTGGGGAAGAGAATAGCATGAAGGAGGATGCTTTTTTCACCAAATGCTTCTTACCCCTTTCTATTTAGTGAAGTTGAAGAGTTGAAAGTTCATCCAAGCCTGTTTCTTTTGCTTTTAATCCTGGGAAGACTGTATCCATCTCCAATGGATGGCACTTACTCAGCACTCAGCATGGCACCGTTTGTCCCTTTTATTATAAGGTAAGGTGATTTTGTGGTGGTTTTTTTATGTGATGGGAGTTCTTTCTTGAATCTCAGGAAATTTTTTTTAAAAAATGCCTTTTTAAACTTCTCTTGAGTTTTAATTATTACAGGAAAAACTGGTATTCATTGATTGCTCTTACCTTTGTTATTAAATGTCTTTTGGAGAATTAGAATATCTGCTTATGCAAGCCATTGTATGACTTGGTTTTAAATCTTTGTCTGCAAATGCTGTACGGTACGATTGCTGCCACAGAGAGGGTAGATGAAAACTGATGACAGATTTTAGCAGTGCAAGGTTTGCTGTACAGAATTCTGATGGATTTTTCAGTCCTGCAGAATGACTGTTCATAACACATAAATGTAATGATTAATGTATAGATTTGTAGATGTGTGTATATATATAATCTCCATATCCATCCATGTATACATACGCAGCTAGATAAAGATATGGGTCTATAATATGTTTCCAAGATGACTTTTGAAATTTTTATACAGTGTAACTTTCATTTATATGGTGGTTACATGAAAGTATTCAGCAGATATTTTTGCTACTCGGTGTGTCTTTGGTTTGGGATGGGGAGCCTGATAACAGGAACCAGGGTTGTGGTGGGTGAGCAGAAACCAGTACTTGAGAGGAAGTCTTGCTGTCTGTGTAGAAGCCTCAACAATAGGGTGAGTAAACTTCTGTACTTAATCTCACTCCTTCAGTAGTGAAGCAAGACAAAGTTGTTGTTACCCTAAGATCTTAAAATTTTTATTTTAAACTATTGTTTATGTTAAAAACTAGTATCTCTGTCTGCTTATTCTTCACAGCAGATGTGATGTATCTCTTGCTTTTTATGATGTTTTTGAATTTTCAAGAATAGATAATCATTTTATGAAAGGAAAAAACCTGTACTAGGAGTTTTTAAATGCACTGTATTTAACAATTAAAAATATTTGGGTTTCTGCCATATTGGAATCTTAAATGCTTTTTGGGGAAATGTTTAAAACTATTTGTTACATCTTTTATTAGTTCTGGTTTTATGCCTCTATTAATGCACAGGAGAATGCTCTTTTTGTTTGTTTGTTTCAGATAGTTTCTGTTATTGGTAATAGATTAACTTTTGATAAACTTTTGGTTACAGCTTTTTAGTTTTGTCTTTATACTTACATTAGGACACTATTTTTTGCAAAATACATAACACCACCAGAGTAACTTTTCACACTTAGCTTATTATCTTGAGGTTGTTTTAAATACATTCACAAGATGTGGGGAGAAAACCCCAATAAAAATTTTTAAGAATCTGGAACATTTAAGAGATCTGTATCATTGGACATGCTTTCCTTTGACTGTGTTCCTAAAGAGAAATGCTATGGCAGATAAAGATGATGCTTTCTGCATTTCCTTTCCACTTAATTTGGCAGTACCTGTTGACACAGGTATAAAACTAGAATAAAGTTATTACATATCTCAGACAGAAAATTCTATGTGGGCGTACAGACATGCATTTTCTCACTGGTTGCTTAGCAAAGCATTGACATTTTTATGGTTGCCAGGGGACAATACCAAGGATTCTGCAGGAGGAAGTGTATTTGTCATATAGCTCAATGTGCTTTTTACTGGCTGTATTTCTGTCTACAGTTCTTATGCCCTTGTTCTGTGAATACCATGATTGTTTTCTGTTCATTCAGACTGCATTAGTTGGAATACACAGGGATGATTTATCTTGGTAAAATAAATATGTTGCTATTTTCCCTTCTATTTCCCTTCCTATTTTTCGTTCTACAATAGCAAATGAACAAAAATAAAATTCTCTCCCATTCGTTTGTTTGTCAGAAGGTGGTATGAAGATTGTTGTGAAGTAACCATGTAGAGAGGATCGAAGAAAAGCTCTGATGCCAAAGGCCCTGTTCATCAAGTCATTTAATTGTATATAAAAGCTGTTTCCTTGAATTGCTCAATGCAGTATTGTATTCTATAACATCTGCATGTACATATAATTACATGGTAGTCCGATGCAATTATAACATTTAATTGCCATATTTTTACCATGAAATTGTTGCATTTCTGTTGTACCACTGTCAAGGAAAGATATTGCTATGCAGTAAGGAGAGAGGAAGGGTGAACGTGACCCGTAACTGGCCTTCTACCCTTCCCAGGGCTCAGCCCACAGTGAAGTGGCATTCATTTTGTGCTCTGAGAAGATGAACAGAATACTGTGTTTGCAAGCGAATGAGCAGTTCTCTGAACAAAACTGGGCTGAGCAGAAAGAATTCAAATTGGGCTTTTGAAGAGCTTCACTTAAGCTCGAGTGGAATTTTCCATCTAGTGGGAGTAGAGCTATGGTTGCTCTGACCGTGCTGAGATGAATTGCACAATATGAACAGGATTAAATGCTACAAGGACAAATCTCAATCTCTGTGCACATGCTTGTTACTCCCTGTTGAACTAGGGCATTTGATTACCTATCTGCAGTTCTGTTAAGCTATTTTCCCCCCTCTCTTCTTGCAGATGTTTTATGTGGAAGGGAACACTTTGATTCACAACTTATTACCTCACTTATTATTTTTTTTAAAGAGCTAGATAGGTCTGTTTTAATGGTTACTTTCTAAGATGAAAGAATGTACAGCATGTTTTTGATTAACAAGGGAGGTGATGGGGAGGTAATGTTTTAAGTATGAAACAAAAACATAACCTCCCTTTCGCCTCCCCCTCCCCGTTTCAAAGACTTGTAATCTCTTCAGAATGATCTAGAATTCAGTTACCTTATGTCCTCTTGTACCATGGCATTGACAGAGTGTTTGTTTAGTGTTAAATGTTCTGGGCTGAATGCTCTGAAGGAGTAAAATGGGTATTGCTGTATTGACTTGGATACTTTTCCCTAGTCAAAGTCTAGCTCTGTTTAAGAGTGCATGACTTCTTAGTCTTTTAAGAAGTTTTTAAAAAATTATCTTTAAAATGTCAAACAATATAAGGTTTTAAAAACTTGTCAGGTGTATATGCCTTGTCTTCCCCTCGAAAAGAACTTTTTAATTCTTCATGAAATTTTCCCTTTAAAATTTTGGCAAAGAGACAGATTTCAAAGCAGTGTTGCTTCTAGGTATATTATGTTGCAAGTCATTGAAGAAACTCGCTGTCTGAGGTCAATTTAAATAGAAATATGAACATCTTTCCATGAAATCAACACAGTTATGAAATTGGCATTGTTTTCTTGGGCAGAACTTTGTAACTTGTATTTTCTGTAAAATGGAGGCACTAAATTCCAAAGTCTGTTTCTAGTCAGGGATAAGGGCAGGAGGTAGTGGGAAGCACTAGGCCTTTACAGCTGTCCTTTTCCCCCTTCTACACCTCTCCATCCACCACCCTGAACTAATAGAGCTTTGGTTTTGCACTCGAGAGCTTGTCATTAATATACAGGGATAATCACTGTGACTGTTAATTAATGATAGACACTAGGATGCAAGGAAAAAAAAACCTGTCTGTGGTGAGGAAAAATTTTCTGCAGGATGGAGCATTGTCAGATGCCGTAAGTCATTCCTAACAGAGTGTTAAGAGAAGGAGAGGGGAAAGTCCATGTTGTCTGTGACCAAACTGGCAGCTCAAATGCTATCCTACTAGCTGTGATAAATTTGTTCTTTGAGTGGGCTGGATGCATCTGCTAGAGGGTTTGTGGGTTTACATTGATCTAGCTACCCCCTGTCTTGGAAAGGCAGAGGAAACAACTGAAGATAGTACTTTCTCTTGGAAGTTACTACTTCTGAAGCTTGCTTGTCCGAACAGGCTCTGTGAAACCTCCTAATAGGCTTCTTGCAAAGTCAGCTTGGTAAATTTTTTAAAAATCACTTGGCTGAAGCAGTGTGAGATGTCCAAAGTGCCCCCTGTGATCCTTTGCCCACGGCAGTGCTGTGGCACAGGTTACGCCCACGAGCAGTAGCGCAGCATCCCAGTGGGTTTCTGCGAATCGTGTCCTTGCACAGCGCTTTGGGGCCTGTGGAGCCAGGATGACATCCTTTCACTAAACTGTATTTGCTTGGTCATTTTGAAGGGATTAGAGCAGACTCTTTAAAAGATCTGTTACCCTAGGGATTTGGTGGATTCTTCTTAGATGCATTACTTAACATTACTTCACAGAGAATTACATTTGTGAGTCTGTCCTGCTGCAGGAAGTGATGCAGACCTGTTGGCCCCAATTTCTTTCAAAATTGTGGGGAAAAGCAAAAGAAAAGGGGGCCATGATTCCATGTGAGTCTTTATGCCACGTCTGTAATGCAGTACTCCTGGTTTTACTCAGTGGGTAAGTATGCTAAGGACTTCTTAAAATCCTAACAGATGTCAGACTAATATGCAGGTTAGAGAAAATTTTTCTTAACATTCAAAAAGCATTTTTCTTAATATTTCTTAACATTTAAAAGCAAAATATGGGGTTTTGTTATAAAATCAGATTCCCTCATTGAAGGCTAAGAGGTTCAGTGTGTAAGATACAGATTCCATAAGTTGGTCTGTACAAAATGTTATTCAGAGATTGTTTTATCAGATACCAACAAGCTTAGAAAGCTATTTTATAACTACAAACTTGAATTTTAATATCTTATACTGAATTTTGTTTTGTACTTTTTATTGACCAAAGTGCATGGTAGTCTATCTGTAAAAATATTTGCTGGAAAATTAAGAATAGACCTTCAGATGCACTCTGCTTGAACCTGATACAAAGGACTAATTGTTTTCAACAGTCTTCTGTTTAGTAAAATATTTAAGATCTTCCCCATGTAATGAAGCAACTTCATGGTGTTGCATTATACTGTATCTGTCAAATACAATTTTCAATTACCAGATATATTAATATATTTACATTATTGTGCTGTCTTTTGCCATTGACTTATTTATTTCTGTTTCTTTGATGTGTTCCTACTAATATGCAGAATGTTATTCTGAGGCAAGTTTGTCTGTTTTTTTCCTCTCCCCATTCTTTTTCCACTTAATAAATGCCTTGCACGTTCCTTTCAGTCTTCATTGCTCAGTTTACTTCAGCACAGATAAAGGGGAAGTATTATTACTTTAGTTCACATCTTTTGCTTTTGAACAACAAATTTAATTACATAAAGATGCATACGTAAAATTATTATCTTAGTGTTTTAATCTTTGTGTACTAATGTTGCAAATCATTGAATCTATCTTTCAGGCGGTTTGGAGAATGTGTGTTAAGTAAGTGAGATTGATCCAGGTTTATTTTAGCTTCCTGGCAAGCAGAGCAACTGACCATGAATTCTGAGGCTCTCCGAGTTTCAGTTATCTTACTATTTCATGAATCTCTTAGAGCTCACTTCTGAAGGAAACATGTTAAGGAAAAAGACCCAAGTGTAGTAGTATTGATATTCCAGAAGGTGGTGTGAATGTAAATTTTCACTGATCAGTAATGTTACTTGCAGATGGGTTGCTCTTTTCCAGAAGTTACTCTTCGCTGACCTATGCCGTTTAGTTTGATTGCTCTGTATTCTGTTCAGTTATGTTAAATTATGCCCACTCTATCAGGTGACTGGTTCTGTTCTGTTGTAGCCCTGTGACAAAGTTTGTATGGGCTTCATGGGAATGGGTCTAGGAGAAGATGGAGTAAAAAAGAAACAGAATTCAAATGTAAAATCAAAAGTGTCTGTGAGACTTTGAGATAAGTTTAAAACCATAAATTTAATAAAGAGCACAAAATATGGGGGAGTGATGAAGTTCTGATAACAAGGTATCATCAATTTATTTGAGCACAGCTTGATTGAAGTCATTCATGTATACCTTGTAAAAATTGCTGTTTATATAAGTTATTTAAATGAAAATCCCTGGTGTTTGTTTTGTTTCACACATGTACAGTTACATGTGTGGGTTTAGCCTATCATCCTGTACCTGACTTGAAAGCAGCCATCTGACTTTCTGTAGGCTGAACACTGGTATCCTTTGGTAAGAGGTCAAATAAGGTAGCTGAGTGATTGTGCTTAGTGTGCTTCCTCTGCCTTACTCCTCTTTTTCCTGTATTTTAGTGTGGCATGGCAACAGTAGGAGAATTAATATTAAAACTTGCTGCTTTTCAACTGTCATTTCTGTAAGACTGGGACTCTTAACAGGGGTCAGACAAGTAAAGAGCTTTAGTGGGAATGCCTTTATCATATTAGATGAAAAGAACTACATGTGTTTGTTGCAGCCTTGTATTAAAATAGCTGCTCTTGATTACAGTTGTTTATGAAAGCATCACCCTGGGTTCCCTTATCACATACACATCTTCTCAGTCTTTGTTCTCTCAGTCTTTGGTTTTTTCCTTTGTCTTTTTTTTTCTCTTCCTAATATCTGATCAATGTAACTGCTCAGTATTGTAACTGTCTGCAGTAGTGTATTATTTGGAATTCCTATGATTCCAATTCCAGGATTTGGAATTCCTGGGAGCAGGCTCTGATGCACTGCAATGCCCTGTCCTTGTTGGGGAAGCTTATGAGGTGACCAGTCATTGCAAGATGAAGACAGATATTCTTTTGACTGTGGGCGAGGTTCCCAAAACACAAGTTGGCAAAGGCATTTAGAAAAATGAGCGATGTGCACCCCTAAAACGTAGATTGTTTTTTAGATTTTTATTGTATTAAATCTCTTACTTGACATCTACGGTGGAAATTTTGCAATAGCTGCAGGAGAAAGAGGGAAGGAAAGGAATGCGTTTCCCCATTGAACATATCTCTTGTGAGTTGGGACTGTCTTGGAAGTCCTCCATTTCTGCTTCCAGTCTATTCTCTGTGCAGTCCTGTTTGTACTGATCTGTAAAAATATTTATGGTTCACTGTAAATACTTATTAATAAGGAGGGTTTCAGTAATTTTCTTCTTTTTTAGCATTTTTAAATAACAACTTGTAAACAGCTTGTAATTTTTTTTTCTAATTTGATTAAGTTCAAGTTGTAGTGCTAGAGAAAAGACTGCAAAGGGCTTGATGTACAGTAGGCTGCTCTGATCAACTAGAACTCTTTGTTCATCTTGCACATTCTTTGCTGTATTCCTGTCTTTTCTCTGAAACTGGGGGCAGATGTTTTTTCTCATGTTCAAGTCGTGCTGTTGGGAAATATCACAACCCTTAGGTATTTGTTATTGATTCCTTGTTGGAGCTTTCACTGTGTTCATCAGTCATTGGCAGATTGTAGTCTGAAGCAATATAGGAAATATTCACATATTCACAAACTGTAGGGAGCTGTCAGATTAATAGGAAATAAAAGGTGATGTCTAGCAGAGAGGCATTCATGAACACTGAGAATAACTATTTTTCTCCAGTGTTGCAGACTCCTCAAGAATACCAAAGGCTGAGATCCTGGATTAAAATTTGATGTATACTGCTTCTTATTTGAAACATGATCCAGTAAAATATATGATGGGGTGCTCAACTGTCAACATATGACTGGTGAAGTAATTGTAGTATTCATTTACATACTTGAAATTAACCAGTCAGTAAGTAGTTTGGTGCTCAAGATAAGTATCCAAATAATAGCATTTAGCTTATTCTGCAAAAGCATTTGCAGGAAGGATCATGAAAATGGAGAGAAATAATACATTAACTGTCCTGAGGATGATAAGGGAAACCAAGTATAATGATATTTTAGAGAGGCAATATTATTTAATAAGAACAGTCTGAGTTTGAGAAGAGTCAGTACTGGGAAAGCTTTTAGCAGTGAGCTAGTTACTTTGGTTGGTATGGCTGAAAGGGAAGTGTTTTTGAGAACCCAGATCCTTTGGATGTTTTCATGGGTCTTACATGTTTTTAAAATTGCTCGTATTGCAGTCTTGTTTACAATCATCTGAAGCTTTCCAAATCATCGCAAGGCACTGAGACTTGATATATGCGTTCAACTTCCTTTTGTAGAGCTCAAAATAATGATACAGTTGCTAAGACAGAAAATAGTCTTCGATTTGGTTTTTTTCCCAACTGTTAGGGTAGTAAGTGGTGTGTTTTTCTTTGTCATTCTGCAGTTGCGAAACATCACAGTAACTATTTTCAAATTAAAAAAGTAGAAATATGGTTGTTAATGAAATATTTTTCTTTTACATGATCTAGAATTAAGAGCAGTTGTTTTTTTCTAGGATACTGTGAACCAAAACAGAGGCTCTAACCTCATGTAACTTCAACAAGTAGCTAAATAAACCCAGAGGTTAGCTACCTTTAGGTATTATTTGAGATTTCTTGATGGAAATGCAAGAAAAGAGATGAAATTTAAATTGTGTCAACATGTTCTTTAGTAAATCTCCATTTGAAGAGAACATATTTCTGTTGGTCTGAAGTTTACACGCAGTATTAGTAAGAGTTTTCATAGGCTTAAATGTTAGAGGTCTTCGGTTGTTTTGGCTTGCTAAATCACGGTTCAGGTTTCTGATGTTGATTCAGCTTGCTAACAGTTGACCACTTTTTTACAAAAACCCAGACCTTGGTGACAAGAAGAGAGAAATGTCTATAATTTCTTCCTAGAAAGCCCTTGGAAACATATGGAGAAACAACCCCTGGCATAGTTTGTGGACAGCTTTCACAAATAAAAGCCTGTGTATTTTGCCTGCATACTTTCTGCAGTATTTATGGCTACTCTGATTCATTAAGTGTTTGTGTGGAAAACACTGCCTTTACAAAAATACAAGGTTTCATCTTGATTGCCCAAGTTGGAAGAATAAAATACTTAACATAGTGTATAAAGAAACCAGAAGTTTGGGCAACTATTAACTTCACTTTAAAGAATAATAGATAAGAATAGAGATTTAGATAAGAATAGATAAGAATAGATAAGAATTAGAGATTTAGAAATGCATAAATAACCTGAAATTAAATTTCATTTGTTTCTGTCCACAGTTTTGTTCAAACATTTTCTGAGCTACATTCGTGTGTTGATTTTAGATCTAAAACCTCCAACAGACTGATAGATCTGTAATGCTTTTCCACTCATCAGGTAAATATTGAGAAGCTATATCAAAACTCAGATTATTCTGTTTTTTGGGGTTTTTTTTGTTCTTAATCTCAGATTAAAGAATGAAAAAAAAAATTTCTTCAGGCCAGTTAAATACAGATTTCCATGGATAAATAAATTTTTTAAGTTAAATGCTGTGGGTACTTTAATTGCTAAGGAACACTGCTATCTAAATAAAAAATAATTGTGTTTCCTTAAAAGAAAAACAGAAACCAACCAAGTCAATAAATGAACAAAAGAAACTTTGTGTACATGCATAGCAATTATTGTTCATATTCCAGGAAACCTTACTGTCACAGTGATGAATAGGCACTGTCCTGCTGATTTGTGCCCAGTGTGGAAATCCAAGTTGTGCTGTGTAGAAGCTAGAGTATTTTTTTTTAATGCTATTTTTGTACTTCACTTTTTTTGGAAATCTGTTACACTGCATTTGAAACTTGGTAAATGTATTCCTTTAGAAGATAATTTGAAGGGGAAAATAAACTAGTCTGTAATGGTGATGAATGCATACAATGCCCTTGAATCTTACTAATCAAACTCTTTGTAATGGGAACTGAACCTGTTGCTAAATACTTCTCGCTCTGATCTCTGACCACCATCCATGTCTTCCCTTAATGTAATTTCATGTTTTTAATTCTTGCTTTGGAACTGATAACATGACTTGAACTGTATAGCTGTGTGGTGGAGGAAAGAGAAAAATCTTTCTCATATTACTTACAGTGCCTTTATAGAATCAGATAGAAGCCTTACTGCAATTTTTTTTCTTACAGTGCATTTGTTAGGATCTTATAGCATAACTAGCTCCAGGATTTAAAGAGTGCCGTCTATTTGAATTTTATTTATTCATATTTTTTAATCGGTATTATCTTTTAAAAACAGAGGCTGTTAAAATGCTTTAACCTGCAGGCAGAGTTGTTTTCTTTGAATTGCAAGTGTTCCTTTCCTGCCTCATGCTGCCCTCTTCTCTCAAAATGTTTGTGATAGTGGTGGGATACTTGGTTTGACATACAAGCTCGGAGGCCCCTTCTTCAGAATGTTCACTGTATCATTAATAAGCAATGACATAATTAGTAATGCACAGATCACTGTGACAACATCCAGTAAAACCTGGAAATAGCTATTTCTCTTCTTATTAGTACTTTTAACAACTGTAAGGTATTATTTAATATAATGTACATATTTTCAGCTACAGATGTGATTTTTCCAATTAATTCTACTCATTTGTTTCTGTGAACTTCATGTAAAAGGTAATCCTTATTTGCTTTGTTAATTTTGGTAATATAAAGTTTTTTGAGGGTAAGTAATAAGAAAGGGAGGAAAATAAGGACATAGGAAACACCTGCAGGTTTGTTGGTTTTTTCCTTTTCTTTTTCAAAAAGAAGCTTAAGATATTTTCATTTACAGCTAGTGTTCTGTTGTTTGTAGCCAGAGTAATAAATTAGATACTTTGATGTGTGCAGAGGAGTATGGAATCTTTGTGCCTTATGAGAGTTGGTCATAAATTATGTCGGTTAGGAGGGTTGTTCAGGATCTAAGTATTGAAGCTGGAATGGAGCAGTGGAAATGCATTGAATCTACAATTACATGAAGTGAAACCTGCTCAGATTTATTGAGTTTTTGTTCTTGATCATGGACCGTTTCAAGTAAACATGTTTACGTCCAATACCTCATGCACCTAGATAAACAGTACCGAGTTCAAGGTGAACTACTACAACAATTATTAATAGTCCTCAGGATTTAATAGAAGTATATCACATGAGGATTTTGCAAGTTTCATGCTTGTTGCTACCTTGAAATGTAATAAAGTTTGGTTGGCATAACGTATGTTTTTACATATGATAACATTTTACATAATTCCTAGATTTTTTTACATATGACCTGCCTGTAAGGGTAGTGTTGTAAGGAAAACACTTCCCCTCTCCCCCAGGTACTTTTCAAATCAGAGGAAATGGAACAGTTTTAAATGCAGGTTTGCACACACAGCAGGGCTTTCCCAATGGGTGCAAGACTCCATTGCTCATACTTCCCGCAGAGAGGATAAGCCTGTGACAGATTTTAGTCATGTTGTTGGCACGTGAAGCTCAGAGTCTGGATGGTCAAGTGGCCGAGGTTGGAGGTCCTGTTCTTCTCTGCCAATGTCCTGACTTGTGAAGGACAATGGACTGCCATCACATAAAGGAAATTAATCTCAGGGATGGCAGGAAGAGTAACCTGAATAGTTTAATAGCCTCAAAATACTTCTTTCCTTAAGCTGCTTCTTTTTGCTGCAGGTACGAACTGAGTTACTGTGATTGCCATAATTGTGTGTAATAGTATTTCTTGATACAACTTTGTGAGGTTGCTAAATCCTAGATAAAATAAGTGTTTAAGAATACAGGTTGTAGACTTAGTGTTAAGTGTATAGTTGGTCTTGAAGCTTGGTATAGCAGTAAGCAAAAAAATGGGTTATATTGTTATTTTCTGTTGCTCCGTTGTTTTATTTGCACTCACTCTTTCATCCCTTTTTGAGAATTGATCCTGTTTAGTTATAGTTAGAGGTAAGAGGTTATATCTGAGTGGAATCCGGTAAAAATCAAAACTGCCTGTTCTGGGGTGCTGTTAGTGAATGGAAAAACTATGTGTGTGTTTTGACGTTCTTCTGGCAAACTTCTTGCATGATTAAGGAATGAAGTAAAGTGCTTTCAAAACATGAGAGATGTACACCTAAGTGCCTCCAGGGTATGCAGAAGTTCAGGAATAGGTCTCTAGTGGTGACTTGGCATGACATCTTGCAAGCGTATGTGAAAGGAGAAGTGTTTTTGAAATACCAGTGCTGTTTCTTGCAGGGGGAACAACCGATTTTCTTGGAGCATTAGGAGACTAAGAAAAAATTATTTTAAATAAATGAGAAGAAACAGTAGGAATGTTAACCCCTCTCAGATTTGGAAAGCTATTTGCCAATGTGAAATACCTTCCCATGTGCTTCCCTGTGTGTTCCTATATAGCAAATACTTAATTGTTCTTAAAAGTTTGCAATGCATTTGTTCCTTAGTAGTGACTTCAAAGGAGTGCTCTTCTCAGGGTTTCCACTTGGATGTCAGTTCCTGTGACTGCACTGCACCCTGTTTGCATTAATGTACAGCAGATGCATAGCACAGTGCCAGGTTGGTGCTTGGGTTGCCCTTTGGGCAAGTAGTAGCTGTGGGGTTGCATTTCCCTCAGGCATAGAAAGTTGCAGAACTGGGTTGGCTGCGTCCTGGGTGAGTTCACCATGACTAGGCACCAGTGTGGTTGCTCAGCAGGAGGACTTTGGGCAGCTGAGAAAATTTTGCCAGTAATATGAAACTATTTTCTTCTTTCTAAATATAGAGCAGTCCCTTCTATATCCATAATAAATTTGATAAAATGATAGAGTGGAACAAAATTTGGCACATTAATTACTTGTCTCCATGTATGTATATGCATGTGTTGTAAGTCTTTGATGTCAGTTTTTACAACATGACAAAGTGAGGTTATTTAAAAATACTTCTTAATAATATGTTTTTATATATAAAATATATATAACAATTTTTATTAATAAGAAAAAAAACTACAGAATTCCGTTCTAATTCATTGCATCGTGCTTGAGGAGAAAACTCTGAAGCAAGTACTGTTGGAAAGTACCTTTGCACAAGTTACAGGAAACCCTGGCATTTTAACTGTTTTCCACTCCTCCTGTGAAGACATGTCAGATTCCTTGGGATTTGTAAAAGGTCATAAACAAAGAACATTCTTAAGTGTACAGTTATAGCTAATTAAAAATTAGACATTTGTTAGTCAGTGTTGCTTGTGTTTGGAAAGAACATCTACATGTGCCAATCTCTTGGTGAAGAAAACATGGTTTAGCAGAAGTAAAGGAATGGTTGCAGGCAAATCACTGGTTCAAGTTTACTGTACAGTAGAATTAAAATGTTTTTGTTTTTTAAAAAAAAAAGGAAGGTTTTTTTGGAAGAGCTGAGCTGAATTTCTTCTTGCACCTTGTCAATGCAGAATTGAAGCTTTTCCATAATGAAGAGCCTCCAGTTGTGACTGCTCTGCTTTAGCATTCTGTTGTGAAGGATAGCCAGTCTTTGAAAAGGAAATGCAAAGATGGTCTTTGTAAAAATCATGAGAGAACATGCAGCCATACTGAGAGATGAAAATTCCCACAAAAACCTGTTCAGGGTAGCATAGCTCTCTAGTTCCTTTAAATGAGATCTGTGTTTTTCAGGCATTCCATGGCATAACATTAATATTTCAGTTAAGACTTTAGTTTCTTAGTATTCAAAACTCTATTAATTTAGTTGCTGGTTCAAAATGGAAACTGTTTTCTGTATTTCTTGGGTGTGAACTAAAGTAAACTGCTTTGAGTATTAATATAAATTTGCTAGAGATATTTGAAAACTTAGAATACCTTTTAATTTCATTTAATTTTTAAATATGTAGGCATGACCCTGCAGGGTTTTTTTTGAGGGGGAGAGGTCAAAATCATTTTGGCAGGGGATAATCTCAACTACATGTGATTTTGTTAGCCAAAAATACATAAGAAGCAATTCAGGAAAACGATGAGAGGATTGCAGTAGGGAAGGCCGTCTCTCTTGAGTCATCACAATCAGCTGGGGAGGATCAGAGCACACCTTCAGCCATATACTGCATTTTTAGGACATTTGGCCTTTGGTCTAAATCTTGTAGTAACTTTCTCAGTTTCCTGGGTGGCTGAATCGTACCTGTGTTACCACAACTGACACATGCAAGAATTACTGGCTTTGAAAGACTTAGCCCAACCTATTTAGCTGATTAAGGACTCTTATTCACTTCAAATCAGTATACATGCTACTGAAGTAGTATACAGCCGATTAATGTGATAATGTAGCTGAATAGCTCATTCTATATATATTCATAAATCTACAACCAGTTCCTAACCTTAATAACACTAAAAGATAAAAGATTCTTTTTGGCCTGTGCTTTATATGCGGTCTTGAATCTTAGCAGTTAGTTTTAAATAAAATAGTATTTATCTTTTAGATACTAATTATAAATAATGGAAATGTCTGTTACTTCCTGCCTTTAAATATGTGCTAAAAACCAGTGGGAGATTTGGCCTAAAATTCAGTAGACATGATGTTGTGTTCTTATGAAAACATCTGATTATCAACGGAGCTTAACTGTTTTAAGTTGAACTCATAATATATTTGAATATGATTAATAAGTAACATAAACATTAAAAAAGAAGGTACAGGACCATATACTTGCCTGCTTCATGGCATTAAATGCATCTTTTCCTTCTTGTTATTTTTTTCCTTTATGTAAACACCGGAACTTGTGAAGGACAAAAAGCCTCCAGCACAGTTTTGGTACGACTTATGTTTCTAGGAAAATAATCTTTCACTACTGAGAAAAAAGACCATGTATTGGATATGTGAGAAATGTTTTAAGTTTTCGTTGCATTACCCTTTGTTCTGTTTTAGCCACCACAGTGGATTGCAGCTGGATGACAAAAATTAAGTATTTCTCTTCATTCTAGATGTGGGCACTCTCCTGTGTACCGTTGCCGTGAGATGTCGGGTCGGGCCCTTGTTCCGTTTGTTATGGTAAATGAAGTACCACATACAGTGCTGTCCTTGCTGGAGGGGCTTCCAAACTCTACCAGTCATTGCATACGACAGAACAGTGTTCATGGAACACTACTGCAAGTAAGTTTTTGAGGGCTGTTGTTGTTTTTTTTTTCTCACTGGGGTTTGTTTTTTGTTTTTTTACTGTAGAGGTTTTGTTGAATTTTTTTTGGTCATACTTGACAGCCAGATAGCATACAATGAGTTGTGATTAACATTCACACATTGTCAAAACAGATATGAAGACTGATTTTGAGCTGATTCTGTCAGATGATAAATGTGGAATGCACATTTCAGCTGTCATTAGAAGGCAGTAAGCTGTAAATAGTAACATTATATGAAATGTAAATGTTTCATCTTTAGAGATTAAAGTGCTTAGGAGCAAATATCTGAATGTATTTACAGAGACATCTGTGTTACCTGCCCAAAATGACTGGGCAAAGCTGAACTCCAAGCACCAACAGCATTGTGTATATTTTGAAACTTACTCCTTACCCACATATTTATTTATTACTTCATTTGCTTTTCCTGATACACCAACTGCTTCCTGTCAGTTTGCTGCATAAGTTGTGTTAAGCTTTACCTTGTCATCTTCTGGAAACATTCTGGAGAATAGCTCACTTATCAGAAATTTTTTCATTCCCCTTATATCATTCCCTTGGTTTATGGCAGTCAGTCCACTGTGTTTGATTTTTGAGCTATCGTGGTAATAAGTTACTCATTTTTATTGCCTGTTTTTCACGAGCACCCTCCAACAAAGCCACATTGTACACGATCAGCTCTGTTGGTCTGCCTTAGTTGGCAAGCTTTCTAGGTATGTGTTCCCACTGTAAGCTGTGTGGTGGGGTGTGTGTGGTTGTTTTGATTGGGTTTTTAATTGTATCTTTTCCAGCATATTATTTCCCTTTAAAACCATGACCTTTCAGGAAATCTAGGACGGGGAAATGAGTGAAGTCCCGCTAGAGCTGTTAATGTCAACTTTACCTGTAAATGGTTTCAGGCAATTGAATTTTGATTTGGATTGGTTACAGTGGAGGTTGTTGCAGGGTGTGGGATGATCTCCTGCTCTGAAAAGCAGTCCATGCACCTGATACGTGCAAGTGCTTAGACCTGTGAGCTGCTGCATCTGCGTGGAGAGGGGGACAGTGCCATCATCAAATTACCTGTGCAGCCCCACTGTGTCACAGCTCAGGAGTTAGGAAGAGAGGATTATTCCAACAGTGAGAATTAAATGCTTTCTTACTCCAAAATGATTATAACCCTATAAGAGGCCAAAGGATGATCTGGTTTTAATATCCAGTATTGCTAACATGATCTTATGCGTAGGTGCAGGGAGTTTTCCATCCCTGTGAGACAGGAGATGTTCTCAGGGCTTGAACCTGATTTTTCATGAGTTTTGAGCAGCTATTAGAAACTACTTCCTGCAACTGGTATTGCACCAGGAGAGACTGGTGCTGTCAGAGTATGATATTGTTCCAAAAATGTCAGTTGTACCATAACAGTTCACCCATTTGGTTTCTCGCATTTGTCTTGGGCTTTGATTTTACAGCTTCTGAATCAAGGAAGTTCAAAATCTTTATTTAATGCTTAATTTAGTGTATGACTGAAATGCTGAACTATCTGTTGCTAGTCTAAAATAACAAAACATTTGGAAGAAATACTGTAGGGTGATGGAGATGTGCAACAAAAGGAGGCAAGGCTGTGATCTTTGTTATACCTCTAAAACACTAATGCCAGGTTGTGCCACATGTAGTTAGCATGCACCTCCTGTAAGTAGTACCGAAAGTACTGTGACTTTCAGGGGTTGCTGCAGGCATGGTTTCAGTTTCCTCTTTATCAGTGTAAGTTGGGACTTGCAAAACTGCTGCTAAGGCTCATTAAAGTGTAGAAAATTATGTTACAGGACTATTTGTTAAAACACTGTTTCTCGGAAGACTTACTTGAAGAGACAGTGATCTGGCAATGTTCAAAACTGTTTGCACTGCATTTCCATGATACAGTAGAGAATTTATCATTCTCCTTGATATAAAACTAAAACAAAAATTCCTACTAAAAAGAGCAAGTCTATACAAAACTCAGTAAAATTCAGATTTTTCCAGCAATACAAGGCCAATATTTTACGAAAATGGAATTCAGTAATTTCATTTGTTCAGTCACATTACAAGCTACTAAGTTCATTGCTCGAGCTTTTTATTTCAGTGTTCATATGCTGTCAGTTCTTTAACAAGGACATTGGAATTATTTAGAATGAAAGCTTATGTGGCAGTGCCAAATGAATCTTAAAGGTATATTTCAGTTACGTTTCAGAGTTATGCAATCATTTCATCTGTTGCAAAACTAATGTTAATTTACAGAAAGATCATTCAAAAAGAATCCAGCATGGAGTGCCTGTCCAAACATGGTCTGCTTTTCAAAATGCTGAGATGACCAGAGTGATTTTTTTTTTTTTTACACTGAATGCAAATGTGTTGAGTTTAACTTCAGACCTCTGCAATATGTGAAAACATGGCTTTTTGTCCCCAGTGTGATTACTGTGGCTCAGTTTAAATAGGAATATGAATGTGCAGGAGGATAAAATATGCTTTACAGGTTTTATAGAATAATTCTTGTCAAGAATTATCTAGGAGGAATGCTGCTGTTCTGTAACTCTTGAGGAACTGATGATATTCTTCAAGAAACAGTTCTACATCTGAAGTAAATGCACTAACTTGAATAAGATAAAGAAAAATCTTTTCTGTGTTTAGTGTTTCCTTTCTGAGTGCAGTGTCTACTTTGCTCCATAATCCAAAATGGCAGGGGGGATGGGCTGGGGGAAGGGAATCAAGTTTTTAATCCACAAGAAAATGTAGAAGTCTTGTACTAACCTTCTTGAATGATGAAATGTTTCTAGTTTGTTTTGTTTTAACATCTAGGTTTTTTTAGCTGTTCACCTGAAAGAAAGAGCTCATCCAGAGCTTTATGCAGAGACTTCCGTAGGTGTATCAGAATTTATGCCTAGGGAAGCTTTTATGTTTGTGTATCTTTTTGACTTTTGGCAGTTGCTAAGGAACTTAAAGTATTTGGGAAGATTGTGAGGTTTACTTATGAGAGGATCAAATGTTCTTTTGACCTTCTGCCTCTTTAGGATTGGAATTCTTGCACTATGTGTTCTGTGTGTCCAGAATAATTCAGAAGTTCATTACGAACCAGTAGTTAATTCAGAAATGTTTTATTCAATAATCTGTGCTTGTGATTAGTAATTGCTATATACAGGTTTGATGTACAGTGTTATAAGTTGTGCAGGTACTGACATGGTCTGTTTTCTCTTGTCATGTCTGTGTTTTTTGTAGAAAAGTCCAGTCTCAGGGGCAAAAGTCTTAACTGGGTAAAGCTCAAGATTCACCTAAATACAGAATTCAGAGAGAGAGAGATCACATGAAAATGAGCCCTAAGTAGAAAAGGAATTGTAGAAAGCTAGTACCTCTAGAAAGAAACAATAACTCCAGAAGTGGAAAGCAACCTAATATGGAAGGGATAAAAAGTGTAATAACACATCAGCATGGAGAAATTAATTCTTTACTGAATGCAAAGTAAGAAGAAACATACTGAAGCAATAGCATGCAGAGGGGAAATTGGAAAGCCCAGGGCAAAAGTTAGCTGTAGTCTTCAAGAGATTTCTACAGAAATACTTAGTACTGGAAAGTGGAAGGTGTTGACAGGTGATTACTGAAAGATATACTTTTCTCCGTTAATTTGCTAACACAGTCAAATAATGGAATCTACTTTCTAACATTAAGGATGCGTTAATGTTCAGCACTTAGAAATAGTGGATCTGCCATCATGCATATAAGATTTTGCCTGGGCCCAGAAGTTGGACAGATAATCACTGGAGATTCCTGCCAGTCTTCCCTCTATTTTTTTGATGCTCCAAATGATCAGAGCATCTTCATGAAGCTATACAGAATCTTTATTTCCATCACTGTGGACCTGGTTAATTCTTGTTTGCATAGATTTGTGGGCATAACATTCATAGCTTTTATTTTTGTAGGTGGTCTTGTCTAAACAATGAAATTTTGATGTAAATTTAGTTTTTAAGATTGTTATTGCAAATCAGCAATTAAATGTTATAACCATGAATTTACTTGGATTGGAAATAACTCATGGAAACTTTGAATAGTTTCTAGATACAATTTAGATAACATGTTCTGTACATTTACACTTTACACGGAACAGAGTCCAAGAAGGTAAGCTTCTGGGCATACTAGGGAAAGAAGGCTTGAGCCTATGTTATTCCTAACCATGGATTTTACTGATATAGACTGAGATGAAGGTCAGATCAAACAGATTAATCTCCAGGTGGGCTTTGGCTTCCCTGAGTGCATCTCTGCATGCTTGGATTGTGTCCCCGTTTTCCTCACAGGTTATGTGTCCCTGCTTCCACCTTCTGTATACTCCCTTTCTGCATTTCAGTTTGTCCAGGAGCTCCTTGTTCATCCATTCAGGCCCCCAGTATATTTGCCTGACTTCTGGCTTGTTGGTATGGACTGCACTTAAACTTAGAGAAAGTGGTCCTTGAGCATCAAGCAGCTTTCTTGGACCCCAGTCCCTCCAGGGCCTTATCCCACATGACTCTAACAAGCTGGCTCATCATCCATCCACAGGAAAAGCTCTGTGCATTCCAGCTTTCTGTCACAGAGAGGTCATTTCCCACCTTCTCATCTTCCCCACCTGTCCTTCCTAAAGAACTTGTATCCCTTCATTGCATTACCCCAAATGTATCAGCTATTTTTTGTTATCTCCATGGTCCCAACAAGATCACAACCTTGCATCTGCACACAAACCTCTTAATTTCTCTAATTCTAAACCTCCTCCTTTGAGTGCTTTGAAGAGAAGAAGAGTTACAGGGACCCTAAGATAATTTGTCCAGAAAACGAGGCAGCACCTTTAATTCATCTGGTGGATTATTTATGATGATCAAAAACTCTTCCCAAATGCATGAACTTTCGGATTGGTTTGCCAAGGAAAGCAGATGTTAAACTTCAGCTTTTGTTTTTATCTTGTGAGAATCAGTTAACATGATTGATGCTGGATTTCAAAGGCTGTGTGATGTGCATAGATTGAGAATCCAGTTGTTTTTAGTGCAGTAGAATAGCAGCAGTGTGACTGGAGCTTTCAGTCACAGTTCTGCACTCATTAGTTTCAAGAAATCTTTTTCACATTTGTATACTGGAAAAATCTGTGCTCTGAGAGCGTATATACCCTTACACACTGTTCATATCAAGAACAATTCATTGGACAGCTGCCATTAATCATGGAGCAGATGTAATTACTGTTAGTGTTTATTTGTTTTTCAAATGAATGAATCTGCACATGAATTGACTCATTATCTTGTATGTTATCAGTTTGATCTTCTTCACATTCAGTTTGGCAAGCCTACAGTTCTGTATTTATAGAACACAGGGGATTAGGTCAATGGAAGTTATTAAAAGAGGCATTGTGTTTTCATTTAACTTGTCTGTGCCTTGTTCTGAGATGTTGAAGGTGCTAACCTACTTTCTAGAGGTCTTGTGTGGATTTATATACTACATCCTATCAGTGTCTAGCTTAAGATTGGGATACCAACCAGTACAAAAAATTTTGCTTATCTGTCCATTCTATTTGGAGAGCTTTTTGCATTCCCTTTGGCGTCTTTTGGGCACAGATTAGGAGGAAAAAGGATTCAGTGACTTCTCCTTCATCATTTGCTTCTTATATATGGAAGAAACTACATGACTTTACTTAAGTGTGCTTCAATTTGCTCCCTCCATCAGGAGATGGTTTGCACTGTCCAAGTTCAGGCTTTTCATAGAAGTTCCTAGCTGCACATATCATTGAGGAACAATTTCTGTCTGGAAGCTGCTTTGTTTGTGACAAGCATTTACATTTTGGTGGTACTTTGTACAAGCAATTGAACAACTGCATAGAATAAAATTAAAAAAAACCTCTGCTGGTCTGTCATGTCCTTGCAGGTGGATCCTTCCTGTTGTGACTGGGTTTGGTCACTGCTGTAACTCAAAGTCACAGAAGTTCTGCTTGGTCTGTTGTGGTCCCTAGGAAGATTCCTCTCTATTCCCCTTCTTCTCATCTGAGGCCTGGCTGGTCGCTTGTCTTCTCCTCACTGGCGTCTTCTCACTTATTACTATTACTTTGTCACTCCTACTGATTTATCCCGAGATTTGTTCCCTGAGCATATGCCAGTGTTTTTCATTGCAAGAGAAAAATTGTATCTCCTTCTCTTTGGGAATCTGTTCTTAAAGACATACAAAATATAGCAGGCAAGAAACGGATGAAACAGTGATTTTGTTATGCTTTCATGCAGGGTTAAAACTTCATGAAGATAAAAATGGAAATTCATTTATTCAGTGTTGTTTTGAGTATCAGCAGTCAGCAGTCAGTTGCTCTTCACAAATTATTATGCTTAATATTCAGATTTTCTCCACACTGAATTTTCCCCGAAATTTTGTAGTTTCAATTAGCTAAATTGGTATTAGAGCATTAGGCTAGTTCAAAGAAGTATGTGTGGGAGAATTAGTTTTGGGGGTTTTTGGGGGAGTTTGTTAGTTTGGTTTTTTATGTTTAGTAATTCAAGCAGATCTGTTTGGCATGTGAATGCGAAGTCTTATGCAAAGAATTTTGGTTTGAGTTTTTGAACCTTTTTTTGTTTTGTGTTTGAAACAAGCAGCACTCTTGTATCTCTCCCAAATATAAAGAACAGACTGAGTCACATTGACTTAGTCAGTTGCATGTGACAGAAATTAGACTTAATAGGAGATAGGGGACTTCATAACTCTTTACATTATCTAACATTAATTTTAAAGATTAAACTTCCTACTGACTTCAGTGGGAAAAGAAATTGGCAGTTACTTTTCAGGGAATCTCAGCATCCTATGGAATTAGACCCATGTTTCTGAAAATACTTGAAAATGAAAGAACCTAGAATCCTTTTGTTAAAAAATAAAAATATTATTTAAAAGCCTGCATGGTTGCTTGGTGGGTTTTTCTGTACAGGGCTTTTATCATAGAATGGCTTGGGTTGTAAGGGACATGAAAGACCATCTGGCTCCAATGCCCTGCTTGGGCAGGTACACCTTCCACTAGACCAGGTTGCTCAGAGCCTGATCCAGACTGCTCTTGAACACTATGAAAGTTATGTACTGTTTGTAATTTTTTCTTTGTGGAGTTTATTGAATGCATCAAGATTGGTGCAGTGGTAGAAATTTAAATTATCTGTATAAAGTCTTTGGACATGCTGCCTTTTTAAATCTTAATGCAGAGCTGGAAGAAGTTATTTAAAGATTGAAGAAGTGATTTAAAGGGTGGTTGGAGACTTGATTAAAAACAGGAAGAAAGCCAGTTCAAGAACGTAACCTCAGAATAGCCATACTGGGTCATGTAAAGATTTGTCTGAGTCAGTGTGCTGCTTCCAGCGAGGACTAATAGCACAAGCCAAGGAAAAAAGAGTAGGACAGACCAAGCAGCTGGAGAGACATCTGCATGTGCTGTCTTAGGTTACCGTACTCTTAAGCCAAAAATGTATGCATGTGGCTGTGTTGAAGATAAAAATTAAGTACATGGTTGTACTGATGAAAAGAAGCAGTTTATGATGAAAACATCAATATGTTAGTTTAATTATCTGGCAGAGTTGAATTAAGACAGGTTGTTGTTGATGAAAGTAATGAAAATAGAGCCTGCTTAATGAATGTGGATGCCTCTTTCCTTCCTTTTGAAAGGAGGAGGATTTTAAGCTTAAGTTGCTCCAAAGCAAGGTTAAGCTTTAGGTATTTGAGATTATGATCACTCTTGTGTTTTATGAGTCTAATATTTGGACACTTACTCAGAGGACTAAAGGCAGTTTAAATAATTTGAAAATAAAGCAGAGAAGAACAATGCATGAAGAAGAGTGAGCAAACAGTCACTGGACTTTCCTTATTACAGGACTGAATAGGTAATAAACCCCCACAGATTCTAGTTACTAGGGTGTGAGAATATGACAGCAGGAGACAAATTAGTCAAATACATTTTGAAGATTATTCTTGGATGTTGGTCCATGTAGCTGGGTGAAAGAGAGAAGTATACTATTCATTAGTTTGACCTAAAAATCCTTAATGTGAATTGCCAGCAGGCTTTTCAATGGACATATTTTTTTCTTGTTTTATTTTGAAGACAAAGGCTCTCTGGAGTTTGGAAGAATGAATGGGGAAGTAGTGTATTGTTTACTTGGCTTTATTCAGTAGCACAGAAACATTGACTATGGTGAATTACATTTTATTTGTCTTGGCAGTAAAGTCTGAAGCGTAGCAGTTCAATGCTGGCTTATAAAAACTTAATATAGTAAACAAATGTTACATTATCTACAGATCAAAGAAATAAACCTGCTAAAATTAAATGTTTTCCAGTGAAACTTCCTTTCAGCTGTTTCTTCTCTAAGCTCAGTTTTTAGTGTTCAAGATAAGCCTTACTTTTAAGAGTAGTACAAAGAGAAAATAAATATCAATGTCAAGTTGAAAACATTTGCTTATATGTAGCTGGCAACAACAGAACAGTTGTCTCATTTCTTTGTGTTGTAAATTCATATTAATTGTTACATAAGGGTACACTGATACAAGGAAGCAGTAAGTATTGGAGGACAAGATTTATATTTATGAATGTAACTGAGTTCCAAGAATGAGAGGAGGCAGTCTCTGAAAGAAAATCATTGATAAGATTTTGCCAGAGGTTGTCCTTCAGTTGGTTTTTTTAATTAAAGAAAGGACCAAGAAAAAACATGTAGTACTGCTAATGGGTCATGTCTGCTAGTTGTACATTGCTTTGAAGTTGCTTTAACTTTAATTAGTAATGCTCCCAAATATTGTCTCTTGACTTCCTAAGACATGTCACCAGTTTTCAAAAGGACATAGATTTAGACAGCCCTTACAACTCTATTAGGTCTTTTCATTCTGTTTCTGCATCGTTACTGAGTTTCTTCCTACAACAACTAAGGATGTGCAGAGATGCTGTTGTTATAAACCTTATGTTGACATCTTTGAAGCAAAAAAAGCATGGTTTTAGTACAGAATGAGCAACATTCATAAGTTAGTGAAACAAGGTGCTGCTGTTTTAAATTGAGAGGTAACTAATAATTACTGTGGGTTGTGCCAGGGGGAGCATGACAGTTGCCCCCTCTGTACAATCGAAAACTTGTTGGATGCACTGCTTCCCTCTCTCCCACACCCTAGATTTTGACACTTGATGTGAGTATGGCAAACAGTTGCTTTGCAAATGTTATGGTCTCCCTGACCAGTGCACCTAGTTCCACTCCTTAATGAATAAAAGCTCCTGCAGCCCACTGGCAGAGATTTTAGGGTGCCTGTGTGTGGCCATTAGATGTATCCTGCCTGGTATTCAGTTACAGCCATAAAGCATCCCTAGTGGTCATCTAGCTTGTCTAGTTATGTCTTGGAAAAATGTGCAGTGACTAAAAACACTGTATATAAATGTGGCTATATAAAACAATTTTTATTCAATGTTAGGATTAAACTATGGAAAGATAAATCCTCCTTCTAGGTATAGTTTTGACAATGGGTAGGTTATTTTGTTCTTAGATGATGATGTTAGAAACAAATACTATTGGCACAGTATTTTACTTCTTATTACTTAAATCTTCCTGAAGAGAGTTGAACTATTTTAGGTACTGGCTGGTTAACTTGATTTAGACCTCCCAGAACAGCAATTGAACTTTTCTGAAGTCTGAATTTCTGAGTGTTCAATTTTGTGCATATTTCTTGCACCTGTTTTGTATTATGAATCTATAAGTATCCCTCATGATTAGTCAGGAAAGCAGTCCTATCACTCTGTCACAGGCAGAGGATGTTTTTACAGTTGGGAAGGGAAAAGTTGAAACTTGTAAAGTGTACTTGAAGATATAATATTCTCCTAGGTGGTGCAGTGGATTAATTTAGTACTCCATGGTGCTCATTTTTCATCTCCAAAACCATGTTTTTGATCCCACCCGCATAGGAATTTTTTCCTTTCTTTTTGATCTAGGAACCATGTCTTTAAAAACTTTCAGAGCCAAAAAAGAGATAATCCTGAATACACTTCCTGGATATTATTTTAAAAATACTCTTCCATTATAAGTTCTGACTGCTTTAGGATATATGAAAAATACTTATGAAAAGTGAGGGCTTTTTACTGTGCTCTGTGTTTTCAGAAGTTCAGGCTATAGTGATGAATGGGGGAAGGTGACTACTATGGTCTGTGGAAGCTTTCTCAGCTTGTTTGCAAAAGAGAAGAATACCCTTTATAAAAGGAGAAGAAAGCTGGGAAAATCAGCATTTGAAAGAGTGCTGGATGGGAGAACTGAATGAAGAGGGAGCAGTGGTTTTAAGTGGGTAACTACTCAGTAAAAACTTAATGTTGAAGGCCAGGATGCAAGAATTTCAAATAGTGGAACAAAAAATTGAAAGGAAGAGAGGAGGGGAAATCTGGAAATCTAAGAAAATGAAACAAAATAAACCAGAACAAGAATAAGACACTTTTCCAGTGTGTGAAAATCAATTTCAGAGTGTTCATGAATCAAATTTTTTGAATTAACATAGTGTACTTTTTCTGTCTTCAACTAAGATTAATATATGTTAGTTGCTTTACCTTTTTTTTTAATGTTTATGTGTCACAGGCATTTCTTGCAGTGCTACTGTTTTTTCTTGGCTTTATTAATTTAGCTGTTTTAGAATATTGGCATTTCTGAAGTAGTTATTGTTGTGGTGCTAAAATTTGCTACGAACATTTTTTTCCACATGGCTGTTTCACTTAAACTGTGTTTTTTTAAATCAGGTTCTAAATGACTGACTCTGAACTATGGCATACTCTGGAAATGTGTTCCTCTGATTTTGTTCCTCCAGTGCTGTTTATTCATAGGCCATAAAAGAATGAGAAATGGATATTCAGGCTGAGGAAGAATTGTACAGAAATTTAACTGACATAAAGAAACTACATGGGAGAGAAAGTTTGTGGGTGCAGGACTAATAAGATTCTGTCTTGTATCTAGTGGTGGAAGGTTTATTTGGAGGAGTAGGAGTAGTGCCTTGCTGTAAGGATCCGTCTACGTGTTTTGTTTTTAGGTTAGGGGTGGTGTGGGGAGCAATGCTCTATTGAAAGAAAACTGTCTAGCGCAATATGCACCCAGTGCTGGGAGGTGGCTGCTAAAACACTCAATGAATAATGTGGATTCTGAGTTGTGGAGTCTTCAAAAATGTGGCTTCCAATGGAGCTGCAGGCAGCTCTTGAAGTACCCTGCAGAGCATTCATCAGGTCCTGGAAACAGCCTAGGTGTGGTCTAACTGCAGAAGAGGGCAAGGGGGATGCTGACAGAGTGATATGGATGCTTTTAAATTTATCACTTCTAAATTCAAGATCCCTCCTTTTGTCTGCTCCCTCCTTCATAAAAGGTACCAGTTGTCTTTGCATCGTCAGCGTCTCCTTGATGTTTGGGAGCATGGAAATCTCCCACACAGCTTCAAGCAAGCAAGGAATGAAAAAAGGTTCTGAAGGAATGATAAGCAGCAGGTGCTTCTATTCTGCCCTCATTGCTCCTCAGGCTGTGCTTCTGTTATCTCTCTATTTCCCCTGGCACTCTCACTATCAACTCACTCCTGCCAGCTTGTTTCAGGTGCCCACTCCTCCATATCTCTGTTCTGGACTGTGTCCTCTCTTAAAGAGTACAGGCTGTCCTGGTATGTTGTTGCTTATTGAACTGGGGTCATTACTGTGCTGCCAGAAGTGCAGCCCAAATGTATCTGTACATTGAGTTTACTCAAAGGTGCACACTTCAGATTCAGTGTGTCTTCACCTGTACAATGAATGTCTCAATCTGTATTTGGCAGGTGACCTTTCCAGATTATAGTTGTTCACTTTGTCCTGGTTTTATTGTGAAAAAATATGCAATGGTTATTAATTTTTTTTTCTCAAATATACACAGGTATTCTGTAGATGCAGAAAGTTCTTAGTGTCAGAAGTGGGTATTGGGAAAGCTTTAAACCTTGGAAATCAGATTTGTCCTTTTTCTGTGCAAATGCACCAACAATATTAAACCTTCAACACTTAAACGTTTAACCTAAATGAAAGATACTGAGCATTTATATTCATATTGAGATTGATTTGGGTATAGTTGAAGTTTCTTAGCACCTTTTTTTTTCCTTTCAACAATCAAATGCATGCCTTTGTTTAGCTTTGTAATATAAAGTTGCTATTCTTAAAGGGAAAAAAGAAAAACAGTTTAAGGTAGGAAAAGCCAACTTCAAACTTCTTTTGTTTCCCTAAAAACACCTCTGTAGCAAACAAAATGCCTGTGATGTACTCATCTTACATTTGCAAATTGTGAGAAATCTTTCATTTATTTTTCGGAGTTGCTGATTGTCTTGTTTCACTGGTGAAACAGACACCACTGGTGAATAGAACAGGAAATCTAAAGAGAACAATGACCACTTTTTTTTTCAAAGGAAATATAGGTGGAGCTATTGAGTTCATGCTTGACATGTTTCTTTCATTCTGATTTTTGTACCTGTTGAATCATTTTATGGCAGCAGAAATACCAGATAGAACTTTTGCTCTTTGGACTGAAGTCACTTTTGAAACTAGATCAACTCAAGGCAAAGGAGAAATTTTAAATCATATTGTCAGCATGTTATGTGGAACACCCTACATACTTCATACTTTTTTATGTTATTATGTTAATAACAAAATAATATCAACATGAAAATATGTATGTGCTATGGTGATGCTGCTGTTTTCCCATCTAGTGAATACTTCCCAGCTCCAAAAAGGTCTGAAGATGTAGAGATGGACATAGTAACTCTTCACATATACATCCTGTTGCCAGAGAGTTTTTAGTTGTTTTTGTTCCTGATGTAACTTCTAATAAGAAATATATGCTGTATGTGTGTGTCCTGTCTTGAAGCATAAAACCACAGTCCATAGAAAGTCCTGAAGCATTTCAAAAGGAAGGGGCTTGGTGTCGTCACCTTTGGGTACTGCTCTCCTATGGAAGCCTTGTTGAGTAGGTAGGATTTCAAACCGCCATGGTGGTACTAGTTAGTGTGGTATTAAAAGTGGCCATAAAAAGAATGAAGTGCATCAAGGGCTTCCAGCAATAGAAGTACCTTTTTTTATTTGCTGTGTTGAGACAATCATTTATACTTCTTAATTATCATATTGTAAGAAATTATTTTAAAATTAATCAAACTAAGTTCTGTAGATATTAGGAACTGATGAGGTAATACTGTTATTACAGTATGGCCTCTTGGTACTCAGTGAACACCAGGGAGGAAAAAAAGTGCTATCTTTGAAACCTCATACTGCTTTTAGCAATAAAGCACAATATTGTTTTCTCTAAAACAAAATAGGAACTGCTGGTAACAGTGGTGTTGAAGGAAATACAACTACAAAGTAATGAAACCCTTGGAGTTGTTTCATGTTCATAATTTTTCTGAAAAGCCCTGTTGTGCTCATGGATAGGAAAAAAGTTATTTTTACATTAAAGACTTTCAGACAGATACACTGAATATACAGCATTGTCATTTAAATCCATTTTGACATAAGAATTAATAGTTCTAATAACATTTGGACTAATAGCATTTTCAGTGTTATATAATGTGGTACTTTTTGAACAGTTGAACAAGAAGTTAATTTCATGTAAATTTTAATTTGTGGACTTCCATGATCACATGGTCCAAATAAATGATCTCATCCTAAATATTTCCTAAGTCAAGCTGCAAATGTTCTTAAATTTATCATGTCCAGCTCTGAAATTATTATAGCAGTAACTTCTTGGGTTTTTTAACTCCGAGTGCAGTAGGCTATCAGATTTCCTCAGAAAAAGAGGTGTTTGTAACCACCATAGCCTTTAACACTTTTTGCCATCAACTCTTTGACTAGTTGAGTCTTGCTAGTATTTTTCCATCAGACTTTTCCTTTTGGAAGAATTTATGTTCCATCCGAGTATTATCTTATAATTCAGTTTTATTTCAGTGATATTTATAAAGATTAGACAGGACAACAGGAAGAAAGGCTTAGAAGTTATATTTTTTCATTCTGTCAGTACGTAAATGGGGCTTATAATGGGTTTATCTACATGGAGGATCCCTGGGATTTTATACAAACAATTTTATTGACTAGAATTACACCACCATGATTAGCCAAAAAAATCCTCAAAACAATTGCAGTGTTGCAATTATACAAGCATAAAGCACTTTGGAGGTGACCCTGCCGTTCAGTTTTGGTGTCATAAGCAGGAGGTGTTTGTTGTCACAGACTTAGAGCTGAATTAGATGAACTTGATTTGGGTCTTTTTTCTTTAATTAACCTGTTTTCCTGTGAATAAAATGGGTTATTTTGGGTGGCAGATACGATATTTTTCCAATTTGTACAGTAACTAAAACAGAGAACTAGGTGATAAATTTGAGGAATTTTTAATTTCTTTCATGGTTTATAATACAAAACTTTCATACTCTATATTGCTACTGTATTGTATACAATGCTATCTTTAGGGCATCTCTTCACAGGTGTGTATAGTGAAAACCATAATGTCATCAATAACTATTTTCTTTTACCTTTGTACTTGTTTAACAAAAAGCTCTTACTCTATTGTTATCTGTAACTTACTAGGAGAGAACTCATCCTTGTTAACATTAAGTAAATAAATAAATAAATGGACTCCCCTTTTGCAACTGGTTGATAATTTTTAATGTATTGTAAGGCAAACAAGACTGATCATGTGCACAGATAAGGCTTAACAGTGTTTGGAGAGGGAAAGAGGGAACTTGGTTTCAGATAAAGTTCTCTTGTTTTTCCAAGCGCAGTTAAACCATGGAATTGTTTGGAATTTAAGTAGACTTCTAAACTACCTCTGTGGATTCTGTAACTTCAGACATCTCCTTGCTAAATAATTTTGTTGTCTTTTTTGCCAAATTGAAATATTTTTAGTGTTTACATTTATTTGAAGCAATCATACTTCATACTGTTACATCTGCTTTACTGTAGTCTTAGTTCTGTAGTGACTTTTACTGCTTAAAAAACAAAAATATGCTGGTTTATGGGATGATCCTTCAATATCAATCCCTGGCAAATCTGTTGATGACCAAGGTCATGGATACTTTGTGATCAGCATTTAGGACGGGGCATGGAACAGACACCTCTAGGACTCTAAAGGATTGACAGTGTTATAATAGAGATGCTCATAAGATTTGTGTGAAGAGGAGCCATTCAGTGTGGCACCTTTTTGCTGCTTAGGGTTTATTAGATGTTATAAAGGAAGTATTGGACACACGTGAGTGAGGATAGTGGTGGCTTCCACTCTTTTTTTTTTCTGCCAAATTCAGATTTGTGATGTGACTTTAAACTGCAAGATCTCCCTAGATTCTGGTTTAGTTTAACCAAAGGTAGTAAACGAAAGTGTTTAATCTGTTAATGACAAAAACTGTTGACTTCAGTGAGTGCTGTTGCAATTGCAGCCACTGGTAATACACAGAAGTGACAGGACACAGCCTGGGGAGTGGTGGGTGGAGATGAACACAGGCAAGACCAAACTGTGAAGACCAAACTACTGATTGTGAAGGGGATAACAGTGAAGAACCCATTGAGATATCTTACCACCTTGTGTTTGGTGTTTATTTGAAAGAAAAAGGCAATGAAGTATCCTGATAGTCCCTTCTTTCCCTGATGCGGAGTTGTTTTCAGTTGCTTTGAGCAAATCTGGCATTTAGTGAAATGGGTGCATTGCCTAGTTTTTGCTTTCATTGCCAGTTTTAAGGCTTTAATGGCAGAAGATTTGTGTAGGTTTGTGCTCTGCAAACAGCTTGTGCACAGCAGTCCACATGCAGCTGATCATCACTAACCCTCTTGCTACTGGGTGTTGCAGCTGCCACAAGTCAGCTGGTGGTTGAGACATTGCAGTAAAAAGCAGTAAGATTTGCTCAATTTCAATATCAGGTCTCTGCTGACCAAACTCATGTGACTGAAGGGAACGGAGAGTTGGCTTTCATTAGAAGGCTGGGTAGGATGTTGGAAGTTGTCAGACTTCAGCCCAATGCAGAGTTGAACAGGTAAGTGGTGGGCATGGTAACATCTGCCACTGGCACCGCTGTGTTCAAGAGGCGGCTTCTATGCAGTTCAATATGCAAAGCTGAGTGGAGGGTTAAGGGACGGCAGCTCTAAAAACCTGTTCTTAGAACTGTTTTTAGAGACAGTGAGACAGCTGTACTCCCGGGATAACAGAATCAAAGGCAAGCATATGCAAATATTGGAGAAGGTGGTCATGAGTAAGGGAAAGTGTTGGAAGAACTTGCTTTTCAAAAAAAAAAAAAAACCACCAACTTTTCTGCCATATAAACTGTTGCTGTTTACATTCCCTTATGTCGAAAACTCATCTAACCAATTGCATGGAACAGAGAAGGGGGAAAAATAATAATAAAGAACAGATCTTTCTGATGAGCTTGTAATTCCTCTGAAGAGAAGAACCCCAGCAAATGTCAGTGTTTTACTTCGGAACTCATCTGTTGCTGGCGAATTTGCGTGGTGCTGCTGATTGTAAAACTAAGTGCGTGAGCTTACTGGAGTTCAGGAAATGTTTGATAGCTTTGAGTTTGGCACTTTCTGCGGTAGCGTAGGATGCTTGTTTGTCTGGGGGAAAAAAATCCCCAGTGCGATGAAGCATTGTCATTAATTAAAATCAGAAGGAATAGTTGAGCTGTTTGGGGGAGATGTAATCGGCTGACTAATGAGATTAAACTTTGGGAACAAAAGGGAAATACATTACAGGTAGAATTCCAAGCGTTCAAAGCAGAGATGCAAAATTCATTAATGTTCTATGATTATGCAGTTAGCCCTTTCCTTGCCCTTAAGTTTACCTTGGCTAGGGCACTTGCAGTTAAATGGCACTGTGGAAATTACTGGAAAATATTAACATTAACTTGTTATTGTAAGCTGACATCATGCTGAGCCTGATGGGAAGTGAAAATTTATAAATAGCTTGTCCATATGTGTAAGGCAAAAATCTGCTGAGCTTCAGCAGTAGCATGATTTATGTATTTGCTGTAGTTAAACTTCACTGTGAGTTGTCTATGTTTCTCTGAACTTCATAGTTTCAAAAACTTCAGGAAGATCAGTGGTCCAAAACTGATGAACCCTGAGGAAATACTGTTGATATTTTCTGTGTAGTTTTGGTGGTACAATCTACATCTTACTGACACTTAGGTATTCTTCCTACTATGTTCTCTGGGGAGCAACGTGCTTTCAAAAAAGTATACTTAAAGCATAATTCAGGCACTTTTTTTCTCCCCACATAAATTCTCATGCATATGCCTACTCTCTGTGAACTGGAACTTAAAGGATCTGAGTTCAGTCTGCCTCTGGGATGCATCCCTTGTATATTTCAAATAAATCATAAAATCTCTCCATTTCCTTGCCTGCAAGATTTTCTTCTATAATAATCCTATAATTTTTGATATCAGAAGGGGACAGCATGTTGAGAAACAATATGCCATTATATAAGTAAAAGCTTTATTTCTCCACCATTCATGGAAAAGAAGTAAAGAGAGGTGTATTTCAGGAAGTCGGTCCTCTTTCCTCTCAAGTTATCTTCCTTTTTGGAAAGTGGCTGTGTCCACATACACATGTGGATGACCTGTACTGTCTTGTACAACGAGACTGAAAATATCGGAGGGCTGTGTTTGGTTGAGGATTGTCTTTTCCCTCTCATGTTACAGCTCGGTGGGATCCTCTTACAAGAATTAATTTCTAGATGTTACGGTAATTTAGAAAAAAAAAAGAAAATAGAGTTTGCGTTACATGCACCTTCCTTTCTGCTGTTGTCCTATGTACTGCCTTTGTAAAGCTGAACTCGTATTTAATGTTTACTCTTGGAATTCAGTTTGACTTATCTGCAAGTTAAGCCCACACGTTAACTATGAAGTCTAGACATAAAGTTACTTTTATTGCCTGTTTCAGTTGTATATTCCCTTTTATAGGGATAAGTTTGACTGGGAAAAGTTCTTGTGAGTTCTGCTTCTATTCAGCTGTGTTGCTGTATGTCAGAGGAGTTTGACATTTGAGTCCGGGGCCTGGGCACCAACATGGATGGTGTTTGATTTATCTGCATAGCTGTTGCCCCTAATGCCCCTGTTGTTACCTGCAACTAATTATGTGAGAATTTTCTGAAAGGGAGGGACATTTTCCCTATTGTTTGCATTCAGGTGCAGCAATCCTTGCCATAGAAGAGCAATCAGTGTTACATTAAGTTCAGCAGGCTTTGTAATGTCTTAGAGTTCAGACAAAAGAGTGCAGTTGGTAATATTGAATTCCTCAGATGCAAATGGAGCCATTAACAGTAACAAAATGCTTGTAAATAAATAGCAATGGAAGGGGAAGTTGATCCTTACACGCAGAGGCATGTACAATGACAGGTTTTGACTGACTTAATATATAAATGGGGAAAAGCTTAGGGAGGGTGTAATACAACCTTGAAAAGCACCACCTTTTTTTTTCTTTTTTTCCCCATGGTTAGAGCCACCTGCACTGGGACATTTAATGGGGCAAATTATTCCTCAGACTTTAAAAATACGGAATGTTTTTCTTTTGTTAGAGAAAGACTTGTATATGTATATTCTTTTCTGGAGGTTTAAAAACATTAGTTGAGAGAAGTAAATTGTTTTCTAGAGCTACAAGTTTTACTTCACTTCAGGCTATAATGTGAATTTAGGAAATAAAAGCATCAAATTGATATAGCTTACATTTAATTATTTTCTCAGCTTGTGTGTTAATGCAGACATTCCTGAGGCAGGAGATCACCTCTGCTGAAACCAGCAGATCTGCAGGGTCAAGTGGCAGTGTACTTCTGAGCACTCTTGATAAACACGTTCGTACTCGCTGTGTCTCTTACATTTCAGCTTCTTCGTGTCAGTGTGGTAGCTGTATGCTTTAATCTGCCTCCTAATTGTAAATACCCCTCAGTAAACAAGAATGTCTATCTTGGTCTTTCATTTGCATTTGTCTCCGTGTGGACGTGTACAGGATAACTGTGTTATGAGGACACAGCCTAGGAAAGAATAATTTCAAATTGTTTCATGCCGCCTCCAAAAAAAGAAGAGGGAAAAACAGCTGTTGGGGGATGTGTGTGTGTGTAGCGTTATATCCTCTGAGGCACCTGGATTAAGAAGGTTTTTATGACGGCAGGGTACGGACTTGGAAGAAGAGACTTAATTGTATCCTTCCTGCTGTTCATTCTGATCAGAAATACAGGTTGAGGACAGTTCTTAACTGCTTCCAGTGCACAGTCCGGTGTGGTCTTTTCTCTACCCTTTCAGGTTTTGGTTACATGCTGTGGGAAGAGAATAGGTATGTTTGCAGAGAGCAGAAATGTCACCAGCTCCACAGTAGCCTCTTTCATCTCTGGTCAAGCTGGCTGGTTAGGAGAATGTGTGTGAGACCTGGTCAGATCTGCCTTTTCTTTGACTCATTGGGCAGATTTGCCTCTTCTTAGTGCTGTTGATTATTGGGGTTTTCTGTTTTCTCATCAGCTGGTCTGTTCATAGGTCTTTTGGTTGGGCTTTTCTGCCCTGCAGATGTATCCTTAGTAATAAGATGAATGCTAGCTTAAAAAGTACCTTAAATATTAACAGTAAAATGTCCTAATACTTATAAAGTCAGACGTCACACCGGGTTTCTGCGTGAATAGCCAAACCGAGTACCTTTAGGAGAAAATTCAGCTGGGTCTTTCAAGTAAATTCTATTAAAGAATTTGAAGTTTCCTGGCAGCAAACTTCTCATTGTTTAGTTTTCTCCTAATACAAAACTTGAGTTGCATACACAGATTTTAAGCTGCAATTCAGTTTTACCCTAAAATTGGAAGTAAAACCTGAAGGAAAAACCTAGTAAAATTGTGTTGCAAGAACTTTGAGCTGTGAAATTTCACATTTGTTGGCTCGTTTTAGGCAAAAGCAGGAGCTTACCTTCAGTTTTAAAACCACATTTTTAATAATGGATGTTTTGTGGTATATATCTGTCGCTGAGAAGAGAGCTACTTTGCTATTTTTCAGCATTTTCTATCTTTCATTAGTTATTGCACATTCATCATTTTCAGGTTATTAAATAGCTGTGTTATTCTTGCTCAGTTATACAGAGTTAACTAGTATCATATTTTTATTCATAACTTTAGATATTTCCAACCTTATTTTACAGCTTCTTAATCATACCATGCTTGCCTTCATTTTAACAAAAACAACTTAATTCATATATAAACCCAACTTTATGAATTTTGCTGGATATATTTGGAAAAAGGATTTAAATGCAATAATTTCCCATTAATAATAAAGCAAAATTGTGTAATTAGATGACGAAATGTGCTGACAAAACAAAGCTAAAATTATGGACAAATTGAATTGTGAACCAGCTGATGCTTTAAAGGAAGAAAAAAATTTTATGCAGTTTTCAGAAAAATATTTGCAAAGGCAAATATTTGAACTTCAGATTGAGTTTATTAGTCCATAAAAAACAAATTTAAGGAAGCAATATTCATATTTATATATGACAATCATATTTGATAATCATATGTAATCATATTTATATGAGACATTATATATTACAATCATATAATGTATATTTGGCAGAAATAATAATCTGATCTGTTCTGAAATTACTGTCATGAAATTAAAGACAAAGAAAATAAGTTAAAAAAAAAATTAAAGTCAAAGAAAATAAGTGGTAGGTACAAAGGGGTGATGCCTATAATAATCTGGTATATATAACCGATCTAGGACTATGAGAAGAATGATAGCTTTTCTAACACATCTGTTTGGGGATGACAAGAGAATTGATAAATATTTGAAATTACTCTTCAGTATATTGTCATTTAAATGTGGAAATAAACTCAGGGTATTTACTCTCTCCCACAAACAATGAATAAAAACTTTTCTCATAATTAGGTGGAGAAAAGCCGTAATGACTGTAACAGAGCTGATCTGTCCGCACAGTTGCTGAATCTCAATGTGGCGGAGGACGGGTCAATGCGGTGAGGATGCAGGACAGAGGGGTGCCACCAGCACTGCCCGCTGCAGCACATTTGTGTGCTGTGCTTCTAGACTGATTTTAAAGGATTGCTCTGCAACGTGCATGGCTGCTTTTGTTTGGGAGAGCAGCATGAACTCCAGGACCGTGTTCATACCATACTTGCTCATGATAAAATACTATATTTCTTTTCCACAAATACAATTTTTTAACAGACCGGGATGATATCAGAAAGTAAGCAGATAGAAACTCTCCCATTTATTTTTGTATAGATATCTTCTTGGAAAACTGGGGGTGGAAGTTGATGTTCTTAGTCCCATTGTAATTATCACTCTGGCACTTTTCATCTAGAAGAAAAAAAGGGATTTTTAGGACTTGTTTTTCCCTAGAGTTAATTATTGTAACTTTGAACTTTTTATCTTCCTAATAAAAATGCCTTCACCTGTCACAGCAGCTTGCCAGTTTTTATCTACGTGGTCATAGTAAAAAGAAAATGAAAAATTGGACCTAATTTTCAGAATACAGAGATAACCTGGCAGTTGTTTTTATCATCGAGCAAGAATAAAATTTTATCTGCCTTTAAATGAGAGAAGAAAAGAAAAATCATGTTTGATGTTTTCTCATGTTAATACTTAGGCAAAAGCTTTTGATGGAACAATTCCAAAGAACCATGTTTAGCTTAGTGCAATAATCTCCTTACTGCTGCCATTTTGCAAAAATCCTTTTTCGGCTTTCCTTGTTACTTCAACTTTTGTAGCTTGGTGAGTGACATATTTTTCGAAGCTCAGTATTTACACAGTGTTTTCTTTCAGCTGGTGAAACATCTGTATTCTTTTTTTTTTTTTTAGGGAGTTAAAGGATCTATGCTGAGAATGTAAACTTTAGGGTGATGTCAGTTGGTCTTTTTTTCTTTTTCAATGAGCACTGAAATGAACACTGGGAGCATTGTTTCAGTCTTGCACTTAAGAATGTGAATATTAGTACTGTATACTTAATTTCATCCAAACATAGCTGAGGGCATTTATGAAGAGGTTTTTATTGCTTCAGGTCATCTTAAGGGGAGAAAAGTTTAACGTTGCTACTTCACTGCGAAGTGTGCAACTGTATAACCTTCAGTGAGTTTTTGGAAAGTCTGATTGTTTAAAAAAGGCACTTTGTGCAGCAACATGCTGAAGGCTGTTCTTTCTTTCAAATACAAACATGTGCATGTACACCAGGTATCCACTTAATCATTGTTTCATGTCTGAAATTAAAAGTTTACTGTAAATTTTGGAAACCTTAGTTCCTCCTATAAAATTATTGCTAGTGCTATAAAATGTTAATTTTTATTTGTTAGACAGAAAATGTGTCACACGAGATCAACTTTGTGACTATTAAGAGGTTATGATGTATTTGCAGTGTCTCTGTACGTATGCACGAGAGCTTTTGGCATAAAAAATTTTTTTCACTGGGTAAATTTTGTGTTTGATACGAGTTTTCCTTCATCATCACATTGCTTCATTATTTTAATTGTAAATTTCGCAGCAATTCAAGCTGATCTGCTGAGCTGCTAATGATCTGCTGCATATCATATCAAAGTTGGTGTGGGAGAGAAAAATGTCTCTTCCTGCTTCTCATGATTTATATTTTTGACTTAGCTGATGTCTAATCACTTAAGTATTTGTTTTTCTTAAAAAGCAATGTGTATTTTTTCACTTGATCATCCAAAAATTGGAAATATTGGAAAATAGCAGATGTTATGTCTTAAGGCCTGGTTGGGTACAAAGAAAACACTCAACTTTCTCATGTCATGACAGGGAGACGCAGAAGTCTGTGTTGCATCTGAAGGCTGCTGTTTGGTGGGGGATGGATGTGAACAGGACAGAAAGATATGTGTGCTGTTTTCCCTCCTCTACTTTTTCCCCTTTTCTTGAGGCTTCTACAGCTGAAAAACAAGGGTGAAGCATCAACAGCGCCGAGGAGGGGGAAGGAAGGTATTGGAAGTTGGGAATGGCTGGAGAGCAGAACAAGGTTTCATTGGCATGCTCCGTCCTGGGATTTTGCTCATTAGGATAAAGTGTCACACCTGAGTTGTCTTGGTGGGGCTTGTTTGGGTTTTTTTCTGGATTATTCTGCACTAAATAGTCCTCCCATGCAGTTGGTTTTACCTGCAGCAGGTTAAGACACGCTGGCTCAGAGTCAGTAGAACCTCATGGACCAAAGGGTCTCAGAATGGTCAAGCACTGGACACTGTTGCCCATTATGTATCCAAGTATCTGGACTTCCCATGGCTTGCACTGCTTTAACAAGTCTTCCCCAGGTTCATGGAAATCTCTACAGTCCTGTTGGTGTATTAGCCCGAGTCCTGAGCAGTCTGCATAGGGAAAAAAAATGTTTTTGAGCATCCATGAACTCACCATTTTTAATGCAGTATTCCACAGAACTGCAGACAGTTCTTTGGATGCTGTATTAAAAAAACTCCGAACATGTCAAAGATGTGTTCAGGCTGCTTTCTTGGTATTTAGTTCATGTCAAATTTAAAGATAATCATTGTCAGCTGGTAAGTCTTCATAAACCTGCCTCTACAGTTAGTGCAAATCTTTGGTAAAACTACCTTTAAAAAGAAAAAAAATCATTAATGTATTTCCTTAGTGTAATAACAAACAATGCCACATACACAAGGAACACCATGACCTCACTGCATTTATGTGTAAGGAATTTAGCAGAGGATTTTAAATCATGTAGAATTTTGGACTTGAGGAGAGCCATGTGCTGGAAAGCCTGTCTGTTTTATTATCTATATCAAACAGTCTCATAAAAGTTGCTACCTCCTCATGCAAACATTGCCTGGCTTGTAGTCTTAGATCACGGAAGCTACATGGAAGCCAAAGAATGATGTGTCACACATGATGGAAGTGAAGCACTACTGAGGCTAACTTTTACAGATTCCTTGTTTGGTTGCCTCTGGTTTTAGCTTACATAAAGTAGGGCTTTAAATAAAACATGCAACTAAATTTCAGATTTAGTTTAGGCATTCTTACATCTCATGCTGAAAGAAGAATTCCTTTGTGGGAAAGATTATAGGTCTCTAAAATTTGGTGAGGTGACCGGAATAAATGATAGAGGGCTTGCAAAGAAATAACAAGAAAATCGGGATTTTGCATATGTCAGAAGTCAAACCAGGATAAAGTGTAGTTGAACGTTATTTTTGATGGATGCCAGCATTTTTCAAAAGTGCATCAAATTCTTGTGTGAGTTGCACTTTCTGATTCTACTGCTTAAATGTGGCTCGTGCCCTGTGATTTCTACCATCTGAATAGCATTGACAGGATATGGTTCATTTAGATAATCAACTCTAGAGGAATTTTGATTGCATTTTCAGTACTGTATTTCCTACCTGGAAAATTTAAATCCACAAATTTGACCTCCTTAGTATACGTAGTTCTCTTTCAAGACCTTTTGTTTGAAGTATCAAACTACTTAGGTTTCCTCTGTATTTATGTGGGAGGCACTTTGAGAGTTGTTTTCAAAGCTGAAGAGATTAAATTAATTTAAGCTTCTAGGAAAAAAATATGATAGTCCCTTCATAATTGTGAAACAGATTTTATATTATTGCTTAGAGGTAAATCCGTTCTCGTTCCTGGAAATGAACACAAGCACAGAAGAATAAAATTGGAAAGGTTAAGGCACCGAATGGTTTTCAATTAGCAGAGGATATAAAAGGCAGTAAGAAGAGCCTCTGCATATGTATTTTCCTTTTTCATTCTTTTTCTTCTATCGTGTCCATTACTTAACAGAGATTAAGGGTAAGCCATAAAAAATACAGAGAAACTATTAGTAGTGGCAACTTGGTGCATTGGTTTCCATGAAGGTTGAGTGGATACTTATGTAAACCATTTTAACAAGCAGAAAATTGCACAGGCAAGAGCAGACTAAAGAAGAATATTCAAGGTAAAGATCTCTGGTGACACTGAAATATTTGCAAGCTTGCGCTTTTGCGTAGTGGTTTGTAGAAAAAGATCAAAATGCAGAAAGATCTTGGAAAGGCCATTTTAGAAAGATATCATCAACAAAATGATGTTCAGTTCAGAGGACTTCAGAAGATTTAAAAAAAAAAGAAGCACAAGCTGTTTTTCCAGGATGTGTCTTGCCCACAGAGCACCTGCTAACAAAGGGAGATGAGAGTTTATTTCATTGTTCCTGTAAAAGGGCCCCAGTGGGATCTCTGTGTTTAATAAGTACCTCACGAGGAAAAAATCTGGACTGACTGAATAGTGTCCAGAGAACAGTTGTGTACCGTGAGGGCAGGATGGGAGCGGAGAGGAACACCTTACCTGAAGAGGTTGGATTTTGAGGGTGAAACACTGGAGGAGGTTGCATACAACAAGTGTTTTGGAATCTGCTTTGTTGGCTGTTTTCAGGGTTAGGACAGTCAGGCAGGCATTTGTTTCATCAAAGAATGTTTAGAGCCTGCCTCAATGTTTGTATGGATTAGATAGTCTCTTGACTCTCTTCTGTTCTGTTTCCGTGCTTATTTGAAATGACTGCAGCTGTTTTTCCACTTGAATAATTTCAAAAAAAATAACCCAGATGAAATTGTGTCAAGTTAATGCTATGTGGCAGTGCTTGTGTTTCCAAAACAAGCAAACAAACAAAAAAACATAACCCCCAGAGCAAGTGACAGCTGGAATGTGGGAAACCAAGATCTGAGATGTAAAAATCTGGATACAAAGGTTTTTCTTTTCCCAAAGTGAAGCGAAGGCCCCAGCTTGACCCATTAGTCATTAAATTGTCACTTTGCAAGTATGAAGTGCTAATACTCTGACATATTAAGAGTGTTTCCTTATAAAATGCTCTTCTATGTATTTTCAGAAATGACCCGATAAACACCACTAAAGCTTCCTAAATTCTGCATGTGGCCAGTTTCAGTAAATAATGGGGGATGTACTTTTTCAATTTGCATAGAAGCCTTGTCTATCAATGTAACTTACCTGTGTAGCAAACAGAATTTCAGGTTTTGAGGCTGTAAGAAAAGTTAAAGAAAGAGGGAGCGTTGTCACCCTCTTCCAGCTTCTAAACTGCGTATACACGCAAAACTCCTAAACCTGAGTAAGATCTTTCCCTTCAGGCTTCCCTATTGCACTGTTTATCCCCATGTTTTTTCATTTAAAAATTAGCTCATCTAGGTGTTTCCTATTCACTTTCATGTTAATGGGAAAAGTAAAAACTAAGTGGCGTGGTATGGATGTTGTCACTTGTGTCAGAAGTGTGTCATGCACCCTCTCCCGCATGCAGAGAGGATGGGTACTACAGGGGCTGGGCTTGGAGAGTCCCTCTCCACTGTGCAGTTGGTGTCAGCTTTCTTTCATTGTCCAATATTATCATTTCATGCTTATGACCTAGATGACTATACAATTTTTTTAACTAATTTTTTTTCTTAACACTTTTCTATATATTCAATTCTACTTGGAAAAATCTGTTTTTAAGTAGTAAAGAGTGGTCTCTTAAGTACAGAAGTTTTTTTGTTTTGTAACTGTCTGACCAGAAAGCTACAGATTGTGCTTCCATTCTGGTTTCTTGAATTCTTTGTGGTAGCTAGGATGTGTCTACTCAGCTTTTATGTGAAGCTCTGGAGGAGAAAGTGCAGTCAGTGCTGAACCCCAGTGCAGGAGCTCAATCTTCTCTGGCCGAGAAGTGCAAGAGTCTTCTCAAACCTTTCCTTTCTCTGAAACCCAACTGCCTTCTCTGAATCTCCCTTCTCTGAATCTCCCTTCTCTGAAACTCCCTTCTCTGAAACCCAGCTGTCCGTGGTGTTCAACTGGGGCTCAGAATGAATGTTCTCAGGAAAAGGAATAAAGACACTTTCCTGTGAGCACTTTGAAGTGGTTACAGATGATAATTATACTGCCTTTAAAAAGCTTTTTTCTCCATATATGATTTTTATGACCGTTCCCTGTCTCCCTGATTGTACTTGTGTGGTGCAACCAGCCCCTCTCCATCCAGTGTGCCAAGCTGCCAGCCTGCTCCACAGGTATTTGTGCTGGCACTAGTGAGCAGATGGCACCACAAGGAAGTTGAAAGATGAGTGATGCTTGAGTTGGCAGGGGCCAGAGGAGTGGTGTTCATCCTGCTGCCTTCCATTCACTTCATGGGGGTTAACATCTTCCAGCACTTTCTGTGCTTTGCTGTTCACTTACTGTGAAAAGTGAATTTTAAAGACTAGGCAACTTAAGGATTTAAGGATCCTGTCGGCTGTTAGGCCAAATGAATATGTGATTTTTAAAATTTATTCTTTTTTATTATTTAGGTTTTTCATTTGCTGCAGTCATATTTAGAATCAAAGCAGTTCGTTAGTTTGGACTTTCAGCAGGGACTGACTGACATCATTACCTGTTTGGGAACCAAACTGTGGCTGGCTAAAAGGTAAGATAAAACAAAAAATATCTGTGATTTATTCACATATTTTACTAACATATGAAAGGCTTGGCTGATTTATATTTTTTTTTAGCAAGATGGAAACATTAATTTCTCTAGAAATATGCAAAAGTTAGATGCCTTACCAGCTTGCTGATTTTTAATCAAGATGATTTTTATCTAAAAAGTAAAGATGAAAAAACGTTGTAGTCCAATTATTAAAGAAAAAAAAAATGAATGAAAATTCCTACAGAAGCAGACACTTTGAGGATAACTGTTGCTTCTTGGCTAAGAAAAATATGCCACATGTACAAGGTTTTTATGTTCCTATTTTTCTTACTTTGACCTTTCAAAAAAATTAGTAGGAAAATATCATAGCAATTGTTTAAACTATCAAAAGGATTTAGCTGTCCACAAACAATCCAAGATAGTTTTGGAAACATTTTTCATAAGTTCATCTATCTTGAGGTGACCTAAATAGAACTTTCTTTACTTTCTCTCTTTTTCTTTTTTTCTTTTTTTTTTTTTTTGGAAATCTACTTAATCTCATAAACTGCTTTTGAGAATTCCTACCCATGATAATTGCCACCCAAAACTTGAGAGGAATCAATTGTGGACAAAGAGCACTAGTCCTTGCATAGATAGATAACTGGGAATATTCTACATTTTGCACCGTAGAGTGAAGTTACCAGTACGCCCTGGTGGAGATTTTATCTCTGATAAAATCCTGTGTCCTTTTGTGATCATCAAAACCAACATCATAATCAGTTTGGAGAAGAGGAGTGTCTAGTGGGTTGAGAAGTCTTCTGTCAGTGTTACCTGAGTTTGGGTAATCAAGATAGAGCTTGTGTAATTTGAGAATTACACAAGTGTGAGAGTGATGATAGGGCACATAAAACTTGCTGTAAATAATTGTGAATTGATGCTTATGATCAAAACAGTCTGGACTTTACCTGGGGAAAGAGTGGAAAAAAATTAATTCTATGAGTCACATAGAAAAGGGACAGGAAATTAGCATCCCTTCCAAGATGGCAGAGGTAAAAGAAACAAAATAATGACATTTTTAATGTCATTTTAGTTTAGCTGTGGAACTCCATGAAATAAGATAGGTTCAAAACCAACTATCTGAATTTTTAACCAATGATTTAACAACGTCATGCAAGAAAAGTCCAGTGAGGTTACTGAGTATGTAGACATCGCAGTTGGCTCAAGAAATTCATCAGTAACCTTAAAGACTGAGACAGAGGTTTTGGCAACTGTCACTGTTTTTATGCTTTCCTTTCCTGTGCATCTGCTTTCTGCCTGATTGGAGATGTCGTGGGGGATTTGGTGGACCTGTTGACTTGATTCAGCATAAGCATGTTCAAGTCTTTAAATGAGAATGGTTATTTATGTAACTAAATTAAATCCATTGATACTGTTAGAAAGAGAAAAAAACCCAAACACTGGAGACCAAATTTAGCAGAAAGATGCTCATGCTTCATAATTCAAACCTCTTTCTCTTGCAGCAAATATGTAAGGGCCAGGCTCTGTTCACTACAGATTTTAAATAAATTCTAGGTTTTCAAAGTATTTTTTCAGAACTGCCCCTTTTAATACATCAGTCATATTAGTGCTGACTCTTCGATTGTTTTTCTAGTGACTTTTTTATTATAATTATCATTATTTTTGTCATCTCTGGAAAGGAAATGTGTTCAGATTATCTCTAAGAAATTCTGGTGGATTGTGTAGGTATTTTCCTTAAGAGATGTATTTTCTCTTTCACTTGCTTGTAAAAAGCCACAGCTGTATGTGTAATATTAACCCCCTTTCCAGCACATTTTTATTTTGTCCGTTTGTAGCCTCTTTTTCATAGTCTTGCATTCTCCATTATGCAGTTAATACTATGCCTAGAGTTTTTTTAAAATGTCTTTCTCCCCAGATAGTAAATTTTTTTATTATGAGCATACAGGCTTGCAACACTAACTTAAAGCAATGGGTTTTTAAAATACGCAGAAAGAGTTTCTGTCTGTTAGTGTACCTTATCATTCTTGCTGAGTTTGTACAGCCATAGGTCCTTAGGCACACTTGGAGCTAAGGTGTGTTTTCTTTTTTCTTTCTCTGTTTTTTTTTTCTTAACTCTAAAAAAAGCAAGTAA